>JAMJFZ010004075.1:1210000-1810000 GCA_026225945.1 Cricetomys ansorgei
GCTTTCCTCTGGGGACTTCTCCACACTCACTCCTGTTCCCTGCTCTACACCCACTCATTTAAATTAGTATTGAACCGAGGGCCTTCCACGTGCCAGGCAAGTGTCTACCTCCATGATACATCCAGCCTATTTCCCGTATCTAATGCAGAGTAGATAGAATGAGGGCTGGCAGGGACAGCTGAGACAGTTGTTTTTAGCCCTTTGGGGACAAGGGATAAGATCTAGGCATTAGAAGGCCAGAGTTTGGGCACTGCTAGACAAAGAGAAGCTTCTCTCTGTGTGAGGCACAAATGTTACTGTATTTTTATGCGGTACGGAAGCCCTGTAAGCCAGTTTATCAAATTATAAACCAAAACATCTAGGCAGACGTTTAAATGCACTTCCTGGGGTGACATGTAGCCTGCAGACATTTTTGATTTGGAAGAAAGAGTGTTCATAGAATAATTCATTTATAACATTACAATTTTCAAATAACGTTAGATTATCTTGCTTCTGGTGAAAATTTGACTTTGCAACAGTCAGGCAGCTGTGAGAAACCGTACACCCTTTTTGCACGACCTACCTTCTTTCATCTGAATCCCTGGACTACCTGCCTCATCACAGGAGCTTCACAGAGCAGTGGGGTTATCTGCCCTCACGTGGCCTTCACGCTTAACACACTGCGCAACACCCCTCCACCCCAGCCCCTACACCCGCACCCCCACCTCCAATCCCCACCCCCGCTGCAGGCTCAGTAACACCATCTTCAAAAGCAGGAAGTTACAGGGGCAGTTGATTTTGTTCTGAGAAAAATACATGTGCAATATAGAAATTTTAGGAAATTAATAAAATGAAACAAAACTTTATGAAGCCCAGCAACGATCTTGCTGCCCTGCAGTAACCAGTGCTAATACCTCGAAGGGTGCTTTTCTTCTTTTTTCCATTATTTCATCCAAATCTGTGCATGGGTAGGTACGAAGGCATTTCTTTTTTTATTTTAATTTTGACTTTTTTTTTTTAAGTCTTTCTTTTTCATTGTGCAGTTCAAAGCCTTTATTATTTTCCCCAGTGTTTACAACCGTTAGATTTGCTTAACAATCATGTCTTCCTAAAAATCCCTATTTCATTGTTTAATATAATGTTATATTGAGCCCCATACAATATTTACATTTATTTAGAGTCCACCACACACACTCTATGACATTTCTAACTTACTTGAATCTGCTCTGAGTACTCTAGAGGACAGCTTTAAAAGTGACATGATGAAATCTGTCAGTTCTGGCAGAGAACACCACACTATCGCTTTGGTTTCAGAGTTTCAGGTGTCTGTAAGAACCACTTTCAGATGACTATCAGCTGGCTGACTTGTAGGTGTATCATATCAGTTGTTCATGCCTGTATTGCAAAACAAGTAAAACAAAACAAAAACCCTTGACAGCTGGGTAGACAGTGAAAGCGAGAAGCAAACACACCTTCTCTCCCCTTCCAACACTTCAGAACCAGGCCAATCTCCTAGGGCTAGGAGGAGGGGAAGCACCAACTGACCCAAATTAAATCTCTATGTTCTCTCATGGTATCCTTCCTAGTGGGGTTTATGGAGACAATAAGCTCACAGAAGTGTAGCTGTTGTGATTTCTATATGCCTTTGTTATAAACTTTTATCCTTAGTTGGTGGCTATTTGACCTCAGAAAGCCAAGCTACTGGGGAGTCACATTTTTCCAGAAAGGAAACCATGAAAATAAAAGCAAAAGTTCTAAGAATCTTGCAGAAATTGTTGGAGAGATATTATCAGCATTTTTCGCTGTTCTGAATGTGATTAAGATCACATTGTTATACCAGTGACACCTGAAACCTGAAAGAAGAAATTTTGAGTTAAAAAAAAAAAAAAACTTCTGTCCAAGTAAAATTAAAATGTATCAGAGATGGGTGCTGTTTTAATGTGGTTTATTTTGGTTACATTGGAAAGAATCTTTACTGCAAGCTTTGCTTTTGTAACGCCGTTTTAGACTTTTTTCACTGTAGGTTGAAGCAATTTCAACAGCATTAGAAACCATTTGAACCAACGATTGTCAAAACTAACGCCCATTTTAATGTTATTCTGTGTTCAGCGCTTTCTTCTTGAACTATCCATGCACTGATCCTTTTGATGTACATTTACAGAATGCCTACTATGGGCCAAATATGTAAACGCTGAGGTACAAAGAAGAGAAGGGCATGGTTCTCGCCCTAGAGGAAGACGAATCACAGAGCCAGGACACTGTGCCTTCTAGAGGAAGCATGCAAAGCTGCATGCATTGGAAGATCAACAGCAGCACAAATGAAAGGATGTGGTGTCTGAGAATGACAGGAAAAATAAGGGTTTCTCACATGAAGAAGCGTGGAGCCGTTGAGAGCACGAGGTGCTGTATTATTGAGGTGCAGAGAAAAGGAAGCCGTGCTACGTGAGCAAGAGAAGCTTAGGGAGAGCAACCGCAAAGAGTTCAACGCAACCGAAAAGTTAGGGAAGAGTGACGTAAGGCGCAGCACGGGTGCCGGGTGGTAAAGAGCCTTCGCATCGCGCTGGAGGCTTGTTGTTCTGAGGCAACAAGAACTCATGAGGACATTTTAGCAGCAGAGGCCCACAGTCAGACGTACGTGTCTCAGACGGCCAGTTTGTTGGCAGAATGGAGAATCAACGCAGGACCAGTGAGAACGTCGCTGCAGGCACCCAGAGAAGAAGAGCTATCAGCCAGCTCCTCGGTGGTCAAAACAGAGAAGAGGATGTCGCTGAAGATACTTAGCACACCTGTGATATTTAGTGATATTTAGTGACAGCTGCCAGCTTCCTGCCTGGGAAGAGTGAGGGACTTTCTGGTCACGGTCATTATACTTGCTTACAAAAATAAGTTTAATCTCCTTCACTGTGTGGAATTAAAACAGCATTATCTATGTTTGAGTTCCAGATCGTAAGTTGAAATCTTCCCACCCTGTTGAATGATGACCTCAGCATTCACTTTTTTTTTTTTTTTTTTTCCGAATCGCACAACCATGTGCTGAGAAGGTGTCAGAATAAAACCAGGGATGTGGTTCTTTCAGCACCTATCTGCCTCACCTATCTGCCACCACAATCAACTACACATCTTCACACGCCCACCTCGGGCCATTATTAATAGCCTTTAGCTTTCTCAACTTTCCACTCAAAACTAGTTTTAAAACAATAGGCTGACTGCCAAACTGGGTTAGTCACTTTTATAGCCAATTCATATAGCAATTTCATTCTCAGATTTTTTTTCTGAAGTAGTAAGACTTATCCTAAATGTTCAAAAAAGTGGTTGGCCCATAGCAAGCTTATTCAGTGTGTCAGAAGTAGCAAGGAAAATGTAAGAAATACAAAGAGATTTTAGAGTCACTGCTGGAGCCTGTGCGGCATCGTGTAAGTGAAGTCAAATGGGAAAGCCGTTGCTTAAGCTTTATAGAGATGTGTTATAGGGAATAACAGTAAATTAGTTCAAGACTCTTGCAAGCTTGCTGAGAAAGTTAGGTATCCTATGAGATGTATAGGGCTTGCTTTAAGCTGACCCTTTCTTCTCCATTGTATGTTCTTGAATTAATGATAAATTACTGTTGCTATCAGGAAATGTTGGAAATTGCTACCACAGCCACTTAACAGTAGAAGGAGCGGATGATAGAAACTCGCTTGGCAGAATTCCTGACTCCACTAAAAGTTCCACAGGAGATTCAGAATTCCCAAGGCAGACATTCAAGGCCCGGTTTATACAACACAAGTGAATTGAATTTACAGGAGAACCATGGGGACTACTTTGCTCAACTGCCCAATATTAAAAAACCAAAGACTAGAGAATTGTCAGATGTAACCAGGATGATAAAACCGGTTGGTAATGGCCTTGAAATCTAGGCCAGAGCTCTTCCCAAGCTCCCAGCCTGAGTCTTCCATGACCTTAGCAGCAGCTCCACTGAATCAGGGAAGTTTCACTAGAGAAGGAATTCTTTATACGGTTAATAACCAGCCTCTAACTTACTGTACATTTTATAAGATCTGATAATCATACTTCCATTCAGTATTCTTTTGTTGTTGTTGTTTGTTTGTTTCTTTGTTTTGTTTTTCAAGACAGAGTTTCTCTGTTGTAATGCTGGCTGTCCTGGAACTTGCTCTGTAGACTAGGCTGGCCTGGAACTCACAGAGATCCTCCTGCCTCTGCCTCCTAAGTGCTGGGATTAAAGGCATGCACCACCACTGTCCAGCCAATATTCTTAAAGGAAAATATATTCAAGCAATTATATATATATCAAAACTGTAAAGATTTGGGGTTTGTGTGGGAACATAATCTGAACTGACTAAAGAATGAAATTAAAGATAATTTATGATACTTTTCTTCAGAGTAAACAGCAATGAGCCGAAGCTGACCTGTGTTCCCCAAAGACGTTAAGGATCTTATCTTAGCACCTGGTTTTGAATGACGAAACGGTGGAGTTGTTGAATCTCACCCTGCATCAGCAGCATCTACAGTCCAGCCAGCATCTATTTAATTTGTAATTTTTAGAAGGTCTGATTATGGTGTTACACTCATTGTGAAAAAAATCTCCAGGAAATGGAAGGTGGGGAGCTAGTTGAAAACCACAGGGTGCTTTCAAGGGGCCTCAAGTAGGGGTACCCCCATCTTTCAACTTCACCATCTCCTTTCATCAAAGAATGTAGAAAGAAAGGAGTTCGCCTTGCTGGTAACAACATACAAAAGACATCGGACTAATCAGACGCTGTCTTCATGTGTAACGTTCAAATACAATTACCTGAGTTTTGAACACTAAATGCTTCTTACAAACTTGCCTTGAGTGTGCTTAAAACTGAAGATCATGTGACTGCCCAGGGCTGTTCCTTCTCATGTAAGCTGGGTGAGGCCAAGGAAAGTCCAAAGCCAAACACAGCTGCTCACACCCTTGTAGCTAAACTCCTGTCAGCTATTTATTAATGAGGAGCTTGTGAGTCCTGGTCCTTTAATGAAATCTCTTTCAATACAGTGACTACTGCTGGTCGGCAGAGGGAGGGACCTGACACGGGAGCCCTGCACTGTGTATAACATGTTTCTGCATTCTCATGAAAGCTCAGTAACAAACACATTGTCCCATTGCACAATGAAGGAACCAGCTCTAGGAGAAGAGGTGGCTAGAGGTCCTATCATCAGACTTCTTGGTCTGCCTGAGCTCAGTGCCCAATTGATTCCTCGTATTCAGCTCTTTCTCCAACTAAAAGAGGCTGGAGGACTCCAAACTCTACATCCAAAATAAAAATATATTATAAACTCCTAAAGTCCTTTAGCTGTGGAGATGTTGTCTCATCCTATAATGACCTATGATGTTTTATGTATTTTCCTGGGAAAATATGCTGACTGACCTTTACTTCAGAGAGCTAGAAAATGTCTCCAGCTATGATTAGCTCACTTTGGGCTCAATGTTTAAAAAATGTAACCCATCCATCAAACCAGGCATCACCTCAGCTTTGTGGTACTGAAACTGTCAGATATCAAAGGGAATGTTGATAGGAGCCCAAGGCAGCTGAGATACTAAATTAGCAAAGGAGGCTTCAGGTTAGAGAAGAGTCCAAAAGTGTCTGAAGCATATGTTGACGTATAATGTCAAGTCCTCTAAGACCGAAAGAGAAGCTGTCAGAAAAGGAGCTCGGTTTCGGCTGAAAAAGCCACCAAGACAAGACAGCTGAGCTCCCAGTATGATCTGGTTTTGTCGTCAGCAGCCTCACTGCTGTCTGGCTAAGCATCTGGGCTGGTAATGGGAATCACTGTGAGGGAACATTAGGTCATGGCCAGTTTGCCAACACTGGTCAAGTATGTTCTACATTTAGAAGAAATATTTCTGGGGCCCTGCTCCCTTAAAAGGCCACAGGACAGCCCTAGAGTCAACTAGAAGGACAATGTTTTGGTTTCACTTCCCTATATACGTGTTACCCAGTGTGAAGTAGTATCGGGAGGGGAGAATTATCACCACAGTCTCAGACAGTCACACACATTAGGGAAATTATATCTATATGAAATGTTCCCAAATTTGTCTATCATGAAATGCAATGGTATATTAAAGGGCTCTAAAATAAATATGTTAAAATATCAACATACAAAAATTAAGCATTTTAAACCAAAAATTCACAGGACATACAAACGGCATTTTTAAATGACATCACCATCCTGCTTCTGATTTTTAAAATCAATTATAATATTCAGTGTTGAAAGGGAGTTCGTTTAAGATGGGTGTTCTCTTACTCAACTGGTAAAAATGTAATTCCCTCTTATTCAACTAATTCCTTCTAGTTTTCTAAGAAGAAGTTTACTAGTATATTTCAAAAGTCATAAACTATCCACCCTACCTCTGAAAGTATAGTAAAATCAGGAATTCTGAGGGTGAGGGCAATTTTTCTTCACAAACCATCCAAGCGATTCTGCAGTTTCAGTTGGAGAACTATCACCCTAAAGATGCTCCGCCCACACCTGTGGCTTGCTGATCACCTGCTCTAGATTGAATGTTTCTGTGTCTCAGATTTGCATGCTAAAAATCACCTCCTAATGTGGACAGCATTTGAGATGGGGGTCTTTGGAAAGTGATTCGGTCATAGAGGCTGAGCGCTCATGCACTGTCTTTCTAAAAGGTCTCCTTTGCCCTCTCCCCATGTTGGGTTACAGTGAGAGAGCACCACTGATTAGCTGGAACCCAGGCTTTCAGCAGACACTGACCAATGATGCTCTACTCTGAGACTTCCAGTCTCAGACAAAGCTGAACGGTCTATGGCGTTCTGTAATAGCATCATTCGGAGACTGCCAAGGCACTGTCTCTGGGCCAATGAGTCCTAAACCAACATCTGAACCCTAGATGGATTTTCTAAATTCCAAGGTCATACAACCAATCACTTACTCAGTAGTTCCATTTTTATATCTTACAGATACTTCAAAATAAATATATTTAATGTCAGAGTCACTTTTTTTTCTCTCAAAAAAATCTTAAACTTCTTGGTGGTCCATTGGCAGTAAAGACAGGAGAATAATGGGGTTAACGGTTACTCTGGGTTACATAGTGAATTGGAGGCCAGCCCGGACTATACAGGATCCTCTCTCAAAACAAAAACAGCAACAGCTAACACTTCTTTACCTCCAGTGATCCCAAATGGTGCTATTGTTTCTGTTTGAGCGAGAAACCTAGGTATCATCTCTGACTCTTCCCCTCTCTTCTGCATTGTCAGCATAGTCAATCAAGCACTGTCTCCTAAAGATATATAGCTATGGACCAAACTGTAAACAATAAAACCCCCCTGCGTTTACCTGTGTGGTAGTGGCACATGCCTTTAATCCCAATTCTCCAGAGGCAGAGGCAGGCAGATTCCTGAGTTCAAGGCCAGCCCGGTCTGCAACTTGAGTTCCAGGACAGCCAGGGCTACACAAAGAAAAAAACAAACAAACAAAAAACAACAGAAACTCCTGTGTTGGAGACTTAGCTATCCTGGCCTGCCACTGTATCTGGGATCTTCAGGAAACTACCTCCCTATTTAGCTATCTATCTATCTATCTATCTATCTATCTATCTATCTATCTATCTATCTATCTATCTCTGATACAGCAATGGCTCTCTGAAAGCCAAGAATCTAGCTCCCTGCCAGAATTGGTCTAGGACTTCCAGGCTCCATAAAAGTGAGAAATCAATTGGTGGTGTTGGAGCCACTGTCTGTGGCATTTTGTCATTTTGTTTTGGTAGCCTGTGAAGGCTACATGGACCCCTGTTAACTATCTCCATTCACCTCCCCAGCTGCCAACCTCTGCAGACTGCTACTGCAATCGATTTCCTCTTTTCTTTCTTCCTTTTATATTCTCTCTCTTCCTCCCTCCTTCCCTGTATCTCTCTCTTTCCCCCACTGTGAGATGAAGTCTCCGTATGTAGCCCAGGTTGGCCCCAAACTTGCAGCTCTCCTCCCCCCATCTACCTCCCCCAGCCACACCCCTCTGAACTCCCCCACTTCCCCACCCCCACCCCCACCTCCCAAATGCTGAGATTTCAGTATTACAAGCTTGTGCCTCATCGCCTAACTTACCACAGTCTCTTCCTAAAAATCAGTCTCATCTCCTGAAAACCATTATTTACATCCAAGTAGAGGGATTTCAGTGAGTCAGATTTCTATTTCAAATCCTTAAATGACTTCCCATTGTTTTCAGTGGTACACAAACACTTGACACAGAAATGTCAAGATGACATAAAAGAAAAAAAATCAGCTGGTGACCCTCGACAGGCTGGAGGATACTGACTCCGGCTCCCTCTCAAACCGCACCCTGCCCTCTGCACGTACACCCCCACCGACATCCTCCTGGACAGCTCTCTCTTTGTCACTTTTGGGCCAGGCTGGAAGATGTACAGCTGCTTTCCACAGCCCACAGAGGATCTTTTCCCCATGGAGCTGAACTCCGGTCCAGATCTTCAGCACTCCAAGTGCCATGTTCTTCCCAAGCTTTCCCAGCTGCTTACTCCTCTATATTTAAAAGCCCTGTGTTCAAAGTTTCGCTTCTGGACTTCCTTCATGGTACCCTGCCTGTCTCTTGGGGAAACAGCTTTTGGCTTGCAGCTGGAACAGTGTGGGGGTTGAAGGATAATGTAGTTCTGGGATTAAAAGCACATCAAATTAATACTTTACCAATTACCCTATTTGACCTCTCTGTGCAGCTCGCCACTCCCTCCATGGTATGAAGAGGAAGCATACTGACCTGGCTTCTTGAATAGCCTGTGCTCCTTCCTGCCTTAGGGAACCCTCCCAGCCTGGGGTACTCCTTCCTTCTTCCCAGTACATAGGCCCCTCTCCTGTCACAACTGGAGCATCCTTAGGAAAATATTTTTACCAGTTTTATGTGAGCAGGTCTTCTGTTATACACTGACAACATGCTCAAAAATACCTCCAACTTATGATTTATGAATTCATAATTAATATTACCTATGTAGCGTCTACTTGTCTATGCTTATTTTTGTTTGCTAATTTTAAAAATGTATTCATTTACTTTCATTTTAAGTGTATGCGTGTTTTGCCTGCCTATATGTTCAAGCACCATGTATGTGCAATGCCCAAAAACACCAGAAGAGGGAGTTGGATGCTCTAGAACTGGAGTTATAGACAGTCCTTCGTTGCCATGTGGGTGCTGGGAACCAAACCCTGGTCCCCTGCAAAAACAGCTAGTGCTCCTAACCCCTGCGCTATCTCTTCAGTTGGAGCTTGCTCGTTTTTTGAGACAAGATCTCACCATGTATGCCAGGCTAGTCTCAAACTCATGACAGTCGAGCTTCAAGCCTGGCTCATTCATTTATGTTTAGTGGAATTTAAGCTATGAATTCCATGTGTCTGCTTTGTTCTCTAATGTTCATTGAGAGTTCAGTGAATATTTATGACTGGTGATAACCATGGATTTCTCTGACTGGTTAAATCTTTTTTTCATAGGTCTCAGAATTAAGTTTTTTATATTGTTTTTATTTTATGATCTTTCTCTTATATCTTGAGATTAATTTTGTCATTTCTCCCTTCCCTTTCCTCCCTCAAAACCCTCCCAGATGCCCTTCCTTGTTTTCTTTCAAATTCATGGCCTCTTTTTTCATTAATTGTTGTTACATGTATACCTGTGTGAGTATATATTCCTAAATACACCTGCTCAGCCTGAACAATGTTACTTGTATGTATGTTTTCAGGGCTGACCATTTTGGTACTGGATAACCAGTTTGTGTGCTCTTCCCTGGGGAGGACCATCTCTCCCACTCCCTATAGTTCTTTGCGTAGAGTTGAGCCTCATGGTCTTCCCCCACCTGCTTTGACACAGATATTGGTGTCATTCTTGTTCAGCTCATGTTTAGGTGGTCATGCTTCTGAGACTTTATGAATGTTGTATCTGTTTATATGCAGTGTCCCAAGATAAAAAGAAGTGGATTTTTTTTATTTTTAAAAAATTACTCCATTTGCAACTACTTTTCCGAATGTGTCGGGATGCTATCAATAACATACAAACATAATAAATTTGGAAATAAATGTGCTTACTTACATATAACCAACATCCATATACTCTACTTTAAAATCTTTGTCCTTCCCTCCTCCGCCTCCTCTCCCTCTCCAAGCCCTCTCCACAGTGCTGAGGACCGAACACAGGTCTTTAAGCCAGCACTGTACCACAGAGCTACACTCCGGCCTGTAAGTCTACAATTTAACTGTATCAAAAGAGCCTCATTTGTTTAAAAAAAAAAAACAAAAACAAAAAACCTCAGGCAACAATTGTGTGTGTGTGTGTGTATGTGTGTGTGTGTGTGTGTAAGGGAGAGAGAGAGGGAGGGGAGGGAGGGAGAGAGAATCAAATGTATCCACATTAACAATATACTGTTTCTGTATAAAATTTCATGGGAGGAAAAAAATCTAAAAGCCTTCTGATTTTTAGAGAAAGAAAAACCAGCTATTACAGCAACACTGAAAGATTACCTAGAATATTTCCACAAAAACCTGAGAGACAACTTCAGATACATTCTCTGTATGTGTGCTTTTTAAAAATTGTATAATTCATGTTTACAAGGAAATCATTTGATAGATCTATTCACATCCTGTTCCAGCTTTCATCACCACTGCAGACACATTTCACGTATGGTTGACAGTGACCTGGACTGATTACCAGTGGAAATCTGGGCTGACACTGGGCCTCGGGTCTCTCTCTTCCTTCAGAGAGCATGCTCACATTTCTAACAGAAACACTGTGCAGTGAAGAATCACCAGCTTGTTTCTATCTTATGAGGAAATCCAACCTGAATTAGCCTAATATGGTCAAATTTCCAACACATTTCACTGTTTTGTTTTGTTTTCAAATTCCTTATTTGCAGGTATGAGAAACCAAAACAAATACTGTCCACACCCCTGGGCCTTCTACAGCTTCCTACATACTTCAGGCCTTTCCTGTCTCTGGTCCTCTGCTACATCCGGGCATTTTTACTCCAGACAAACTATTTTTTCCATTCCCTTCTCCTCGCTATTCCAGCCTCCTGCCTTCTCTCACAAAAACCTTCACGAAAGTGCTTGACTCGGTTTCTTTCAGTAGTTTAGAGTATGCTAAGTCATTTCATGGGCCTTTACCACCCTGGCATGATACACTGTAAAAACTGCAGTTTTCTTAATTGAATCAAAACAGTATGGCTTGGTTTCACTTGGTAAAATTAATATGATTAAAATACACACACAAACATGCATACTCACACATACACACTTTTAAAATCAGGAGGAAAAACTGTAAAAACATGCCAATTTAAAAAGACATCAACAGAAAAAAAAATTAAAGCTAAATACTAAAAACTACTTTACGTAGCCAGCAGGGTAATGAATGAAAGGTGACGGGGGGTGCACTGGAAATCGGTGTGGGGGTTCCAGGGGATAAAGATGGAAAACGGCAAGTTTCATGGCTGTTTTCCAAGGAAGCTGTGCCTCGCTGTAGGTGCTGAAATAGTTCAAACTTTAAAATCGCCCATGTAGATTGTAGCTTATTATTATTGAATTATTATTATTATTAAAATTGCATTCTTCATTTGAGGTTTAACAAAGAACGTTGGTAGAACGGCAAATATCACGAATACCACGTTTGGTCAGGATTGGAAGTTCATGGAGAATCCGGAGTGAGGAGAACACCTGTTTCATGCATATTTCATCCAACTAAAAATCCCTGGTTGGCATGTTCCAAATAATCCATTAAAATACGTTTTTAAAGTCTGTAGTTTAACAGTAGTCTGAATATCTTTAGCTGCCATTAAGAACAACAGAAGAGGAGCAGAGAGAGAGAGACAAACACAAACGAGCGCATTATGACTGATACAGAGTAACCCTAGGGTACTCCCATTACAAGAAAAAAAAAATGTATAAATGTATACATAGTCTCCGCACCGGATAACACACGTATTTACAGCAGAGTCGCTTTCCTTTTGCCGCCTGAATGGGCTTTGTCCCCGCGCCATAGGCCCGGCGTGCTCCCGGTGCCTGGACTCCGGTGTCTTCCGCTGTCTGAGCACTGGAACCTCTCTAGTGCTCTTTCCTCTTCTACCTGCGTGACACCGGACGCCAGCAGTCCCTGGCTGGGCTCTGAAGTTCCCAGCAAAGGGTTGCTCTCCCTGATGCCCTAGGGCTCTGGCAGCTGGCTGGTACGGACACAAGAACCATTGCAGCTTATGGAATACATCACTGGCTTGCATAGTAGGGGACTGGCCTGGAGACGGGTCTTGGAAGCAGACCCTAAAGGTGCCTTTAGCTTTGAGTTGCCAGCAGCCCCTTCGAAGGAACCGCCCCATTGCACAGCCCGGTCCTGCAGGTCTTCCAGCACCTCTCGCTGGAATGAGCTGCTGGTAAACCCGGTAGGAACTGATGCTCATTTCGTGTAACAGGCCGAGTCAAAGCCACGATGTCTTGAAACAGGAAAATGTGTAATTTATGGCCACTTTTATTCTTCAATTCCCCGTGGTGCAGCAGCGCTTGGCTCGCTTGGAGATTTGCTTCTCGTCTGGGATCTCCAGTTTGTCGATGTGATACTGACGCTCGGATTCGGCTTTCTTCAAGTTGATATCAGAAGGAGCTCCTTGCGTTATCAATACCGCTTCCTTCAGAAGCTGAACACCAGGGTGGTCTTTTAGAATGTGTCTAAGGATTTCTTTTCATAGTAAAGGGTATTTGAGCAAGCGACTCTGAAGGATATCTAGGAAACTCAGAGGATCTACTTTCGCAGTGAGGGGAGACTCCAGACAGTTCTGAAGGAAGTCTTGGTCCTGTTTCTTCGGATTGCCTTGGCCACCCGCTGGTTATTTGAATGCAGTAATTCAAGCCTGATAACCCTTCCCGAGAACGTGAACGATCTGATCCACTGTCGGAACCAGGCTCGGTTGCTCCTAGTCTTGCCAACAAATTTTCATGCCAAGGAGAGGTATGTAAGTGTCAGAATCACCAAATACATGCATGAACTTCTGGGGTGTAGACAACTCTAACATGGGATCATGCTGGGCCTTTCTAGGGAGCTTGAGATCCTTGATGAAGCCGGGTTCACCTCGGACCAATTCTTATATTGCCTTCTGATGTTTGACTCTCAGGTGATCAATGACTCATTCACACTGATACCCCGCATCTCTGCTAGACCACAGCACACTCCTTCTCTTGGTGAGTGTTGGATCTGTCGACCTGACAAATGACTTCTGGACAGAGACTGGGGATCCGTGGTCACCACAAGGGTAACTATGACTGATTCGACCAAAGCACCTAACTGCTCCATTTCCTATAGGAGAGATTAAGTAAGCCAAGGATGAAGGCACATTGTTTTTTAACATAGCCTGATGTGTGGGCAACTGCACCAAAGAATGAAAATAAATAGTTCTGCATTCTGCCTCTATTCTCCCTTACCCTTGTTCTACATAATTTTCTTCTTCACCAGTTTATACAACCATGATGCACTTCTCTGTGGGCTGGAGGGAAGAGGAAGAGGGATCTCCAGAGAGGGACGGTAAGGTCTGAGGGAAAGAGCAGAGCCTTCTGCATCTGCTAGGAAACCCATACGGATGATTTTCCCAGCACAATCCTCCTCACTTTTCCTGCTGGAGTTGGACAGCCCAGTTCAAACACAGTATGTGTTCAACTCCACAGCATGACACCAGTAGGTTCATTTCATCTTCAAGACAACCATGGTGGAACCACATTAAAGAATAATTGGGTACAGCAATGACTCTCTGAAGCCTTAACAGAGGATCTATCCCACTAACCAGCCTCCAGACCTGACTCACCAAGTCTGCTTTACTAGCTGCCAACATCTCATCTCCACCTGGGTGTCAAACCCCACAAGCCCCAGACGGTGCTCATTATCATCCTCCACAAAACTGGTTTCCCTTCTTGTTGCTCTGTGTGAGCCAGAGCTACAATAATAGTTCTAGTCATCCAAGCTTTCAACCTACAGGCCATCTCCAGCCTCTTTTCCAATCTCCACGGTACGGGGAAGAGGGAAGGAGCTGGAATCTAGCCCTGCCCTACCCATAACGCAGGCAGGGCTCTGCCATCAGGTGTAGTTCAAGGCCCTTGTGGGCCGGAATGCCTCATGGTGCTTGTTTAAAATTGAGGCTTCCAGCCAAACCCCAGCCTACTGAGACAAGGTATGGCTGAGGAATCAGCATTTTCATTTAGATCTCCAGAGGAGTTTTCAAGCCACCTAAAAAGAACCAGTGCTCCTGGGAGATGGCTCAGTGAGACAGTCCCACTCTGCAGGATCAGGTGAGTGAGGCGCTCAGTCATGAAGAACACAAAAGACTGGAGAGAAAGCAGTGGAGCCCCACATTGATGAATTGAACACTGAGGCAGAAAACAGTGGAGACAGCGTGTAAAGGTTCGATACACTGAAATCACACTCCGATCCGTTCGTGAACAGCTTTTGCCAGAAAAGCCTGGAAAGACTTTTTCCTCCAAAAGGGACACCATCCAGAAAATCCTGCTGGGGGCTAGCTCTGAAAGAGGGGTGGCCACTCCAGTAACACCTCGGCCCTCCGGGGTTAGTACAGATTGGTTGGCTCCCGATACAATTAGATTATAAAAACCAAACGGACAATACAGGAGGCTGGAGAGGAGCTCAGAGGATGATGAATGAGTATTGGCCAGAATGTGCTTGCCAGTGAAAGAAGCCACTCATGCCGGCTACTGTAAACTCAGAGATTTAATACAGATATTCCTGACTTAGGGATATTTCAACTTGTGATAGCTTACGGGTATATCTTTTTCTTCAACTTTACAATGATGTAAAAGCATCAGTAGTCAATGAGATATTACCTCAGTGTGGGGATTTTTATCATTCCCTGGCTAAAGCAACATGTGGACTGGCATGATATTCCCTCCTGATGTTGTACAAGGCAGAAAACCACAGCTCTCTGTCAGCCATGTGATCACAAAATAAATAACAGGTACTTGGAGCCAGTGTTATATGACTGTGGTGTTCAGTAGGTTAGATGTGTTAAATGCACTCCTGTCTTAATTATATTTTCAGCCTCTTATGGGTTTATTGGATCGGAAACTAAGGATAAGTCAAGGAGCATTTGTACAATTAGATGCTTACTAAATGATTAGAAAGGCTAGGAAAGTAATCTCCAAAATTTTGCAAATTTATATTTACATCACATACAAAATTTACAAATTTATCATTATTACCACTAGTACCTACCAAGTCAGCTATTGCCTACTATGGTCAAAAAATGGGAATCAGAAAACTGGGGCTTACTGAAATAGCTAGCTCAAATGCTGCTGTGTCAGATACACGCTAGCAAAATGGGTGTCCCTGGAACTCTCACCAGCAGGCAGCAGACCTCTGAGGCTCGACAACCTTGTCATTAAAGAAAAAAAATCAGGTCTCCATGAGAGTCACGTTCACATTTCTGTCTGCCACGGTTGTCTGACAGAAGCTGAGGGGCACATGGAAGAATACAGTTTTGCTGGCCACACACGTCTCTTGGCATCACACCCAATCAGCTGTCGATGATCTGCTAGCCTAGACATGCTCAGCCTCACCCCGAGGTAAGTCAGCATTTAGCAGGAGGTCAGCTGAATAGTAGGAAAAGAGAGGGAGATGTTCAGAACCAGGTCAGGCCAGTGGCAGGAAACACTAAGAAACACAGTTTTGACAGCATTGAAAGCCATAGGGAAAAGAGTCTGGGAGAACACTGGCTCTTAGGTCCTCGTAGCTCTTAGGCTCTGCCTGTTTCCCTTCATTTCTGTGCCTGTGAATTTAATGTGGTTCAGATTCTTCCTCTGGTCTGTCCGGTGGTGGAGCACACCTTTAATCCCAGCTCTCAGGAGTCAGAGACAGGCCGATCTTTGAGTTGGAGGTCTACACACCTCGTTCCAGGACAGCCAGGGCTACACGGTACCTGTCTCAAAAAACTAACAAAAACAGAACCTATCTAACGGGATCTAATATCCCATCATCTATTTATGCATTTAATGCCCAGACAAGCTTATCTTTAATCAGGGTTTCTCTTTCCTTTCTCTCCTGCAACTTATATTTCTGTTCTTCTTCTGTTGAAGAATTTGACTCTGTTCTATACTTTAATTCTTGATACTCTGTATTATCTTAATTGTCATAGCAAAAGTAAATAAATTGAAATTATACAAGTTCATAGCCCTGTGACTACAGGGTTATGTTTAAAATGTATTCT
Source organism: Cricetomys ansorgei (assembly GCA_026225945.1). Classification (NCBI taxonomy): domain Eukaryota; kingdom Metazoa; phylum Chordata; class Mammalia; order Rodentia; family Nesomyidae; genus Cricetomys; species Cricetomys ansorgei. The sequence continues at coordinate 1,226,190 of JAMJFZ010004075.1, forward strand.
AGGGGCCAGGTATGTTGTTACACATCCTAATCCCAGCACTTGGAATTCCAGAGACAGAGGCAAAAGGATCTCTGTGAGCTTGAGGCCAGCCTGATCTACATAGAGACCCAGGACAGCCGGGGCTATATAAAGAGACTCTCAAAATACAAAATTCAAAAATTTATTCTAGGGGCTAAGGCAATGGGCAAAGTGCTTGCAGCTCAAGTGTGAGACCCTGAGTCTCATACAGCAGCCATGTAGAACTCTGAGTGGCATCAAGCACCTATAGCCCCAGCACTGAGAATCAGAGACAGGAGGACCACAGGGGCTTCCTAGCCAGCCAGACTAGTCAGTCAGAGAATGTCAGTGAGAGACTCCCCTTCAGAAAAGAAGGTAGAGATTGATAAAGGAATACTCCTGACACACACACACAGAGACACACAATTCTAGATTGAGTTACTTCAATTATTATTGGCATGCTACTGATACAAAAAAAATGAATATATTTTACATTTTGGTAAGGAGTTATTAAACAGAAATGTCTCTGTAAATGACCTGGATGGGAACTTGTAGTTTTGATAAAATTAGGGCAAGTATCTGTAGATAATTTTATTGTTAAATTGAAATAGGGTTCAACCTCAAGTCTTAAACCTCTATCTTTTTCTGTTTAATTATTTATGTGGATACTGGGGCAGGGGAACTGCTACATAAGTAAGTAGGAGGAAATAGAAGCTGCCCTCAAATTTTTTGTATTCTCAGAACGATGCCAAAAATCCTCGGACAAATAATGTGAAATTTTCTTTCTAGTGATCTATCAGTTAAACCAGGCACCGTGGGTCACACAAGACTGTGAACTCAGCTCTCAAGAAGTGGAGGAAGGAGGGGCAGAAGTTAACATTATCCTTGGCTAGATAGTGAGTTCAAGGTCAACCAGTCCTACACGAGACCCTGTCTGAAACAAACACAATATAATGTATTAATTCATAGTCCACTTAGAACTTCCTGCAATTTTATAGAAGCAAACTAGAGATCCATCTGATCACAAAAGAATGTATTGCTTATTTATTACTTTTACCTTGTGATTACTGTCACTGTACTGTGTCTCATTACCCCAGTGGGTTTTGTAGATCTTTCTGCCCAGGAGACACTGTAGTCAGATTAGTCTAAAAAAGGGCCTTCCTTTAAAATAAGAGACATTGGGAGAAAGGAGAAAGATGGAAATGTATCCTAGCCCAGGCCAGTTTTTCAGTACTGTAGGGAGAAATTGAGTATGCAGAAATCCACACCCTTAAAAGACTTCCTGGCTGGGCAGAGGTGGCACACACCTTTAATCCCAGCACTCAGGAGGCAGAGGCAGGGGAATCTCTGTAGTAGTACACCTACTGTGTAGGCTTACCAAGAAGACAAGGAGACATAACCATAGGTGCAAACCTTTCCAGTTCCCTCAGCGGAGGGAACCACTGTCATGGCTAATGCCATACTCGACAGTGGAACCCTGAGTGCCTGAGTTCAGGTGTTTTTATTGATCCAGAACTCCTCAGGTGTTCTATTGATAGCACATGAGATCATGAGCAATCAAACATCCTCCATATAAATCCAACACCTGAAGACCATACCAAACGCCATGACCTAGGCAGCCCCTCACCCAGCAGTGCACAAAACAATTATTTTATACATAACTAAAAATAAACTTCTACAACAGATCCCTGAGGTCCAGGGCGGCCTGGTCTACACAGAGAAACCCAATCTTAAACAAACAAACCAAAAGGGGGAGGAGAAACACCACCACCACTGACAACAACAACAGAAACCACCACTTCTTGACCTTTACGTCTCTTCCTCCACCAGTGCAGTCTGGAGTGCTGCCCTAATGCTGCATGACTCCCACTGTTGGTACAAGAAGAAAGAAAAATGCCAACAAGACGACAGTGGCCACCTGCAATCTCACGTAGCATCTGTGTGTCTTAAAAGAGCTTACTGTTTCACTGTGGGTCTTGTTTTGTTTCCTTTGGCTTGGAGTCAGGGCCTCAGTATAAGGTCCATGCTGGCTGCCTGGGACCTCCCTGCCTCAGCCTTTCAAGTTCTAGAATTCCAAATGCAGGGCATCACACCCAGCAATAGAGATTACTATTAATAAAAGTGCCCTGGAAACCAAGGAATGTATGCATATTGTCAGGTTCCTTTATTCTAGAATTGATAGGAATTCTGATGTTTAATATTTCTAAAATTTTACTCCAAAATGTAAGGGTTTTTTTTCGCACAAGACTCTGTTGTGAAATCAGCAGTTATCTTAACAAATACAGTTTTAAAGGAGACAGGCAGGTGCCGTGGTGATCTAGTGCCCTTGGTCATGACCAAACTTCTCTAAAGGTGTTATCAGTCCAAAGCCTACACAAGAACTTCCCAGGCTCCTCTCCAGAGCTCTGACCTAAGACATCGATGATGTGGGGTAGAAATCTGCACATTTAACAAGCACTCTGAGCAGTTCAGATATAGGCAGCCTTAGGTCATATTCTAGAAACATTCACCAAAAGGGAAACCACCTTGAAAATACAAATTGTATTCAAATACAAATCAGTAGTAGTGATTTCTACCATGAGTGTGAGAATTAACTGGTTCCTGAGCAAGTAGAACCACTATAGAGTGTGCCTGGTGCGTTCTACACTGAGTTGAATAAGAGGACCAGCCAAGACCTTAGTCCCAAGTATCAGTTCCAAGCTCAGACCCTTGAGCTTGCTCTGCACTCTTCAATCCAGAGCCCTCTGTGTCACCTTACTATTCTGCAAACAAAAAATGCTTAGAAAGGGCTGGAGACCTTCTGCTGTCTGAGGTATGAGTTTTTTGTGTTTTGTTTTGTTTTTACAAGCTAAACAATTTTTTTAACTGTTTGGCTATGTGAGATAGAGTCTCACATAGCCCAGGTTGGCCTGGAACTTGCCCTTTAGTGTAAGATGATCTTGTACACCTGATCCTCCTGCTTCTGCCTCCCAAGTGCTGGGATTACAGGTGTGGACTACTCCTCCCTGCTGGGCTAAACAATTTGAATGAAAGAAAAACAACTTTGATGAGTAATTCATGATCCAAGAATGCCCGGAGTTAGTTTGTTTTTCTCTCTTGGTGGAAAGGCAATTTCTCTATCACTAAGCTATGTCCCAGGACCACCTGGAGTTCTTAAAAATAAAATTGTAAGGGGGGAGTATTATAAATAAAGAAATCCCCCACTGACGCATTGTAATAGAGAGGAAAACACCTCTACATTCATACGCGTTTGGTAATATTCATTCATGAAGGGTTTATACAGCGGCAATACTGTAAACAAATCAAAAATAAAATAAAGACACAGCTGAAACAGTAAGTGTTGCATTCGCTGAAGAAAGAGCTGGGACGTTTAATACATGCTAACTTGTTGAATTTGCGGAGTGTCTGGTGGCCTGCTCAGTCACTTTAAAAATTACTGAAGATTATTTGTCTACCTAAGAAAACATGTCAGAAGTCTTCATAGAAAAAGTAATGAGGTTTTTATAAAGAACTTAATAGATTTCCCCAACCCATGAAGAGAGGGGTGAACCAGTGGGGTTAAAATATAGTCTGTCACAGGGCCAAGAGGCCCCTCAGCTAGAACTGACCTGAAAGCCTCTTCCTTGAAACTAGCTTTCATGGCATCGTGCAAGCTTGCAAATGAGAGAAACAACCAACAGTCCTTTCCAGCTAGGACGCTTATGAACCACAACAACAACCAGCACGGCAGACAACCCTAAGGTGAAATAGTGGCTTGCATACTCTGTCGTAACCGAGAGCTCTCTAAGTAGACATAAGACAACAAGAGGGAAATCATGCCTGACACTGGAAACCTAGCCAACTCCCCGGGGCTAGTGAAGTCATGGATCTTGGTGGAGAACCTACAACCACCACTTACTAAACCAGTATGATTCCGAACTACATTCTAAACACTTGTCCTTATACCCACAGATAAGTGCAGTCTTCGCCCTCCATCAAGGAAACTTCCCTTCGCAACAGACGGAGACTATTACAGAAAACCGCAACTGATCAAAATTTACAAAGCAACTTCCACACCTAAGGCTCAGGGAGCACTGCAGAAAATGGGCAGAGAGACCGTCAAAGCCAGAGGACTGGGGAGTTTGCTGTGACACAGTGCCTCCTGATAGTGCCAGAAGCAACACTCATAAAGTCTCACCAACATGGCTGCCCAAACGTGAGCTGAACAAGGACAGTAGACATGACAAAGTGGGTGGGGGGAAAATCACAAGGCCTCAACCCTACACAAAGAACTACAGACAGCTAAGTAATGCTAAGAGTAGGAAATAGTCTCCCCTATTGGTCAGCCCTGAAAACATGCGTGTAAGTAGCGTTACACAGAATGAGCAGGTTATATTCGGGAACATATATGTACATCCGTACACATGCATGCCCGTAACAACAATTGATGAAAAAAGAGGTTATGAATTTGAAAGAGAGCAAGAAAAGGTATATAGAAGGATATTGAGGGGGTGGAAATGGGAAGCGTAAATGATGTAATTATATTACAATCTCAAAAACAAAAGAAATATTTTAAAATGCAGCCTATATCTTTATATTTGTGAAAACAATCGTTCCTCTCCCAGCTTCAAGGGCAAATTGACTATAAGGCAAACTTGTTTCACTTTTTATTGCTGAACATTTCAAACATATGCAAAAGTACCCCGGCACAACGAGCCCCATGTAACCACCAGCACGTAAGTAGCTTTGTCTCCTTCATACGCCTGACACTACTCTCTCCTCTCACTGGGTGGCTTGAGAAGAAATGCATACAATTTAATCCTTATTATTATAGTACACATAACTCTTCCAAGACTGGCTTTTTAAAAATCATAACCAAAATATTATTATCATACCTAAAAGGTTAACAGTGTGAATTTGTTTTTAAAGAAAGGGTCTCCCTGTGTGACCCAGGCTATGCACAGTACGTGGCTGTTCACAGGCATGCTCACACTACTGATCTTTGAGCAAGTATAGTGAGTTGTGGTACAAAACCAGCCTCCTTCAGCCTCCAGGTATATGGCTCCACCGGCACACTTGTGCCGCGTATTTTAAAGACACCAGAATTTGTATATCTGAAGGAGTGTTCTCTTCAAAGAACCTTTTTTTTTTTTTAAAGATTTATTTATTTTATTTTATGTGTATAAATGATTGCTTCCATGTATGTATAGACATCACTTGTGTGCCTGGTGCTCAAGGAGGATCAGAAGAAGGCTTCAGAGCCCCTGGAACTAGAGTTCCAGATGGTTTGTGAGCCACCATGTGCGTGCTGGGGAGCAAACCCAGGTCCTCTCCAAGAGTAGCAAATGCTCCGAACTACTGAACCCTCTCTCCAGCCTTCCAAGAATCATCTCAAAAGTCTGTCAATCAGACTTCTCAAAATTCATCTCAGAATTAGTTTCAAGCCTTTAATCACCCCAAATCATGGCCCACCCTTACTCTTCAAGGATGGATGTCATTTTAAAACAGCCATGAAGACTTTAGGAATGAACCTAAACGGACAGCGGCGGGGGGGAGGGGGGGGCACCAGTTGAGTTCCGTTCATGAACCGGGTCATGCTCGTAAGGCAGAAGAGAAGTTACCTACTCAATGGCCAGAGACACTAAGAAAGAGAGCGCTCTGCGGGCAGGCAGCTGAAGCAGGAACCAGGAGGAGAATGTGAGAAGCAGCTGAGATGGCCAGCCAACAACAGAACGGAAGTCAGGAAGTCACGCTTTAATCTCTGCCGTAAATTCCAGTGATTCCTGGCCACTTAGGGGTTTATCTGGGATTAGACTGTCTGCTCCCACTGGGTAGACCTCCTGAGAGACTCTCCAGCCATCCTCAAGACCCTAAGCAGATGTCACCACGTTCCTCCACTCCACTGCCCACTCTCTTTTCCCGGTTACACTTTGTAGGTACCTGTGCTGATCTCCAGGATGGTTTCACATCATCCGTATAGTGCATATATCTATGTGTATATTTTTCCAAAATAGCTTAATTTTTTTGGTCTTTGGTACTAAAATAATGACTTGCACATAGTGGGCCTTCAGCAATTCATGTGTCTAATGCTCTTGTGTTTTTGTGTAACTCGTGGACAAAGACTAAAAGTAGGTACAAATGGAGAGTGCTTGCCTAGCATGCTCAAGGCCCTGGGTTCGAGCCTCACCACATAACAGAGTGGTGTGGTGCACACCTGCAACCTCAGCTCTCCAGAACTTGAGGCAAAAGGATCAGAAGTTCAAGGTCATCCTTGGTTACAGGAGCCCTCCACCTCAAAAAAAATAAAACAAAAAAGAATACCGTTAAAAAATATGTCTATTTGTTACGCAGGTAAGATCAATAATCGTCACATGGTTCAGGCCCTAAAACGTCTTCACAGTGTAGTAAGTCACTGTGGGCTCTAAACGTGGAATGAGCCAAAGGCAGAAAACCTAAGAGCAAGCAGTTCTTCAAACAGAATCCCTGGACGTTTCTGATGAACCAAAGCCAATGTTCATGATTTATTTTCTTCTCGTTACAAAATAAGTTTTTGCAAATCCATTTTGGGGGTTTTGTAATTGTTTTACTCTTCTTTGCGGAACAAACTCTTGACAAATTAATGCGTGAAGTACAAACTGAAACTGACTTCCAAGTTAGCTGTGACCTTCTCAAAAATAAATCCTCTTCTACAGAATGCAAAGCATAAAGTGAATCACCTACTTCAAAGGAAATAAATAGATGGCTGACTGTTAAGCTCATTGTTTTCAAGCTATAGAAATGTGAAACAATTGAAGCTAGAACTTAGTAAGATCTCTTGTTGGAACGGTTCATAGACTCCTCTTTCCCTCCTCTGTCTCACGGTGAAAACAAATACAAAACAAACAACAGCAAAAATCATTGGCTCCTACTGGAATGGCCAACCCAGTCTTTAAGTTGGTAGGAAGTTGAAGCATCTCTTCCAGGATTGTGCCAGTGACGTGCCACACCTACTCCCTGTGGCACAGTCTCAGGGTGACGAGTCAGGGAGACTGTGGGAAGCTACGTGGGTAGAAAGAAGAGAGCCATCTGTAAGAAACAATTGCACCTGATGTCACCAGCTGTTGGTTGAACTCAGATTTTATCACAATAATGAAGACTTCTGAGCCCCAAATGACTCATCGTGTATTTTCAAAGTAGTTTTCTTTCTTTATAATCAACTAGTCTACAAAAATTTTTACAATCCTTTTCATTAGGTGGTTAAAAAAAAATCTATTAAACCATGTTTGTGTGGAAATGACTTGATTTGGATAAAGAGGAAACAGTACGGAAGCAGCTGAGCAACAGGTTTGCTTGGTTTTAATGGCTACATTGCACAACCTGGGCAAGGCATCCCATGACATAAAAGATTGTTATACCAGCTCGGAAATGCAGCTAGACCACCCGAAGACTCGCAAAAGTACCTTGGCCTCCATCTTCTAGGAACCATTTCTCTGACTCGGTGACACGTGGTCTTGAGTCCTGTGATCATTTTCCCAATCAGGAAACATAGAAAATAAATTAGCATATTTTTTACTAATTTTATAAAGAAATTTATTATTTTTAAAGTCTGAAGTTATATTTTAAAATAATCTATGCACACAAAATAGACAAAATAGAAATGATAAAAACACAAACACTAGTACTATTCTTATTTTGTTTAAAAGCATCACATTTTAACAAGAGCCATCTACAGTGGGATGAAGGCAAATTTCCTTATTTGTAGATGACATATGTATTTAAGAAAAAAACCTCAAAGACTCTGCCAAAAACTCTCATAACCTATAAATTCAGCAAATAAAAAGAATCAGCATACAGAATTCCGCAGCATTTCTGTTCATTAATAGCAAACTATCTGACAAGGAAATCAAGAAAACAGCCCCGTTGTGATAGCTAGAAAATAAACAGTGAAAAATAAGCTTTCTAAGAAAAATTTCAACTAAGACAGAAAACTCTCTACAATGAAAACTCTATGGTCAATAGAAAGTACTCCATGTTTACAAACCATAAAAATCAGTACTGTTAAAATGTCCACAGTACCAAAGGGATCTATACAACTAATGCAAGTCCTGTCAAAATGCCAATATTCTTCACAGAAATAGGAAAACATCTCTTCCTGCATCATACAGGTGAGCTACAGAAGCCCTGCAATAGCCAAAAACTATCAAGAAAAAGAGTAAGTATGGAGATATTAATTACCCCACTGACTTTAAAAACATATCACAGAGTTATATTGTCATATGTATATATAGTATATATAACATTTATATTTATAATATGTAATATGTATGTATAAACACATATAGAAATTAAAAACACACACACACACACACACACAAGAGAACCCAGAAATAAATCAACATATTTACAGCCAAATGATTTTGACAAAGACATCAAGAACATACATTCAGGAAAGGACAATTTCTGTAACCACTGTTAGAAAAGGAGGACATATACATAAAAGAATTAAATCACATTCATGTCTTCCGTCACACATAAAAATCAACTTAAAATTGATTAAAGGCTTAAGTATGAGACTAAAACCTGAAACCACCCAAAGAAAACAGAGAAAATGCTTCATGAAATTAGCTTGCAAGGTTTTTTTTATTTTTTATTACTTTAATGGAGAGAGAGAGAGAGAGAGAGTGTGTGTGTGTGTGTGTGTGTGTGTGTGTGTCCCCGAATGTCACTGAGAATATGTGACTGTGAAGGCCAGAGGACAAGTTGCTGGAGTTGGTTCTCTCCTCCCAAGGTGTAGGTTACAGATTTCCAGCTCAGGCATCGGGCTTAGCAGCGAGCATCTTTGCTCAACGACCCATCTCCCTGGCCTGGATTTTTTAAATAAGACTTCAAAAGCATAGACAACACAGCCAAAAACTGACAAACAGGATTACACCAAACTAAAGTCTTTTGCACAGCACGGGAAATGATTGACAGAGTGAAGGAAAACCTAAAGAATGGAAGAAAATATTTGCAAATTCTATATCTGATGTTACACCTGAATAGACACTTCTCAAACAAAGACGTCTAAAAATAGTGAATTAAGTACTTGGAAAATGTTCAACATCACTAACCATCAGGGAAAAGCAAATCCAAACTGCAAATATCACCCCATCACTGTTAGATAGGAGATTCTTAACAACAAATGCTGCTGAGGATACAGAAGAAGGGTGGTTCTCTCACACCACTGGTAAAAGTGTACAGCAATTTGACCACTAGGCCTGTCCACATGGAATGAAATCAGTATCTTGAAGAGACATCTGCCCTCACACGCTTGTTACACTAGTCACAATAAAAATAAATAAATAAACAAACAAACAAACAAACAAAACCTTAAGTGCTTCCAATTGAAAAAGATTTTTTTTTCCAAGACAGGGTTTCTCTGTGTAGCCTTGGCTATACTGGAACTCACTCTGTAGACCAGGCTGGCCTTGAACTCACAGAGATCTGCCTGCCTCTGTCTCTGCCTCCCAAGTGCTGGGATTAAAGGCATGCATCACCACCACCCAGCCCAATCAGCCATTTTTAAAAAATGAAACCCTGTAATTTGTTGGAATATGGTTGAACCTGGAAGAAACTATATCAAGTAAAGTAAGCCAGTCACAGAAAAGACCTTACCACACGCTTTCAAGCGTGCATAGAATTGAAAGGACTAGTGACACAGGAGTACAAAGCCAAACAGTGGCTCTCAGAGGCTGGGAGCACAGCGAGGTAGGGGTGAAAAGTTGCTCAACAGTCCAAAGTTACAGTTAGATAGGAAGAATAAATTCCGGAATTCTCTTAAATGGAAGAATGACTACAGCTAACAATGACGAATGGTTCAAGAAAGCCAGAAGACAGGATTTTGAGTTTTATCATCAAAACAAAAAGATAAAGGTTTGAAGTTTAAAGAAAATACTAATTGTCCAGATTTGATGAATATACAATGTTTATATGTACAACTCTGTCAACTGACAATAAAACAAAGCTTCAATACCCGAGAGAAGAGACTGGAGGTGTTAAGCAGGTGAGAGCCCAGGCTGCTCTTCCAAACAGCTACAGCTGGGTTCCCAGCACCCACACGGTGGCTTTCAGCCATCTGTAACTTGAGTTCTAGGAGATCTGAGGCCCTCTGACCCCCACAGGATGCAGGCGCACATGGGGTGCACTTACATCCATGCAGGCAAAACACTCATATACATAAAATAAGTAAATATTGTTTTAAAAAATGGAGAGGAAAAAAAAGTGAAAGCTGAGCCTTTCTGCAAAAGGTATCTGCAAGTGATTTGTCAAAAGGTAAAAATCAGTAAATGGTGACATTTAAATTGTTCTTCTTCAGGACTCACGCTTTTATGCATGTAATACCTGTACTAGTCACTATATTTGGGGAATAAATAGAATGTGTGTGGACAGAGACAGGGAAGAGGGAGAAAAATATATTATACTATATTTTTTTTATTACAGATACGGAATTTCACATTGAGAATTAAGGGGGGGAGTGAGTAAAATCTTCAAGAAAATGCACAATCCCCTGTTATTAATTCCCCAGAATCTGGAAAAGAAACACTACTTACTTTTGACTAGTTGAACTACATAATTTAATAAAAATATCTTTGGTTTATTTTATGTATACTCTCTGCAACACATTTTGCAAACTTCCAAAACTTTTACATCCCTGAAATATTTTAATATTAGCCCCCTTCTGCAGAAAGGGAAACTAAGGCAAAATAATTCAATGACTCACTCCAGGTTTCCTAGGGCATAAGGGAATCCAGATTTACCTGCACTTCAAACTTCTGCTCACTCTATCATGTGCTGTGGTGCCCTCCTGGACCCGCCACACAGTCATGGGTTCAGGACGCTTGTGACCAAGCTCTCATTCCCAAGAGCTGGCGGCGGTTTGGCCTCTCCCTTCTGCATTGACAGACCACAAACCACTGCAAAACTCTGCCCCTCCCAAAGGTAGGCCAAGATCTGGCAGAGCTACTTGCCTAAGTCCCTGTTCCCTAGAATAAGCCCAAAGCATCCGAGAATGGAAATGGGGCTATTCCTGTATCCCTGTCTTAAATAATGGCTCCCAACACTGGGTACCAAAGACCCTCCCCTGCCTATACCCAATGTAATGAACTTTGCTTTAATAAAATGAGAGACGGTTCTCTGACAACCTTTCCCAAGAATCATGTCCATTCTCGTCGGCTCTTAGTCCTCCAATCTGGGACCTGCCTGTATGCATCAACCCATGCCCTGTGCTTTCCTGCTTTCCTTCCCTGGGGGATAAGCTAGAGGCAGATAGCTTAGCCATGTGCCAGGAAGGGAAGCAGGACCCCATGGACAGAGAGAGAAAACCCACAATGTGCAACTGAATAAAAAAACCTGTCTTTATGTGCTATCCTCAACTAAGCACATGTTAATAATTACTATAACATTCTAGTGGTCAGTTGTATATTTTTGAAAAGGATCTTTTCATGGCATCCAGCATGATCAGGAACTCTATGTAGTCTGGCTCACTTGGAATTTGCAATTCTTCTACCTCAGCCTTCAGAGTGCTGGAATTATAGGCATGTGCCGCCACGACTGGCTAAAGCACAAATTAAAATAGGCATGAAATGGGTACGCATCGTCAGTGGTGAGACATATGAATATATGCTTATATATAAGGGTATCTCCCTATTTCCTATATATCTGTGTTTCAGTGGTTACATATCTGCATCTATCTCTATATTTCCATCTTTCTTGGATATTTGGTTCTCTCTCATCTCCTGCTTTCTTGTATCCTAGTCTTGTTCCTCTTCTACGTATTTCATATTTCTCTACCTTTAGAATGTAATCTTCTTTTCCTCATATGCCAACCGAAACTTGTACATTCATCAGAGTCTTAAAGGGTTGGTCCTGAACCTTTGCCAGTTAACACTTTTTTTTTTTCTCTTTTGATTTTTCAAGACTGGGTGTCTCTTTGTAGCCCTGGCTATTCTAGAATTCTGTCGACCAGGCTGGCCTTGAATTCACAGAGATCCACCTTCCTCTGCCTCCCACGTGCTGAGATTAAAGGTATGAGCCACAACCACCTGGCCAATTAGCACTTTTATTAATGTTTTGAGTGATGAGAATTAAAAGTAATCCCAAATTGTAGGTAGTAGCTTCAACCTAGAAAAACTGCATTAAAATGAAAACTTCCATCAAGATAGAAATGCATGGATAAAAACTAAAAATGTTTTGTGAGATTCCTGTAGTGGAATTGCTTTAGGGAAGAAATTCAAATATGTACTTTATACAATGTACATTTATACAATGTACAGTATATCAAGAATGAACAGAAAAGACTAGACTATTAGGAAAAGTCCCTTCCTAATATAAATTTTGAAAGAAGCACATTTAGGAATAGGTATAATTTGTTATGTATTAGCAATGCGAAATTTAGCATGAGATACACCATCCTTTGTTCTCCCATTGGTTGGTCTTAGTTATAGCAATGTTTCTATATTGCCTTTTCACTTTAAAAATGTATCCATTTTAAGGAAATCCTGGAAGATACATGTTTATGGATATATTACAAACTAATTAGAAATCCCAGGGAAAAGCAGCCAAAACCCTTGAAGAATATACAGTCGTATCTACAAGGACAAAAGTAAGAAAGAGCTTACAAGTCTACTCTGCCTTTCAGAACTATCAAAACAGACTAAAATTTTTTTATATAAAGCCACATAAATCTTGGAATTGAAGATTATTTGGATGTTAATATCTAATACTAACAGATATGGGTGTGCAGAAATGGATCAACACAGATACAATTTGATAAGCATTTTTGTTAGTATTTCTAAATTTTCTATCAGCTTGAAAGGAAGCAATATTAACCCTAAGCATTAATAACCCTTATTATCTTTTGATAATAAGCATCTTATTCCTTAATGCCTACTAGAGAGAAACAAAGAGTTCTTTCAAGCACTCAAATCAAATGTGCTGTGGAATGCTGGCGTCTGAGCGTACTATAGCTATGACCATCAGCGTGAGAGCAACTGACTACCCACATGAATGCCTCCCAAGATCAGTCCTGTCGATGTACCCCATAGGAGTAATGGGGAGGATCATTAGACCTTTATCTGAGACTCTAGGCACTCAGTACTGAACTGCTCTCCCAGATGTATGTAATTCTACCCTAATGCTCATGGTCTCAGGAAGTGCCAGTGTACATAGAGATAGAATGTTAGCTGAAGGGGACTCCTATTTTTGCAGCTATGGGGAAGTTGTCAAGCATGCTGTGCAGAATATTTTGGTAATGTAAGCTGTTTAAAGGTCACCCATGCACTGATAAGTAACCCCTTATCCATGCTTCTGGAAGTAATCACAATAAACCCACTGGTTCATCAAGCTGGACTTAGGTGTAATCGCTCCTTTGGCCTGTTACTGATGCTCTCTGTACAGACATTTATTCATGTCTACCCAGGAAAAGTCAACACAACGAACTGAAAAATATTTAATTACACAATTATTTTGTTTCCATTCCTTACACCTAATAAATAATTATTCTGATGAATGGGAGAGAGAATAATCTGAAGGTACTGAGATTTCATGGGCAGCCAATTTAAACTGACATTAAAATGAGACTACAGTCCTTACAGAGCATAGTAAGTCTCTTTGCACTTATGTGTGTGTGTGTGTGTGTGTGTGTGTGAATGCATATGTGTTTGCAGGTGTGTGTGCACATATGTGAGTATGTGTGTGAATGCAGGTGTGTGTGTGCACATGTGTGAGTAAGTGGATGTGTTTGTGCAGGTGTGTGCACATGTGTGAGTATGTGTATATGTGTGCACATGTGTGATTGTGTGTGTGCACATATATGTGTATGTGTGTGCACATGTGTGAGTATGTGTGTGTGTGTGTGCAGGTGTGTGTGCACCTGTGTGTGTGTGCGCGCACCTGTGTGAGCATGTGTGTGTGTGTACAGGTGTGTGTGCACTTGTGTGAGTATGTGTGTGCAGGTATGTGTGCATGTGAGTGAGTATGTAAGTAGAAGCCCAGAGTTGATGCTGTTGTCCCCATTAATCTCTCTCCTCTTCATTTTTTAACAGTCTCTCACTGACCCCAGAGCTTGCTGATTCCAGCTGATCTAGTTAGCTTGCCATATGAATTCCCTGTCTCTACCTCCCCAGTGCCAAGGTTACAGGAAGCCTCTGTGTCTGCCTGGCTCTCAAGGGATCTGAACTCTGGCCCTTATGCTGGCATGGCAATCACTTTGTCCACTGGGCCCTTTATACTTCATTGCAATGTCTTCTGGAACTGCCTACGGCTGCTGCCATTCCACTGAACTCTGACTGCTGGAGAATTCGGGAAGTCCCCATCTGAGCCAGTTCCTTTCCAATGCACAAAGAACCAGGAGGAATTCAGTAGAAATCACACATGGTAAACACAAATGGAGCCTTCAGGCTTAAATATGAGTACACATTGGCCCCCACATTAAGGAAGGAATCTGGAAGATTTCCATCCTGGAAAAATTATGACACTAAGCAGCTCTGTGGATGACCAGACAAGACTGGAGACCGGAGGAGGGCGAGATTGGCTTTGCATGAGAGGCAGAAAAAACTGGCCTTGTAAAAGCTAAATACTGGGTTAAGTGTTCATTTCTGTCCAAAACAAAAGTAGACAGTATCACATTTCAGAGTGCATTTTATTCTGCAAGAGATTGAGCAGACAAACCTGAAGAACCTTGCAGCTCAGGGTTTCCAATCTACTGATTTCTGCTTGTAATTGGGCCACCTCTGCCACTGCTTTAGAAAACAGAAATACCTCCATTTGTGACTGAGTTAAAAAGTAGGCTAATGTGGGGGAAAGTTTATACTCCTAATATATACCTCTAATATTTATACCTCTAATATTTCTCAACAAGTTAATTAGCATATAAAATGGAATTGGGATGGAGAGTGGAGATTATAAAAGGGAATTCTGTCTCAGTTGGTAAAGTGCTTGCATGTGGTCCTGAAATTTGGATTGTAAGCATCCACAAAGAAAGCTAGGCTATGGCATAGAGCTACAATCCCAGCACTGGGGAGAAGGAGACAGACCCTGGATCTCATTGGCTAGACAGACTTGCCAAGCAGTGAGCTCTAGGTTCAGGTCCCATGAGAGAGCCTGCTTCAAAAATAGGTAGATAGATAGATAGATAGATACATAGATACATAGATACATAGATAGATACATAGATAGATACATAGATAGATAGATAGATACATAGATAGATACATAGATACATAGATAGATAGATAGATAGATAGATAGATAGATAGATAGATAGATAGATAGATAATGGACAGCAATTAAATAAGACACCTAACATCGTTGGGTGGTGGTGGCAGTGCACGCCTTTAATCCCAGCACTCGGGAGCCAGAGGCAGGCGATCTCTGTGAGTTCGAGGCCAGCCTGGTCTACAGAGAGAACCCCAGGACAGCCAGAGTTACATCAGAGAAACTCTGTCTCAAAACACAAGCAAAAAAGATACCTAACATAACCTCTGGCTTTTCTCACTACATATCTCAGTTCCTTCTGTGGAAAGCTCCATGTGAGGTGAGACTGACCCCGAGTTCCGTGATGACTCTGAACTCTCAGGAGTGTGCCTCTGTGTCAGCCGCACTGACTGGTCCCATACGGACTATGGACTCAGATCTTGGGTCTGGGACTTTGGAGAACCTACCAAATTCCCTCTGGAGCACCTCCTCATTTTCTTGCTCCTCGCCATCTTTTCTTTATCAGCCAAGTTGCCTCCCTGTGTGCTCACAAATGAGTGTGCATGCCATTAAGCCAATAAACACCAGCTACATGAATGCAATGAGCTCCCAGGTCTAGGAGCTTTAACCTGTGCTGTCTCTTTCTGTCAGCATTTGCCAACCAGGGTACTCGGAAATAAAACACATCGTCCTCATTCACCACTACCACCATCTCCAAATTACAGAACCATCTACAGTCCTTGAGCCCTCCCAGAAATCCTCTTACATTCCTGGAGTCACACCAATGGGCGCATGTTGAAATGACCATGTGAGAAGCATTTGGACATCTTTTGTGATGCTGCAGATGGATCACACTCTGTTTTGTACCCTGGTAACAAGATCCATAGGGTACAAAATTTCCCAGACTTCAACACAAGCCAAGTAATATTTACTTTGCTCAAATAGTAGGCTTCATTTTAGTAGTTAGAACTATGAGGGAAGGGAGAGATGACTCAGCAATTAAGTGTTTACCACTCCTGCAGAGGGCCTGGGTTCAAGTCCTCGCTTCCAGTTTCAGGGGATCTGGTGCTTCTTCTGTCCTCTCTGAGCTCCTGCAAGCACATGGTGCACAAACTTACACATATTCATAAAAATTAACATTTCTAAAAATAAGAACTATGTGATTTATATTTTCCCTTGTCAATAAATCTAGATATATTCCTTCCTTCCTTCCTTTCTTTCTTTATTTTTTCTTTCTTTTTTTTTTTTTTTGCTTAGTTTCAGCACCCAACAATGCTTAGGTTTCCATTTTGATTCCTCCTAATTCCTGTGCCTTCTCCCCCCACTATTCGATTTATAAACTGCAGGGTTCTTAAAAATCATACTTTTAATATAAACTACAAAATTTTGGGGAAAAAATTGAGATAATTACACATTGCTAAACAGTATAATTTTCTAAATCAGCCGCATTATACTTAAAGCTGGTTTGTCTGGGCTCTTAACGCTAAACCTTAAACTAAGAAAGCCCTGGGCCATCCACACTCACAGGCGGTGAAACCTAGGACATTGGCTTATTTGTTACTGAGCGGTGGAGGCAGCACCTCTGGTGTCACCTCCAAACAAGTAAGACAGCTCCGGGTAGAAATACATACACTATCAATATAATGCGCTGTATGCCAAACACTCCAGGGCAGCCCTTTAATTAATGCTATAAGTCATTTGGCTGTATACCTAAACTTAATTTTAAAAATTGTTTCTTGAATGTGTAGTACAAATGTAAACAAACATGACGTCTTTGCGGTCAGTGGTCTCTGAAGTTTCTATCTGGCTGTGTTTGATTTTAACTGACTATTCGAAGTCATCTTGAAGTGGGACCCTTGTCGTCCATAGTTGGACACACTCATCCTTGAGAAAACCCTACCAAACCCGCTGTTTGAGCCCCGCCTCCACTCAGCCTTCCTGGTATGTGTGCGTCGGAAGGGCTCAGCTGTCAGTCACCGAGAGAGCCATGATTCTCACGCACCCCGTTTAGACTTTTCAGCCATACATACTCTCTGGTTCTAATAAAACTAGGGTTCAAGTCCTTATTTTTGAGGCCCATCATCCATAAACTTTGAGTTGATTACTTAGGAGAAAAAAAAATAATATCAACGGTGAGAAGTATAATAGAAAGAAAGCGTGGTAGTGCCCCGTTAGCGCTGCCTCTGCGACTGAGCCGGCCTTCTAGAGCGGTCGCAAGTGTTACGGAAGACAGCCAATTGTAAACTGAGCATTCTGCTGCTCGTTGGAGTGTTTCACAAAATTGAGAAGGAACGTTCAAGTGATGGAATGAATACATCTCTGTCTCTTCCGTTTTAACTTTCTACCCGGGGCCCCGTGTTACTTGAGGAATTCCGTGTTCACGGGTGTGCGCAGGTACATGTATGTGCACATGCATGTAGGGGCTCTAGAGAAGAACCTTCGGTGTGGTTCCTCAGGAGGTGCTGTCCACCTTGTGTTTGAGTCAAGTTCTCTCACTAAGACCTGGGACTTCCGGCCAAGGCTAGGCTGGCCGGCCATCTCTACCTCCCAGTGGAGTCCAAGCTTTTGCCACCATGCCCAGCTTTTAGATAGGTGTTGGAAATCAAACCTAGAGGTCTTCATGGCTGCAAGGCAAATATTTTGCCAACTAAACCACTTCTCCAGTCTAAAACTAATTCTATTTGCAAGCAATCCTCCTCCCAACTGAAGAAATAATTAAGACAAGTGTATGCAGAGAGAAGCATACTTGTGGTAGGTTACCTGAGGCTGTGAACTCAACCCATTCTTCTGGATAACCACTCACAACCTGGATCCTCTTCACTCACAGAAACAATGAACCTGACCTGTGTGATATTTGAAAAAACATTAGGTAACATTGAAATATTGAATCTAGGTCTGGTGGTACAGGCCTATACTCTCAGCCCCTGAATGCTGGAGGCAGGAAAACCAGGAGTTCAATCTAGCTTTGATTATAGTTTAGGGTAGCCTAGGCTACATGAGATCCTGTCTCAGAGTAAAAAAAATAAATAAATAAATAGAAAAAGAAAAATTGAGAATTCAAATCTGGAAGGTGGGACCACACTGCATCATATGTGGCAACAATTACTGGGGTGAGAAATGTCTGTTGCTCCATTTGACTGTGGAAGGAGGTTGGGGGTCGCAGTCCACATACACACACCATCACCTCACAGCCACAGTTCACACACACACACACACAGACACACACACACCATCACCTCACAGCCACAGTTCACACACACACACACATCATCATCATCATCACCTCACAGTACACACACACACACACACACACACACACACACACACACACGCACACACGCACACACACGCACACACACCAGCACCTCACAGTCTGTACCTATATTCACTTGCATTTGTAAGTCCTACAAATATGCTAATATTGTCAGACCTTCGGAGAGCCAAGAGCTGAGTCTGCATCATGCTTCAACCTTTTCTATTTTTGCTCTGGTGACTGTTACGAGTCTGTCTGTACAGACACTCTACAACGGCCTTCAAACCCCTATTTTCAGCTACAGAGTGTGACATGTTATCTTTGACTTTTGTTTCTTTTTTTTTCCTTTGGAGACCAGGTCTTTGGGGCTGGCCCCAAAGAGCACATGATTCTCCTGACTCAACTTCCCAACTACTGGGATTATAACAGGTGTGAACCACCATGCCCAGCTGGTAACATGTTCTTTTAGGGGGTGAAAAGGCTGGGAAATCAAACTCAGGACCCTACTCGTGCTAGGCAAGTGCTCTGCTGTTGAGTGACATCCTCAGCCCTTGGTAACATGTCTCTACCAGACGAAGACTTTCAGAAGAAATGTTCTCTTCCGCTTCATTAAGAGCACTAGTTATGCTTGTCTGAAGCATACAGTACTTTATCAGCTCATTCTTGTTTACCTGATACTGGAAATTCTAAAGGCAAATCCGTAGTCTGGTCTTGGCCCTGTTCTCAGCTAAGCTCATATTGCCCCTGTCCCTTGCCTCAGTCTTCCCTCTCACCATATGTATAAAGCAACATTTATTGTATTTTAATAGGGAAAATACAAGACTAAGAAGTTTAAAACCTCGTGTTCTAGTTTCGGTTTGTTGTTGTGATAGAAATACCCTGAGGAAAAGCACCAGAGCAGCAGGAAGCAACAGGGGATGGTTTATCTGGTTTACAATTCCAGACTACAGTCATTATTTCAGCGAAGTGAAGGCAGGAACATCACATCCATATTCAAGAGCAGAGAAAATAAACACATGGTTCCTTTTTTGCTTGCTCTCTTGGTCCCCAGTCCAGTCTCTCTGTTCTTACACAATCTAGTACCCAGCCCATGAAATGGTGCCACCCACAGTGGGCATGGGAGGCTGACGCAGGGGAATAATGAGCATAAATTCATCAGGACAGAAACAACGGAACAATGGCAGACAGGTCAATAGGTCCTAGTAGATTTCTAAGTATGGAGAACAGGAAACCAGTGAGAAAAAAAAAAACTCGGAATAAGAAGAATGGATAAAATGAGCCAGTTGGGAGCTGAGGAGCATGCTCAGCCAGGGAGTACATGCATACAAGAAAGAGAACTGGAGTCTGAACCCCAAGGGCCTGCAAAGCTGACACCATAGCACATACCCACAAGCCAATACTCAGAGAGAAGAGATAAGCAGATCCCTGGAATTCATAGGCAACCTTGTCTCAAATAAATAAATAGGATTCAAGACTTGATAAAGGAAAGAATTAGAAATACAGGAAAAATAAAGCAGTGTTTAGGAAAAAAAATGTAATCATAGGATACTGCTTAGTCTCCTAATCTACACTACTTACACAATCATAGTAATGAAAGCATTGATCTTACTTAGCCAAAAGAAACAACCTAAGCTTATTGGATAGATAGGGAAAGCGTGGACAGGGCTGGAAGTATAATGCTAAATCCGCATCGACAATGTCAAAGATTAAACACTTCCTGTGATGCTAACAAAACACACAATTTAATAATGCTTCCTTTGAGTCTGGAGACCAATCCCCCTTCCTAAGTATGACCTGGACTTAGAGACTTACTTGTGATGAGCAGAACAAGTTAAAGCAACAGAATATAACCTTAGAGAGGAGATCACAGCAAGCTTGTCATTGCTACCCTCTCGGACTACTTGATGTAGAAAAGCAAGCTGCTGTGTCATAAGCCCCAGTGAAGAGGAACTTAGGGCTCTAGCCAAGAAACAGCAAGAAGCCAACACCCCTGTGAGTGAGCCATCTTACAACCGTTCTCCACCCTTAGGAAAGCCTTCAAATGCTCACACCCAAAGCCAGAATCTCCAAGTGTGATGGTTAATCCTGGCTGTCATCTTGACTGAACCAACACCTACGAGAATAATGAAGCAAACCTTGGTGTGAGCCTACAATGGTGTCCAAAGACAATTATTCAGGAAGTCTCTGACCTAATCAAGAATAATCTGTTGTAGAAGCTTGTTTTTAGTAATGCATAAAATAATTGTTTTGTGCACTGTTGGGTGAAGGGCTGCTTAAGTCCTGCATTATTTGGCGTTTTGTATTATTTACAGTTGTTAGATTAATGTAGGGGGATGTTTGATTGCTCATTATCTGCACATACTATCAATAGAACAGTTGAGGAGTTCTTTATCAATAAAATACCTGGGCTCGGACGCTCAGGGTTCCCCTGTCCAGTATGGCATTTGCCATGATGGTAGTTCCCTTTGATGAAGCCTGGCAGGATATGCACAAATGAATATGCCTCTGTGTCTTCTGTGGTGAGTCACATAGAACATGTACAACTACAAATGGCACCCAATGGAGGGCATGGGACATCATGCCAACTAATTTAATGTGGAGACAGGGAAGAAAAAAAAGAAACTCTTGACCTCACAGAGTTTGTTTTATTTTGGTTTGGTTTGGTTTGGTTTGGTTTCTACAAACCTGTCCAGATGCTGGTTAGATGAAGTGGTCCTGACAAGACACATCTGCTGTGGTGATGGTAACTCCACTCCATGAGGGAACCCTTCCTGCAGACAAGGTTGCCAGTTATTTTTCCTGTAAACCAGACTCTTAAAATCTGGAAAGTGGTTCTTCAGGGTCAGCACACAGAAGCTGGCAGAGAAGTTAGAGGTTGTATCTTGTGCTGGTAGCCAAACTTGGTACTGTAAGAGTCACCCCGGCGGTACTGGTTTTGAAGGCATGAAGAGGTTGTGGAGAGCAGCTGAGACTTTGTACTATGAGAGGCCAGGAGAGGCTATTGGTGAGGGTGCAGCCTCAGTGGCAGTTGAAGGCCCAGATTTAAGGCAACATGCAGAGATGTTGAAGCTTGGCACCACGAAAAGAGTCCAAGAGAGGCTATTGGAGAAAATGCATCCCAGTTGCAGCAAGGGACCCTGCAGTTTTGGGGATGCCAGTACCATGGGATGTCCACCAAGGACAGCAGCAGTGGGAGGAGCCAGACAGAACCTGGAGGACAAACTATGTGTGCTGAAGAGGGCAGAGCCAGAGAAGTGATCCAAGCCTTTGAAGGAGTCCAGAAGATCATGAGTGAATTCCAGATAACTGGACATTGATAGTGTTTTCTGTTGTCCAAAGACATTATGAAAAAATAGATATTTAGTTTCATTTGGTCCTGTGCATTAGCAACCCTCATAATTGTTCCTCTTGTAAATTGTTTTGCTGGTATAGTGTTAAATTGTGTTGTAGAGATAAAGCAATTTTTTTTTCTTATTCAGAAAGGGGGAAATGTTGCAGAAGTTTATTTTTAGTTATGTATAAAATAATTGTTTTGTGTACTGTTGGGAAAAGGTCTGTTTAAGCCTTGGCATTTTGTATTATCTGCAGGTTTTGGATTTATGTGGGGGAATGTTTGATTGCTCATGACTTGCGTGTGCTATCAATAGAACACCTGAGGAGTTCTGTATCAATAAAAATACCTGAGCTTAGATGCGTGGGGTTCCGCTGTCCAGTACGACACTTGCCATGATGGTGGTTCCCTCTGCTAAGATCTGGCAGGGTATGCACATAGGAATATGCCTCCATGTCTTCCATGGTGAGTCACACGGTAAGTGTACAACTACCCTAGTTCCTTGGTGGGTTTGCAATATGACGATTATTGGAAGACAGTGAAAAGTAGAGTTGGGACCTTTGGAAGAAGCAGGTCACTGGGGCTGTCCTTGGGAATTTGTCTTGCCCCGGCCCCTTCCTGGATCAGATTCTCTGTGTTCTGTCTTCCAGGAAGCAAAGGACCTCCTCCACTGCCTTTCTTCCTGAGGAGTTCACGGTACCAGCCAAGAATAGGCTGAATGCCTGAATCCACCAGCCAAGAACGAACCCTTCCCCCCTTAACTGTTCCTGTCAGGCATCTGGTTACGGTGACAAACACAGGACATCCAGTGAGGCCTCAGACTCCTAACTCACAGACACTGAGAGGCAGTAAGAGCTTCTTGTCTCAGTCATTGTATTTTAAGGTAATTTGCTAAATGACAGCAGATTACAAACATAGACTCTTAAACATTAAGAAATATATTATAGGTATAAAGGAGGGGGATTGGAGTTAATTACTTTAAAAAGAATACTGCTCTTTGAAGACTCCTAGGATTAGCATGGAGACAAAGGGACGAGACTGCTGTTTTTTCAGGAAAGAGATTTGTTGCTAATCTTCCTTTTTCAATTAATTATTTTATGTGTATTGGTGTTTTGCCCA
The DNA here is from genome assembly GCA_026225945.1 of Cricetomys ansorgei. Classification (NCBI taxonomy): domain Eukaryota; kingdom Metazoa; phylum Chordata; class Mammalia; order Rodentia; family Nesomyidae; genus Cricetomys; species Cricetomys ansorgei. Next base: position 1,249,079 of record JAMJFZ010004075.1, read on the forward strand.
CATATGTCTGTGCATTATATATATGAGTCACAGACAGTTGTGAGCCACCATGTGGGTGCTGGGAATTGTACCTGGGTCCTCTGGAAGAGCAGCCAATGCTCTTAACGACTGAGCTATCTCTTCAGTCCTGGTAAAAGGTCTTTTAAAAAGACATTGCAGCACACATCTTTAATCCCAGTACTCAGGAGGCAGAGGCAGGTGAATCTCTGTGAGTTCAAGTCCAGCCTGGTCTACAGAATGAGTTCCAGCTAGAGTTACAACAGAGAAACCTTGTCTTGAAATCCAAAAAAGAAAAAAAGAAAAGAAAAAAAAAACACATTGCAGACATTTCATTATATTTTTTATTGTGAAAAAGTTTGTTGGTCTACATGTGCTGATACTTTAAAAATCTGATCACACACACACACAAACACACACACACACACACACACATTTGAGACAGCATTTCACTGTGTAGCTTTGCCCTGGAATTCACTATGTAAACCGGGCTGGCCTTAAAATCCCAAAGATCTCCTGCTCTGCCTACTAAGTGCTGGGATTAAAGGTGTGCACGGCACTTAATGCATTTAACCACACATGCATTCATATATACAATGTATGTAATTCACACATTCACACATGTATATAAATATAACATTTAGAAATGTAGTTTTGAAACTGGTTGAAATATATCTAGAAAAATATAATTAATATAGAATTGGAGCAGCAGTTGAAAATGATTTTCACCTAATATAGACCTCGTATTGTTAATTTGGAAATACACGAGCAACGTGAATGGTCATTAATATGATCTAAAGGATCTAACAGCTCCAGGAACAATTTCTTAAGGAAAAGCATGTACTCAGTACACTGCCAGAGAGCCGCAAGCTGGGCAGTACATGGAGTACCACCTGCAGTCTCTGTGGAAGAATTATTTTGGCTAAAGAAAAAGAGCTAATTATAATCAAGAAAATAGATGCAATGCAGCAAAAATACTAAATTATGTTTTCTGGAAAGGCAAGTTACATCATAACAGACACTGTGTGTTGATTAAGGGCATCGCCTGTGGCCCACACTGCTTGTACTTGAACACCCAACTTTGCCACGGACAGCTCGGATGCTTTGGCTTCTCTGTGACCTTGTACTGTCATGTCTAAAATGGATGTGGCAATGGGGCCTACCCCAGAGGGCTGGTCCTAAACAGCTCGAATGAGGTAACAGACGTGACACTTGACACTCAGCACAGCAAGGCTCTAGATTTTTACGTAGCACTGCAAATTCAGAGCACAGTCATGGGCATATAACATGAGCTGGATGAAAACGCTGACTTTTTTTTTTTTAAATACACTTAAAACAGCGTATATGTTTATTTTCAGCATATTTTTGGCATATTGTTATTATTATTACTAGAAGCATCATAGAATTACAGTTAAGAACTCAGATTGTTGAGCTGAAGAGATAGCTCAGCAGTTAAAAGTACATAAACTGTTCTTGCAGAGGACTTCAGTTCAGTTCCCAACACCTATGTCATTCACAACCTCCTACAGCTCCAGCTCCAGTGAATCTGATGCCCTCTTCTGGTCTCCACAGGCAATTGCAGTCACAAATACACACACACACACACACACACACACACACACACACACACACACATGCATGATTTTAAAATAACAATAGATCTTTTTCATGAGTTAGACTCTAAGCCAAAGTGATTGCGTATGGCTGTAATTCCAGCATTGGGGAGGAGGAGGAGGAGGAGGAGGAGGGGAAGGGGGGGAGGGGGAGGGGGAGGGGGAGGAAGGATTTCAAGTTCAAATCAGTCTAGAGTACATAGAAGGCCTCTCTCAAAAAACCAAACACTGCCAGGTGGTGGCAGCGGCTATGTGGCCTTTTATCCTAGCACTCAGGAGCAAAAGCAGGTGGATCTCTTGTGAGTTTGAAGCCAGCCTGGTCTACAGAATGAGTTCCAGGACAGCCAGAGTTACAACAGAGAAACCCTGTCAAAAGAAAGAAAGGAAGGAAGGAAGGAAGGAAGGAAGGAAGGAAGGAAGGAAGGAAGGAAGGGAGGGAGGGAGGGAGGGAGGGAGGGAGGGAGAGAGAGAGAGAGAGAGAGAGAGAGAGAGAAAGAAAGAAAGAAAGAAGAAAGAAAGAAAGAAGGAAGGAAGGAAGAAGAAAGAAAGAAAGAAAGAAAGAAAGAAAGAAAGAAAGAAAGAAAGAAAGAAAGAAAGAAAGAAAGAAAGAAAGAAAGAAAGAAAGAAAGAAAAAGAAAGAAAGAAGGAAAGAAAGAAAATCAAAAAATCAAGCACTGTGGATGTAACTCAAGGAAGAAAAATTGCCTGGCAGGCTGAATGCCCTGGGTTTGGTCCCTGGCAGGAAGCGCATCAGCCAGAAGCAAAGAGCAGGAGTCAGAGAAATAAATTTCGTATTGTGAAATTTACAAGTCTGTATTCAAATTTCAGCTGCGCCAATTACATACTGTGTGACTGTGATGTCCACAAAAGTGAAACGAACGCAGACTTAATCACTGAGTTGCTCAGTTGAATGAGATAGCATATATTAATATAAAAATTAAAAACCAGTAGCTACTGTGGTTCAGGAAGCTGTAGAAGCCAGCCATCTACTGCAGCGTTTAGCGGCAGACCCACGTGTAAGAGGCTATGCTCTGCTCCTGCTTGGCCGTCACTCCCGACACATTTGCATCGCTTCTGTCCTATCGTGGTCTGCAAAATCACACAACAAGAAAGAAATCTACCAGGCCATGTAATCCTTTCTACAAAAATTATGTTTAGAAAAGCAGATCAAAAAACAGGCATAAAGACACACACCTGTAATCCCAGTACTTGGGAGGGAGGAAGCAGGAGGATTAGGCGTTCAGGGTCATCCTCTGTTACATAGCCAGTTCAAGGCCAGCCTAGACCACCTGAGACCCTGGAGCGAGGCGAGGGGAACGGGAGAGGAAGAGAAGAGACTTCAGATACTATTTATCACCGTGACTTTTTGGTGTTTTTGTTGCTTAAGTAATGAACCCAGTCATGTTTTGTTTCGTTTGTCATTTTCTAATCAAATAAACTTACCTCTAACAAGTAGAGATATAAAAAGGTGGCCCAAGACATCAAAACTAAATAACTTCTCAACAGGAAAATCTTGAGAACAGTGCCAGCGGTCTATTTTTAGCTATCATTTAATTTCTGTGGACACTGAACCCACGGCTTCGCGCATGCTGAACCAGCAGTGTCTACCGCTGAGCGACAGCAGCAACAGTATCTTTCCCACTCTACTTAATTAAAAAACAAATCTCATCACATTGCAAGCATTCTCTAAAGATTTATTTTAAATTATGTATGTGTGGGCTGGTATGCGTCCTGAGTGCAGTGCCGGCAGCCAGAAGAGGAAGTTGGGTCCCCTGGAACCAGAGTTACAGGCAGTCGGGAGCCTTCTGATGAGGGTGCTGGGAACTGAACTCTGGAAGAGCAGAGCCATGTCTCCGGGCCCCAGATGCACTTTTTTTTTTTTTTTTTGAAAAAAAATGATAACCTTTACTACATCAGATGCAAGGAGGGAAAATGTATAAATCCATCCACTCGTTGCTCCCTTGAACCTAGATGTATATTAGTACCCTCCTGCCTCTCTCTCTGTGGAGCTGCCGCTAACCCTCGCGTTCCCCGGGAAGGCCAGTCCCTCCCTTTCTTCTTACTCAGGTCTTTAGAGCCTCAGCACACAGCTCTTGCCATCCGCAGTCATTTCGCTGCTCTTGTTGGTTTAAACCTTTCAGAGGATGTCTACTTTATAACACGTTCTTTGAATTTGGTTTGGACCCAACTGATTTCTATTTTGTAAGCAACCTGCTTGCCTTTGTTGAGTCTATGTTGTTCTCCCCTGGGGTATCTTGCTCTTCTTCTGAAAGGAATTGTATCTGCAACTTGGCTTCTTTGACTGCCAGTTAATTATATGGCTTTTTCTTTTCTTTTCTTTTCTTTTTAATTCTCCGAGCTCACGTTCTTGCCTCTTAGCACACATTTGTTTTAGATAATGGTGTGTAAAGACCTCGTGGATTTCTTAGCTTCTTTGATTGGGGAAGAATATGAGCAGCTGATCATATTCCTACCCTTTTGTGACAATAGAATCCAATAATCACTGAGCATATACTCTAGGCAGTGACGACATTTTCTCAGCAACCCTTGCACGTTTAAGTAACTTACCACCAATGCCCTTCAGGCAACCACTACAGGAATAGGTGCAATTTGAGCAAGTTGGGTTTGTTGCTTGCTGTAACCAGTAGAACACACTATGGGGAATAATGGGTATCTCTATAAAGGTGGGATTAGAAAGGATACACTACAGAATTTGTTAGATAATTTTGAGGGGTGTTAAAGGAAGACAGGCTTTACTCTGCATTAGAAAGTAGAAGCAATTCTATGATTAGGTATTTTAAAACACCACCCAGAGGAATGAAGCACAGCCAAGGCTGTGATTGGTAAGAAACCACGAAAGACAGAATAGGGAGCACTAGCCACTTTGCAATTTGCACAGTGTTACACGTTGTTATCGCAAAGTACCATTCATTGTGGGAAATTATTGAAATTAATAATGTGAGGCCAAACACAAAGCTAACTTCCTCCAGAAAGGGTTTTTATTTATTTGTTTGTATTTCTCTGCCAGGGCCTGTGGGTACCACCCATTGGAGAGAGAGCACCTTCACTCAGCTAAGTTCTGAGGTCACCTTCAGCCATCGAGCTAAAGTGAACCCAAACCTTTGCACTGAGCACTGGTTTATCCTTATCCCAAGTTGTACTGTCTCAGAGGCTCAGCTTACTGTCCATGTACAGACTGCCTGCTTGTCTCCCAGTGGCACTGGCTGGGCCTTTACCATCACAATTAAAGCTGGAATTTGCCAGAGGTCCAAACACGTCATTTCCAAATAGTTTCGGTGGTAACTTTTTTGGATTCCAGTTTTCCCTTCATTCCAATGCTTTTAAACTATGTCTTTACATGTTTGCCAGCATTTTTTAGTTATTTTTAGTGAGATTGGTTCAAATAAACCTAACATACCATTATTATTCAAGATATTTACTTTATAATATTAAAACATATTTCTATTTTTGGTTTGCTTTTTGGCTTTCCATACACACATATTTCTGTTAGACTAAGTTATAAAAAAACTGTAATACTAAAAAAACAATTTTTATAACATCAAAGGATAATTTATATTAGAAGTATTTGGCATTATTCTGGCACAGTCTAAATCTGGATCTTTTCTTTATAATACTTTTATTAATAATTTGAGTTTCATGCAATGTATCTGATAACACCCTCTTCCATTCCTTCCTATTCTCCTTCCCTCCCCTGTGCCCTCAAAAACAAAACAAAACAAAACAAAAACAAATAAAAGAAAATTAAGTCCAGCTAGTGTGGCAGGAGCATGGATCATGGACATCACCGCAGATCCTGGAGGAAGTAGGATGCTCTGATGATGAACGTTCACCTGGCCCATACTAGCCCTCGATCAAGTATGACGAAGTTTGACCTGAGGTTGAGTCCCACTGACTAAACCTACAGGCACCTGGACATTGCCCAGGCACCCAGACACCAAGCAAGCACCCCAATATCCTGAAAAGTACCAGGGTATCCTTCAGGCTCTCAGACATCCCACAGGCACCCAGACATACCACAGGCACCAGGACATCCCACAGGCATCAGGGCATCCCACAGGCACCAGGACATTCCACAGGCACCAGGGCATCCCACAGGCACCCTGACATCCTGCAGGCATCAGCACATCCCATAGGCACCATTGCATCCTACAAGTTTCAGGGCATAATGCAGGCACTGGGCCAACCTGCAGCCAGCTGGACATCACACAGACACCACAGAGGCATCTAGACATCCCATAAGCATCCTACAGATGCCCTGTCATCCCACAGGCATCAAGGCCTCCCACAGGCACTCAGACATCCCACAGGCACCCATACCTCCTGTAGGCAACAGGGTACCCCACAGGTGTGTATGTGTATATGTAGGTTGTTGTTCTAGTTTGATTTCTATTGTTATGGTAAACATCACAACCAAAAGCAACTTCCAAGGAAAGAACTTATCTCATCCTACAGTTTACAGTCCGTTATTGAGGGAAGCTAGGGCAGGAATTCAAGGCAGGGACCTGGATGCAGGAACTGAAGCAGAAGCTATTAAGGAAGAAAGCTTAACTGGGTTGCTCCTCATGATTCACTCAGCTTGCTTTTGGTTTGTGATTTGTTTTTGTTTTGTTTTGAGATACAGTCTCATGATGTGGCTCTGACTGGCCTGAAACTCAATTTGTAGATCAGGTTTGCCTGAAACTGGTGCCTGTGGGATGATCTGCTGTCTGTGGGATGTCCTGATACTTACAAGATGCCTGAATCCACTTGCCTCTGCCTCTCTAGTACTAGGGTTAAAGGCATATACCTTTAAACCAGATAAACTTGCTTTCTTGTGTCACCCAGGACCATCTGCCCAGGGGTAGCACCACACATAATGGGCTGGGCCTGCCCACATCAGTCATTAACCAAAGAAAATGTCCTACAGACTTGGCTACAGCATAATCTGGTGGAGGCAAATCCTTAACTGAGGTTCTCTCTTCCCAGATATGTCTAGGATTGTGTCAAGTTGACAAAAAACTAACCAGCATAGTTAGAAACTGCTGAAATTCACTTTATCAACAAGTACTATTCTGACCTTTTGAAAAATACATTATTTCCTTATCATTTGTTCATAATATCCATTTACGATTTTGGAAAATATAAACTTGTCTTTAGAACTATTTGTTTGATACCATATGGTAATTTAGCTCATCTTTTTTATGACCATGCCTTATTTCTTCTACTAAACATTAATTTCTGGAAGAATTTGAGTAGTATTATGCATCTCTGCCACTTACAAGACATCTTACTTAATATTTTTGGTAACTCATGTCTTTAAAGTTTTGTGAAAGATTTAGATAATTGTTTCCAGAATAAAATGAGATTTAGAGGTAGAATAATGCTGAGTTCTAGACTTGGACGGGCTACAGAGCTGGTTCAAGGCCATTTTGGGCTACACAGCAAGACCCTGTATAGGGGTGTGGCAAATTTGGAAAACATATTAAAAATTGAAGCACAGGAGACAGAGAGGTGAGTCTGTGGGGAAAGTGTTTGCCAAAGAAGAGTGAGGTCCCAAGTTCAGATCCCTGGCACCCACATAAAGAAACCAAGCAGGGTGTAATCCGAGTGTCCAGTGGGGCAGGGATAGGAAGATCCTGGAGCTATCCAGACAGTCTACCCAAAATGATGAGCCCTGGATTTAGGAAGACAGGCCCTGTCTCAAAATTAAGAATGTCAGAAGAAAACATATGAAGCCAGCCTCTGTGTTTTGAGCACCTGTGTGCGTGCTCAGGGAAAGAATTTTAGAGAGGGTGAGATGACTCAGCAAGTAAGGTGCTTTCTGCTGAGCCTGATGACTTGAATTCAATTAGGACTGGTCCCAGAAGTTGTGCTTTGACCTCTACACACATGCCAACACTGCCAATACTGTCCCCCAAAATAAAGAAATGTAAAAAAAAAAAAAATTTTAATTATGAGAAAGGGTCTCTCTATGTAGCTCTGACTGGCCTAAAAATTGTTATGTAGATCAGGTTGGTCTTGAACCCACAATGATCAGCCTGCCTCTGCCTCTCTATTTGCTGGGATTAAGAGAATGTACAACCATACCCAATATAAAAGGTTTTCATTATACTATATATATATATATATATATATATATATATATATATATATATATATATACTAATATATAGAATATGAGAGAGAGTGTTATCATGTGGCTTTTCTTCTTTAAATTACTCTGTATTTTATAATTACTCTGTATTTAGGGGTGTGGTAGGCCCTTGACAGATTACCAATCTGGTTTCACCAAGTAGAGATTTTTAGTTTGAAAAGTACCTATTTTTGCTCTCTGTCTTTCAGATATTTCCCACTCACACCTAGAGTGAGTCTGTAATCCGAGCATCCAGTGGGAAAAAGAGAAAGATCATTCAGTTGTCAGAGCTTCCCAGAAACAGGTCTAGAAATAAGAATGGTAGGGCAGAGTTCCACATTGTTAAGCTGAGACAGAGGAAATAACCAGTAGACTGATTAGTTGGACCTGAGACATGTTTGTTTGTATTTCTACATTCTAATAACCTCTTATTAAGCTCTATTTATTAATCTATTCAAATTCAAAGTAGATTTTATATCCAATGACCATAGTAAGCACTCAACACACATTGATAATTCTAATAAGGTAGCATAATTTTCCTTTCTTCTACATCTCCACAAATTCAAGGAGCTAGCCATGTGTCTACCATCTTGGGAGTGATTATAACATGAAAGAAAACCAATAAATCTTCAAATTTTCTGATGTCTGTTAAAAAACTGAAATACAAAGTTTCACACGGCCATAAGCACAGACAAGGGTTTCCTTGAGCCAGAGACATAACACCCAAGGCTGCTAACAAAGGATGGGAAGTCTTTAATGACTCTGTGGTTCCAGGACAAGGAGCTCAGGTTGTGTTTCCGGGGCAGAGACAGGAAAGCAAGCCTGCTAAATGAATTATGTATGTTGGGACAAACAGAGCCAGGGGCAATGTCATATAATTTCTGTGCTCCAAGGACCCCATGAGACAGAGGAATTCCTGTGCTTCTGCAGTGTCAGGTAAGGGAAAATAATCTTTAGATTTGAAGGGCACCCTGTGCTAGTTGCAATGTTAGTGTAATAAACTGCTGCTCTAGACCTTAGTGGGTTACAACAACACAAACTTATTTATCTCTCGTAGTTCCTATAAGGGACAGCTAAGCTACACAGTTGTAGTCATCTACTAGTCATCCTGAAGGTCTGGCTGGGGCTAGAGCATCAGCTTCAGTGAAACACTCCCATGGCAAGGGGTGCTGGCTGTTGGGAGGCCCCACTTCCTCTTCTTTGGAACCCCTGCCCAGACTCGCTTGAGTATCATTATGCATGACCGCTAGCTTTAATAAGGAGGCATCCAAGAGTGAAAATTGGATGTGACCATGTCATCCTTTGATCCAGTCTTAGAAGTGACACACTGTCATTTCTCTTGAATTCTGTGTCAGACAGACCAAACTTAGTATCAAGTGGAAGAAGAGTATGGAAGGGCATGGATATCAGGAGGTAAAGTTCTCTAAGAACTGTCTTGGATGTTACATGCTCACTTACGATGAGGGCAGTAATTGTATGGGTAGGCTGTAGTACTTGCTACTAACTGAATGAGACAGAATATGTGGCAAAGTGGAAGGTACTAGAACCTAGCATAATTGAGACATACAGGAAAGCTTCAGTAGGCTTAGTGGGCTGCCATTAAAAGGTGTGGTGTGTGTGTGTGTGTGTGTGTGTGCATGTGTGTGTGTGTGTGTGAGAGAGAGAGAGAGAGAGAGAGAGGGAGAGGGAGAGGGAGAAGGAGAGGGAGAGAGGGATTGAGGATTGAACCTAGATTGAGCTGTATCCCAGATCTCAGTCTTCTTTTTACTTTTTATCTTTAGACTGTCTCCCGAAGTTGCTCAGACGGATACTGAGCTCACTCTGTAGCACAGTGTCTTAGTTAGGGTTACTATTACTTGATGAAATACCATGACCAAAGCAACTCGGGGAGAAAAGGCTTTATTCTGCTTATGCTTCCATATCATTGTTCATCCCCAAAGGAAGTTAGGACAGGAACGCAAACAGGATCTAGAGGCAGGAGCTGATGTAGAGGCTGTGGAGGGGCGCTGCTTACTGGCCTGGTCCTCATGACTTGATCAGCCTGCTTTATGATAGAACTCAGGACACCAGCCCAGGGCTGGGCCCTCCCCCATCAATCACTGATTAGGAAAGTGCCCTACAGGCTTGCCTACAGCCCCATCTTATGAAGGCATTCTCTTGGATGACTTTAGCTTGTGTCAAGTTGACCTAGAACTATCCAGCACACACAGGCTGGTTAGAGCTTCTGAGCCTCTTGCCTCAGCCTCTTGAGTAGCTGACATTATAGGCAGATGCCACCAGTCCTGGATGTCTTGAAATTTTTATTAGTCTGGTTGGGATTACAGACACAAAATAAAATTTATACTATTACAAAAAAAGTAGCTGGGAATATAGCTCAGTTGGTAGAGTACTTGATATTATGAATGAAGACTTGAGTTCTACTCCCAGCAGCACAAACTGGCATAACAGTCGGTACATGGGGTAAAGGCAGGAGGATCAGAAGTTTCAGATCATCCTTAGCTACACAGTGAGTTTCAGGCCAGCCTGGGACACATGAGACTCGCCTTAAAAACAGATGGCAGATAGATGGAAAGAAGTGTTAAATCTTATACTATTATTTAACCTATGAATAGTTACTAGATATCATCATCATTGTTATGAGCACGGGACTAACTCTAACTTTTCCAAGTGACTCCAACTTCAACAGGCCAGGAATTTTTAACCTTAGAACTGTAGATGACTCAACTAGGATGAGCCTCTGACTTCACCGAGTTAGATCAGGGCCAGGATATCAGTGTTTTCTAAAGACTCAGAGGTGAGTAGGGGACATAGTTCAATAGGAGAGTGCTTACCCAGCATGTGCAAGGCCTTGAGTTTGTTCCCTAGTAACACACCACACACACACACACACACACACACACACACACACACACAGATGAGCACAAATACACATGTGCATACATACACACATACACACACAAATGCATACACATACATACACACGTGCAGACATGCACACATACATAAACATGCATGCATGTCCACACTGGAGTTCTACACAAATCAAATCCCAGTCCTCTGGCAGAGCAGCTATTGCTCTTGATGGCTGCCTCTCTGGTTCCCACACTTCCTTACTTTAACCTCATGGCTTTATTTGCTATTTATTCAGCTTTATTGAGGTGGGTATAATGGACAAAATGTGTATATTTAAGGCACGTGATATGTATTGGGACATAGGCTGTCACATTTGCGAGTATCTATTATTATTATTTACTATTACCTATATTGCTATGGTCTACTAGCTTCCAGCCAGTACTTTAGAATCTTTAGAACATCACTTAAGATTTGGGAGAGCCAGGCAGTGGTAGCAGATTTCTTTAATCCCAGCACTTGGAAGCAGAGGCAGGTAGATCTCTGAGTTCAAGGCCAATCTGGTCTACAGACCAGGACAGCCAGGGCTAGACAGAGAAACCGTGCTCAAACAAAACAAACAAACAAACAAAAAGATTTGGGCAATTTCACATGAAATACATATTTAGACTTGTCTTTAGAAATCAGGTGAGGTCATAAGAAGCCCTACCTGCATAGAACTGCTAAGAATGAGTAGCAAATGTCCCAGTTAGACTCAGATGAGTTCAGGTGGTTCTCATAGTGGCCACCAGGGACACCAAGGCTCTTCCCACTCATTCTGACTGTGGCTGATGTCCTTGAACTTCCTTTCTGAATACCTCCATCCTAGCTAGCTTGGAACTCACTATGTAGAACAGGACAATTCTGAATTTGAATGTGCAGAGATCCACCTGCCTCAGCCTCTGGAATGCTGAGATTAGAGGTGTGCTCCAGCACACCCACCTTGATTCTACTGTCTTACCTAAAGGTCTTCACTTTTGGTTACCTCGCTGTGAGTAAACACTTGGCAAAAGCAATTTAAGGAATAAATGATGCATTTTGGCTGACAGTTCAAGGGTACAGTCATGCAGCAAGGGCTGGTCATGTTGCATCCACATTCAGGAAGCAGAATGAGTTCTGGTGCTCCATTCCGGTGCACCGGTCCATTCAATCTGTTAGCCCAGGGAATGGTGCCGCCTACAGTTAGGATGAGTCTTCAGACCTCAATTGAGCCAATCTAGGAGTTGCCTTACAGACACACCCAGAGGTTTGTCTTTGGATGATTCTGTATCCTGTCTAGTTGACCATCAATATTAACTGTCACAGTCCATCATGGAAGGAAGCCATGCAGAAACTCAAGACCAGAACCTGGAGGTGGAGACTGAGACTGTGTAAGAACATCGCTTCCTGGCATACTCAGCTACCTTTCTTATACAGCGCAGGCTCACCTGGCTAGTGGTGGCTCCACCCACAGTGGGCTGGGCCTTCCCATATCAATCTTTAATTAAAAAAAGAAATGCCGCACAGACATACCCACAGACCAATCTGATGAAGAAAATTTCTCAGCTGAGATTCCCTCTTTCCAGGTATGTCTGGCTTGTGTTAAATTGCCAGTAACAAACCAGCACAAATATAGAGTACCGAGATTTCCGTTCACTGACTCCTGCCCACCACTGTAGTTTTATCACTCCCAAGGTGCTCTAGCCCTGCCGGACAGTTCTGCTAACCAGGCAGATTATTTGACACATCTGGATCTTTATGCCTTTAAAGTCTTCATCTCGCCTGGCTCACAAAACTGCATTTGTAAGATTCAAGTGTTTATGTATGTGCACGTACACATGGTACACGTGTGTACGGAGGTCATAGCACAACCTCAGGTATCCTCGGAAGGCGTCGCCCACCTTGGTTTTGCAGACAGGATCTCTCATTGGCTTACAGTTCACTTACTACGATGTGGCTGCTATGGCTGACTGGCCAGAGCGCCAAGGGTTCACCCACCTCTTTTCTCAGGGCGGGGTTAGAAGCAGGAGTCACCATGCCCAGCTTTAAAAAAAAAAAAACAGGGGGGTTCCGAAGATTGAATTCACCTAATGGACTGAGCTATTTTCCAAACCTCTCCTGAGGTACCTTTTTGTAGGATTTTCTGCTTCACTCTCAGCCCCACAGGTGTACACGGCTGCTATGTTCTCGTCTCCATCCTCTCTAGCCCCCTAGACTGTCCATTTGGATATTACACATTTTATTATACTTAGTTGCTTACTTGACGAGTCTATACTAGATTATAGTTCCTTATGCGTTATGCCTTGGTTTTCCTTATAGTTGTTGACCTGTACTTGATGCATACAACTACTTACTAAATATTGGCTAAATGAATAAATGACCACTTCAAATGATTATTTGCTTTAGGTTGTTTTTTGACTGATCGGCTTCCTATAACCCCATTTATACCACTGATCTGTTTTTGTTCCGGGAGTATGCAAGGATAAACATTAACTTTTTGAAATAGCATGACTTCAAATCAATGTGCATTCACAGTGTTTCCCATTTTTGTTCTTAGGTATGACGCCATATATCACCTCCAACACCTAGAGGCAAATGATTGATAAGTAATTTAAGAGTCAGCTAATTACACCATAAATAGGACACTCATCAGTATGGCTCATGGGTATGGTTTATAGCTGTCAATCCTCTTAACGAGGAAGGGAATACAAAGGGACCATTAAAGAGCCAGTTATGAGTCAATCAATTTTTACTGCATGAAGAAGAGTAAATGGCACCATTTCAGGTCATATACTTTGCATGGCTTTCTTGAAAGCCACAGTAATATAAGAGTCAAAAACCAAATCCACACACACACACACACACACACACACACACACACACACACACCTGAAAATTTTAAAAGTACTATTCAGGAAATGAGCCGTGTGGATACTTGGTAGAGAAGCACACTGGAGAAGGAGTAGCAGTCAATGCAGATGGAGGTTGGACACAGTTGAATGCAGGAGCTTCGTGGAACAGCAGGGAAGTCAAGGGCCAGTGTGGCTAGAGCAAGTGAGCACCAAGGAGAATGGATGGTAATTTAAAAAGTAGTTGACTGGATTCAAACAGAACAGTAGTCTAGGGGAGAGGAGAAGCTGGGTTAGGACGTGCAGGGCAGTGCTTCCCTGTAACAGCCAATGCCCTTTCTAGAGCAAGTATTTCGTATTCATACTAACTTGAGATTATAACGATGCACACGCACATACATACATATGTACACATCTAACTTCACAGTGATCGACATATGCTGGTGTAAAAGCTGTTACGGGATTTCAGTTTTGCAGGATGAAAAAAAATCGAGAGATTTGTCTTGGAACAATGTGAATATATTTAACAGTATCACACAATCAAAAATTAAGATGGAAAACTTTATATTACGTGTTTTTACTTTTTTTGAGACAGATTCTTGCTTTGTGGCTCAGACTGGCCTTGAATTTATAGCAATCTTTCTATTTCAGCATCCCCTGTACAATGATTACAGGCATGCATTTTTATATTACTGCTGCTTCTGTTACTACTACTGCTACTACTACTACTACTACTACTACTAACTACTACTAATAATAATAATAAATGATAATAATAATGACAATGCTCTATTCAGCATAAGGTTACAGATGCATAGAAACGTGCATGGCAGTAGTGGTGCACACCTTTAATCCCAGCACTGGGGAAAAAGAGGCAGGCAGATCTCAATAAGTTTGAGGCCAGCCTGGTCTACAGAGCTAGTTCCAGGAGAGCCAGGGCTACACAGAGAAACTTTGTTTTCGAAAAAAGAAAAAAAGAAAAACAACAACAATATAGAAACAGCATTCTACGTACAAGAAAATGGCTAACAAGCAAACTATGCTACATGAAAGAAGCCACATGGCAGCTCATGTACTACATGATTCCATTACAGGAAATGCAGAGTCTAAGTAATCACAGGGACAGAATCCATCTCCGTGGCTGTCAGAGTTTGGGCAAGCAATGAGTAGGGGCCAACACTGACTGGGGGGTGTGGTTTCCTCGGGAGTATCATACATACACTGTGAAATGTACTAAATGCCACTGAGCTGTTCCCTTAAAAACAGCGGGTAAGGTCTCTTGCTGTGTAGCATGAGAACCTGAGTTTTGACTCCTTGGCACTTGCCCTGGGCATGGCTGCAGCACTGAGAACTGGTTGGGGGTAGAGACAGGCAGATTCTGAGATTTCAGAGGCTAGTTCAGTGAGAGATATTGAGTCAAGGAAACAAAGTAGCGAGCAATAGAGAAAGGCCATCTGCATCCTGCTCTGGTCGCCACGCGGGTGCACGCACTTGAATACTCACATGCTCGCACCATACACAACACACAACTTGTACACATGAAAAAAACGGTTAGATGTATATCGACTGAATTACTTTTTTAACTAAAGGATGGAAGTTTTCAGGAAAGAAGGCATTGTGTGACTTCCCGGGAGCTGTGAACAAATGCCTATTGTCTATTCCCCACAGAAAAGCACTAACTTAGAACAGACCAACTAAACAATTCTCTAGTCTGTGAACGAATAAGCCTGGAGTTGAAGGAGTGAGGGGATAATCACAAGAGTATGACAACTGAAAGGCAGATGCTTCGTGGAAAAGCCCACCCCCAAATAGGAGAGGACTCACACTCACAGAAGCTGCGTCCCTGGAGCTCCTGCCGAAGTTGCTGACAGCTCTTCAGGCTGAATAGTGTACTCTCCCTGGCAGGTGATACTGATATAAACTTGAGGAGCAACCTTCCGAGCCTTGTCATTTGCATTAGTTTCTTGAACCTAAGGTGACTTGTGGAATTTTATGAGCATTGAACGATCTTTGCATGCAGGGAGGTGGTAGTACGTGCCTTTAATCCTAGCACTTGAGAGGCAGAGGCAGGCAGACCTCTGTGAGTCTGAGGCCAGCCTGGTCTGCAGAGTGAGTTCCAGGACAGCCAGGACTACACAGAGAAACCCTGTCTGGAACCCCCTGCCCCTCCCCACACAAAAAAACAGATTTTGTAACCATTTTTAAATATATAGCTCAGTGACATTAAAGATAGTCACATAACTATGCTGTCAGCACCATGGTCTAGCTCTAATACTTTTCCATCACTTCAAACAGCATACTCTATCTATGCTGTGGTTAAAATAAAATTTATCCTCATATCCATTTTCAAATGTCCAGTTCAGTAGCGTTGGGTACACTCACAGTGTTCTGAAAGACATCTAGACCTTTGCACCTTGCAGATCTAAAATCTCTCTACCCTTCAAGCCACACCCCGGCCTCTCTTCTCCTAGCCACTGGTAGCTACCATTCTGCTTTGTTCCTGTCACTGTGCCTACTTTAAATACCTCATATAGGTGAAATCACAATTTATTCTGAATAGGAGATATTTAGTCACTGGGTAGAACATAGTTTTGCCTATTTGGGGAAATTGCTGTTGACATTTTGGCCCAAGCCAACTCAGTATGGTAGATATATCTTATATGGTACCTCATAGTCCTTGTGAGTGATCCTTTCATGTTAATCAGCATCATGTTAAAGGATCAATAATCAGATGTTCAGGCTGCAAATTTACTTTAAAGTTATTTGGAAATTTTTCATTTTTTTTAAAATGCCAAATGGCCCAGGAAACATGAGATAGTAAAAATTAGAGAGGGTGGCTCTTACTACCCGCATTCTCATGTAGTACTAGTTACTATATGTGTGTAGCTTTTAACAGGCTGGAGGGTCGCATGGGCTGTGGTTTTAGTCTCTGAATTTCCTGCTAGTATTTTAATGTGTGTGGGTGTTTTGCCTGCATACGTGTACATGCACTACTTTTGTGCCTGGTGTGCTCAGAGGGTGTGAGAGCTCCTGGAACTGAAATTACAGATAGTAGCTAGCTGCCTTGTGTGCGCTGGAATAAACTCAGGTTCCTCTGGAAGAGCAGTCAGTGCTCTTAACTACTGAGCCGTCTCTTTTGTCCCCCTTTTTTATTTTAGAGATTATAATCCGATTAGATTTCTCTCTTCTGTTTCTTCTCCAAACCCTTCTAACTCTCCTTCAAATTCATGATTTCTTTCATTGTTTCTGTACATGTATGTATACACATATATATTCCTAATATACATATTATATCTATATAATATATATTTATTTATATTTATATATATATATAAATTTATTTATATATTTATATATATATATAAAGCCTCCTCAGTCCATGTGACTTGTATGTATGTTTTCAGTGTTGTCCATTTGGCACTGGACGGCCATTGGTGTGCTCTTCCCCCGGGAAGACCAAATCTCCCATCCCCAGCTTTCCTTAGTGGCCTGTAGTTCCTTGTGTGGGGTTTAAGCCTTTGTCCCATCCAGTTCCGCATGTTCGTTGGTGTAACCCTCGTTCAGCTCATATTGGGCAGCCGTATTAGTGAGACCTTATGGGCATGGCTTCCAACATTAGTAGGAGATACGATCTCAGAGCAAACTCCCCCATCCTCTGGCTCTTACCATCTCTCAGTTCCATTTTCTTCGATGTTCCCAAGCCTTAGGGGTGTTTTATAAATGCATCCATGGGGACTGGGCTCCACAGCTGTGTGTTTTGATTGGCTCTGTTTTTCTGTAGTTGTCTCCATCTGTTGCAAATAGAAGTTTCCTTGACGAGGAGTATGAATGAGGATAAACATTTATAGATTGTTGTTAGGGATTCTACTGGTTTAGTTAAGTCAAGTGGACGTGGATTTTCTTCTAATAACCATGATGTCTCTAGCGCTGCATAGTTAGCTAGGTTTCCAGTACCAGGCATGGTTTCCCTCTTGTTGGGCAGGTTTTAAGTCCAAATGGAGAATTTGGGTTACTGTCAAGGTATGCATGCTATTACTGCACCCTTAGGGTTAGAATTAGGCCCTTAGGCTATTGATGTGGTTCGTAAGCATCCACAGCTGGGGAGATTGGCTCTCTCCTTTGGAAGTTTGCAAGGTGCCTTTTGCTACCATGAAAGCTAGTCCACAGGAAGGGGGCACTGAGGTCAGTTCCAGCTCAGGGCTTCTGGGCCTGTTTCTGAAGGTGCGTGCTGCCTTCAGCTATCGGTACTCGCCTTCCACCTCTCCCCCTTGCTAGTAGTCTAATGCACATTTAAAGATGGAGCTATCGGTACCTGACCTAAATAGACGTTAATATGTTTAAGAGCTGTAAAACAGTAAGCCTTCGGAATATATATAGATTATTAAATTTCATCCTTTCCGAGCTTCTCTTTGTTTTCACGAGTCTTTCTTTGGAAAATAGTGTTAACCCAAGATATTAAAAAGTGTGTTCCTTCAGCCCAGTTTCCTTTTTGACTGGATTAAACAATTTTAACAAAAAAGAAATTCACAAATTAGGACAATGGTCAGCAACTGTCGCTGCCGAGGCTAGACTAAGGAATGCAAGAGTAAAGGGACACCGAGGGTACACTAGAGACTTTCCCATCCCGCCGTTCACTCCCCCGCAGCTCTCCAGCGAGCGGTCCATTTGGGACACGCTTAAAAACAGACCGAGGGCCACAGAACGAGGTGGGAGAGCAGCATGAAAACTTCAGGAATGGTTTCACATAAATGATTCCAGGCACGAAGGTGTTGTGACTCCAGATCTGTGCAGGTGGGAACTCAGGGTCTGTGGGCTATGTTCCTGAGCCTCGAGTTTGTTTACTTCAAGTGAGCCAGTCATCCTTGCCAAAACCTAATCCTACTTCATAGCAGCACACAACCTCCTCCTGCCCTCTAATGGCTTCTGTCTTGGTTTCCAAGTTCATATTCCTGTGAGGAGGAGCTGACTCAGCTCACCCTTCCCTACCAAGCCATAGGTCACTGGCCAGTTGATATGGATTGATAGCTTGAGTAATAACACAAGTGCCCAAACACTTGGGTGTAGCTGAGGATGGACAAGACACTCAATTTCCCTGGAATACATGATACTGTCCATAGCTTTCCATCTGCCACAAAAAAAAAGAAAGAAAGAAAGAAAGAAAGAAAGAAAGAAAGAAAGAAAGAAAGAAAGAAAAGCCAGCATGGTAGTTCATGCCCATGATCCAGCACTCGGGAGGCAAAGGCAGGAGAATCAAGATTTCATGATTGTTTTTGTCTGCAAAGCAAGTTTAAGGCCTTCTACATGAGACCCTATCTCAAAACACCAACTTCCCCCCAACAAGAAATACCTGCCTCATTTACTCTATCTGTTTCATAAAAGATACTGCCATTTGGAATGACATTTAATCTTGTTGGGAAATCAATACATTTGAATAGCAAAATATTTAGAACACAAAAGGAAGCACAGCCCCGGGTACACTGTTGCACACTGGTAATCCCAGTGTCTGGGACGCTAAGGCAGGAGGAATATAAGTTTGAAGCCAGTCTGCCTACACAGCAAGTTTGAGGCCAACTTTGGCTAGATAGTAAGACCTTGTCTCAGAAAGCAAATACTAAAACTAAATAAATACCCGGGCTGGAGGGATGGTTCACCAGGTAAGAGCACCGGCTGCTCTTCCAGAAGACTGAGTTCAGGCTGCAGCACCCACAGAAGGCCACAGACAACCACCTGTGACTCCTGCTCCAGGGAGGCTGACACCCTCTTCTTGTCTCGGAGGGCACCTACACATATCTCATGCAAACACGCACACACACCACCACCACCACCACCACCACAGGCAAATAAAATATTTTTAAAATAAATGGAAATAATCTCATGATTCTAGAGGCAGCCACAGCCAATAATTTTTAAAGTAGTCTTAGGGAAAAAAAATGATATGAACATACAGACATTTTACACACAGTTAAATTTTAAACAAATGCATGTATAGCATATCCAAAATGTGCTTTGTTTTTCTAATAACAGATACTGGGGACTATTGCATGCCAAAATACATAAATTGTTTTTATTTTTAAAAATAGCTTTGTAGGAACGCATTGTGGTTTTTGTCTCACCTTCACTGTGTGTGATGCTAAGGCAGACCAGGGCGTCTGTGGGTCCCGTGGTGCTGCACACACGCTCCACCACCGAGCTACATCCCAGCCCTGACTCGTGCCGTTTTACATTCGACTTTCCTCTCTATCCCTATGTCAGCTACCTAACTCTGGGTTTGGTAGTCACCCCTCTTCAACTGCGCCTTCGTACTTCCACTTGGACTTCTGTGTCAGCTTCTGTTGCTTCTTGTGCTAGTATCTCTCATTTCACTTTCCCTTTATCAATTCACAGCTTATTCCAAAAAGGTATAAGGTGATATGTTTCCCGACTTCATTTTGCTTCTAATATCAGAAGTCCTTGGTGGCTTCCAGTGTCCACAGTATCAAGTGTGAATTCTTAACTAACTGTTCATCTCTTTCTAGAGACCAGTCTACTTTGGAGTCTTCGCATCTGTACAAAATCTATTTTAAACTTCTGCTTTGCTGCCTTTTGTTTTACTACTTCTCTTGCCTGGGTGTTCTCCTTCCTGTTCAAACTCACTCATCCTTCAAGGTCCACTCCTGGGAGTAGTTATTCTCTGACCACTTGCTATGTAATGCTCTTCACAGCTGTCAGGTCACACTTATTTCTAACCTCCCATTTGACATTTACACGCTTCAAATGATTTTCCTTCTGTCTTCTGCAGCTATATACTTCTCAGGAAAGGAGGCACTCCTGAAACACTTTTGCAGCACACGCACCACACAAAACCCTTCATATTTTGAGTGGGTCAAAAGATATGTAGATTGAAACAAGACCCAAATATAGTTAGGATATTCTGGATTTTTTTTAATACATTTACTTATTTGTGTGTGGGAAGATGTCTGTTCCTGGAGGTCAACTCGAGGAAAGTTCTCTTCTTCTGGGTAACATAAACAGGCTTGATAGAAAACACCTTTATCCACTGAGCCATTTGATGGTCTCCTGAATATATTTAGAAGAAGGAAAGGTGGGAGGAGGAAGAGAACGGAGGGAGGACAAGAAAGGGCAGTGGAAATGAGCAAAGAATATGGCATGCATGTGTGAAGACATCATGATGATACTCGTCATTTTGTACAATTTCTAATTGTAAGAAAAGTTAAAAAGAAAAAGTAGCTTTCATCAAGGAAAGCTAAGCCTTTCCAAAATAATTGAACTCCTTAGAGGTACTTTAATTTTCACTAACCTACAGACCATGCCAAAAGTAGGGGCTGGGGAACTCAAGAAACCTGAAAGCATTGCAAGAGTTTTCCCAGATGGAAAAAGAAACCCTGCAAAACACTAGCCCACATCAGAGTCAGTCTGCCACCTGGCAGACTTCCAGTAGCTCTTGTTAAGTATGTGGTATAGTGTTTACCATCAATAACCGGTTTTTACATTCTTTGGACATATCAAGAGGGTAGATGGGCACAGTGGTCCAACCTGTGCTTCCAGCACCTGTGAGGTGAGGCAGGAAGACTGCAGTGAGTTCATGGCCAGCCTGGGCTACAGAGTGAGAGCCTGTCTCAGAGGAACCTAAATATAAAAACATGTAAGTAAAAATGAAGGCATTTCTAGCCGTTACCTATTTCTTTGCTTTCAAATCTGAACTTGTTTGCTCACATCCAGTGGCACTTGGCCCTTGTAAGTGGCTTAAATTACTACAGACACTCCTTTCAAAAGTTTATTTTAGAAATGAAACTATTCCTTGAAGTGATTCAGTTTTATGAAACAGGATCTCATTAGGTAGCTCCGGCTGGGCTCAGATTCAGTATCTTCCTACTTTACCTCCCGACTAGGGGTATTACAAGCTTGCCTTACCATACCTGGCTCCTGGATGTTTACAGAGCAAAACTGTATCTCTTGACAAGCACTGTGGCAGTCACCTGTAATCCTAGCACTTGGAAGACTGAGGCAGGAGGCTGGTGAGGGCCAGGCCAGTTTGGGTTACATCCTGAGACCCTTTTAAAAGTCAAACCAAAACAAAGGTCTTTGTACAGGTATACAGATATATACGTGTAGGGGAAGATTTGGAAGGACACATCTGCAAGAACATATTTCTGAGAGAAATAGATTGGTATATATTAGACACAATAGCTTCTGTGTATTTTATTTTTAAAATGTAATTGTATATATATTGCTACTCACATCTGCTATCTTCAAGTTTTTAAAATTACATGGTGCAGCCAAACGTTAGTTTAGGAAACGTATCCTGCATTGATATTTCCTATCTTAGCCAACTTTCCTGCCAACCTGCCCTGTGAAAACATGTTGTTCGTTGTTTGTCGGTGTAGGTGACCAAAGTCAGTCCATGGATCAACTCGCTCAGTTGTGCAACCGTACCACCACAAACTCGCCCCTTAGAGAGGCAGTAGCGCGTGCTGCTAGAGTCTAAAAGAACTTGCGCTCTCGTTCTGACTCTACGTGCGGTGTGGGACTTTGGGCAAATCACTTTATTTATGAAAGGATGGACTACATCAGCATGCTCTCTGGTAAGAGTCACAGATTCTAGTCACCAAGGAAGGTCTCCCATTCTGAAACGGTGAGAATTAAAGGTAGGAAAATACATTTGTCTTCCACTTGGCCAACGGGCTTCTTACTGAACGTGTGAAGTGAAGGACACGCTCTGAATTACAAGCCCTCGCTCACTGGCACAAAGTGGATTGGCTTCTCCTAGCCAAAGTGCCAAAGCCTGAGGTGCGCCTTCGGCCAGTGAGGGTGGAGGTGACTAAACTACAGTTCCCAGGATGCCTCTCTCCCACTCCGCGGCGGGCAGTCCCGGCAGGCCGGGTCCTGTAGTCCCGGCGCGTGGCCGGCGGTGGCGCTGAGGCACTCTAGGAACCAGCTTCTCCTTCCCGCCAGGCGGAGAGGCCGCAGGTCCCGTCTGAAGTTTACAGTCTGACCCACAAGGCTGGGCCCTGCTCCGAGCACCAGACCCGAACCTCGCAGCACAGAGTAGCGAGCGCCCGAAAGGGACACACCCCGGAAGCGGCTTCCAGCCTCTCAGAGCGGTTGGGGGCGGGCCCTGGCGGGCGAGCGGGGGCGGCTGGCTCGGAGCTCTTGGGGCGGGGCCGCCGATCGGGCCCGCGCGTCTGGGTGGCGGCGGGGGCGCGCCCGTGGGGAGAGGCGGCTGCGGCTGCTGCGGGGGGCGGGGGGCGGAAGAACCGGGACGGGGGCAGGGCGGACGGAGAGCCGTGTTCCTGAGGCGGCGGCGGCGGCGGCGTCTCGGACTGAGGGCGGGGAAGGAGGATGGGGCAGGCTGGGGGCTGGGGCCGGCGCTAGCCCGCGGCTCGCCTCGTCCTGAGGAAAGCGCTGCTGTCCAAGTTGCGCGGGGAGCCGGGCCGGTGCCGCCGCTGCCGCTGCCGCAGCCGCCTCGCGCGGCGGGGACGGAGGGCGGGCCGGCGCGAGCTGGGGAAGACGGAGCGGGCGCTGCGGCGCGCGGGCGGGCGGCGGGGGGGACGCGGGAGGATGGAGCAAGTGGAGATCCTGAGGAGATTCATCCAGAGGGTCCAGGCCATGAAGAGTCCGGACCACAATGGGGAGGACAACTTCGCCCGGGACTTCATGGTGAGTGTCCGCCCTCGTGTCGCCGGCCGCCGCGCTCCCCGCTCCTCTCCGGGCCGGCCGCGGCCGCTGGCGCTTTGTGTGCGGTGCGAGGACCGGCGCGGGGCGCGCGCCCAGCCGCGGGCGCCGGCGGCCAGGGTGCTGGAGGCGAGGTCGCCCCCGCCCCTCAGCCTCCTTTCTCCGCGGGCCGTGCTGCGCCCGCCCGCCCGGCCCGGGAGCGAAGGGAGCGGCCACGGGGCCCAGCCCGCTCCGGCCCCGCCGTCCGTCCGCGGCTCCCTATTGTCTCCCGGGCCGGGCGGCGGGGCCGGGGCGGGCTCGCCTTCCCACGCCTGCCTTCCCCGCCTGCCCTCCGGGGAGGGTCGAGGCCGGCGTTCTGGCTGCGGCCGGAGAGCGACGGTGTCGGTAGCATCCACTCGCGGGGTCCCTTTGCTGATGCCGGCCCCGGTCCGAGCGGACGGGAGGACTGCGCGGTCTCGGTCCATGGTTATTATTATCATCTCAGCGCTTCCAGAGGGTTGTCCATCGGGAATCCCACGGTTTACCTGCTCTCCATTCGTCGGGTCCGCTTTCTTTCCTGAGACCCCGGCTTGAGGTGGTCGTGAGGTCAGCATGACTTAGGTTGGGGGGGGTCCGGTGTGCATGGGGGTCATCCTGGAGGAAGCTCACTCAGGGCTCCAGGGGATATTGCCGGAGCCGGAGGGGATATGACTATCACTTCCTATCCGGGGTGGGGGTGGGGAGCTTGGGAACAATAGTCCTGGTGGGGTGGAGGCGACTATATGGGCTGAAGCCCTGAACTGGGAGATAACCTTCCCGTCCCCCCTTTTCCGCCGCCACCCCTTTTCCGCCCTCTGCTTGTGTAGGCAGGCTTGAGTGGAGGTGAGGGTTAAGTCTAGTACGTGAAATTGTGCTAGGTACGTAATGGGGGGGTTGTCAATTCCGAAGGCGTGGGACCAGAAGCGGACTTCCTACATTACCCCTCCCGCTCCTTTTATTTTTCTGCTGGACAATGTTCCCTCCAGGGTTGTTTCCCGGCTTAGGAGGCGGTGGTTGCGGCTGCTGCTCCTACGGATGTTGCGCAAGACTGGGGCGTTGGAAACCCTGGAGGTCTGGGGAAGGGAAGAGGAAATGGGACTTTGGGAAGTCCTTCGCTCCGTGGCTGGGGGGTTGGGAATAGCAAATGAGCCAAGGAAAAATTTGCTCCTGGACAAGGTTCACCTTTAAGGATAATCAGTTAAATCTGAAATGTGGTTACGGAAAAAGCCATACACAGTTGAGGTCTATAAAAATGAGTGAAGTGTGGATGAAGTGACTTTTGGTACCGTGGAGGTTTTCACATTTTAAAGATATTTCCATCTAGTAAATCTTTAGTGTTAAAAGTGTTAATGGCTTGAAAAGTGGACTATTGGCCTTGCAAAGTACTAATGGTAGTGTGGGCCTTTGTGAGTCCCAGCTCTCTATTTATAAAATAGAAAGGAGGAGCAAGATTTTCTTTAGTAAATGGTGAAGACTGAAAAATATAGATCAAATAATCCAATTATCCCTTATTTTAAACATTTTCTACTATTTAGATGATGTTTTGGGGCGAGTACTTTTTTTGATCTAAAACGATTAAAGTCTGTTTTTCTCTTCCGTTGAAAATTTTGTTGTGTTCGTGTATGATGTCATTTACAAAGTCGGATAGAGTTCTCTTTTTACTACCCTGTAGGAAACATAGAAGAGAATAAAGATTATTTGATATGTTTAAAACGATGACTTCTAGTCTTTCTTGGTTATGGAAGGGGCCATGTGGGCCCTGTCTGCCTGTTGTTTGCATCTTGCTGTTCCTGGACACATTCTGTCAAGGAGCATTTGGTGATGGAAGCCATCCAGACAGGTGCCCAGTCGCTGAACTTTTGGTCAGGGGATATAGCCTTGGGGTTCATGCTTTGGAGATGAGTCAGAGATTCCTATTGGAGATATCATTTCACAAGGACCAAATCTGTTCCCATTCTTCCATAATACCAAAGTATAGCTAGGTAAATTTTTCATTAGACATTTGATGACTAAAGCTATTCTTTTATAGTGCTTGCTTTTTTATTTCCTGACTTGATAAGCAATAGCTATAATTAAGAATGTTGGCAGTTGGCTCTGCTTTTTTTCCCCTTGACTAGAAAGCTAGAAAAGAACTATCCTCTGTCATGGAAAGAGAATCCAAGAGCCGATAAATTCTACCTTGTTATTCTTAAATTCTGATGTAAATTTAAAAAAATCTATTTTAAAAATCTTAACATTGTAGAACTGAGTCTTAAAAGGTAATATCACTATTACAACTGTTTCGTTATGAAGTAACAGTTTTGAAATTGGAAATTCTAGGATACTAATTATTAACAATAATAGTAATGGTGATACTTTATTCTTGGGGAAGTGGATTGACATTTATACTGTGTCCCCATTCCAAGCTATTTCCATTATTCTCCCTGTATTTACTGTCTATGTCACAGTAAATACATATGATTTGTAAATAGTTGGGGGTTTTGTTTGTTTTGTTTCTGAGAGGCAGGGAGCTGAACTCATTCTATAAGCCAGGCTGCTCTTGAATTGGTGGCAGCCCTGCCTCAGCCTCCCCAGTACTGGGATTAAAGGTATGAGCTGCCATATGGGTGTTAGTTACATTCTTGCCTTTTGGGGGTTTTTTAAACTTAGATTTTGGTAAGTGTCTTTTATTAATCACTACAGAGGTATGAGGGTATGAGGTATGAATGACCCTTTCACAGGGGTCATCTAAGACCATCTGCATATCAGATATTTACATTGCGATTCGTAACAACAGTAGCAAAGTTACAGTTATGAAGTAGCAATGAAAATTTTGTGGTTGGGGTCACTGCAGCATGAGAAACTGTTTTAAAGGGTCACAACATTAAAAAGGTCGGGAACCACTGAATTACACCTACATTTTAGGAATAATTTAAGTGGCTGTGTCACAGTGACTATTATAGTTTAACCACTTGCTTATAGTTGAATATTTAGTCTATTGTATTTTTATTAAATACTTTAATTAACATGAATAAACCCTCTACATTGTTTATTGCCTATTATATCTTTACAGGAAGTACTAGGTCAGAGGATACAAATGTATATGCTTACAACTTTAAAAGTTACTTTATAAACTGTCAGTAATATGTAAGTATATATATTGTAGTTATCTTGATTTATTTAATGGTTTAGAAATTATCTTTTTTGGTTTGAGTTTTTTCCATTTCTTTTTGGCTTTTTGAGCCTGGATCTCAAATAGTCTAGGTTACCTTGAATTTACTACTTATGTAAGGCTAACCTTGAATTCTGGATTCCCTTGCCTCTACCACTCAAGTGCCAGAAATGTTTGCCACCATGCCTGGCATAATTTTTTGATTACTATTGATGATAGAAAATATTCTTCCTTGACAGATATGTAGTGGTACTTGCCTGTAATCCCAGCAGTCAGAAGCAGGGAGATTGTGAGTTCCAAACAAGCCTAGCCTATATGAGAGGTAGACCATCTAAAAGATGGACAGAGGGAAGGAAGGAAGACGGAATTAACTATAGTTTATTGTTTGTTACTGGTCTTGGTCTGTTGTGCCCGTTCTCTAAAAAGGAGACGAATCAGGCAACAATATTTTATAAACTAAGGCAGGCACATTATTCCTGACATGCTAAATTTGCTAGCTATGGAACTTGAGCTTTACTCTCAACTTTTAGACTATGATGATAGTACTTACTAGTATTTGACAGTTGGGTTTGTTTTTTATTTTTGTTTACTTATATGTGTGGGTATTTTGCCTGTGTGTATTTCAGTGTACCACATGTATGCCTGATACCAACAGAGCCCAGGGGAGAATGTTAGTCCCCTGAGACTGGAGTTATAGACAGTTGTGAGTTGCCATGTGGGTGCTGGAAATACCCAGGTCCTCTAGAATAGCCAGTTCCTTTAATGGAGTCTGAGACATCTCTCCAGCCCCCAGAGTTAGGTTTTACTCCATACACATCCCCTGAGGTTGACTGACAAAGAAGCATTCTTGGCCATCTTTTAAGAACCAGAGAGCCAATAAATGCATGGTGCAGACAAAAGGTGATGCTTGAGACAGTTAGGTTGGACTGTGGGGAGGGGGATGTGGTGATTCCTCCTTCTTTTCCTTTTCCACCTTGTAAAAGATCTTACTATATTTAATATTTAAATTTTCTGTAGAGCTATACTATAATTGCACACTGATCCCTCTGCATCTCTTGCATGCAAGTCCAACTTTTTGACATTGCAACACCAAGTTGTCATCTACAAATTCACATTGGAAAACCATGCAATATATTTAGTTAACGATAAAAAACAAAAAGTGCTCCAGGAAAATCTGTTGTTTTAAATGAGTTTACCTTTGGGTGTTGGGCCACATTGTTCCTTATCCTGGGGTGTATGTGGAAGGATGCAGGTTGGAAATACCTTTTAGGTATTAGGTAGGGAGAGTGAGATTACTGAGAACAACAAATGCGCTAGTTTAACATTCCTGTGGTCTTCCCCTTCCCCACCCCCCCACCTTCCTAGCCTGCGCCTTAAGATTACTGTAAGCCTTATCTCACTCAGCTATGCTCTGGTTGAGAAGCTGAACAATACTACTCTGTGTCACTGGAGGGCCATAGAATGTTTTAAGAAAGGTAGTAGCTCAGTGTGGTGGTGTGCACTCCTGGGCCCAGCACTCAGAAAGCTAGAGATCCTGAGTTCGAAGGTAGCCCGGGGGCTAAACAACCGCGTGGGTGGGCGACTCAGTGAATCAGTAGGTATGAACATAGTATTACGACTTAAAGATTTCTAGCTTAGGATACAATCACTCAAGTTAGAAGGTACCATTTAGTGCAGTGGATAAAAGAATAAGAAGAAACAAGTAGAGCTGATCAAACCGGATTGCAGTTTTCAGGGGAAGATGAGTTTATTAAATGCCTGTAAAGCATCCAGTACAGATGTGGAGCTCACTGTAATTCTCAGGGTGGATTTAAAGAGGTCGGAGTCCTACGAGTTTGTGGGAGGTGGTTGAAAGCATCTTGAGTGAATAAACTGATGCAGACAAGCACATGGAGTGACCAGCTTTAGCGTGAATAAATAACTTAGGTTTGAAAAGCAGCTGAGAGGGAAATGTTTGTGTGGTCAGAGCGGAAAAACCGGAAGCAGAGATGTCAGAAAAGCCCGGAGGGATTTGAGGAAGGAATTGTTACTGGAGTAAAATACGGGTGCTGGAAGGACTGGTAGGGTGAGACTGAGAAAGCGCTGTCCACTCGGCAAGTGGGAGTTCTGCTGTCTAGAAAGGCAGTTTGGGCTTAGGGGAAGGAGGCCAGACTGCAGGGGTTTGAAGAGAGAGTAGGCCCAGTATAGGGATGATTTTCTTCCATTTATTTTAACGTTTGAAACTAGATGGAGAAAAAAACCCCAAGTTTTGAGAGTTTTTCTACTATTTATTATTATCTATGTATTTATTTTCTGTTAAGTACAATTAAGTAAAACCCCAAAATCTTGAGACTTGGTGCTTGTATTTGAAATGTTAGACAATAAAAGGGGAGCGTGGCTGAAAATCTACATGATCTTATGCTTCAGAGACTAGATAAGTACAAAATAGAAATTGCTTATTTAATATTGTGGTCTATAGGATTTTTTTAAAGTTAATAATAGCTTACAGAGATATAATTGCCTACCAGTAAGTTCATTCAAAGTGTACAGATCACTAGTTTTAAGTATAGCCATAGAGCTGTACAGTCATCACCACAGTCAATTGCAGAACATTTTTATAACCCCCCAAAAGAAACCCCATATATGTTCGCAAGTCACTCCCTTATTCTTTGCGGCCATCTGTAATCCAATCCACCTTTTGACTCTGGAGATTTGCCTGATCTGGACAGTCTGTAAATGGAATTGGAATATTTGTTTTGTGAGTATCTTCCCATAGTGTTTTGTTTGACTTTGTGTTTGTGTATTTGTTTTTTCCCTTTCCCTGTTTTTGTTTATTTGCTTGGGTTTTTTTGAGTTGGGATATTGCTGTGTAGCCCTTGCTGGCCTGGTGCACAGAATTCCTCAGGCTTCTGCCTCCCTAGTGCTGGGATTACAGGCTACCACCCTAGGCTGATATGTTTTCAAGATTCATTCATGTTGCAGTGTGGGTTGATTGTACTTTATTTTTTCTATGACTGAATTATCTATCCAGAGAATACATTTTATTTATCCATTAGTCTATTGACAGGTACTTGAATTGTTTATCCCTTTTGGCCACTATGAAAAATAATGCTACTGCGAATGTTTGTGTGTAATTTTGTATGGGCCTATGTTTTCAGTTCTCTTGGTACACATCTACAAACGGAATTGTTGGGGTTGTCTAATTGGTTCAGTTTCTTCCAGAACTGTACATTTAACACCCTACATAATGGAATAGATGTGGATCCCAGTTTTGCTATATCCTTGTGTCTGTCTTTCTGTTTATTGTTATCCTTGCAGGTGTGAAATAGTGTCTTGGGTTAGCTTTAAGGATTTTGTATATGCAACTAGTTTTTGAAAGCCAGTAATAGGAAATATTTTTAAGTGCTTGAAATTGAGCTAATCTTAATGTTTAGTGTCACTGATTTACTTCTTGCTTCCTTGCCCATCTTCTGTGTTCAACCAGATGTACTTAGTTTTTAAATTTCAAAAGTGGCAGAGAACCACTTTTTTGGATAGATTTTCCAGATAGATCTTTGAGACAGTACACTAAAACTTAATGTGTTAATTTCCTAGAGTGATTTACTGTATTTATTTTTAGAATATTTTTGGTTTTTTCAATATTTAATGTTTAGTTTAGTTTTGACAGGATGAAACAGAAAGATAGTAACATGCAGATAAATTTAATTTATCATACATTAAACATGTTTACATCTCTATACCACTTACTTCATTAAACTCATAAACACTGACATTTCTTATTTCTCTCATCTGAAAATCTCTTAGAGGCCGGCACTTAATTCTTGATCTGTCACTAAGCCAAGACTGTAATAGAAGTGAGTGCTAGTATCCATTGCATGAGTAGAAGTTGTAGGCAAGTTTTACTGCTATAAAGACAAAGATTTAGCTGGATGTTTTGGTCTTCAATCCCAGCCCTAAGGGAGGCAGAGGCAAGTGAGTCTGTGAGTTTCAGGCCACAGAAACCCTATCTCAAAAAACAAAAACAAACAAAAAGACATAGATTTATTCATCTTATTTATCAGTTGAATTCTTCAAAAGGTCCAAAAGTCCATAGTAGTCCTGGACTACTATGAGAGCTCTCCTGTGCTCAGGTGTGTTACACAAATGTGTTAGTACTCTGCATAATTACTGGGAAAGAAAATGATGCTATAATTAGAATGGTCAGCGAGATGGCTCCATGGGTAGACACTTTGGTGTTAGCCTCCAGACGTGAGTTCAGTCCCTTGAGCACACGTGATGAAAGGAGAGAATGGAATTGCATGAGTTATCTGTCCTCTGATCTCCACTTGAGCACACACATGCACAGGCACTCACGGAGAGCTCATGTGGCTCTTGTAGATGACCCAAGTTCAGTTCTCAGCACCCACATCTGATGACGTGCAACTGCCTATAGCTTCGGTTTTAAAGAATCCTCTTTTAGACTCTGTGGGCACCTATACCCACATGTGTAAACACCTGCTGACATACTCATAGATAAGTAAAGATTTTTCTAGGTTAAAAATAAATTATGTCCTGGAGAGACTGATCAGAGGTTAAGAAAACTAGCTGCTCCTCCAGAGGACCTGGTTTCAATTCCCAGCACTTGCATGGCAGCTCACAACTGTCTGTAACTCTTGTTCCAGGAAATCTGACACACTTACACAGACATACATGCAAGCAAAATACCAATGCACTTAAAATATAAATACATAAATAAAAATTAAAAAAAAATAAGTTAGACTGAAATAAGTATGGTTTTGTTATTTGCAGTTTCTCCTAAATAAATCTGAATAGTCCTGTGCCATTGTTTCTGTGAGTGCTGCTTAGGGATTCAGGTTCATCTAGGTGGGGCATACCACATAAATCATGTACTTTTAAGGGTATTGTATTAGAATGTTAATTTTAATAAAATACCCGATTTAAACTGCTGGTTTTGGATTTCATTAATAAAATCTAAATAACCATGTCACTGTGATCTCTTAAGAGCTGGTGAATGTTTGGGAAGTCACTACAAAGCAGTACTTACTTGTTGTGTCCTTGCATTGAGTTTCTTGTCTCATTCAGTCCATTCCATGGATCATACTTACATCTTCAGGTTAATGGGACCCATACAAAATTAGGAGGAATGCATTTAATCTCGTGGTTTCTTTTAATACATCTGTGTAAGGCACATTGGAAGCATGATTCATTTTTATTATCTCTCTCCACCCTCACTTTCTTAGCCTTCCCCCTCCTCTCTCTTCCAACCCTTTCCTCCTCCTCTTCCTCTTTCTCTCTCTTCCTCTCCTGTCTCGGCTTTCTCCTCTCCTCCTCCTCTCCTGGGATTGAAGCAAGGGCCTTTCAAGGTACATGCTCTACTGTACTGCTGAGCTTTATCTCCACACCACTCTGTTCTAGTTTCGAGGCTTGTATGGAAAAGCCTGTATTTCTTGACCTAACATTCCAAAGCCTTCTTTAGAGTTTCACACTTCCTTTGCAGTGTAAACTTTTAAACTTGTCAGTATGTATTTTTTCATCTTTCTGAAATAAGTTATTTCTCATCCTTGAGTGTACTTATCAAATAAATGAAGTCTTGCATATCCATTGTGTACTGTTGGATTTACTTTTTATCTTCTTGGAAATCATAAGTTTGCCTTTTATAGACTGGAACATTGGAGATTTAAAAAATTAAAATTTTTAGGCTGGGTGTGGTGGTACATGCCTTTAATTCCAGCACTTGGGAGGAAGAGGCAGAAGGATATCTGTGAGTTTGAGGCTAGCCTGGTCTACATAGTGAGCTCCGGGACAGCCAGGGCTGTCTCAAAAATAAAGACATTTTTGTTTGGTTGTAGGCTATACTGGCCTCAAAGTTGCAGCAGTCTTACCTCTGCCTCTTCAGTGCTGGAATTACAAACTTCCACTACCACGCCCCAACGATTAAAATTTTAGAAGGATCTCATTGTTTACCTAAAGTATAGAAGCAAACGTACTTAATTCACACTTTCTGGAATAAGTATATTAATGTAGTTGAAAGCACTTGTTCTCTACTGTACAACTGGATTTTTAATAGCATATAGAAACAAGGCCTTCCTTTGATTACATTTGAATTGAAAATGTGCTAAGGTAAGCTAAGTGATACGTAATTGTTCTTAACTACCACTCTTCCACCAAGGAGCTGGACGTCTCTCAACATTTTTCATAGTCTTATAGTAGTTGATTTTCTTTTTAATTACTCACTGGCATAAAAATCTTGTTCCCATGTGATTAGCAGTGCAGTGTATATGCTGGCTTGTGGTAGATATAAGACACAAGCAGTAGTGGCTTTCAACAGTTTTCCTGAGAATGTGAGGTAGGGATCCTGTCACTCTTAGGCTTTGGGCTGTATATTCTACATTTCCTGTAACAACTGCTTTTCAGACATTTTTTTAAAGTTCTTCATATGTGAGCAACTTCCCTGGTAGACATTAAAGGTAGTCACAGATTTGTGACTTTTTCATCTGTGGTCTCTGTCTTCCACTTAAATACCCAAGAAAAACTATTTATTGAGATTTCTGAGTGCCTCACACATTACAGGTACTGTGCTTAGAATTGGCAGCTGAAGGTCTGGCAGTTAGAGGATCCTGAGAAGACTTGTCAGAAACAGTAATGTTTCCCTGGGAGCGGTATTTGTTCTTCAGAGAAATCTGTGAACTCCTGAATTATAGTCAAGATTTTACCTTCTCCTGTTTTAGGAGAAAGAAGGATTATAACCTTAGATGCTCAATAATTGGGGTCCTCAAAATCTTAGTACATCTAGACTCATAGAAAGGTAGTAAATGTTGAATTTCTGCAGGCATTAATTTCTGTCTCCATTCTGCTGCTATTATGAGCAGGTTATCTAAAGAAACAGGATATGATACCTACCTGGTAAGACCATGATACATGTGTGTAGTGTCTAAATAGTATTTAGAATGTCGTCAGTGGTAATTGAAGATACTGTATTGTGCCAATAAAAGTATCTAAGATTTAAACAAGAGAGGTAGGAAAAGCATAAATGTGCCTAAGCAAATCAGGGACCAGTTCAGTTAAAGATATCATATTTAATCTTATTCTTCTTTTTAAAATTACCTTAAAAATTTATTAGGAGAAGGGGCATGTCTGTGGAGGTCAGAGGACAAGTTATTGGTATCTACCCTCTTCTATCATGTGTGTCTGTCCCAAGGATTGAACTCAGATTGTCAGGCTTAGCAGTAAACTACTTTAACCATTGAGCTATCTTGTCAATGCTAAGCTGATTCTGGAAGAAAAGGTTTCTCGAGTCAACTAACAACACTTTGAAAGTTTGGAGGAACAGAGTTATGGTGTATATACAATAAACATTTAAATAGAAGGTGATGTTTTCAAAGGGAGATAATTTTAAATGAAACTTGTTCTGTGTTTTTGTAAGGAATATTTTTATGTCCTATTATGACAGGGTTTAATCTTATAAAGTAGGACCTTTTAAAGTTAAGTTCTGGCCATATCATGAGTGTTGCTTTTAATGTTTTTTGAGACAGGGTCTCACTGTGTAGCCCGGACTGGCCTGGATCTTGTTACAGCTTGCTTTGGCATTCTGAGTACTTGGATTGCAGACATGCACCACCCCTTTTGGGGGATGGGTATTCTAGAACAGGGGGTCACCTCAAAGGGGTGAGGGCAGCAGAGTCACCAGTCCAAGAAACAGACTCCAGAGACAAGCATCAGGTGCTGATCTACTTTGTTGCGGAAGAAGCAGGATGTTGCCTAAGGGAGAGGTCCAGTGCCTTTGGTCCATGTTTACTAGGCACTTCAGTCACCCCATCAGGGCGGGGCAAGATTGGGGGAGCGCCAACCATCTTTAGGCGTGTATCATGTATGTTTAGGCTGGTACCTGTTCATTTCGCCGATGTTGGTGAACAAGGTTTTCATGGAGGGGTAGGGGGCAAGCACTGCCCTGGCGGGCTTTCTCATCTTGGGGTTTAACTGGTGTTCCAGGATCCATCATTTTAAAGGCCAGGTGATGTGCTGCTGGCTGGGTACTTGCCTTGGTGCAGGAGGTGGTGCCCCTCTTTCTCTCCCACTATCAGGATCCCTTTGACACCAACAACCACTCCAGTTTAATAGTATTCTTAAATGTGGTAATTTTTTTTTTCTTTCAGATACATTGAAGTCCTATTTTCTCTCTTTGCCCAGTATTTGCAGGGTTGGGAAATTAGCTCAGTAGGAGAGTACTTGAGTCTCATGCAAGAGGCCCTGGGTTGGATCTCCGCCAGCACTATAAGAAAAAAAAACACCAAACAAACAAACTTGTTTTTGCTTTCTTTTCTCTGTGGTACTGGGGATTCAAAGACCCCTTGCATGATGAACCTGTGATCTACTGTTGGACTATACACATATTTTTAGAGTTTTAGTGCCGTGATGAAGCACCATAACAAAAAGTAACTTGGGGAGCAAAGGGTTTATTTCATTTTACAGCTTATAGTCTATCATCCAGGGAAGTCAGGACAGGAGCCTGAAGTCAGGAAATGATGCAGAGGTCAAAGGGGAGTGCTGCTTACTGGCTTACTCCTATGACTTGCTAAGTCTTTTTTATAGCACCCAAGACCACCAGCCCAGGGGTGGCTCTACCCATAATAGGCTGGGCCCTCCTACATCAATCACCAATTAAGGTAGTGCATTACAGACTTATCCATAGGCCAGTCTAGTTGGGACATTTTCTTAATTGAGACTCCTTCCAAAATGATTCTACCCTGTGTCAAGTTGATTTAGCCAGCACAATACCCTAGCTACTAGCTAAGTGTTTTCATTAGCTTCTGTCAGATCTGTTAAAAATGCCTCGTTTTAAAATTACATTTGAGGGACCAGAGATGGCTCAGTGGTTAAAAACACTTCTCTCACAGAGGACCTGAGTTCAGTTCCCAGCACCCACATAGGGTGGCTTACAATTGCTGTTACTCCAGCTCCAGAGGATTCAGTGCCCTCTTCTGGCCTCTGTAGGCATGCACACGTGGTATACATATGTACTAATAAAGATAAGTAAGTATCTTTTTAACATTGCATTTGAAAGTGGAGAGATGACTCAGCCAAGAAAGAGCTTGTGTGTAACTATTAAAGACCTGCGCTTAGATCTCTGGCACCTACGATCCAGGCATAGTGTCATGTTCCTACAGTCTTAGTCCTGGAGGAGGCCAGCAAGCGCATCCCAGGAGTTCACCACCAGCCCTTCCAACCAAATCAGCGAGCTGCAGACTCAGTGAGAGGCTCCCTCTATTGAAAAATAGGTAGAGAAGGACTGAGGAATATATTGATCATTGAGCTGGGACATCCATGCTCACCCACATACACATGCACACTCGCATGCCAAAAAGAAATTACATTTAAACATGTCTTTAGTGCAGGTTTTAAGACTGCATTTGTGCTAAGAACCAAAGCGAGACAGGAAAGTAATTCTAACTACAGTGCTATTTGTCTAGATCTTTCTCTACTACCTTTCTATAGGATGGTTTTGCTTCTGGAGCCACAGACTCTAATGTTAAAAGAATACTGAAACTAAGTTAAAACTAAGGCACTTGTTAACGGATTTTGAAAGGTTACAGGGTGGGTTAACTGGAAGACATGAAATGAAAACAGATGCTTTCCTATGTTATTGTGCTGCTTTTATTAGTTACAAAACATTAATAAAACCTCCCCAGGTGGAGCATAAATGTCTTGAAGAATTTCCAAAAACCTTAGTTTGATGTTATAATCTACATCCAAACTAGGTTACGATTATAAGGGGGGAAAATCCGTTACCTAGGTGACTCTTTGCATGTCAGTCCTTCTGTGATTCTCCCATTGTCTATCTGATATATTGGGATTGCTTTTTACTTGGCTTTTGCTTCTCTGGACTCTTCTCTTTTGCCCATTTTTGCTGAATAAAGGCGTCACTCACACCTTATAGTGACTAATCTGTTTTGAGCTTAAAGGAAGCACTCAGAATGACTAGAATTGTTATATCTCACTTTTAAGTAACAAATCAACTTGCCAGTGAGGTGAGTGTTCTATAGTATAGGTGTGAAGTTGGCCAAGGTGAGAGATTATTCATATGTGTATGGAAGAAACTTCTGAAGAGAAAGGGAAGGGTGTTTTACTAGGGAGGAAGGCAGCCCAAGAATGTATAGTAGAAGACAAGATGTTTTAAAAACCAAACTCAAAAAAAAAAAAAAAACCTTTAAGGTTTCATCCCTCTTTTAGTCATCTTTCTGTTACTGGAACAAATACTTGAGATAGTCACCTCTTAAAAGAGAAAAAAGATATTTTGTTCTTGCATTACTGTTTTTGCAGTACATGGTATCCATGCTGTTACTGGGCTGTTAATATCTTCCCAGCCCTTTACTAAAACTTTTGATTTTATGTATATGAATGTTTGCTTATGTTTATATGTGTACACCCTGTGTGTGCCTAGAGAGCTCTCAGAGGTCAGAACTAGAGTTACAGCAGGTGACTTGCCGTGTCAGTGCTGGGAAATGAACCCATGTCTTATGCAAGAGCAGCAAATTTTTACTCCTGAGCTTTCTCTCTAGCATATTTGGTTTTTGATAGAGCCCTTCTAAACTGCTTATGCTGCCCTTGAACTTG
Organism: Cricetomys ansorgei; assembly: GCA_026225945.1. Taxonomy (NCBI): domain Eukaryota; kingdom Metazoa; phylum Chordata; class Mammalia; order Rodentia; family Nesomyidae; genus Cricetomys; species Cricetomys ansorgei. The sequence goes on from JAMJFZ010004075.1 coordinate 1,285,970, forward strand.
CGTGTGATCTGGAATTAGAGGCCTGCGCTATTAGGCTTGGCAAAGTTGTATTTGGCCTACACTTTTAGAGGTTCATGATGGTTGGTTGTGTTGCTTTTAGGCCTATAACAAAGCAGTACATCATAGAGAGTGTGTCAGAACAGACAGCTGTCTTCATAGCCAGGACATAGGGTTTGTGTTATTCCACAATTCTGTTTGAGGGCATTCCCCCAGTAACTCAGTGACCTCCTACTAGTCTCCACCTCTTAAAATTACCACCACTTCCCAGGAGTTTAATGTAGGGCACGATATTTAATCTTCATAGTATGTTAAAGAGAGGTAGACATGGTGGCGCACGCCTTTAATCCCAACGCTTGGAAGGCAGAGGCAGGCAGATCTCTGTGAGTTTGAAACCAGCCTGGTCTACAGAGCAAGTTCCAGGACAGCCAAGGCTATATGGTAGGACCCTGTCTCAAAAGAAAGAAAAGAAAAAGAAAGCAGATGTTATTCTCTGTTTAAAGTAACAGTGAGTTCACTCCGATCTATGTTTTATCCTCTGCCCATTACAGAGGAATAACTTGGGTATCACCTCTACTCTTAGTTTATTTTCTTCCCAAGCCTTCTTTTTTTCCTCTGTTGATCTCTAATTGTACACTAATAGTTACTATGAAACTTACATTTTTAATAAAAGGCTCAGAACTAAAAGGAATCATCTTAAGAATCATCTACCGACTCATAATGTTTATTCTATAACCTTGAATGTTTATTCTATAACCTTGCCTATGACTGCAATGTCATAAACTGATAAAGTCATTCCCTTTTGTGTGATGTGGACCAACCTATACAATATAAACTCCGTGATTTCTATATTTGCCCATTTTCTTGGAATAAAAGAAAATTAAGACAGATAATAAGTTGAAACTGAGAAATCTCTTCATTTCAAAGTAAACCAGGATTATATATAATTGATTTAGAAGGAGATAGATAGCTTTTCTATGTCAAAAATTTAATAATGAGATAAATGATATCATTTTCTAAATCTCATTAATGTTTGGCTTCATAGAAGATAACTAATTCCTAGCCATGCTCTGTCTTGTGACGGAAATGATGAAATTCTAGTTTTACAGAGATAGAAAAGATGGGTATTTTATTAATCTCTTTGAATTGTTCTTATATTTTGAATGGATTTGTTTTAACCTGTGCCTAATTTTGATGTGTTACTGGGTAAAATATCAGTTTATTGAGTTCACTGCCAACTTCCAAATGTTGATACATTTTATTTATATCAAATAATCATGTGTACTAATATTACTACCTCACTGGAAACTGTTTAAACATTGAAAGCTGTTGAGCTTGTAATGGTGAATTCACAAGGGGGGCAATGAGTTTGACATTCTGAGGTTCTGCTTTGAAGGCTTGGTTTGTATCACTTGTTCCCCTTTGAAGTAGTATGCTTTTTACTTGTTTATTTTGAAGAAAATGCATGAGGTACAGGTTTAGCTCTATTTTAGACTGATTGCTTGCATATGTGAGACCCTGAATTTGGTTTTTAGCACCAGAAAAGAAAAAGGGAAAGAGCATGTCTAAGAGATACCAAGCTAGGATATAAAAATAATATTTTAGCTGAACGGTGGGGGCACACGCCTTTAATCCCAGCACATGGGAGGCAGAGGCAAGTGAATCTTTGTTAGTTCAAGACCAGCCTGGGCTACAGTTAGTTCCAGGACAGCCAGAGTTACAATAGAGAAATCCTATTATAAATGAAATAAAATAATATAAAACTAAAATATAATGATTATTATTGTGATTTATGGAAAAGTGGCTAGTTGAGTTTATAACTGAAAATCAGCCTAGGCTTCCCTTGTGCTAGGATTACAGGCATATGCTACCACACTTGGCCAGTTCAGAATGGTTTTAAGTTTTCTCTTGAGCTTTGTTATTTAACCCATCTATTATTTATTTGTTTGGTGTAATGATAGAAATTGAACCCATAACATTTGTTACTAAACAGAAGTGGGATCAACTAGAAATGATTAACAGAAATGCTTGGAGATTAAACAACACTTTCCAAATACTTGGAGATTAAATAATATATGTGGGTTCAAGGTGTGGCTCAGTGTTGTATAATTTCTTCTAAATTTGTTAAGTTTTATATTATTATCATCCTCGACAGGGCTTCTCTGTATAGCCTTGGTTGTCCTAGAACTCACTCTGTAGACCAGGCTGTCCTCAAACTCACAGAGATCCTCCTGCCTCTGCCTCCCGAGTGCTGGGATTAAAGGTGTGTGCCATCACTGCCTGGCAGGTTTTATATTATGATGGTCCACATTTATGCCCTGTTATATGGTCTGTCTTGGTCAGGATTCCTGTCCCTTGATGAAAACATGTGTTCTGTAGTTGCTCGTGAAGCAGTTTATAGGTATCCATTATATTTGGTGGTTAATGGTGCTGTTGGGTTCAATTATGTCCTTACTGATTTTCTGCCCCCAACACCTATTTCTGATAAACAGGTGAAGTCTGCAACTGTAACAAGAAGATCCCAGTACTACTCCTTTCATTCCCAGCAGATTTGCCTTATGTGTTGTGATGAATTAGTGTTAGATGTATATACATAGATTGTTATGTCTGCTTGGAGCATTGACTCCTTTATTATTTTGTAATAACCTCTTCAGTGTCCATCATTTAACTTGGTGTGAAGTCCACTCTGTCCAAAATTAGGATGGCTATTTTCTTAACTCATCTTAGAAGGATAGATTCTCTGTATCAATTTACTTTTTTCTCTTTTTTGATTCAGCATCTCTTTATGTAGCCCACACTAGCTTGGAACTCCTTCTTCCTGCCTGTCTCCTGAATTCTGAGATTATGTGTCACTGCACATAATCCTAGTATCCATTTGCTTTTATCCTGTATATGCCTTATTAAGGTGAATTTCTGTAGTCAATATATAATTGTCTTGTTCTTACCTGCTCTTATAATCTGTCTTTTAATTGATGTGTGTATACTATTGACATTCAGAGTAAGTGATAATACTGCAGCAGTGTCTGCTACGGTTCTTACTGTTTTTTGTTCTTTGCTTTCTTTTTTTAATCTCCTTTTGTTTCTTCCTTTTAGCTTGTAACTGAGCATATTATATTATTAATATTTTCTCTTTCCTATCATTTGTACTTTTTTCACCTTTTAAAGTGATTGCCCTAGAAGTTATAATGTACATTTTCAGCTAATCCGATTCAATTTTCAAATTTTTAGGTAAGGTAACACTTGTATTAATTAGTTTGTTTTGGCTTTTGTTGGTTTGGTTTGATCTGGTTTTGGTTCCACCCCCACCGCCCTTTGTGAAAAAAATACCACAAACAGGAAAATTTTAAGAAAAACTTATTTTGGACTCTGGCTCCAGAAGGTTAGATATCTGTAATGGTGAGAAGACATAGTAGCAGGATCAGGAAGCTGAGAGACTGCATCCCACCTCAATACATAGGAAGCAGAAAGTGAACTCTCAAAGCTCCAGTGACATATGGATACATGCTTTCTCTAGCCAGGCTCCATATCCTAAGTCACAGCACCGCCAACTGAGGATCAAATATTAAAGCCGTGAGCCTGGGGAAGGCGCATTCCTCATAACTAAATAATATTCTTCTCTCCTATTCCTCTCTTGTTCCTAATATTATCTCACTTATACATAATTACACAAAAATATACACATAGCATACATAATTTGTGTGTGTGTGTGTACTCTTTTATCTGTTAGATTAAGAATAAGTTAAATAAAAGTTTAGCCTGGACTAGTACCAGCTATTTGGGAGACTGAGAGAGGAGAGTACACATTTAGGGCCTGTCTGGGCTACAGAATTGATGTCAAGACCACCCTTTCAACCTGGTGAGAAATTGGGTTTTTTATTAGTTTGTTTCAACATTTTATTTTCTTCTCTCCTTGTTTGCCTGGTTTCTAAAATCACAAGTAATTCTTAAATCTAGCCTTCTATAGGTAAGGTGTCAACTCTTCAGAATCTACATCCTGTAAGTTGTCTTCTTATGCCTCATATGCAAGCATGGTGGCATATATACAAAAAGTAAATAAATACGGTTTTTAAAAAGCTTAAGAATACATCTGTAATGCAAGAGGCTATGCAAAGGTATGCGGTAGTTTTATGATAAAATGTTTATTTAGCATATTGAACAGATGGAAGATTACTGTCCAAAAATACAAGAATCTTCCAAATATCAAAACACCTAAAAACAAAAAACACCCCAAAAGACAAAACACTCTTGTAGAAGCTTAGGCATATGGCATGATAATTAAGAAAGTAAGTAATCACTGAACACAGTGTGTGTGTGTAGGGGGGGGGGTTGGTTTTTCTGTTTTTTTGTTTTTTTTTGTTTTTGTTTTTTAGGAGTGGATAGCTACCAGCCTTTCCAGTAATCAGAGAAATGTAATTTAGTGATCATTAATTTTCTTTGGAGGGCCTAACTGATTTGGAAAAATTCAAAAATTTATAACTGAAAAATTTAGAGACAATAGCAGTTTAGAAAAGAGTTTAGAAAAAAATGGTATTTTTAGGTCTGTTCATGGGAAAGTAAAATGATGACACCTATTTGGGAACACAGTTGGCTACTTCTAATATAACTGCTACATGCTCTCTGACATGTCCAATTCTTGGAGTCTTTTGTAGTACATGTATATGTACACAAAATAGTATGTCCTAGTATCTTAGTTATGAAAATTTCTGTGAAACCAAAGTATCTTTCAGTAAGATAATTTACCCTGGTGACACCTATATAAGATGGAAAGGGGAGAAATTTCGCTTTTTCACTTTATATTTGTGTGGCGAAAAGAGTTACTCAGCAGGCCTGGGATTGCTCTTCTTAGAGAGACCTGCTTTGTATGGTTGAGCCTTGGCTGATGTCTGGGAATTTGGGCTTTTCGAAGGGTTTCTTTGTTTATAGTGGTTCATTGTGTCTCTATTGTTCAAGCGATGTGGTTTATATTAAGTACCTGCCTTCCATGTAGGAGTTTAGACAGTCGGGATGTGCTGCTCTAAGAGTGCCTCTGTAGCTAGGCAGTGAACCCTGGGCACTGTCTCTTTAGGGAGTTTCTCTGGTAGATAACTTTTTACACAGGTTGTCCCAACTAATTGCTTCAGGAATTGTGGGTCCTTTTGACTTCATTGGGAGAGAACTGTGGGAAAACTGAACCTTGTTCTTCTGGACTTTGCTTCATATGCCTTTTTTTTTTTTTTTTAAACTTTGTGTCCTTTAGCCCTGAGTGATTCTATTTTGGATCACCCTGGATTCTTTGGCAAGTTTTTTATATGTAAGTAACCCTCCCTCGCGTTTTGGCACATGATACAGTGCTCCCATCTTAGAAAGAGCAGATTTTGATAGACAGCTAGAGTCTTGACAAACTGAGGAAGAACATTCTTCCGGAGAAAGCAGATGAGCATGTTTGAGACACAGAAGGCTAGTAAGGGCTGGCACATGAGATGGAAAGATTAGAAGATGAATCAGAAGGAGGCTGATAGCAGGCCAGAGGAAACAGGATGAGGTTCCATTTGTATGCTGCTGGGAATGGAACCTTGGGCCTCATGCCTGTTAGATAAGTGCTCTACCACTGAGCTCTGTCCCCAACTGGAAAGAGTGAGTTCTGTGCCAGCTGTGGGGGTGTGTTGTCCCACCCCCCCAGGCCTGCAGGCAACAACAATGATTTTAAGAAACCCAAATTAAAATGGAAGCTTTGCCTGGTGAGATTTTGGGTAATAAGGAAGTAAATTAAAAGCTTTCTTCAGGTATGTTATCTAAGGCAAGTGGCTATGGTCAGACACCCTGCATGTACTTTATCTCATCGGATCTCAGAAGCTAAGTAGGATGAAAGGACAAATAGATTAAGCCAAACTACACCACTTTTTAAAAACTCAGTTTCAAATCAATATTGTTAAACAATGAAGATCAATTTTTGAATAGCATTTGATTGTCCCCAGCTATACAGACTATATTATCTCAACTGTTGAGATGATATAACTGAGTGTTATAGATGTGATCAGAAGGATCCAGTTCATTAACTGTTGTGCTCTGATGTGATTATCAGTGCCTCTGATGTCAGAAAGATGCTCTACTTTTCTGAATGTATAGAAGACACTATAGTACCGTGGAGGAAATAAAAGGATACAAAGATTACATCTGTCAGACAGTGAATTATAGTCATTGGCACTTGTGATGGGATTAAAAGCCAGGGTTTGTAAATAATAAGTCCTAAAACAGGAAAAAAAAATGATGCTAAATAGGTCATCATAATGTGATAACTGCATCTTAATCTTTTATTATAAAGTTTTTTAAGCTCATTGTTGAGCGTTGGTGCCTCTTAAGATTATTGACAACCTCCTAAAAGTAATTTCAGTAAAGCTGTAACAGGAAAAAAAAATTTCAAAAGGCTGGTGGTTTACCAGGAAATGTAGTTCAAGAAGAACTACATTAAAGAGAATTTAAAACTTTTAGTCTGTTTAGACCACAGCTTTGTGGCACTCTGGTCTTGCAAAAATAACTATTTTCCATATAGTGGTGAATATATATTAACTGTTTTAAACTGCTGATGTAATGATTGGCCTGTGCTATTTGGTTTGGCAATGAGAAATATATGTGCTATTAATTTAGGGTTTGTCTTTGGTTTGTTTTGTGAGTTGGAGGTAAAGAGAATTGATGTAATTGACAGTTAATGTATAACAATGAGTCTTGATGTTTTTAATTTTATTAACAATGGGTTGCTTTAGTCCCCTATGAATATTCGTGGCTGTTTTCTTGAAAGTAAGGTAGATCATCATTTGAAGAGAGATATTAATAGGGCCACATGTTGTTTTAGTTGGTTTGGAGACAGGGTCTCAAGTAACCCAGAGTTACTCATTATATAGCTCAAGCTTGTCTTGGGTTCTTTATTTATTGTTGTTGTTGTTGTCATTATTATTATTAATTTTGAGACAGGGTCTCCCTGTATAGTCCTGGCCTACCTGGAACTCAGAGATCTGTCTGTTTCTGAGTGTTGGAACTAAAAGCATATTACTACAACTTTTAGCATTATCTTGAATTTTTGTCCCAGGCACTAGGAAATTATAGTTATGTACTAACTACTACACTCAGATTAGGAGCCATAGCTTTAATGCCTTGAGTTTGGAATTTCTGAGATGTTCACTGAAGGAACAGAGAAGGGAAAAAAATCCTTTGAGTTAGGATTAACTCAGAGCAGCAGATGTCAGCCTCTGGGTCACAACTCCTTTGGGGTGGAACAATCCCCACAGGGGTCACCTACGACCATTTGCATATCAGGTACTTACAGTACAATTCATAATAGTGGCAAAATTATAGTTATGAAATAGTAACAAAAATAATTTTATGGTTGGGGATCACCACAACATGAGGAATTGTGTTAAAGGGTCGCAGCATTAGAAAGGTAGAGAGCCACTGACTTAGAGAATCAATAGACACTGGTTGCATGAGTTTAATGGATGGAGAGACAATATATATAGAAAAGCAGGTGCTGATAATAATTACATTGATTTATTATTTGTGGTGTGTATTTGTGTGTGTGTGTCCGCATTCACACACACATGCATATGCACGCCACAGTGTTCATGTGAAGATCAGCGGACAACTTTCAGGAGTCACTTCTTCCACCACGTGGGTCCTGGGGTTCAAATTCAGTTCAGTTCATCAGACTTGGTGCAAGCACCTTATCTGCTGATCCATCTCACTGGTCCAATGTGACAACATTTTATTATCCTTTTGATTTAATTATATTCTACTTTTATTTCTTTAGAATACCTTTGTGGTAGGGAAGGATAAGCTTAGATTAAATTTTTTTTCTAGCTAGGAGTGGTAACACATACCCGAGGTCCCAACTTCAGAGGTGGAGGCAGAAGAATGTCTGTCATGGATTTTTGTGATAGGAGCTGCTGTTAATAAAATGTGATACTATGGCCTATATCTTCAGGGAGTTCTAATTCTATCAAGGATGGTGTTATTTGTATGATTGGATATGTCCTTGATTAGAGGTGCATGTAATGAGCTGAGGTATAGATGAGGAAGCAGTTGGGAGGAAATGGATGGTGGAGTGTGTTACTGTACTAGTCTCAGGAAATGTGTCAAGATGATTTCTATTCTGGTGTACTGAGAAGCAAAGACATATGGAATAAATGAAGCAGAGACGTAAGCCTCAGCAAAGCACACATTGGATTTTTTTTTTTCTTTACCTAAGCGACCCTGAGATTCTTCTTTATTTTACGTCAGTTATACCCTTACCAGTCAATCCTGACTTACAGCTCCAAATAAAAAAAGACATGGTTTCTGTTAGTTTCACCTGCTGATGTAAAGCTTTGCCATATTTGTATAGGATTGGATAATTCTAGTATTTTACAACAGAGTCTTAAACTTTTTTCATTTGGAACCCAGGTGTGTGTGTGTGTGTATCAAACATTTACTGAGATGAAGTCATAGATTTTAAAAACAATTATTTGGCATGCATATGAATTTAATATTTATTAAAGATGAGAGTAGGGCGAAGGATAGCTTATAGAGGTAGAGTGCCTGGCCTTGAAATCCACACTAAGGGTTTAAGCTTAGGGAGATAGTATGCTAGTAAGGTAGAATGCTTTTGAAGTTTTACAATGTGTATGGGATAGTTAGTTTTTATTGTCTTTTTTATATAACCCAGAGTCATCTGAGAAGAGGGAACTTCAATTGAGGAATTGCCTGGATAGCTTGGCCTGTCTGTGACCGTGTGTGTGTGTGTGTGTGTGTGTGTGTGTGTGTGTGTGTGAGAGAGAGAGAGAGAGAGAGAGAGAGAGAGAGAGAGTCATGATTGATGTGGAAGGGCCCAGCCCTCTGCGCATAGTGCCGTCCCTAGGCAGTTGGGTCTAGAGTCAATAAGAATGCTGCCTGAGGGGCTGGAGAGGTGGTTGGTGGTAAGAGCACTGGCTGCTAGCTTGACAGTGGTGGCACGCACCTTTTATCCCAGCACTTGAGAGGCAGAGGCAGGCGGATGAGTTCGAGGCCAGCCTGGTCTACAGAATTTGTTCTAGGACAGCTAGAATTACAACAGAGAAACCCTGTCTGGCGGGGGAGGGGGGAGGGACGACACTGACTTGCTTTTCCTGAGGACCCAATGTCAGCTCACAAAACTGTCTGTAACTCCTGTCCAAGGGAATCCAACACCCTCACACAGACATACATGCAGACAAAACACCAATGCACATAAAATAAAAATAAATAAAAAAAATTTTTTTTTTAAAAAAAGGAGAATGCTAGCTGAGCATGAGCCAGAGAAATCTCTGGTTTCTGCTTCAGTTTTTGCTTGCACTCCTTCCCTGGCTTCCCTGGATAACGGCTGTGACCTGTAAGCTGAAATAAACCCTTTCCTCTCTCTAAGTTGTTTTGATTGTGGTATTTGTCAGAAAGCATTGTGTGTGTGTGTGTGTACATGTGTGCGTGTGTGCATGCGTGCTTGTATGCGTGTACGGGAGTGCCTCTGCTAGTTTTTAACGTACATATGGAAATAGCATAATTTGTGTGGGAATTGGTTTTCTTCTACCATGTAGGGTCCGGAGATGGAGCTCTGGTCATTGGGTTTGGCAGCAAATACCTTAGCCTCTGAGCTATCTCACTTGCCCGTGCTTATGTATTTTTATATAAGGAAATAAATGTTGGCTGAATATTTGCTACTGTAGGTCATAGAGCATCTTCAGTGTTTTTCAGGGTTGATCAAATTTGATTTTTATAATTGTTTATGCTGAAAACATTCACATGTATAAATAGTACAAATGATAGCAGTATAATATTTAGGGCCTTCTCAGAAATTGTTCTAAATTCTCTCTTGATCCCAAGCCAAAATTTGTTAAGTGGGTTTTTTTGTTTGTTTGTTTGAATGACACTCAAGTCAGAAATTCATACAGCAGTTGGGGGAGAGGGCATACATGTGCTGTGTGCATGTTGAGGTCAGAAGTCATGTTGGCTGTCTTCCCCATCATTCCACTCCCACTTTGTTTTTTGAGACAGGCTCTTTATTAAACATGGAGCTCCCGGATTCATTTAACTAACTAGCCAAAAATCCCCAGGGGTCTTGCTATCCGCCTCCCCAGCACTGGGATCACAGGCGTGGCTTGCTGAGCTCAGCTTTATGACATGGGCTCTAGGGATGGAACTGAGGTTCCCTGCTAGTGCAAGCAGCATTTTACTAACTAATCATATAGTTTGCTTTTAATCAGATATTCTAAACCAATACAGTTCAAATATAGGCTAATTTGATAGTTACATACTAATTAGTAACAATATTTTTAAAGTCTGTTTTCTGTAATTAAACCCTTATGTTTCTATAAGAGCTTAATCTGAGTTGAGTTTCAGGCTGTGTGTTTGTATGGCGTAGCAGGAGGGGGTCACAGAGGGCGCATATTGCCTGTTAAGAAACAAAGCTGCAGTGGACTCACCTGGCACATTACAATGGGTGAGCACTGCTGGAACCTCAGATTTGTTATGTATTTGATTTGGAATTCCATTTTTGGTTGTTGTGTGTTCAGAAACCCTATGCTGCTGCCACTTTTCTCCCAACTACCACATTCAGTCACATGACCCTGTACTGGTTTAAGAAGTAGTTTTCCTGTGTTATTCTCAGAACATTTTAATTCTTCTATTTATGCCCTTTTATTGGTTGTACCCTGCGTTTTTTCTTTTATTTGTTACTCAGTTATGGAATATATAAAATATATATATATAAGTCAAATATATAAATATTCTTTCTTCTACCCTCCCCAGACGTTTTTACTACGTTTTTCCTTCCTTATTAATTCAATTCCTTCACTGATTTTCTATGAAAAGTCCCTAAGCATCTTTCTCAGAATTATTTGATACTGCAAATCTATACGTAAAACACAAATAGCACCTAATAGTTGAAAATCGGCTTGCTAATTAGTCCATTACTCCTTTAAAGGCTTGGTCAGACATACAGCAGCAGCACCTGGTAACTGACTAAGAATGAAAGTGCTCTGGTTAATTTACCCCAGACTTGTTGAATGTCTGGGGGCCTCAGCAGACTGACCTTCCAAGTGATTCTAAAGACAGCTCAAGTTGGTAGACTAGCTGCTCTCTGCTGTACAACAGTTCTAAGCAGACAGACTGGCCCAGAGTATATTTCCTTCCGATACTCAGTCTAGGAAAGATATCAAAGAAACAAATCTGAAGTAACAAGTAATTTAGAGAACTTTTTAAATTGGCTAATAGTAATTCATGATTGTTGAGCCATTTTATGCACCAGACTCTTTGCTGAGTCTGGAGGCCTTATCTCTGTCTTATAAAGGTTGTAACATTGGATTAAATATGTTCATTATCATACATTGTCAGGGCCAGAATTTTAATTAATGCAGCTAATTGTTTTAGTCCTCTATGAAAATTGGTGGCTGACGATATTTTTGATAAAGTCTCTAGTTTGATGTCTTTTTAATATAGCTCAGTAGACTTTTCTTGATGTTGACCTTTTTCAAAGTACAAAATAAAGTTTTATTCTGTTTTGTGTTTCATATCTCTAATGTGTAAAGATGCAATATTTAACTTTTATATATATGACTTAATTTTAATTTACACATAATAGTTGTACATATATCTGGTACGGTGTGACATTTTAATACATACATACATATGTATGTGTGTGTCCATACACACAAACGTAAAATATGCAATGACCAGGTCAGGCTGAGTATATATTTAGGTAGACTCTAGGTTTTTTGTTTTATTTTCATAAGACATTCTTGTCTTTTAAAGTTGAATATGTAAAGCATTCCAAGATACGTCAAGCTTTAAGACAATTGGGTAAATAAAATTTCAAAACCAGTGGGGGGTTTTGACTATTAAGTTGACATTTTTAAAGTTAGATTTTCTCATAATTTTAAGTTAGATTTATATTAAGGTACTATAATATCTGAAAATGTCTTTTCAGACATCAGATCTTTGAGCAAAGAGAATAGTCAGAAATGCAAGATGTGATTATTAACAGGGAATATTGAATTCTGTAAACAATCTTTTTGCCTCTTCCATTGCTTTATTTTATATTTAGTTTTTTGGGTAGGCAATATATTCATATAATCTGAAAGTGTAAAAAGACATACTGATCTCCTTCCTGTCCATTTCCTAGAGTTTCCATTTCCTTTCCCCACAGATAAAAACTTCGGTACATTTCTTGGAGAGATGTTTTATACATGTATACAAGCAGACATGTTTTAAATGCTGTTGTGTTCTCTTTCTACATTTAATGAGAATTTTTGATATAGTACCATATTACTGGATTTCAGACAGAACTTCCTTACTTGCTTTCTAGCTATATTGTATTTGATTGTATGAAACAAATTTATCTAGTCCTATTAATAGGCTGTTTTTTAGCATTTGTGGTCTTCTGCTGTTACGAACATGTTGCAATAAAGAGCTTTGTGCATACATTATTTCATACGTGTGCCAGTTTTATCTGGAGGGCACATGTGTAGAAGTTTAAGTTGGGTGGGCTGTAACTGCCCACTCTGCCTCTTTGTTTGTAATATGCTTCTCCACCCACACCACACTGGAGTCTGATTACTCCGGTGTAGCTCCATGTCAGTCCCAGGAGTGCTGGGGTCACAGGCATAAACGTGGATTGGCTACATGTCTATAGTTTCAGATTTTTATCACTTACAAAGAATAGTCACCATAAGCATGTAAAATTTTACTTTGGCATTGTACCAGCCTATGGCATGATTTTTCTAAAAGAAAAATGTATATTTCTGTGCTCAGTCTCTAAAATGTAGGGTTTTTTTTTTTTTCCTGAATAAAACAGAAATAACCATTTCCTATGTAAGGACCTGTATGAAAATTATTTAAAGTACTATCATAACAAGAAAAAGACAGGATTCTTGTGTTAAAATTCTGTGATTTTAACAAATACTGTCATGAAATTCTTAATTGCTTCAGTATCAGCATCACAGGCTACAGAAATAAACTGGTGAAAAAAACCACTTTGCTACCAGACTTTTTCATCTTATTTGTATTTAATAATTAGAGTTCTAAAATTAAAAGGCTTTCAATATGCCTTTAATCCTTCAAGAAAGTAAACTCCTTTGAAATTAATTTTTAGAAGTGTAGTTGAGTAGAAGCTAAACAATTCACAATGCCGACTTTCAGTTCTTCTGAAAGCAGGAAGTGTATTACTGACAAGCAGAAATATTCCAGTCCAAAGCACATCCCTACTGCCATATGTGGTAAGAATTTGTCACTAACCCACAAACCACTTCTGTAATGCAGTGAATAAGCAGAATTAGTCTTTGTTGGACATTTCCAATCCAGTATGAAAGAACTTTGTTTTGCAGTGTTTTATAAGTAATTATTAGCTTATGCTTTGCAGAGAGCCTGGCACATCATGGGTGCTCTGGGTTATTGAGAGAAGAAACCTGTGCATAATTCCTTGAGTTATGATTTTAAAACTTGCTAAATGGGACCCTTTATTAAACACAGAAATTCTCAGTTTATTGATATTTTTAAATAAAATTACTTAGAGTTGTTCCCTTTGATGATCATTTGGGATAAACACTAATCTTATGTTTGCACTTACTCTAAAAAGAAATTATTCTTAAGATTAATTTTTAAGGGATAGGGAAATTAACAGCTTAGAGGAATAGGAGAATTATCTGTGAGGAATTGTGTCAGCAGAATTCATTAAAGAGCTCTTTGTAAATCATTAACATTTTGAAAATATCAATGTTTCTCTAAACTTGAATTTTATTTTCTTGTATTTTAAGCGATTAAGAAGATTGTCTACCAAATATAGAACAGAAAAGATTTATCCCACAGCCACTGGAGAAAAAGAAGAAAATGTTAAAAAGAACAGATATAAGGACATACTGCCATGTAAGTTTGAAATGCCCTTGATAGAATAAATAGAAATGCTATCTAGCCCTTTGGTAACCCCACTAGTTTCGTTCCTGGATTGAATAGCTAAGGAGGTAGTATCAGTCCTTTCCAAGGTACACTACAGAATGATTTGTAACCATGCTTCTTAGAAGCCCTTCCTTCTTGTAGCAGTATTTTTTACAAAAACAAACAAAAAACAATAATGTAGACAACTGGGATAGTTTCTTAAAATGTTAAAACACTGATTTTTATCTGTTATCTGATCACAGAACCTTAAGTAACTATGGATAGAAAAAATGGCCATAAGATGCCTTAGAAACCTGTGTGCCTGCTGTCCTCAGCAGTCTGTGTACCCAAGCATGTCTAAAGTTGAAAACATTATATTCTCATTTTATGCTAAGATAATATTGTTTTCTAACTAAGTAATTTTAAACACATGCTTAAATGAGAATCCACATTTTATAAAAGAAAAATTTTGCCTTGGGCCTGCTTTTTCTTAAAGCTGTCATAGTGTTTCTCTTCAAGTATCTTGAAGAACATTCCACAACACCATTTTCTTAGCTGTCATTATTAAAGCTTCCCTCTAAAATATTCTATTGTTCTCAGTGACCTAGTAAGTTATTACATCCAGTGGTCTTTTTTCAGTGTTTTTTCTTTCCTGTTAAGTGTTTTTATGCCATTGGTCAGTCCATTTTCTGAAATATTCTTCAGATCATTTCCTCCTCTTGTCTTCTCTCTGTTTCTCACTGATTTCTTGTGTGCATGCATATCTGTGTATGTATTCGGGGCTGGTCAGAAGTCAGCCTCGGGTATAGTGCTTCAGGAGACACTTTTCTTTCTATTTTTTTTTTTTTTTTTTGAGATTGGGTATCTCACTGGCTGGGGCTTTCTAATTAGGCTTGATTACCTGGCTAGCAAGCCAGGTCCTTTGTCCAATCCTAGTGGTAGGATTAAAAGTAGCACTCATGCCTGGCTTTTTTGTGGGTGATGGGGATTGAACTCAGGTCCTCAGGCTTGCATAGCAAGCACTTTACTGACCGAGCCATCTCTCCAGCCCTCCTCAATAAATTAACAGGTAATAGCACAGAATAACAGTGATGAGTTCCTGCTCTGGAAGTTCAAATCTGGACATCATCAATTTGTACCTGTGAAACCCAGGACTGGTCTTCACTATGTCTGGGTTTTCCTATCTGTAAATTGAAGTTAGTAGTAATAATACTTCGAAGGTCTGCTTTGAGTGTTAGATAAGTCAAACACCTTCTACTAACCTAGCACAGTAACCACTCAAGGCTTTTGCTTAAATACTCTTCACTTTCCTTACCAGTTGCTTTAGTCTCTTCAGGCTGTTATAACAGAAATGTCATAAACTTGGTGACTTATGAACAACAGAAGTGCATTGACAGAAGTCCAAGATCAGGGCACCAGAAGCTTTGTTATGTGGTGAGGGCTCACATTCCCTGATTCATAGTTGGTACCTTCTTACTGAGTCTCATGTAGAACAAGGAGCAAACAAGTTTCCTTGCACCTCTTTTATAGTGACAATCATTGCATTCACCAGAACATGACCTCCTCACCTCTTAAAGCAGTTCTTAACCTGTGGGTTACAACTCCTTTGGGTGTGAAATGACCCTTTCACAAGAGTCACCTAAGACCATCTGCTTATCAGATATTTACAATTCGTAACAGTAGCCAAATTACAGTTATAAAGTAGCAATGAAAATAATTTTATGGTTGAGGGTCACCACAACATGAGAAACTATTAAAGGGTTGAAGCATTAAGATTGAGAAACACTATCCTAAAGGCTCCTCTCCTTGATATTATTGCATTAGGAATTAGGTTTTATTATATGAATTTGAGGGGAATACAAACAATCAGACCACAACATTAATCTACCTCAAAAGATGAGTTGACATGGATTTCTAGACACTTGATTAAACATAATCTTCACATGACCTTTCAGCACTATCCACTGATTTTTCTGTGGTCTAGAGAAGTAAACCTTAACTGGTTCCAGGTTTCTGTTTCCACATTATTTTAGAAAATGTGAGCGTGTGCTATGTGCTGATGAGTGATAGGCAGTGAATATAAATTCACATAAGCTCTTTATCTTGTGGTGGGTGCTAATAGGGATAGCGTAGAAAGGGGAGGGCTGTCGAGAAAGCTGGGAACACAAGGGGTCACTTCACAGTTTTGAACAGGGTAGAGGTGAAGGTTAGTGGTATGCTAGTAAACCAGCCTTTTGGAAAATAAAAGCCTGATTTATATTGGTTGCTGATTTTTGTGATAAGTAAGTGTTTTTCCCCATAATCACAAGAAAACTATGAAGGTTGATAGTAACACTATCTGCAGATGGGAAACTGCAGCTGGAGAAGTTAAGTAACTTGTTGAAGTAGTCGCACAATGAAAGGCAGTTTGTATCCAGAGCCTTGATGTTCAGATTCGATCACTGTGGCCCTCAAGGACCCGAGCCTGTGTCTGGAGTCATTTGGTTGTCATGCTGCTGCTACCTGCCTCCAGGAAGCAGGCTCCAGGGCACAGCTTATGCTCATCAACGGAGACTTGTCTGAGCTCAAATTGAGAAACCTTCCTTAGAGTTCCAGCTCCTGATCTCTGTGTTAGGGTCAGGACAGAAGGGCCTGTTTCCCTAAACTATTTAAGATTTCAGAAGTAGAAGTTCAGTAAATTTCTGCCTGTTTTGATTTGATATGTTATATTGAAAACAATTGTACTTACACATGTGTTAGAAAATAATTGTCCAATTACCTTTGAATGTTTATTTAACATATCCGTTGTTCTCAGAAACACACTTTTAAACAGCTTTAAGATATAATTTCCATACCATGAAATTTATATCTACTTTAAATGTATAATTAATTTTTAAAGCAAATTTATATCATGTAGTAATCAACCCAATCCAGTTTTAGAACATTTTATTACTTCCAAAAGTTCTGTATTCTTTAGTCCCAGGCAACTGCTATTATGCTTTCTGATTCTAGGTTTTGTTTTGTTAGAAATTTGACATAAACATCATGTACTATGTGATCTGTTTAGTTATATTTGTGTTATTGTAGTATTAGTAATTTCTTTTTAGTATTGAGAAATACTTAATTCTGTAACTATTACGTTTTGTTTATCCATTCTCCAGTTATATATTGTAAGTAATGTCATTATAAATATTCCTGAACTAGGCTTTTTGTATAAATACAATTTTATATTTAACCTTTGTAGTTTTCTGAGGCAGCGAGCTGCTGTGTAGCCCAGTCTGGCCTCTGAATTCTTCATCCTCCTGCCTCAGCCCTGAAGTTCTGGGCTTACAGGCATGCACCACACAACTCCTAGTTTATGTTTTACTTTTTAAGAAACTGAGATAAACTACGATAAACTACATTCCAAAGCCACTCTACCATTTTATATTCCCAACAATAGTGTATAAGGACTAGTTTCCACATTTCTCTCAGCACTTAGCAGCTGTTGGGTTTTCACTTGTGTGAGACTGTGTCCATTTGGTATTGAGCTACTGGCTTCAAACTCTCACTGGCCTCCTGAGCAGCTAGAGTTACAGGTGTGTGAACCATTGCACTTAGTTCCAAGTTTCTTTCTTCTTCTTCTCATGTGTTTGGGTCTGTTGCATGAGTGTGTACACCTGTTCAAATGTGCCTGTGGGGGCCAGAGGTTGATGCTGGTAATTTTCCTCAGTTGCTCTTTGGGTTGAGGCCAGGTCTTAATCAAATCCAGAGCTCACTAAGAAGACCAGCCTCACTATGCAGCTTGCTCAGGGGTCCTGTCTCTGCCTTCTGAGGCTAGTTATAGGTGGGCCACCACACCCTCACATCTGTGTGGGTTCTGAGGTTATGAAATCAACAAGCACTCAAATGCTTTAACCGTTAGACATCTTCCCAGGCCCAGACTTTTTAATTATAGTTTTTCTAGTGGCTCTTTATATGTTTCTAATTTGCAGCTTTTCCTGCGTTTGTTAGCCAGATATTTGTATATCTTTTTTGGTAAAAAGTCTTCAAATCACTTAAAACTTTACTGTGTTAATAAGAATTCTTTTGTTGTTGTTGCTTGGTTTTAAGGTAGAGGTCTCATGCTGTGTGGTCCAGGTTGGCCCAAGCTCTTGATCCTGTTTGCCTTAGCCTCTCAAGTGCTGGTATTACACATATGGGCCATGGTGTCCATCAAAGTTTCTTAATATATCCTGGATACAAAAGACAATTCCCAGAATTGAAAGTGTTTCTATGTCCTGTTAGGGTAAGAGGTTATTCACCTGTGCTTTCTTGTTTTTAAGGGCTAAAACAGAGCCTTTGAGGTTCATGAATTGAGGATACTCCACCTATTCTAATGTTAAATAGGAAGATTATATTATTCCACCTTGTACATGCTTAAAGTTTTTCATCTTAGTAAAAATTTAAGAATGAGAAAGCAATTCCCAGCCTGAATGTGGACAGGCCTGACATGTAGGCTACGGTCTCAACTGTCATTTTAGAACCAATTGTTGTACTCTTACCTTTGAGGTTCTTTGACTAGAGAGTGGTATGCCATGGATAGCGGGTATTAACTGGGACCCCTTATTACTGGTAAATACATTAAGAGGAAGTTTTATGTAGCTAATCATCATCATTATCCTGTGACTATTCAAGCTTAATGTATCAAGTAGTAGCATTTTGGTACATCTATTTTCTTTCCAAAATGGCATTAAAAAAGAGGAGGCCAAGTAAAGTGAATGAAATAAATTACAGAGCACTAGCAAACACGTAAACATTCTAGCCCCTGGTAAATTAGTTAAGAGAGATAAATAGTTTTCATAGGGCCTAGTATATCTTTCTTATATTTCTTCCTACAAATTTCCAAAATAAAGATCCCATCCCAAAAAATTAAGTAAAAAAGAACTTTAGTTATTTATATAAAATTTGAACCAATGAAAAATAAGTTACTTGTTATAGTTATCTTCGTAATAGTTCAGGAAGAAGTTTAGTCAGGAGCTGGAGAGGTGGTTCAATGGTTAAGAGCACAGACTGCTCTTCCACAGGACCCGAGTTCAGTTCCCAGTACCCCCATCGCAGCTCACGACTGTCTATAACTTCATTTCCAGGGCATCCAGCACCCTATTCTGGCCTCTTCAGGCACCAGGCACACACATGGTGCACAGGCATAGATGGAGGCCGAGCACCCACACACATAAATAAATGAAATATTTTTTTTCAAGTTTATTTGTTGCTGCTGCTGTTTCCAATCTTCTGTGCTAATTGACTTTCATATTCATTGGCCACAGATTAGGAAGCCATAATGTGATAGTCGTACGTACAGTGTATGTGTTATGATCCTTTCTAATCCAAACATAGACCTTATCAACCGGGTGACTAAGGTTTCTTTAAATTACAAGTAGTAAGATGTATGTACCTCATGAACTACTCTGCCCTCAACTATGATGTTTTACAGTAAGAACAAACATAATTCTGTGGTATTCTTATTTCTTTATGTGTGTAAGCGTGTGCACGCATGTCTGTGCATCTGTAAGTTTATGTGTATGTGTGTAGGTTCCGAAGGAAGGCCAGAGTATATCAGATTCCCTGGAGATGGTTATAAGCCATATAGTAGGGACATTGGGAATCACACTGAGATCCTCTGAAGAATAGCAACTGCTCTTAACTACTGAGCTATCTCTCCAGCCCTGAGTTCTGTGATATTATTCCCAAAAATATATTATTTCCTCCCAGTCATAAGTAAAAATCTGAGAAACTTGTAATTGGAAGTGACAAAGGAGAAAGAAAAACTAAACCTACGAGTAATCTTGAAAAATGAAAAACATCAGAAAACGGTTAAAAATATATATTCAATAGTTCTGTAACTGAATTTTCTGGTTTAAGTAATTATGTTGTGGTTATATTAGTATTAAGCCAGGTTTGGGAGATATTCCTGTTAACCCAATACTTAGGAGGCAAGTACAAAGATTCATTAGTTCAAAGCCAGTCTGGACTATCTAGCAAAATCCTGATTCAAATACCCTCCAAAAATTTTTTACTATTAGCAGAAGCTCAATAGCAAGTAGTTGAAACTGCACTATTTTTACAAGTTTTCTTTACACCTAAAGTCAGTTCTAAATGTTACTGTAGTTTTTTGGGTTTATTGAGTTTTGGTTTGTTGTTTTGAAACAGGGTCTCTGTGTAGCCTCAGCTGGCCTGAACTTGGTATATAGACCAGGCTGGCCTCAAACTCAGAGATCCTCCTGTGCCTCTGCCTCCTTAAGTTCTAGATTTACAGGCATTGCCATTATGTCCTGCCTAAATGTTTTTTTAAATCAACATAAAGGCTGACAAGATGACTCCATGACTTAAGATTCTTTCTGCCAAGGTTGATGACCTAAGTTCAGTTTCCACAGTCTACATGGTGAAAGGAGAGAACCAACTAACTGCTACAGTTGTCTTCTGACACATGTGACACATACCATCCATCAGTGTCCCCAACTCCCCTCATGTAAAAATAAATAAATAAGTAAATAAACAAATAAAATGAATAAGGATTTGCATAACTCAATTAATGAAAATCAAAATAAAATGAGTCCTGATATTGGAAGGTAAAAGAAAGATTGCATTTTTTCCTTATATGTCTTAATTTTTTTCCAGTCCTATCATACTTTAATATCTTAATTCATTAGTTGTAATTACTTTTCATAATTTCTTATGAAATATGAAAGGAAGATTTCTTAAAAATAACTTTAGCAAAGGAACTCTTGAGTAATAGTAATTAAAAAGTTCTGAGGTTTGAGCTGGGGCAACAGCTCAGCAGCTCAGAGCATGGACTGCTCTTCCAGAGACCCGGGCTTAATTCCCCAGCACACACTCCACTTCCAGGCCAGGGGCTCTGAAGCTTTCTTCTAGCTTCTGAGGGCACTGCACACACACGGAACACAGGCATGCAGGCAGGCAAAACACCCTTACACATAAAGTTTTATTTTGTTTTGTTTTTTAAGACAGGGTCTCTCTATGTAGTCTTGTAGATCATGGAACTTGTAGACCAGGTGGCCTGGAACTCACAGATATCCACCTGCCTTTACTTGCTAAATGCTGGGATTAAAGACGAAAATTTAAAAAAAAAAAAAGAAAAAAGTTCTGAGGCTTAACCCCTAGACACCACCCTAGTTCATTTGAGTCAGTGCATAAGGTTTTAGATTTTGATGTCTAGAGTTGCAGAAATAACTCCAATTACAGCTTGAATATATTTATTTATATTTTTGTTGCTTTTCTCTAAGGTTTATTTTGTGTTAAAATAATGTTAAAAATTACCCTCCTGATACCTAAACTTCACTTTCCATTTTTTAAAGTAAATGTGGTGGATATATTTATAATCCTAGCACTTGGCGGCTGAAAGCAGCTCAGGGCTTTTGTGAGCAACACTGTGAGGTCCTGCCTCACAAAGCCAAAAAGAGGAAGTGCTTCAATGTCATCTGGACATAGTTATGAAAATCTATTCTCTTTTGTAGTTGACCACAGCCGAGTTAAGTTGACTTTGAAGACTCCATCTCAAGATTCAGACTATATCAATGCAAATTTTATTAAGGTATGTATTAAAATGAAGGGAACTTTTTTTGCTACATTAATGTCTTCATATACATCAATTTTATTGAAAGTGTTAACTGCCCGACATGATACTAAGAGGAAAATAAATAGTGCCTCTTTTGTGCTTTCCTTCTGGCTTCCATATAAATCCAACAGAATTTTTTAATTTTTTATTTTTTTATAGCAGGGATAAGTATGTGTGTGCTACTTTTCATTAAAGGCTTATAAACATTACCTGTTAGATTATTCCGTAAATTGTCCCTTTGAGTTTAGGTGTACCTATATAAATTGGCATTTCCATTTCCTTTTGTTGAACCATGGTTTCCAATTTTTCTTGGTAATGAAATTATAATAAACACTTTTGAAAAAATTCTTAGGCTAAATTAATAGTGCGGAAATTACTAGGTAATACTGATTTAAATTTATAAGATATAACTGAAATTTTATTTTTTTGTTTCGTTGTTTTTGTTTTTTCAAGACAGGGTTTTTCTGTTGTAACCCTGGCTGTCCAGGAACTCACTCTGTAGACCAGGCTGGCCTCGAACTCACAGAGCTCCACCTGCATCTGCCTCCTGAGTGCTGAGATTAAAGGTGTGTGGCACCACTGCCCGACCTTATAACTGAAATTTTAAAAACTTTTGGTAATTGTTACTGTTTGTGGTGACAACTCAGAGCCACATATGTTAGCATACACCTGTAATCCCAACATTAAGGAGGCCAAGGCCAGAAGATTGCTGTAAATTCAAAGCTAGCCTGAGCTAAAGAATGTGACTGTCTCGATAAATAAATAGATAGATAAAAAAGTAAATAAAAATTTATTAATAAAGTAATAGTCATCTTGTTAGATAACTTCAGTTAGACACAAACCGAAAGTATTCAAATGGTAGGTGGTTGGTTGACTGGTTTGAGACATAATTTCTTTACATAGCCCACACTGGCTTGGAACTGAAGATTCTCTTGCCCTAGGTTTCCTGGTCATGGTGAGATTATAGGCTTGCTTTATTACATCTAGCCTGTCATGTTTTCATACTGTTGTCAAGAGAGAGATAAATTTAAATAAAGGCTTAGATTTCTCTCATAGGCTATTTTGTGTTTTTAAATATAGTTATACTATATTTAGTATACAGCTTCTCAGTGATTTCTATGATGGCAGTCATACATCCTAATAGGTATATATTGCTGATAATAAATGTTAGGAAGAATGGTAAAACTAATATTGTCTATGTACTGTTGGATAAATATATGGTTTCTGGTAAGAATCCTTTAATAAAATAAACTTAGTTGCTGCAGTAATATATAAAACTTATGGGTTAAACAAAAAATAAGTATTGTATTTCAGATACAATACTGTCAAAGTTTGGATTCTTTATGTGTGGTAGGAGTTCTAATTTTTATTTATTCTTTGATTCAGGTATATGCTAGTTTATTTTAGTTAGATATCTTGTTTTAATCTATTCTTAGCTTACTGATTTCAAACCCAATTAAGTAAACTCTCAATATACTCTCAATTTGAGTAGATTCTTAAGGCGGCCATGAGAAGAAACTGCTAACTACTCATAACGTTGTTCTTAGAATCAAATTTTCTGCTTTTGTATTTCTGCTATAGTTAATTTTTTTTAACTAGGTATTAAGTTGTTGTTTTTTGAGGCAGAGTCTCTCTATTATGTAACGCTGGCTGTCCTGGAATTCACTCAGTAGACCAGGCTGGCCTCAAACTCAGAAAGATCTGCCTGCCTCTGCCTCCTGAATGCTGTGATTACAGGCACGCACTGCCATGCCTATGTTTTTGTTTTTAATTCTTAGGAATTAATTCTTAGTAATTTTTTAATTGATTTTCAGTTACTGATTCTGTGCAATACGTCCAGTAAATACAAAGTACTATTGATTAGCAAAAGGCTGAAGTGAATTCGACATATTTAAGTTTACTTTGACTATTTCAGGGTGTCTATGGGCCAAAAGCCTACGTGGCAACCCAGGGGCCTTTAGCGAACACAGTGATAGACTTCTGGAGGATGGTTTGGGAGTACAACGTCGTGGTGAGTGCTTCACTGTCGTAGATTTTGAGATCTATCATCCGCAATGACGTTAGGTGTTTTCCTGAGTAAGAAGTAAGACAACTTTTTAGGTATAATGATATGTTTGGGTATAACAATGTTTCTGGGAAAGACAAAAACTAATTTTTAAGATGGCTTGTTAAATTCTCACAGACTGGGGCTAGGGAGATGGCTCAGCGGTTAAAAGCACTGGCTCCTCTTCCAGAGGACCCAGCACCCATATGGCAGCTCACAACTGTCTCTAAGTCCTATTACAGGGGGTTCAACACTCTCACACAGAGATATGTGCACGTATCACTAATGTACTTAAAAATAAATAAAACGCTAAAAAGAAAATTCTCACAAACTAATTCAAGTATTTTTTTTAAAGTGTTACTATAATTTAAATCTTGTCCTAAGTCAGTTAACTAATGTAATGCTATAGCTACTAAATAACTTTAAAACAGTTTAAAAATTTTTTTAAAAAGATTGATGCTTTTACGTAGACTAGCAAAATGATTACTAACATGGGCATTTCTAAATCATAATAATAATCTTTTTAACTTATTCTTTGAGAAATTCACATATGTATTCAGTGTATTTCTGTTATATTTACCCTCTACCCCCCTGTCTAGCCCCTCTTGGATATTTCCCTATGCACCACTCTTCCAATTTCTTACCCGATTAGTAAGATAACTAAGATAACAGTACTTAGTGTTTGCTGTCAGTTTCATTTTAAAATGAGAGTTAAAGCAGGAATGAATTTTCTGGGTGATGGGAACATACTATGTCTGGATATAAGTTTTGATTTCACAGATGTATATATTTGTCAATATTTGGAGAATAGTCACTTAAGATAATATATTTTATTGTTACGTATTTTCAAGGGAAAATATTGTATTAAATATTATTGAGGTCTAGATGCTATGCATGCTGAGAAGTCTAGGGGAGAGTACACTGGTGCCTACTGTATACCAAGGCATTTACTTAGAGGAGACTATTGAGTACATTTACAAATAAGATGATAGAGGGATAAATAAGAATGATAAGAGTTACAATAAAAGTTGAATGTTTATAAATGTACAGCTTTTACTATAAAATTCAGGGTAAAAGATAATTATTCACATTTATATTTCATTTTAAAAGTAAAACTATTTTTAACTGATATATTCTTTATCTCCCACCCCAACTCCCTTTTTTAGATCATCGTAATGGCCTGTAGAGAATTTGAGATGGGAAGGGTATGTATACAGGTTAACAATTGTATTTCTGAGGATAGAAGTTTCTAGTCATTTACTATTTCGTGTCATCTGATCCTAAGTAGAGGGTACACACTTCTTTCTCATGCTCATATGATACATGAGGCAAAATGGCTTCTAAAGCATAAACTTCTTTCTGTTTATAATATAAACAGAATTTATAATTTATATAAATATAACATAATTTATATTTAATATAATTTGTATTATAAAATATAAATTTCTGTTATAGTATACTAAAAATAATTGTGTGTTGTTACTTATAGTTTTCAAATGTTTCAGGCTGGCTCAAACTCATAAATCCCTGCCTCTGCCTCCCCAGTGCTGGGACTAAAGACATGTACCACCATGCCCAGCTTTTCTTTATACTATTTTCAAAACTCAGAAAAGAACATCTTTGCTTGGTTTATTTTTTGGAAATGCTCAGATTGGATATAGGATCTTATACATACTAGCAAACACTTGCCACTGAGTTTCCCACCTTGCTTTCAGTTTTTAGCTGATGTTGTCTACAAGTGATGTTTTATTTCACACCATTTTGATGTCCTACAGCATTAGTGCTGAAATTGTCACTGTAGAAGTTGGTAATATATTTACAAAGAATGATACTTAAGTCAAACTTGTTTGACCTCTAGATGTGACACCAAATCAAACCTAAAGAATAAATTGTGTAGTGTCTTTATTTGAAGTTCTTTGGTGTGATTCATTAGTAATAATTTTTAAGTTCTAAAAAGCTGTTATATTTTTCATTAAGATATGAGTTACAGAAGCAAGAGAAATCTTTGTTATATACATGTCATAAATAATGGGGAAGCCATATTTTAATTAGTTTTTTTATTCCTTGGAGATAACCTTGTTTGCCGGTATTAAGTAATATTGGAAGAAAATGAACAAAAATAATAAAATATAAATATTGAAGGCTAATCAAATTTTCTATGTAAATATTAATATTCTTTACTGTTATTTGATTACAGTTGGAAATTTAAATTTTACTCATCTAGTGCTTTTCTTTTTTTGTTTTGTTTGCTCGGTTAGTTGGTTGGTTGGTTGGTTTTTCAAGACAGTTTCTCTGTGTAGCTCCGGCTGTCCTGAAATTCACTCTGTAGACCAGGCTGGCCTTGAACTCAGAGATCTGCCTGCTTCTCCCTGGTGCTGGGATTAAAGGCTTGCACCACCACTAAGTGGCTTATCTAGTGCTTCTCTTAAGTACTATTCAAGTTTAGGATTTCTCTTTTTATTTCATTAATGATCTCATTGTATAAGTGGTGAAAATCACCCTTAAGCCAATAGAATAATAAACCTAGCTGTAGCAAATGCTTCTTATACCAAGCAGTGCTTTCTTCTTAACCCTAAAACAGTGGTTTTCAACCTTCCTAATGCTGTGATCCTTTAATGCAGTTCTTCATGTGGTGGTCCCCAACCATAAAATTATTTTTGTTGCTACTTCATAACTGTAATTTTGCTACTATTATGAATTGTAATTTAGAAATATCTGATATGCAGATGGCCTTAGGTGACCCTTTGAAAGGATCATTCGACCCTTTCCCCTCAAAGGGGTCACGACCTACAGGTTGAGAACCACTGCCCTGGGACACAAAATATTTGTAAAAACTTAAGAAATATCATACAGTTACTTAACTTTTTTCTGTTTATCTCTTGGACAACAGAAAAAGTGTGAACGCTATTGGCCTTTGTATGGAGAAGATCCTATAACATTTGCACCATTTAAAATTTCTTGTGTAAGTACTATTTTATTTGTTTAAAATATTTTTAAAATTTTGTTCTTTGAGGATTTTGTACGCAAATACAACACATTTGGTCAGATCCATCCCTCCCTCGTTGGTGCAAGTGGTGTAGGCCATCTGCTGGCACACAGGGCAGACTACCTGAGGCCACATCCCTAAAGAAACTTAACTGTCCCTTGCCAAGCAGCCAACAGCTGCAATAACCCTCTCCTTGGAGTGGAGAACCCTCCTCCTTCCATGCTGGAATTTTGATTGGCTGTATCTTGTGCAGGAAACTGCAGGTACTGTGAGTTTCAGTGTGCAACAGCACTGTTATGTCCAGAAAAGTTTCATAGTGGTCTTCAACCTTTGGCTCTTAAAATCTTTCTGCTTCCTCATCTGCAATGGCTTCTGAGCTTTGTGAGGAGGGACTGTGATACAGATGTACCATGTGTCGTTGAGCACTAAACAGTCATTTATTTAGTCTCTGCTCTTGAACCAGTTCCAAGTCTCTGTATTAACCTCCATCTACTACAAAAAGAAGCTTCGCTGTTGAGGTGAGAGTTACACTAATCAGTTGATATAAAGATCAGTATTTGGAAGGCAGTTTGACCTTTTAGCAAAATAACAGAAATGTTTTCTCTCCTACAGCATATGGCCTATGCAGCCATAGTTCCAGTTTACAGTGTCAGGCATGAGTTCCATCCTGTGGACAGGCCTTGAGTTCAGTGAAAGGGATCCTATAACATCCATGCCACAATCATACCCATATATATATATATATATATATATATATATATATATATATACACACACACACACTGCTAGGCCGGCTGTTACTGTAGCTCACAGAGTTCACAGCTGGGCAGGACTTGCCCACCAACCTGCATACCACCTTCCTGCATTATAAAGCCAGACAGTAGAAAGGAAGCCTCCAGAGTACCTACTTTTATATACATTATTTAATGAGAAAATTGGCATTGTAGACTGCAGATGAATTAAATTGTAACGTGGTATGAATTCAGCCTAGTGCAAGCCTAGGACTCAATGCCATATCAGCTTGCATTTACTGTAGTAAACAGTACTAGTGTTTTATACTGCTTTTTAATTTAGGAACTTTGGAAACAACTTTTACAACTGTTACATTTTCCTATGTTTGTGTTGATTCTGTTAATCTTTTTATGTCTCTTAATAATTATGATTTATGTAACTATGCTTAAATTATCTCTTTGAAAATAAATAAATGTGAAAATCATTGTTAACTGAGGTGTACTATATCATGTTAACCTTTCCTGTTATTCTTCCCCACACTTTAAAATTATGTATAGCGTTAAACTTGAGAATTGCCATCCTGAAAGTAAAGATTATTCCTTATAGCGGGTCCTGGTGGCACACATCTATAATTCCAGCACCACTCAGGAGGATGGTTCAAGGTTGGCCTGGTCT
Organism: Cricetomys ansorgei; assembly: GCA_026225945.1. Taxonomy (NCBI): domain Eukaryota; kingdom Metazoa; phylum Chordata; class Mammalia; order Rodentia; family Nesomyidae; genus Cricetomys; species Cricetomys ansorgei. Next base: position 1,313,867 of record JAMJFZ010004075.1, read on the forward strand.
TCTTAGCAAGTGCTAGACCAGCTACAAAAGCCTGTCCTTGGGGCAGGGGTGAAAGGGAGGCCTGAAATGTACACCACACTATTTAATGTTCCCAAGAGTTAAATTTGAGTTCCTGTACTGCCACAGTAGACAAGACATTTGAGAAAATGAAGTTAAAAACAAGAGAGGGAACAAGAAGGGGGGCGGGGAGGCTCGGGAAAATGAAGTAAAGTGTGGATGAGCCAGAATACATTGATTTCCTTTATGTAGCATTTAATTCCTTATTTTTTAGTCACCCAAAATAAATGTTGTATTTTCCCAACTGAGAAAGACCTCGAACTTTCCACTTTAGGATGCTTCAGAGAAACAGAACCAGTAGGGCTTTGGTGTATGCGTGGAAAGTGTAGAGAGCTTTACTATGCAATTATGGAGGTTGGTAAGTCCAAAACCAGTTCATAATTGAACTCAAGTTCAATCTGCAGTAAATACTCTAAAGTTGCAGTTAAAATTGATGGTTTGTTGGACAACAGAAGGTTTTGTTTGTTTTTCTTCTTGTGACAAGGTCTTGCTATGCAGCAATAGCTGGCCTTGAACTCACCAAGATCAGCATGCACCTGCCTCCCAAGTATTTGGATTAAAAGTGTGTGCTACCGCACTGACCAAAAGATGTTTTGTTTTGTTTTAATCCTACCACACTTTGTGTTATTTAGGATGAATAATAACTAATCCATACCACATGGTACTTCAGTAAAGCCACAACCTCTTAACCCAGAAATGATTCTACATTAAGTCCCAGCGTAGTTCAAGAGACTTAGTTCTGTGTGATGTGCTTGTGTTTAACATGTATGAATTTAAGTCCTCTTGATAAGAGATTTGGTTTGGTGACTAAAAGCTGATGTGATTTGTCGGCATCAGGGTTAATCTGTGCTGAAGACATCAGACAACTCAGGATTTGTTTCCGCTGATTTAACTGCCAATAGGATCTAAATTTACAAACTGAAAGCATGTTAGTGAAAATAAGCATAGTATGTAACTTTTCTGGGCAATCACAGTGTTTCCGACAGAGAAATGAGTATTTTCTGGAGTCCTGCAGGTATGGGAACAAAGAAGAAAAGGTTACTGTGGCAATCAGAAGGGAAGACCAGCAAGCAGGAGTTTAATCCCACGTTGCTACAGCAAGCCACTCAAAGTGAATGTCAGCACACTACCCATTTGTCAGCTCCAGACTGCTAGGCTTTTTACAAATAATTCTGTTGTATTTGTAGCCCAGGCTGCCTCAAACTCACAGCAGTCTTCCCACCCTAGCGTTCATGTCCTGGGGGACAGCCATGAGCTACCATGCTGACTTCTGACTCCTTTTGGTAAAAGTAAAATACACTTTCCTCTTAACAATAAATAAAAAAAACCCAGGCATAGTGGTGCACGCCTTTAATTTCCAGCACTTGGGAGGCAGAAGCAAGCAGATCTCTGAGTTTGAGGCCAGCATGGTCTACAGAGGGAGTTCCAGGACAGCTGTGGCTACACGGAGAAACCCTGTCTCAAAAAAACAAATACCACTACTACCACCAGTACCACTACCAGTACTTCTATTACTACTACTACTAATAATAATAATAGTAATAATTTTAATAATTGTAATAATAAATAATACAATTTTTTAAAATAAAGTATATTTTCATGTTAAAATGATAGTGCATATCTAGTTTTCAATGACTAGCATGTGTTGTTCTTGTTAATAACTGATCTAAGCTGTCTATGGTTACAACTAACAAGGCAAAAAGAACTCAACAGCAAGACAAATGTCAGACTTCCTTCTAGTACTCTGGCTGAGACAAGGTAGCAGACTTAAAGTTGTTCATGTTTCCTACGACTGTAACATGAATAATAACATAGTTTTCATTCTATTGCTCTTCATTTAAATTGAGGCTTGAGTCTACAAGGGAAAATACAGCATTGTGGAAATAAAACATGGTTGGAGATGGGATGCAGTCGCAGACATTAAGACATGATCCTTTTGGATTGTTTTGTTAAATGGTTCTAGGGATGACTGCTACTTTGCTAAGTTCTGTTGATAGAATCACACTTAAGTAATGGGTTACTAGACACCTCTTAAAGCCTGTAAGTAAAAGTATTCAAGACATTAGGCAGCAGACGATATAGCTCAGTGTGTTTACCCTAGCATGAACAAGGCCTTGGGCTCAGTCCCTAGGACCATTAAAAAAAAAAAAAAAACTTAAATGGATAACTTTTAGATTTTTAAACTAATTAATAAGTACATCCAAAATTCCAAATGTTACCCTTAGGTTGTGGACTTGTAAAAAGTATTTTGTTTTGATACATATGCTTTTTCGTTTTAATGTTTTTACTAACGCACAAGTTTTTTTTTTAGGAAAATGAACAAGCAAGAACGGACTACTTCATTCGAACACTTTTACTTGAATTTCAAAATGTAAGTAGTTTCTATGGATAACGATGAGTGCCTATTTCCCATCCATATGTGTCCTCCCCATCTCCCCCGCCCATTCTTGCTCTGAGTCTGAGTCTTGAGTATATTTTATTTAGTTACTGTATCTAGCCTCATGCCTATTAAATTGCATAGTAAAGTAATATAAATTCTAATTTACTTAGAATAACTTAAATTTTCTGTGTGTGGGATAACTGTTTTTTTGTTGTTATAAATTGTTTTCTTCTGTTAACAGTAGGCATATAGCATTTACTTATTTAATGCTTGTATTCACAGTTTTTTAGAGAAAAAATGAAGTTTCATTAAGAGGCTGAGAGAACTCATTTAGAAGGAACCTTTGTCTAGCAGGGTTCAGTCTCCAGCACTATAAGAAATAAAAAAGTGAATTTTCATTTAGATAGAAATTATGCTTACTTCAGGCTGTTAACTTAAATGTTTCGGAGCCAAGCAAAATGATAATTGTTCAGGAAAGAAACCAAAGATGTGTCTAAAAGGACATTTTAAAAATGCTTGTCAACTTTTTTGTTGTGTTTATATCAGTCCAGTTTGGTCATGAAATACATCATCCTTCCCAACTCATTTGTAAGCCTCCCTAGTTTCTTTTGACAAGCAGATGTAGCTCATATACTCCTCCCTTACTTTACTAATCATACCCTTTAGTTGAGTCGTTTATTATACTTAGGTTGCACATGTTACAAGTGTATCAGATACATTAGTTATCCTAACTATAAAAGTGTGTATTGCATATAAATATAAAGGGGATTTGAGAAGTTAAATAACTTGCCTTTTTGGTAAATGACAGGTATAGAACTTGAATATTAGGACTGAATTTCAAGCTCTGTTCTTCCTGTTGGCATCTAGAATAATCAATCTTAAAAGTTACTGAGGGACCAGTTGTGGTGGTGCACACCAGGAGGATTTGCCGAAGGAGGTGGAGGCAGGAGGATCTCCAGGCCAGGCTGGGCTACATGTCTAAACTAGGTGGAGTGGTGCATGCCTTTAATCCCAGCACTTGAGAAGAGAAGCAGTGGCAGGAGGGTCTTTGTGAGTTTGAGGCCAGTCTGGACTGCAAAATGAGTTCCACAACAGCCATGGCCATCACACAGGAGAAACCCTGTCTCAAAAAACAAAAACAAAAAGTTCTTGAGGGGACTAGAGAGATGACTCAGAGTAAGAGCACCTGCTGCACAACCCAGGCACAACTATAGTGGCTTACAACTCTGTAACTTCATTTTCAGAAGATCCAAAGCCCTCTTGACCTCCATGGGCCTGAGGCACACACATAAAATACACCTATGTACATGCACTCATACTCATAAATGAAAATAAATATTTTTGAGTTACTGTTACACAGGCTACTTCAGAGCTCTAATTTATGTGAGCTATTTCCTTTTTATTTTATTTTATTTTATTTTTTGCAGGGGGAGTGGGGGTTTAAGACTGGTTTTCTCTGTTGTAATTCTGACTGTCCTGGAACTTACTCTGGAGCCCAGGCTGCAGAGACCCACCTGTCTCTGCCTCCCAAGTGCTGGAATTAAAGGTGTGCATCACCACTGCCCAGCTATCAATTTCAGTATTTACCATAAAATTTAAAATTGAGAAAAAGTTTAAAGACATGAATATGTAAACATACATTACATTAACTCAGTGGTTCTCAGCCTGTGGATTGGGACCCCTTTGGGGGTCAAACAACTCTTTCACAAGGATCACCTAAGACCATCCTGAATATCAGATATTTATATTACAATTCATAACAGTAACAAAATTGCAGTTATGAAGTAATAACAAAAATAATTTTATGATTGGGAGTCACCACAACAGGAGGAACTTATTAAAGCATTAGGAGGATGAGAACCATAGCTGGTTAAAGAAAAAGGAAAATGAAATATTTGCACTATTCGGAGAACAAACCTCCCCCATTGCTATCCTGAATTTCCTTACCTATAAAATAAAGATGGTATGAACACCACCTTCCTTTTGGGAGCTAAATAAGTTGTTAGATATGAAACATCATCAGTGCTGGGTGTGTGGTAAGTAGTCAGTAAATGAAGGCGATTGCTTATTTGATTTTTAAAGGTACCTTAGAAATGATAGTTAAATGAAATGCATAATTTAAAAGGTTGCAAATGTGTTTTTCTAATTACTGAGTGTCTGTCTTTTCGTGAAGGAATCTCGTCGTCTCTATCAATTTCATTATGTGAATTGGCCAGACCATGATGTTCCTTCATCGTTTGATTCAATTCTGGACATGATAAGCTTAATGAGGAAATACCAAGAACATGAAGATGTGCCTATTTGTATTCATTGCAGGTACAAAAGAATTTTCTAGATATATAGAAGTGCAGTCCTTAAGTTTTTCCTAGCCCTGTTATAGTATGTTTGAGACTGAGACCCCTGTGAACTGTTATAATCCAATCTGGTTAATAGACTATCTAAATGTTACAGTAAAACATCATCATATTCTCTGAAATGATCAATGTCAGACAAATTTTCATGAATGATAAAGTCTCAGGCTTTAAAAAATGTGTATAGATTATATAGATACGCATAGAAATGGCTTCCTGATCCAAGATACCACTGGTACCTTAGGTAAACAAATCTATAATCCCAAGACCAAGGAGGCTGAAATGAGAGGATCTCGAAGAGTTTAAGATCCATCAGGATTCTTAGTAAGACTAGCTCAAAAAAAAAACAAACACAGAAAGAGAAAAGGAACCACTATTAACTCACACATATGAAAATAAAAGAGTTCCTTGCCAGCTACACAGCAAAGATGTCATTTGTAAGGTATAGCCCACTTTCAGAGTTCTTACAGTGCAGGTTATAAGGTGTTTCGTAAGTGACAAACATTCAGTGCTGTTCTTCTTCCTGAGGAATAAGCTTCTGTGACTGTACTGCTGCCTGTCATGCCATAAAATTATAGTTTACAGCCACTGAAATCATAAGCAGGGCATGAAACTAGCATTCTTTTGTTCTGTTTTGTTTTCCTTTTAAGATATTATGGCAGGTGACATTCACTTATTGCTGTATATGCCACCCTCCCCATGGTGTTTTAGGATTGAAGGTTTAGAACCTTCTTAGGCCAAGCTGGCATCAAATTTGTCAAATAGCCAAGGCTCCCCATCTCTCCTCCACTGCCCTGCTTGGAGTGTGTGCCATGGCACTGGACAAGCATTTTCTGTCATAAGTTAAATATGAACTGATGACATCTGTTTACTGGACATCTTTATTAAATTGTGCTGGATGCCTAAAACTAAATAATAACTTGCCCCTTAGTCTTAAACGTAGCCATATCTATGTAAAACTACTGTATAGAGGTATTTTCACTCTTTCCAATTACTCTTTATAGTCGTTTTGACATGTAAGAAGTCGTGCAAACCCAGCCTTGGACTTCTGGGGCAATGAATACAGCATTGCTTGTTTTTGAAGGGATAACTAATTTTGTGTTCCAAGTGTGGGGTTAGAGGTTAATTGTGCTAAATAAGATAACCAGCTGCTTTTTAACTGAACCCATTGAGCTATTTTTATTGTCTGGTTAATTTTTTCTACTTACAAGCCATGTAATTCTTAAAATGAAAAGCAAAGAAACATTCCAGTTGGAAAGAAGATAGCCTTAATTTTTCTATGTCTGGGAAATTAAAAGTGGATGCATAACCATTTGTATTATTTTTATATCTGTGAACATTGTGACGCCTTTGTACCCTGTCTCACCTAACAGCCTTTCTACTCCAGTGGACTCCAGGCTACATTTATGGTAGAACTTTTAAAGTATTCAAGGATTTGATAAAGTAGCTCACATCTACAAACTGACTTCTTGAGAGACTGTCAGGAGAATTGTTGAGATAAAGGCCAGCCTGATCTGTAGAGTGAGACTGTGTCTCAGAATAAGAAGGGGGGAGAGAGAGAGAAGAAGAGCAACAACAGCAAATCCCCTAAAAAAGCAAACTACTCAGAGGTACAGCAAAGGGAAATACTAAGCAATGATTTAAGGAAGGAAAAAGTCACCACTTGCGTTATTTTTCTGTTGCTGTCATAAAATACCATGACCTAAACAATTTAAGGGAGAAAGGGTTTGTTTTAGCTTACAGTTTCAGAGGGATAAGAGTATTTAATGTTGGGGAAGGCATGGCAAGCAGTATCAGAAAGTAAGGCAAGATTGTTAACCCTTGAAGCCCACCTCCAGTGACACAATTAGTGAGATTAAGAATTTAAGGTGACGACTTCCTCCAGCAAGACCATGTCCCAGAGGTTCCGTGCCCTCCCACCCCCAACCCCCACAGGTGCCATCAACTGGCTGCATGTGAGCCTATGGAGGACATTTCTCATCCAAACCACCACACTTTAGCTTCATTTTTATGGTCTACATGTAGTGTCTATTAAAAATTTAGGGAGAATACAATTTTTAAAAAGAATAAATGTTGAATCAATCATGAAAAAATATAATTTTTGCAGTATAGTCATGATTATATTGTTCAGTAACATGTAGGATATTTCATAACCTAATTTTAGAATTTCGTTAGAAAACTTTATGAATTTCCAAATAGTATAAAATCTACTTGACTCCTGAGGCAATTTTTCTATTTTCTATCATAATCCTTCAAAAGACCTTAGAATTGATGTTTCTCAAATTTATCTTGCTAAGTTATTTGTACCTGTAATTGAATTTATTATAAGACATAAATAGCTGGGCGGTCATGGCACACACCTTTAATCCCAGCACTTGAGAGCAGAGGCAGACGGATCTCTGTGAGTTTGAGGCCAGCCTGGTCTACAGAGCGAGTTCCAGGACAGCCAGAGTTACCACAGAGAAACCCTGTCTCGAGGGGCAGGGTGGGTAAATAAAGAAAATGCAGCATGGTGCTGTATGACTGTAATCCCAGTATTCCTGAGGCTGAAGCATAATGAGTAAGGAACCATCTTGGGCTACAAAGACCCTGTCTCCAAAAAAAGAAAAGAGAAGAAAAAATACTGATCAGCTAAGAGCACTGACTGCTTTTCCAGAGGACCCAGGTTCCAGCACGCATGTGGCAGCTCACAACCCCGGCTCCAGGGAATCAGACACCCTCTTCTGGCTTCTCTGGGCATCAAGAGTGTGTTCTTGCATGTGGTGTACAGACATACGTATAGACAAAACACTCGTGCACATAAAATAGGTTTTTTTTTAAGTAAATGAAAATTTTCAGACAGATTTATTGTTTAGTTACTTTTTTAAAGATTTAATTTTAAGTTCTTCTTATCCAAGTGATATACTTGTGATTAGTGAAGCAGAGGGCTGCTTTCTGCCTCTTACTCTAGGAAAAGTGGCTTGCTGGTAGAAATACAGGAACCATCTAACAAATTTGTGAATTAAAACAATTTTTCCATAGTTAATTCAGTGGTGTGTTTACTAGTTGACTCGTAAACAGAAAACTTTCATTCTGGAATTGAAAGATACATTGTTTTGACTTAAGTTTTTTACAAGTTATTAAAAATTCCTGTCCTGTCAAGTTATCCAGTCAGTAACCATAATTCTCTGTTTCAGTAGGATTTTTCTAGTTTTAAAAACTGATTATTTAATGCTTTTAAACAGTGAAGACAATGTGTTAACTGCAGTGACTTAAAAAGCACATCTACAAAAGGAAAGACAGTGTGTCCTGTTGGTATGTGGTGTGTTTGTTTGTAGGCAGGATCTTAAATCCTATCCCAAGCTGCTGGGGACTCAGATACTCCTGCCTCAGCCTCTTGGTGCTTGCCACTGCACTCAGTTCTAGAGTACGTTACAGAAAAGTTGCCCATTTCATTAACACATCACTTTAAAAATCTAGATCCTACTCATTCTTCAGAGATGATGATGGTTAGTTGTCTTTGTTTACAGGATGTGGGGGCTGCTGAAATCACTGCTGGTTTGTTTTTTGATTTTTTTTCAAACTGATTCCTAGAGTTTGTAGCTTTCTCTTTCCCATACCTAGAATTTAGTAGTTCCTCTAGTATCTAAACCAAAACATAAAGCCACCTTATCTTACGCTTGTAATTACCGATAATAATTTTATCTCTACAAGGTATTATTGGCTAGGATTAGACTTAAAGACTTAACCGTTTACAAGTTTTCTGTGGGTGGCTTACTTTTAGAAATTCCTTGAATTAAAATTTTAAATATTCAAATGTTAATGTTAAGGATGGTGCTGTGCCTGTAGTTTAATTTGTATTTTGTTTAGTAAGTAGAATGTTGTCAAAATTGTTAAATGATTTTTTGCTTCTGAATGTTAACATGCCTTCTATTTTAAAATCAATTTTTTTTTTCTCAAACCTTGTATCCTTAGTGCAGGCTGTGGAAGAACAGGTGCTATTTGTGCCATAGATTACACATGGAACTTACTAAAAGCTGGGGTAAGAATGATTTCTATTTAGCATTGTACTCAGCTTACTGTGAGCTTCAAATTACTATTAACTGGTATGAATTATAGTATGTTTTCTTAGATACACTGCTTCCAGAATTAGTTTTACCATCCAGAATAAAGATGCTGAGTTCATATAAATGCTGCATACTGCCTTGAGATTCAGAACTAGACACCAGGGTAGGAGTTTGTTTCCCACTAAATGAATACCACCTGCATCAGGGATATAATACAGAGGCTTTGTCAGGGAAAGATCCTCACCAAGTCGGTATAATACTTGGCTGCTTTTTTCTTCTCTCCTTTCCCCTTCCCTCTTTTTTTGCTAGGGAATGTGGGAGTTTTAGTTTAACTTGATATAAATAGACTATATTTATTAAATATTTTCTCCTGTAGTGTTTAAGAGAGTGCCTAGATTAAAATTCTGATCTGTAATTGACAGTCTGTGGGATTAAATTGTTAGGATGCTCTCAGCATTGTTGTTTTTGTATATGTGGTTTTTTTTTTGTCTTTTTTGCTGGCTTCATACTGTGTCCATTTTCTTTGTGTTATAGGCAAGCTTAATCCTTCATAGCATGAAATTTGCTACGAATGTTGTCACTTAGCATTTTGTAAAAAATAGGTACAATGCTTAGTTGTCTTTTATCATCCTCTCTTTTTCTTTTCCTCCTGACATTGTGTTTTGTTTTCTTTGCTAGGGAATGAGAAAGTTTTAAATAATTCCCTAAGAATTTCTCTGGGGTTAAATTTCATTCTTATATTTCTCAAAAACTAACCATCAATCCCAGTACTCAGGAGGCAGAGGCAGGCGGATCTCTGTGAGTTCAAGGACAGTGAGTTCCAGGAGATCCAGGATTACACAGAGAAACCTGTCTCAAAAAACACAAACAAAAAAACAAATCATTTCCTAGCATAACATTTTTAAATGAAAAAAGTTTACTAGGATTCTCTCACTTTTTTAGGCTGTTTGTTTCTTTGTTTGTTTGTTTGGAAACATAGAGTCTCACTACATAGCTCTGGCTGTCCTGGAACTCACTCTGTAGACCAGGCTGGGTTTGAACTCACAGAGATCCACCTGCCTCTGCCTCTGAAGTGCTGGGATTAAAGGCGTGCACCACTGTGTCTGAGTCTCACATTTAAAATAAAAATAAAAAATTAGGAGACTAGATTGAAGGCCTTGCAGTAAACAGCACATAATGCTCTCTCAGAAGACCAGAATTTGGTTCCAGTACCCACAAGGTGGCAAATAATTTCAGTTCCAGGGTATCCTGGGCCTTGTGACCTCTGTAGACATCAAGCAAACACATGACGTACATACATACATGTAGACAAAACACTCACATAAAATATAAGTAAATATTTAAAGTCAAAAATTAAAATTGGAAAACGAAGCGATATTTAAATAAATACAAGCAAACAAAATTTGGAAAAAAAATTTTTTTCCAAAAGATTTAAATGTTTGAAACATCACTACAGTTGCTTTTTAGAATGTGGTCCCCACTTGATTGAATTTGCCTTAGCATAAATATAACCTAGGCCTTACCTGGAACTAAGTGTAAAAATCCTTTAATATCTGTAAAGACCCTGAAGCTGTAAACCATGAAATCATTCTCTACTCATCTGTCTTCCTCGTTGCTCCAAAATGTCTTTATTAGGCACCAATTCTAATCACTTCCCTGTTCAGATTTAGAAGTTGGTAGAGTACAAATACAGGTCAGAATTGTCGTCTCAGTTTGAAATGTTCAAGGAGTTGTCCAAGTGGTTTTACAGTCATTACCTGGGAATGAAACCTATGGATCTGTCTTTGAGCTCTTTTAGTCGTTCCTTACACGGCCATGTCTGAGGACACAGAAGCCTAGAGAGTAAGGTCAAATTACTGTATTTACAGTCTGATTTCAAGTCGCCTTATTTTAGGCTTCAGCCAGTTTCATCTTCATAGTTCTCCAAATAGTCAGTCTCCCATAGTTGTATATATTTTGTTCACTTTCCACAGAATAAACTTACTCAAATTTGTGTGTTCACATGCATGTATGTATGGTACATGTGTGAGTTCATTTGTACACAAGCGTGTGCAGTTGCATGTGGCGATCAGAGGTTGACATCAGTTGTCTTCCTGACTCATTCTCCATTGTGTTTCTTGAGATAATGTCTCTCAGGAACTCAACACTCGACAGTTTAGCTAGGATGGCTGCTCCCAATGTTGGGTTTCAGACTTTGCCACACTCCCGGCATCTATGTGTTCTGAGGAACTGTCCCCAGGTCCTCGCACTTACACCAGTGCTTTGCTTCTCAGCCCTTTCATAACTATTCAGTTTCTACTCCGTCCATCAGTCTATCATGGTGTCTTTACTCCCTGTCTGCTGTAGTCACACTCTGCATTGTGACTACTGCAGATCAAATGAGTTCTGTCCACAGTGCCATCCGTGCAGTAAAATGTTTCCAAGGTCTAGGTGAAAATTTGGTGGGTATTTTACTATTTTTCGACATTGTCTACAGTTAAATGTTAAATTTTTTGTTTTAGAAAATTCCAGAAGAATTTAATGTATTTAATTTAATACAAGAAATGAGAACACAAAGGCATTCCGCAGTACAAACAAAGGTATAGTCGATTTTCCACCTTACGTATATGTTCATAAATGTTTCCTTAGGGATTTTTCATTGTCTCCTGTTTATCCTTTCTCTTTCTAATAGGAGCAATATGAGCTTGTCCATAGAGCAATAGCCCAACTGTTTGAAAAACAGCTACAACTGTATGAAATGCACGGAGCACAGAAAATTGCTGATGGTGTAAGTGTTCTTTTCTTGTTAGCTTTAGCAAACTTCTTACTGAGCTTTAGCGTTTGTGATCTTGTGTTAGAGCTGTGTGAGAATGTCCATGACTGGACTTCTTTTTCTCTGAGCTAGGTTGTATTGACTCACTTAACTCATTCCAGTAGAGACTGAGTAACTCAAAACAAGCAGCACAACCTAAGTAAAACGTAGGAAAGATCTTATGTCAAAGTTAATGTTCATTATTGTTTCAAGTGTAAACTAACTTTTAAAAACTTAACTCTCTTCACATTCACCACCAACTGTTTTGGCACAGTTAGTATAACATTTTGTAGTTATTTGCATATATTCCATTCTTTTTTATGTTGTGAGACAGTCTTGCTATGTGGCAAGGTTCTCTTGCCTCGGCCTCTTTGGGTACTAGAATTGTAGACAGACATCACCATGCATTGGGCTTTAAAGAGCATTACATGCTCTTTAAAACAGCAGAATTATAGGGCCACCAGTGGTCCCTTTTTGTCGTTTGTAATTCATTGTCATTTTAGCCATAAAAGATCTTCCTGGATTTTCATTTTTTTAATTTATTATTAGGGTATGTGTGTATTTGCATGTGTACCTCATGATATGGGGTTAACTATATACCATGTATGGAGGTTATAGGACAACTTCAGTTTTTTCATGTGTCAATCAAGGAAAATTATTTTTCCTGTAATTTTAGTGAAACATTTTTACCCCCTTGGCAGAATGAAATTACCACTGGAAATATGGTCAGCTCTGTCGATAGTGGAAAACAAGATTCTCCTCCTCCAAAGCCACCAAGGACTCGAAGGTACTGTATGTCTTAGAACATTGCCTCTAATGGGTTTCTACTGACTTAACTAAAATAACTAATAACTAACCTAACTAACTAAAATAATAATAACTAAAATAATTAAACTTAACTAAAATAACACATTCTGTTCATTTCTTAATTTTATAACTGGTTATTTCATTTAGGATGTAGCACATTTGACAATTATTTTACTGGTATGCTTCATTTTTTGTTTGATTTTATATAAAATGTTAGTGGCACATTATACTAGAATACATATTCTGGTGTTAGAATAGGAAATATTTCCTCAACTTCCTTTAAGGTGGTTTGTCTTAGGATCTGAGAAGTCTCTGGAACAAGGAAGTCGGAAAACAGTTCATATTTCAAGCACCTTCTTTCAAGAAGGTAGCCTGGATTTACTGAAGGTTCATTATATAGTTGATAGTATGTGGGTTTGAGCAGAAGAGCTCTGAGATTCTGAGTATAACACAAAGGAAAAGGGAAGACTAGAAAACTGTGTGGAGGCATAAAGAAGAAAGGGTTTGTTTTGTTTGATTTGGTTTGACGGTGCTAGGAAAGGAACCAGGACTTCTGCCTGGGAGACAGACATCCTACCACCAAGCCATACACCCATCCCCTGAGAGAGAATGTTTTATATGGCAGAAACTAGCATAAATGTTTACCCCCAGCAGAGTGCTGCCTGGAGGGGATGAACTAGACTTTCAAACTTGTATGTAAGAGCATTTGTTCAAACAAGGAGTTGTGGTTGGTTCGTGCCAAAGCATTTAGAACTGTCTCATTTGGGACAAGCAGCATAGAATGTATTGGAATACATTCACTTAGGAACTTGAGAAAATAGCAAGTAGAAAATTGGATGAAGCTGGATGTAAATGCAGCATTAGGAAACTGGGGCAGATTTGAGAATTGCTGCAGGCAATTTGTTTAAGTATTTTACCTGCATGTCTGTGTATATATGCAGGTAAATCTCTATGTGTATATGTAAGATGACATCAGACCCCCTAGAACTGGAATTGGGGGTTGTTGTAAGCCTCAGTATAGGTGTAGGGAATCAAACTCTGGTCCTCTGCAAGAGCAGCTGTGTTCTTAATTGCTGAGCCATCTCACCAGCCATAAGTCTTTAACTTGTTAAAAGACAACTGCCACCGGGTGGTGGTGACAGTCACCTTTAATCCCAGCGCTCAGGAGGCAGAGGCAGGAGTTCTAGGACAGCCAGAGTTACAACAGAGAAACCGTATCTCAAAAAAAAAAACTGTATTAAATTCAAATAGGTTGTCAAATAGACTTATTTATAGAGTGGAAACTAAACTAGAATTTTAAGTAAAGGTTTATTATTTTGATTAATTTAAAAAAAATTAGGTTTCTTGATTTTATTAAAAGCCAAAAATATGAAAGAAAATCTGGAAGAAAACGATGAGAGGACCGGCCCATTTAAAAATTAATTATAAATAGTGTGTTTCAGTCCAGGTGCACACTCTAGCACTTGGAAGGTAAAGACAGAAAGATCAGAAGTTCAAGGTCAGGCCTGACAGGCTCGGTGTGTAAAACTATTTGTCAAGGGAGTCTGGTGAACCTAGTTCAGTCCCCAGTGGAAGGAGAGAATCAACTTCTGAAGGCTGTCGTCTGGTTGCCGCATACATACACACTTGCACATTCACATCGCAGCACAAATAATAAATAGAAAGTTGTTCAAGGCCATCCTCAACTACAGCCTGGTCTTCACATGACTGCCTCTTACTAGATAAATATACTAGCTTATTCCACTAGTTAACAAAACAAAAATATCAGGGTTGGGTAGGGAGTGGCTTAGTGGTTAGTGCTTGCTATGCAAAATTGAGAACCTGAGTTTGGTTTCCCAAAGTTTGACTAGTAGCACATGCCTTAATCCCACCATTAGAAGGAGGGAGATATAGAGACAGGCAGATCCCAGGAGCTCAGTGTCCAACCAGTTTAGCCAAAAATGTGAGCTCCAAGTTGAGTGAGAAAGCCTGACTCAAAAAACAAGGTGTGGAATGATAGGGGATTCCTGAATTTGTCCTCTCCCCTTCACATGAGCATAGATAAGTAGTTACAGCCAAGAATGTATATTTCAGGCTGGTCATGGTGGCGCACACCTTTGATCCCAGCACTTGGGAGACAGAGGCAGGTGGATCTCTGTGAGTTCAAGGCCAGCCTGGTCTACAGAGCCAGTTCTAGGACAGCCACAGTTACAACAGAAAAACCCTGTCTCAAAAAAAAGTACAAAGGAAATAGAAGAGAGCAGGGTAAGACAGACTGGGAAACACTCAAGGCACAGGTTCTGTGGTAGCCTAGGGATGGGGAGGCCCACAGTGTCTTAAGAGGTATGACTGTGGTGTTGATACTTACCTGATGTGCTTGACCTGATAGGACACATACTAATCTCCTGGAAAGTTAGCTGGTTACTAAGAACTAAGCCATTAAAAGTCAAAGAAGTTATAGAATGAAAGAAGAAAAGCATGGTGTCATAAGTGTGAATAATACCGATGGTCATAGATTGAGCTAAACAAAACTATGAGTATTGTAAAGGAAGAACAGTCTTTAAAACAAACAGATCAAGAAATAATAGCAGTGTGGACATTTTAAAATGCTGAGGTATATCTTAGAAGTAGCTGTAAAATTTTTTCTTTTTTCTAATTTGTAGTCCTGGCTGTCCTGGAGCTTGGTATATAGACCAAGCTGGCTTCAAACTCACTGAAATCCATATGCCTCTGCCTTCCTAAGTGCTGGGATTAAAGGTGTGTGCCTCCACACCCAGCCTTGTGAAAAAAAATTTGGAATAGTATAACAGTCTTTGCTACAAAATTATCATTCAATTTATTTTAAAAATGTTAAACATTCTTAAAATCCATTTGTTTTTCAGCTGCCTTGTAGAAGGAGATGCCAAGGAGGAAATACTACAGCCACCAGAGCCTCACCCAGTGCCACCCATCTTGACGCCTTCTCCCCCGTCAGCCTTTCCAACAGTTACCACCGTGTGGCAGGACAACGACAGATACCACCCAAAGCCAGTGTTGCACATGGTTTCATCAGAACAACACTCAACAGACCTCAACAGAAATTATAATAAATCATCGGACCTTACAGGGAAAAATGAACCAGCTGTTGAACACATAGATAAAAAATTAGAGCGAAATTTAAGTTTTGAGATTAAAAAAGTCCCTCTCCAAGAGGGACCCAAAAGTTTTGATGGGAACACACTCTTGAATAGGGGGCACGCAATTAAAATTAAATCTGCTTCATCTTCTGTAGTTGACAAAACCTCTAAGCCACAGGAGTTAAATTCAGGCGATCTAAAAGTTGATGTTTCTCAGAATTCTTGTATGGAATGCAGTGCAGCACATTCAGACAAAGCTCCTGATACTCCAGAAGAATCCCAGAACTCACACACACCTCCACGCCCAGACCGCTTGCCTCTTGATAAGAAAGAACATGTAACATGGTCATTTCATGGACCTGAAAATGCCATACCTGTATCTGACTCACCTGAAGGCAAATCCCCAGAGAACCATTCTCAAACTGTAAAAACTGTGAGTTTAACACCAAACTCTACAACAGAAGTGGAAACCCATGATCTTGTGGATCACCATAACAGTTCCCCTCTGTTAAAAGCTCCACTTAGCTTTACCAACCCTCTTCATTCTGATGACTCAGATTCAGATGAAAGGACCTCTGATGGTGCTGTGACCAAGAACAAAACTAGCATTTCAACAGCAAGTGCCACAGTTTCTGC
This sequence comes from Cricetomys ansorgei, assembly GCA_026225945.1. NCBI lineage: Eukaryota > Metazoa > Chordata > Mammalia > Rodentia > Nesomyidae > Cricetomys > Cricetomys ansorgei. Next base: position 1,330,030 of record JAMJFZ010004075.1, read on the forward strand.
TGCCAGTAGTACTGAAAGCGTTTCCACCAGGAAAGTCCTGCCCATGTCCATTGCCAGACAGGGTGTGACGGAATCGCTACACACAGGTGCTGAGAAAGGTAATATACCGTTTCTGACTCCTAGCTCTCTACTCTGCCCACCTCTGTTCTAAGCAGTTTAGCACGGTCAGTTCATTGTGACTTACTTGACACCATTCATGAACCTTCAATAAAATTTAGTTGTTTTTCTACATAACATTTTTTAATAAGCTTACATTTATTGCTACCATAATTTGATCATTGTATCAATGGGCTGTGTTTTTGCAGTATTTCTGTTGTTTTAACTAGAAGGTTACTTTGGTCCTGTTCTGTATAGCTTAGTGCTGCGTATAAGTCAGATTTATCTGACTAAAGAATTAGAAATAAACTAGAGGAATAAAATAATTTGAAATATCAGTAATATGAATACTGTAGAACACTTGCTTAGCTTAGCTATTTAATTTCACTCATGCTTCTTGTAATACTTAATAGTCCTTTTTCTTATCTTTGACTACAAAATGCCATTTTAAAGAACTGTTTTCACAAATGCTTACAAACAAGGAGAAGTTAACCCATATCAGTACTAGAAACCACTCAGCTCACTAGAGGCAATTTAATTCATTCAGAACTGAGTAGGGTGGGTACATGCACTGCTTGTTTACTTCTTTAAGCAGTTTGCCAGGATGATGCATGTACTTGCTTCATAAGATGGGTTGTTTTGAGGCAGGGTCTCCTGTAGTTCAGGCTGGCCTGGAACTCAGAATCTTCTTGCCTCCTCCTCCATTGCACTGGGATTCTAGTTTGTATAGCCATGCCTGCTATCTGGTATTGATTCTTGGAATTTTCATGGTGCCTTCCCTGTTTTTGTTTTTGAGACAAGGTCTTTCTGCATGGTCCTAGCTGAACTCACACTGTAAATTGGCTGGTCTTGAACTCACGGAGTACTGCCTCCTGAGTGCTGGTATTAAAGGCATTTACCTGCCTCACAACAGCCTTCTTAATTAGACCATAAAACTGAGAACAGACATGCACACAGAAGATACTTGCTGATGAATTTGATACCATTGGTTATATGGCTATCAGTGAGCTTCGGTAGTGACTCAGGCAGATATTAATAGTCTACGGACAAAGTAAGTGCTATGAACTTGGAAAATGACCTTTTCTATTTCTAACCCTGCATCACACCACCTGGTACTGTGGAACTTTTTCCCCTAATCATATATGCTCTGGTTTTTTTCTTAAGACTATGGTATAGAGCAGATAAGAGCTGTGCTCATTTTTAAGTTGTAGAATTTTTTTCGTGATTCTCTTGTGATTTGTTTGAAGGGTGGATCTTCAGAAGATAATGTTTACTTGCCAAAATAGGATTACTAACCATTTTTATCATTTTATTTTCAGACCAATAACTTATTGAATGGAAATGTAATAGCTACTATCTTTTTTCCTCTCAGTGTTTAAAATGCAGCTGCCAACCTATAACTCTACAGGTAGTGTTCATTGAGGACAGGACTGTGAGGTGACCACTACAGGACAGTCTCTTTTAAAGTAGTAGGTATTGCTGGGCTATAACCAGCATTCATGAGGCTGAGGCAGGAGGATTGCTCTGGGTTTGAAGCAAGCGAGTTCTTCATAGCAAGACAGTCAAAACTAAAAACTAGTAAATAATAAATTAAAAATAAAATAGCATTTTGCAGGGACAGTAGAAAAGTACCCTGCCCTCACTGACCCGTTTCTGCCCTTCATTTTATAACAAAGTGGCTATCAGTGTGTTCTCTGGTTTCTTCTCACTGCCTTAACTATGCTCTTAGTCTGGTGCTGTCTGAAGATTTTCCTGGATAGGACTCGTTGTTACATTCAGCTACACGTGATCCTTGCTGTTTGTGCGCGGGGTCTTTCCGTGTCGCCTGCTGGTCTGGAGCTTCCCAGGATGCACTACCATGACTGTCATAGTCTGAGTTGTTTGGAGACTAGAGAGAGGCTCAGTGCTCAAAAGCACTGACTCCTCATCCAGAGGACCAGATTCATTTCCCAGCATCCAGACGGCAGCTCACAACTGTCTGTGACTCCAGTTCCAGGGTATCTGACAACCTCACACAGACATATTTGCAGACTAAACACAAATGTGCATAAAATAAAAATTAAAAATAAACAAGTTAGAGTTATTTTTAATTTTCCACTTACCTTATAGGTTGTATCATGTATTGTTTACTTTATAGTTGATTATTACTTAATTTGTTGCTTGCTTTGTGAAACAATTGACACAGAAATTAGGGAATTTTGTATTAGAATTTGTAATTATTATTAACTCAATTTTGTATTGATAATCAATACAAATACAATATAATACCAATACAAAAACCAATACAATATTATTTTATATAAGTTACTACTTAACAAAACTTCTGGCTGTGAATTCTTTGGTTAGTTCCTTTTTCTCCCTTTTTCTCCTTTCTTTCCATGTACCCAAGGCCTATACATGCCATACATGCACTATGAATTTTGACTTCAGTCTTTCCTCAGTCCTGAAATGCTTCTCAGATTTGGTCAGAAAGGGCCACACAAACTGATGTGCAGAAGTCCTTGTAAAATAATGCAGTCTCTAGTTGTATAACTCTTGTGGGTGGAGCAGAAGGGCTCCTGGGAATTAGTGTTGGGTCTGGTACTTGCTAGGCAAATGCTCCACCCTGGAGCTCCAGCCCAGTCATGATTCAGTCTCTGCAGAAAGCTTGTAGTGTAAAAGGCCATTTAGAGATCCAAGGAGAGCCATGTAGTTGAAAAGCAAGGATCCCTGTTAGGAAGGAGAATTCTTGACAAGTGATGATTATCAAGAAAGAACCTGATAAATACTTAGCAATGTAGTGTTACGTGTTCCTCTTTACTGGGGTAATTAGTGATAAGAGGACACGGAGAAACAATACTTGGTGACTTGTCTCTTCCCACTGCCACTCTTGGCTAAGGTAAATAGTTCTGGTAGATACATCAAGTACTGTATTGAAAATCTGACTACAGGCTATACTTTGTGTACATGTCACCAGCTAAACATAAGAGGGACAAGGGCATCAGCCAGCCTCAATGCTTGTTGAAAATTTACTTGATTTTCAGTTTATTTTAATGCTTACAGCCATCAGATGTGGTAAAACAAGAGCATATCTTGCCAGACTGTTCACTTTCAAAGAAAACAGGGGCAAATCTCAGGCATAATACAGGATCCTCAGTATAGTTATCTTTATATACACTGAGTACACATGCACAGCTGTATGTTCTTGTTTTCTTTCTCTCCCTAGAGCAGTAATTCGAAGATGTAATACACTGCTTTATCCTGAATTGTAAGGTTAAACTATGGGGCTTACTTAATGTTTCTTTCTTGTAGGAGCTAATTTGGTTTCTACTGCTATAAAAACCTCTAAAATGATTTTAGTTTGTTTCCTTGATGTAGAGTCAGATGACACTATTCCCAGTATTTGAGGTAGTAAATAAATGGTTACTAAAATATTAGTAGTTATGTTATTTCTATTAGAAAGACAGCTTTGCACTGTAAATGTTACTTCAGTTGCTTGAAATGTGTTTCAAGTACATAATTTTCAAATGAATGGAGATTGTGAGGTAAATTGGACAGATGGGCATGGTGTGCATGGATTCAAGAGAGTTGAGCAATTGAATCATCTCGAAATCCTGACTTTAAACAAGTGACCAGCTTTCTTTGCACACAAAGCATCATCAGGAAAACCAGCAGGCCAGTGCTTCTTTATTGAAAACTTTCACCCTCATAGTACAGCAGAGCACTGTCTTCCGAGGTTTAGCGCTTATAGGAGGAGTTTGCTTTGTGCAATATAATGGAGTTTGTTCCTTCTTTGCTCAATAAGATGCTTAACTCTTCCCCATCATGTATTGAGTGGTAACGATGTTTGAAAATTAATTGTTACTTAACAGGGATCTTTTTTAAAATATCAAAGTTCTTTGTTGTTTAGATAGCATTTTGCTAACTTTAATTGTCTGGATTTTACGTGTTTAATTCAGATGCTGATGTTAGTGAAGAGTCACCTCCTCCCTTACCTGAACGAACTCCTGAGTCTTTCGTAGTAGACAGTGAGCATAGTGAGTATCTCTTCTACATTGCTGTTGATTTTAATCTGGCATCTATTATACAGAGTAATTAAGATCAAATGTAAGTTTTAATTGATGCTGACACTTAAAAAATCTTCAGTGTTTTTCCCTTCCTGAGATTGTTAAATGATTGCATTTATAGTAGTCATTGGAAACTGCTAGAAGTGTATGTAACTTGGAATGTAGTTGGGCATGTTTATGAAAATAGTTTCTAAAATGTATAGGATCTGTTTTTGTGTTGTCTATAATATAAAGAAATTTCAAGAATTAAAGACAAATTTTTAATACTGAGTTTCCTTTTTCTCAGATATTCCTGTGAGATCTGAATGGAGTGAACTTCCAAGTCAGGAATGGTCTGAACAAAGGGAATCTGAAGTGAGTCATTTGGGGGCTGGAGTAGCTCTGTCTTAGCAACCATCTTAGAACTTATGCAATTGCTGTAGTTGACTATTTTTGATCAGCGTTTTTTACACTTTTTTTTTTTTAATTATTATTATTACTTTTTGAGACAGGGTCTCCTGTGGTCTGACTCACCTTGTGCCCAAGGCACATAACCCAACACCCTATGTTTACTTTATATTCAGGAAAGTTTGTAGTGGTAACTTGTTCTCAGTTTGATGAAACACAGTAGGTGGTTGGTAGATTACAGCTGTGTTCCTCCAAGTGTGAGTTCTTAGGCAGAGGGTAGGGGAATAGTGTTTGTTTTGTATTGTTTTTATGCAGAAACTTCTCTTTATAATATGCATCAGTATAATAACGGCTTCAGAGATGGTTTAGTAAGTAGGAGCAACTGCTGTTCAAGCATGGGGACCTAAGTGTCGATCCCAGCACTCTTGTAAAAATCTAGGTATGTGAAAGAGTAGAGACAGGATAAGCACTTATACTTCCTAACTGCCAGCCTAGGTCCAGAGTCAGTGGGAGACTCTGCCTCAGAGGCATAGAGTAGAGATCGGTAGGTAGCTCAGGGTACAGGATGGCTGTCAGGGAAGGTCTTCAAAGCATATGAAATATCATTGGTTTCTTTTTCTTTGATATTGAAAATGAACATACAAACCAAGCATGGCAGTGCATGCCTGTAATCCTAACTCTGTGGAAGTTAGAGGCCACCTTTGACTGTGTCGTTTGAAGCCAACCTTGGCTAAGTGAGATTCTGTTTTAAAATAAATAAATAAAATAACAAGGAGAGGGTTTGTTTTTTTGTTTTTTTTTTTCTGGATACACCTTAATTTCTTGGGGTATTTGCCTATAATAAATTAAGTATTCTATTTATTGCACATAAGATGAACTTATTACAGTAGCTATTAAATATCTTTGCAGGACTTGATAACTTCTGGAAATGAAAAATATGGTAAGTTACTAGAATATTTTTTCCTATTACCATAGACTTTATAGATTTATTTCTATAAAGTAGCACATATCATGCTTCATGCTATTTGATTATTTCTGTATCTGGCAGTCTCTAGGATAACTTCTTGAGGAAATACCTACAGTTCTGTGATAAAATTCTTCTAACTGCATCCAGATATTACTGATCTGACTTAGAAAATCATGGGAACATTTATTTTCAGAAGTAATGGCATTATGGGAAATGGGTTGCTGTTTGGATATTTGTTATATTTTTTATTGTTTATTAAAATATCTAGGACCTAGGGTTATAGCTCTGGCTGAGTACACAGTTAACAGAGCTAAGGTCTGGTTCACTCTCTAGCACCAAAATTAACAATTAGAAGATCACTTGTGTTTGAGTAAATGTTCCAAATTGACCTACAAGATGGAAATGTGTCCATAAAAACCAGATGTTTAGAGATCTTCTGTTGAGAGAACTTACGTTTATTTGAAAATAAACCATTAGTTGTACTGTCCAGTTAGAAAACTTTCTGTTTGAGGCTAGCTCAGTGAGTGCCTAGCATGCATGAAGTCCTGACCCCCAGCCCCTCATAAATCAGGATGGAGGTGCAGACCTGCAACCCAGGAGGGTCAGAACGGCAAGGCCAGCCTGACTACACAAAACTGTCTCAAGAAGAGGAGGGAAGAGCTATTTACCAGAGTAAAATAGATCAAGTTGTTATTAAATGTTTGTGTCAGAAGGATTAAACAACTTAGACATTCCTGACACCGGGTGGCTCTCAGATGGTGACATTGCCGTTCCTGTGGGTCTGCTAGTTTCTGAACTGTTTACTTTCCTATATCTGTTCATTCCCTTCGGGACCATCTACATTGGGCTCTTGGTTTATCTACTCCTTTCAAATGCTCCAGTTAGCACCCTTTCCAAACTAGTCCTGCTCCTGGCTGACCTTCACTTGACTTGAAAATCAAGGTCTTGAGTATGTATCGCCTTTCTCAGAAGATAGATGGCCTGGAGATCTTCCCACCACTAGTTTCATTATGTGTCCCTGTTTCCATAGCATCTTGTGTGATCTCACTGTGAAGCTTACCACACTATTAATGATTTATGCATGTCTCCCACTGGCCAGCAGCTGCAAAGTTTTTAGCCCCCAGGTCCAGTCCTGCTCTTGGCTTTTCATTTTATGTATCCTTGAGCTGAACTGTTTTGATTGTTTTAGGGCCGGTGAGATGGCTCAGAGGGTAAAGGCACTTGCTGTTTAATCCCTAGGACCCGCATGGTAGGAGAAACCCACTCCTGGAAATTATCCCCTGGCCTCTACACACATGCTGTGGCTTTTGCATGCCTGTAAATAGTAAATAATAAATGTAAATGCTTTAGAAGAAAATCAAGTAGGACATGATGGTGCATGCCTGAAATTCTAGCACTAAGGAAGCTGAGGCAGGAGGATCAAGAGTTAGAGACCAACCTGTGCCGCATAGCAAGGCTCTGTTTTAGCAAAATGGAAAGGAGACAAACAAAATGGTGCTGGGGGAGATAGAGAAGATGATGACAGGCCCTAGGTCTGTTATGCTTCTCTAGACTATGAGCCTCCTTTTTTAATTTATTAGTTTTATTTTATGTGCATTGGTGTTAGGGTGTAAGACCCCCAGGAACTGGAGTTACAGACAGTTTTGAGCTGCCATGTGGTTGCTGGGAATTGAACCCCCATCCTCTGGAAGAGTGATCAGTGCTCTTAACTGCTGAGCTGTTGCTCCAGCCCCAGACTATGAGCCTCTTAAGGACAGAAACATCTTTAGATTCATCCTGGATTTCTAGAAAGGTTCTTCACAGAGGTTAAAGGAGAATGACCAGCTATGGAGGAGCCTGAACATGATGCACACCTACAGTCTGAGCACTCTGGAAGCGGAGCCAGGCAAATCTCTTGAGTCTGAGGCCAGCCTCGTCTACACTCCAAGTTCTAGGCCAGGCAGGCTGCATAATGAGACCCTTTCTCAGGGAGGAAAAGAGGGAAGTTGTGGAAAATGAATGTTAATTGCTTTTTTTTTTAAAGGGGGAGTAATCTTTCCATTAATCTTTAAATGAGTAAATTCACTACAATTTAAACAAGAAGGCTTTAAGAGAGTTACTGTTGGCATGGGGGATGTGGGGATACCCTGTCCATTAGTTAGAAACTTGTTTGACTGTAGCCACTTTTAAGAAAATACAGGACGCCGGGCTTGGGATTGATGAAATGGGGTAAATGCACAAGAACCTTCCTGTTACAGACATGCAGCATGCCTGACTCCTGCCATGGAGATGGCTCCTGTAGTCTGAGCCGTATACTGAGATCTAGCTCAAAAAAAGAAAAGGAAAAAAAAAAACCATAAACAGTTACCTAACAGGGTTTCTCATGTCCACCCTCTTATATTTACGTTCATCAGAATCTCTAGAAGTGATGTGAAGCTTCCTCTTAATTCTGTGCCCTTGTTCCATAAAGTAATGTAAATATTGCTACCTTAGGAGATGGTGACTAATAAGGACTTTGTTTTTTTATTTTAGATGCAGGAGGTAGCCACACAGAGGCTTGTACAGACTGTCCACCTACTTTCAATGACAAGGAAGATCAAATAACAGAAAATCTAGCAGAAACCACAGATATTGGTAATTCACTTCATGATTCTAAAAGCCAAGCATAGTGGCACTCTTTTAATGGTTGCATCTGGTAGTAAGAGGCAGATGGATCTCTGTGAGTTCAAGGCCGGTCTGGTCTACATAGAAAGTTCCAGGCCAGCCAAGACTATATAATGAGACCCTTTCTAAAAAATTATCATAAACAGAAACTGGAAAAGTGGGCCAGGCATTAAAAGCACTTGCAGCCAGGCGTGGTAGCGCATGCCTTTAATCCTAGCACTTGAGAGGCAGTGGCAGGCAGATCTCTCTGAGTTTGCGGCCAACCTCATCTACTTAGTACCAGGACAGTCAAGAGCTACATGGTGAGACCCTGTCTAAGAAAACAAAACAAAAAAAGAGCACTTCCTATTCTTACAAAGGATGCAAGATCATTTCCCACCACCCACCTTGGAGGCTCACAGACATCCACAACTCCAGTTCTAGGGGATCTGATGCCCTCTTCTGGCCTCTGCAAGTGTCAGGCACACACATGGCACACAACATATGTGCAGGCAAACACTCATACATTAAATAAATTTGTTTGTTTTTTGTTTTTCAAGACAGGGTTTCTCTGTTGTAACTCTGGCTTTCCTGGAACTCACTCTGTGTACCAAGCTGGCCTTGAACTCACAGAGATCTGCCTGCCTCTTTGTCTGAGTGCTGGGATTAAAGGTGTGCAGCACCACCACCACCTGGAAAATAATTTTTTTTTTTTTTTTTTAAAGAGCAAGAAAAGATTATATGCTACTGCTCTTCCAGAATTTCCATAAAGCAGTTTTATCACTTTTTAAAATTTAATTTACCGGTGCAAGTGTGTGTGGTGTGTGCGTGTGGAGATTAGAGGATAGCTTCTGGAAGTTGTTTCTTCCACCATAGGTTCAGAGTTCATCTAGGGTTGTCAGGCTTGGCAGCAGCCCTCTTTACCAACTGAGCCAAGCCGTCTTTCCAGCTCTTATCAAACTTGATAACATACCATACTCAGACTCTGAAATGATACCAAGAATCAAAACACAGTTAAAAATTGCTTGAAATTAATTAGGAAATTGTAGCAGTATGCTGCTGTGTAGGTCACCAAGAACGACAAGCACTTTATAGATCCTTCCAGACCTCAGCAGAGAGAACAACCTCCATGGCAGGCACCATACTCAACAGTGGAGCCCTGAGCCTCTGAGCTCAGGTATTTTTATTGATTCAGAACTCCTCATGTGCAGATTATGAGCAATCAAACATCCCCAACAGAAATCTAACACCTGCAGATGATACAAAACGCCAAGGCCTGGGTAGCCCTTCCCCCAGCAGTGCACAAAACAATTACTTTATGCATATCTAAAAATAAACTTACACAACCTGAAATAAATAACTGACTGTGTTACAGGCACAGATTAAAAATCAGTTTTTAAAAGAATGGTACTATAAGGAACTGGGATTATAACTCAGTTGATAGATTGCTTACCCAGCATGTAGGAAGCCTGGTGTTTGAGCCATAGCATTTGTTGACACACGAGGCCTGAGATCCAGCACCTGGGTGGGGCAGACAGAAGTTCAGGGGTGTCTTTGTCTTGGATGAGTGAGAAGCCTGGCAGAACTGCAGGTGACTAGGTGTCAAAGGAAAGAAAGGAATGTAGGGTACAGTATCTAAGCAAGCCCGTCTGTTTAAAGTACTAAACATCTTGCTTTACTTTAGCTGTTTAGTAGGTTGGCTCTAGCTGCTTCCTGTCAGCCTCGGTCCTCACACTGCCCAGGCTGACGCTGGGTCCCTAGGCTCAATGGGTCCTCCCGCCCGGCTCCTTCAGCAGCAGGTGTTCCTCTGAGCCTGGCCATAATATTATTTCAGTTACCGAAAATATATTTATAGTTTTATAAGTTTTGTTGAGTTCATTTCTTTCAGAAAAATGAGGGTGTCTGTGGATGTTTTCTTAATGATTTAGAGTATCTTTGAATGTTAATCTGCTGTTATTTCTCGGCTGTAGGTTTTGGAAACCGCTGCGGAAAGCCTAAAGGACCAAGGGATCCGCCTTCAGAGTGGACATGATTCAGGGGTTAAGATTTAAATCATACTGGAAAACTCAAGTGCCACTGAGAGCCAGATTTACAGGATTCCATCTTTAAATTGTGGGACTAACAGCAGTGTAGATTGTTAGCTTAATATTTTTTGCTGGGACCATCTACCTGCCTTATACTACACTTAGGAAGAAGTATTACATATTGTTTATTTTGTAACTTCAAGTATTATTGCCTTAATGTCTCTTAACCCTGTTACACGCTGCTTGTAGACCCGTTAATACAGTAATACTTTTATGATAAATTGAGTTAAAGGACTACTCTTGCTGTTTTATCATGTATGCATTATTTTGTATATGTACAGGGCAAGTAGGTATATAATTTGATAAAGTTGAAGTCATAAAATATTATTAACAGAAGATGTAAGAATTTCTGCATGGTCTAAGGCTTTGTGTACCTTATTTGTAAATTATTTGCCCTGAAGTTTTAGAAAACAGTTTCTGAATTTTAAAATTGCTGGATTCATGCAGCCAGCATTGCAGGTTATCAGAGATCAAAGATTGTAATAATAATACATTTTGTAAATTGTAAGCAAAAGTTATTTTTATATTATATTCTGTCTAATTGTCCATCCTAATGGTTCTTGTTTTCATCTAGTCATGGAGATTCAGTAAGTGCCTTGGAACAATATTGAATTCTCTTAGCTTGTGTGTGTGACTTTAAAATTTGAACTCAACTGGGATTAGAAGACTATCAGAATACATGTATGTTTCAGGATATTTGACCTGCCATTAAAAAAACAAAGACAGTTTTACAGTGCTACATCTTGTATTGCTTTTTTATTCTGAAGAAAAATATTTATTATTTTTTAATTATGTATATGCGTACGTCTATGGAGTTGTGTGCATGTGAGTGCTGGTGCCCACGCAGGTCAAAGGCTCCCACTGGAGCTGGAATTACAGGAGAGCGTGAGCTGTCCAACATGGGTGACGGGAACTGACCTTGGGTCCTCTGGAAGAGTGGCACACTCTCGACTGCTGGACCATCTCTCTAGCCCCTCATTCTGTTAAGCTTTGTTGTGGGTGGGTCTAGTCACTTGATTACGGGATAGGAAGGCCTAGAAGTAGTGCTGCATTCCTGTAGACAAGAACATAGAGGCTGGAGCAGGAGAGTCAGTGCATCACTTGAGCCCACAGGTTTAAGACAAGCTTGGGTAACAGATTTAGTATTAAAAAGGGTGAAAACAAGAGTAGAAAGCATGAGAAAATCATGGCTTATACCTATTCTCAGTACTTGTCCTTGGTCAGCACTAAACATCTTTGTCGTTGTTACTCTCCAAGACCATAGAAGAACACCAACAGGTGGGGCTGCGAAGGGTCTTGTATCTCTTCCCACAGGTTCTGTCCATAAGCACCAAGACTGGATCTCAGCCTCAGGGATTGGAGTCGGACATTTGTTTTCCTGTGCTTACAAAAGAATGGAGGAACTGATGAGATTGTTACAGTGCTATAATTTTGTGCTAGCATTTGTTGTTTCTGCTTTAATTGTTGTGATTTTTGTTAAGTTGGTTTTTGATTTTTTGAGCCAGGATGTCTGGTATCCCAGACTAGATTCAGCTTTGTAATATAGCCAGAGTGGGCCTTGAATTGCTGTCGATTCTCCTGCCTCAGCCTCCCGGGTGCTGGGATTGTAAGTATGAGATGCCATTTCCCACTCCTTGTTAGCATTTTAAAACTAATGATTTCCTATTGATTCCTTAGACTCATTAGAAAATGGTAGTCCAGTAGATACGTGGCAGCTACAAGATACAAATACTTTTAGGCTGTCTCAGGGCTGCAGCCTGTGCTGGCCTGGAACTTGCCATCCCATGCTTCAAGCCTATCCATCTGCTGGATACTCTTACAAGATATTTTCCTAATAAAGCTAAATTGGTGTGAAGTATAACTGAATAATTTCAGGGACTGGAGAGAGGGTTGAGACAATACAGTGCTTCTTGCACAAAAAAAGGACCTGGATTTGAATCTCCATCATTCAACAAAAAGAAAGGTGTGAGCCGGGCCTGGGGGTGCACATATCTAACCTTAGCACTTGGGATGCAGAAGCAGGTGGATCTCTGTGAGTTTGAGGCCAACGTGGTCTGCATAGCAAGTTTCAAGGCAACAAGGTATTCACTTCTAATCAAGTGTTAGGGAGGTGGAGACAGGAGAATTCCCGGGACTTTCTGGTTTGTCGTTCTAGCTGAATCAGTGAACCAATTTCAGGTTTGACGAGAACCTGTCTCAAAGGCAGTGGGTGTGAAGCAGGAGAGGGGGCTTAGCAATTAAGCACACTAGCCCTTCCAGAGGATCCGAACTCAGATCCTAGCATCCACACGGCAGCTCACAACCACCCACAACTCCATTTCCGGTGGATTTGACACCCACTTATCTGTGGGAACCAGGCATGCACACAGTACACATACATACGTGCAGGCAGAACACTCATACACGTAAAGTAAATACTTTAAACCTTTTGAAACAGTGGAAAGAGTTGGTAAGATGACTCTGGGTAAAGCGCTTGCTGTGCAGGCCTGGTGACTGGAATCTACACAGGTCAGACACGGTAGCAGTAAGTATCAAGTCCCAGCTCACTACAGGAAATGAGAGGCCAATACCCTCTCCAGAAGCACAGACCAGCTAGCCAGCTATATCCAGTGGCTGTCCTCTGACCTCCACACAGGAAATGTGGCCACATTCAAGCACCTGCACAGAAACTATTACGGAGCAATAGACAAAGACATCCAGTATTGACCAGTGACCTCCGCACTTGGACCTGCATGCGTGTGAGCACAGCACAAAAAGAATTGTAGCCTTTTCACAAGTGATACATTGTATAAATCTGATGTTAAAATCATTGATAAAGATTGTGGGGGCCTGAAGAGAGGACTCAGTGATTAAGAGAGCTAGCTGGCTGCTCTTCCAGAGGACCTGGGTTCAATTCCCAGCACCCACATGGCAGCTCACAAACGTCTATAACTCCAGTTCCAGGGTATCTGACACCTTTACACCAATACACATAAAATTAAATTATTTTTTAAAAAAAGATTGTGGGCTGCAATTTTCTGGAAATACTTTCATTGGGATGCAACATGTATTCAGATGGGCACAAAAATACTAATCGTCATAAAATATACCTGCATGGCTACACAAGAATGACCTCCTGCTCAAGTAGTAGAACACAGTTAGCTTCTGAGAAGCTCCTCCTTGGGCTTAGTGAGATTTGCTCATTTTTGTATGTGTAAGACGATTTCTTTTATTGTGATGGAGCTTTGTATTTTATGAAAATGCATTACACCATTGTGCTATCATGGTCATTTACTGTTTGGGAATGGTACAGAGTGTAGTGTTGAACCTCTTTATATGTATCTTTTGCAGCATGTGCGTACATACATGTGTTGGATGTAAATTGTAAAGTGGACTCCAAGAGTACAGAGTAAGTGTCCTAGTTGCTGTTCTATCGCTGTGAAGAGACCCCCATGGCCAAAGCAACTCTTAGAAAGCATTTAATGGAGGGCTTACAGTTTCAGAGGTTAGTGCGTGCATGGCACTGGAGCAGTAGCTGTGAGCTTTACATCCTGGTCCACAGGCAGCACCAGCGCTGGGCCTACCATGGGCTTATGGGACCTCAAACCCCAGTGACATGACCTGCCCCAGCAGTCTCACAGTCTAACCTTGCCCAAGGTACAGTATCTGGAGACCAGATGTTCAAACATGAGCCTATGGGGGTCATTGTCCTGCAGACTTCCACAATGATCATGTACATTTTAGGTTTAAGAGGTGCGGGGTCTACAAAGTTACAAAAGCCTTTTTACTTGGTGCTGTCTATCGCTCTCAGCAGTTTGGTACCCAGAAGCCTTAGGTTGGACTGCAGCACTACCAGGAAGGGAAACGGTTAAGTAAAAGCCTGTGTCACAGAAAAACAAATCTCTTGCTCCGAGGGAAATCAGAGATGGTTTCTTCTGAGTGAGATATGACTGACCATGGCCCAGGAACACAGATTCGGGTTTCCCTCAACATCCACTGTGAAATGGACATTTATAGTCACAATAAATGAAGAGATTAATGTATTTACCAAATACATTGGGGATACCATGGTCAGGTTACAGCAGTGTAGGAAAGCATCTTACATAATTTCAGGTGCTGTGTTTCCGTTTTGATTTCGAGGCAGGGTCTTACTCTTTTGTTCGTTTTTTCAGGGATGAATATTGAAGCCAGTAGCCTCATATGCTAGAAAAGTTCTCTGTTACCTGTTTACATCACCAGCCCTACAGCTTCTGTAGCCCAGGCTGCCCGGAACTCAGCACATAGGCAAATCCATGGCAATCTCCTTCCTCAGCCAGGTGAGTGCTGGGCCCAGGCATTAGCCACCAAATGCTCACTGATGAGCATTTGGTGAAACCGTTTCTTCCGTTCCTGCCTGTAGAGCATACAGTGAAATCGTGTAGTAAGCCCGTTGTACCTGCCAGCTACTGCCAGATTCATCTGCTTTCCAAATCTCCTGCCTTCTATCTAGTTAGAACTTTAGCTCTCTGCTTTCATTAGCAGCCACTGGCCTCGCACTGTTAGGAAGCCATTTTTTCCCTAATACATTTCACTTTATGGCCATTTTCTTCATATGTTGATAAGCACAAAGAAGTAAAACACAAGTTTTGCAACATTGCTGAGGTTATTCTGTCGCTAGTCAAGTGCGTTAGCGGGACAGCCTCTTACAGTAATGAACTGAGTGTTGAGCTCTTGTTTTAAAAGGTTTGCTGTGATGAGCAGGTACCCGGATAATGTCTGGGGTGCCTGCGGGTTTGGGCTGTGAAGCACAACTTCAGGTGGAACTTCATCATACTTACTCATGGGTTAATATGACCCAAGTGAGGGTCCTTGGTCAGCTCCCAAAACCATGGTGATACCGGTGAGCCATGCTCCTGCCACACAAGCTGGACTTTATTTATCTATCTACCTATCTATCTATCTATCCATCTTGAGGGAACAGGGGTGGGTGAGTGGAGCAGGTGTTACAGAGACACTGTATGAAACTCATTATCTTTAATTATTAAATGTATTCTTCTCTTGTATAATACATCCCGACCTCATCCTCCCCTCCCTCCACTCTTCCCAACTCCCCCTCCCTATCTGCCCTCCCCCTTCCTTTCAGAACAGAGCAGGCCTCCCAGTGTTATCACTGAAACAGAGCATTAACAAGATAGAACAAGGCCAGGCTGGAACCCCTACATCAAGGGTAGCCAAGGAAGCCCAGCAGGAGAAGGGTCCCAAGGGCAAGTAAAAGGGTCAGAGACCACCACCACCCCCTGCGCTCCAACTTTCAGGTGTTCTGCAAGAACACCAAGCCAGATGACAAGGTATATGTAGGTGACCCTGTATCCGTAACTGCTGCTTCAGTCTCTGAGCCACTAGGAGCCCTGGTCAGTTGGCTCTGTGGGGCTTGTTCTCCTGGCGACCTCTACCCTCCGGTCCTGGCAGCCCCTCCTCCCTCTGTTCATTAGGATTGTCCGTGTTCGGCCTGATGTTCGACCCTGGGCCTCTGCATCTGCTCCTCCCAGCTACCAGAGGAAGCCTCTCGGATGATGACTGGGTTAGGCACCAATACATGAACAGAGCAGGGTATCACTTGAAATCATCTCCAGTCTCCAGTTCTTGGCCAGCCCTGCAGTGTCAGGCATGGGCTCCCTCCTTTGATAAGGGGTTCTGCCCTTCCATTGCCCCAGCAGATCCTGCCTGGCAGGTTAGGTTATAGGCCGAAGGTTTTGTGGCTGGGATGGTGCCCCAGTTCTACCCTAGGGGCCTTGCCTGGTTACAGGAGATGGCCTGTTGAGGCTCCCTGTACCCTATTCCTAGGGGTCCTCACTAGGGTCTCCCTCATAGATTCCAGGGAGTTTCCACTGCACTAGATCTCCAGATCATCCCCTAAGTGTTCCCCAATCTA
The DNA here is from genome assembly GCA_026225945.1 of Cricetomys ansorgei. Classification (NCBI taxonomy): domain Eukaryota; kingdom Metazoa; phylum Chordata; class Mammalia; order Rodentia; family Nesomyidae; genus Cricetomys; species Cricetomys ansorgei. The sequence continues at coordinate 1,346,122 of JAMJFZ010004075.1, forward strand.
GTTGTCTTCTCCCCATATTCTCTCCCTCCACCCCTCTCCCCTAACCTCCTCCCTCCTGTTCCCATTCCACCCTCCCCCAGTCCACCTGTATGTCTGTTCTGTTTCCCCTTTGCCAGGGAGATCCCTGTGTCCCCACTGGGCCCTCCTTGTTTCATAGTCTCTCTGGGTCTGAAGCACCTTTGCCTTTGTTTAACAGTTAATGTCCGCAGTGAGTTAGTGCACGCCTTGTTTGTCCTTCTGGGACTGAGACTCACTCAAGATGATTTTTTTTCTAGTTCTATCCAGCAAATTTCATGATGTCATTTTTTAAATAACTGAGTAATACTCCATTGTGTAATATACTACGGTTTCTTTATCCATTCTTCAGTTGAGGGACACCTAAGTTGTTTCCAGTGTCTGCCTATTATGAATAAAGCAAGCTGCAATGAACATGGCTGAGCAAGCGTCCTTGTGGTAGGATGGTGCGTCCTTCGGGTACATGCCCAGGAGTGGTATAGCTGAGTCTTGAGGCAGGTCGATTTCCAATTTGCTGAGGAGTCACCATGTTGGTTTCCATAGTGACTGTACAAGTTTGCACTCCCACCAGCAGTGAAGGAGTGTTCCCCTTGCTCCATGTCCTTCCAGCATGAGCTGTCATTTGTGTTATTGGTCTTAGTCATTCTGACTGGGATAAAATGGAATCTCAGAGTAGTTTTAATTTGCATTTCCCTGATGGCTAAGGATGTTGAACATTTCTTTAAGTGTTTCTCAGCCATTGAGATTCCTCTTTTGAGAATTCTGTTCAGATCTGTACCCCATTTTTGAACTGGATTATTTATTTTGTTGATGTCTAGTGTCTTGAGTTCTTTATATATTTTGGATGTTAGCCTTCTATCAGAAGTGGAGTTGGTGAAAATCTTTTCCCATTCTGTTTTGTCTTATTGACAGTATCCTTTGCTTACAAATTTTTCAGTTTCATGAGGTCTCATTTATTAATTGTTGATCTTAGTGCCTGAGTTACCAGTGTTCTGTTCAGGAAGCTGTCTCCCTGCCAATGCGTTCAAGGCTCTTCCCCACTTTCTCTTCTATCAGGTTCAGTGTACCTAGTTTTACGTTGATGGTTTTGATCCACTTGGACTTGAATTTTGTGCATGGTGATAAATATGGATCTATTTGCAATCTTCTACGTGCACACATCCAGTTAGACCAGCACCACTCGTTGAAGATGCTGTATATTTCTGGATTCTTTATCAAAGTCTGGGTGTCCATAGTGTGTGTATTTCTGTCTGAATCTTCGATTTGGTTCCATTGATCAATGTGTCTGTTTTTATGCAATTGTATGAAACTCAAGTTATTAATAAAAGTATTATAAAAAAGAAAAGGTTTACTGTGTGCCAGTATGTCTTTTTATGTTCTAAGTTTGAGCTATCATCCAAGAAGTGGTGTCCAATCCAGAGGTAGAAATAAAGATTTGAAGGCCTTAAGAAACACCTACACTGGAGACCTGGTTAAGAACATGAACACAGAAGACGTGAATAAAGCTATGCACACAGAAACCCTGAGAGACTAAATGGGCTGCTGGGTGCTTAAATGAATTTTGGTTTTGAACTTGGGTATTGATCATGTTGTCCAGACTTACTATGTTCCTCTTGATCCAGCTCTCCGTTGCTGAGATATATGAGTTTTTGTCTTAATATGAAAATTGTTCCACCTCTGTTTATTAAAATATAACTTAGGTTGGGTGTCATAGTTTATTCTTGTAATCCCAACTGGGGGTAAATGACCAGTCCCAGGTCAGCCTGGGCTTCATAGTCAATAGCCAAGGCCATCTCAACCTCCCGCTTTCTGAAAATCTTCAGGGGCTCTTCAACCAACGTCATGTTTCTCCAAAACTTCTACAGCCTAGCCCAGGTTCTCAGGAGTTAAGATTTTGGAACTGTTTTAGAATGGGGCCAAATAATGTGTATTTTAAGCAAGTACCATAGGCAGTCTCATCACGTAATGTAGTCGGAGAGTCAGACCTGCAAGGTCATAGCCAGCCTACTTTGCAAGTCGGACAAGGTCTCTCTGATGCTCATTGGTTTTGGCCTTTGCTGTTTGTACTTGAGCACCAGCTGCAGTGGACGACTTCCTGAGTCCCCTCCCCATCTGCCACGCAGCACACATCCTCGCAAGCACACTTAGTCATTCCTTGTCTCGAAATATTAAAAGCCCTTCTTTGCTCGTGTTCTGGCGAGTCCTTCCTATTTCTGTCAAGTGTCATTTTCTTTATTAAAGAACTCATCCTGTTTGCAGCAAAGTCAACCATTCTCTTGTTTCTTTCTATAACATTGTATCCTGTTCATTTTGCTTTCAGTTGTGGGCTACTCACCTGGACCCTTTGAGACAAAGACCATGAAATTTAATGAAGGGGTACAGAGGAGACAGACTCAGCAGTTGGCTAAATATGCAAAGAAAAACTAAAGTTTAGTTTTTCAATAGTGCCCTTACTGAGGTAGGAATCAACGATTGTGATAGGTTAATTGTGCCCAAAATCACAGCAAGTGTTAAAGTAGCGAGTCCACCCCTATTAAGTCTTGCTTTTCCTCCTCCTTAAGAAGTCTTGTGTACTCCAGGAAATCCTCTGACTTGCTTTGTGGTCAAGGGTGACTTTGAACTTCTGATCCTCTGTCTCCTGGATGCAAGGATCGTAGCTATGCAGCTTTACCTGTGTATGTGGTGCTTCCAGTGGAAGCCAGGGCTTCCGGCGTGCAAGCATGTACACATGCACACCAAGCCTTGTATTTTCAAACTTGAAACTTGACGTGTGATTTAAAGTACTGGCAAAAATTCACTGCTGGGGTGCTGGAAAGATGGCTCAGTGGTTATGAACACTGCCTGTTCTTCCAGAGGACCCGGCATCCACAATGTGCTAATAATCAACTCCAGTTGGAGGGGTCCAGACGCCCTCTGATGTCCTCTGTGGGTACTGCACACATGTGGTGCTTAGACGTGCATGCAGGCAAATACACGTGCACACAAAAATAAATAGAATCAATTCTTTTAATTTTCAACTCATTTGGGGGGGAAAGCTTAGTGTATATGTTGTTTTCCATTTACTATATTATATAATTTATATGTATTTATATTATATATTTATATTTATAACATATATACATATATTTTATATTTATAAAATATTTATAAGCATATGATTAATATATGCTTGTTCCTGAAACCACTTCATAAGGACAGTCAAAATACCAGCAATAGGGGCTGGATCAATGGCTCAGGGGTCACTCAGGACTAACAGGCCAGGGTACCAGGCCAGCTGGTGCCGAGGGCAGGGTGTGCAGCAGCCTGGAGCACCCGCAGGCCCTGACCCTGAACACGATGCCCAAACGCAAGATCACCCTGATTCTGAGCAACAACCAGACGTCCAAGCTGAAGAGTGTTTCATTTTCTGAGTTAAGTCTCCTCGAAAGACTTCCATGATCTGGAGACCGTGCTGATGTCCGGGTGCGCGCTGCCGCTGGCAGCTATGAGCAGAGAAGCTTCTTTTGCAGTGGCGTCGATGACTGCAGATTCGTAACGGAGAATAAGAGACACAAGGCACCTGTGCCGAGCCTCCCACCCCCTAAAAAAAGAGAAATAATATTCCAGACATGAAACTACTGAAGAGAGTCCTTGAAAATTGTGATGAAGGTGCTGAGGCGCAGCTCCTCACAGTTGGTGGCTTCTGGGGGTGGGGAGTGGGTTTTCTTTGGTGGGGGCACAGGGGTTAGAGGGTGGACCTGGGAGGAGTGGGAGGTGGGTGTGGTCAGAATCCACTGTACGAAATTCTCAAATAATTATGCCAGAAAATATTAAATTAAATTAGCTCACTTGTACTGGTTTTCATAACTACTTTTTAAAGATTTACTTATCTTTATGCGTATGTATGTTGCCTGCACGTATGTCTGTGCACCATTCGAGTACATGCCTGGTGCCCACAGAGATAAGTAGACGTCAGATCCCCTGGAATCGGAGTTATGGATGGTTGTGAGCCACCAAATGGGTGTGGGGAACCTAACCTGGGTGCTCTGCAAGAACAGCAAGTGCTCTTAACCACCAAGCCCTCTCTCCAGTCCCCGTCTTTAAAACTTAGTAGGTATTTTCCCAATAAAGGGTGTCATTGTGACATTTTTCATGGACATATACAAGCTATTTCAGTCATCCATGTCCACCACCCTCCTGTTCTTTTGCTCACTGGTCCCTCCTCAAACAATCCCCTGTGTGTGTTGTTGAGGCCTTGGGCTGATTCCATAGCTTGGTATTTGTGAATGAACACAGGGGTGCACAGTTGTACTCCGACTCTTTCAGATAAACTGTTGGGTTCCCGAACCAGACCCCAACTTGATGACGCGCCCACAGAGAGGAACAGTCGGATAATCGATGCAAAAAGCAACAGGTTTATTATCCAGCCCGCTGAGACCGTCCTAACTCGCAGGAAAGGGCTGTCCCCCAGGGCAAAAAGCAAGCGTTTTTATTTACAGTACAAAACAGTTGCTGGTCACAAACCTAGTTGGTACGAGTCGATTGGTCCCGAACTGTACTTTATCCTGATAGGTTGGGGCCAGTTAACCTTTAAACTGATTGGTGTTGGCGTATAGCAAGGTCGCGGGCTCCTAAAAAGAATACAAGCTCAAGGTTCTAGTTAATGTGGGTTGGGGAAAGTCTTTAGCCCAAGGCCGTGGGCCATCTATGGGAGAGAAGGGGGAGGGGGAACTCTCTAGCCCAAGGTCGTCTTGTTTGTCTTAGAAAATGTTTTCTTACAGAAATTGTTTTTATGCTTCTGCTTGCAACTGGGCCTAGTGTCAAGGGTCTCAAACCTCACAATACCAAGGTAGTTAACAGGATCGTAAGTAGTTCTCTTTCCAGTTTGTTCAGGAAATTCTGTACTGACTTCCATTATGAATAGACTGATTTACATGCCCCGTCAGTGTTCTTTTGCTGTGAAGAGACACCATAACCACAGCGACTCTTACAAAGGAAAACATTTCACTGGGGCTGGCTTACAGTTTCAGAGATTTAGTTCATTGCCATCATGGCGGGAAGCATGGTGGCAGGCAGGCAGACATGGGGCTGGAGAGGTAGCTGAGAGTTCTACATCTGGATTGGCAGGCAGCAGGAAGAGAGGCACTGGGCCTGACTTGAGCATCTGAAACCTCAAAGCTCCCCAACATTCCTCCAACAAGGCCACACCTCCAAATCCCTGTCAAGTAGCACCAGGCATTCAAATATAAGCCTATGGGGTTATTCCTATTCTAACCAGCGCAGGGTCCTTTTCCTGTACTCTGTCTCATCTCCAGCAGAGCTGCTTGTGACAGTCATTCTAACTAGGGTGAGAAGGGATATCAGTGAGGTATGGATCCGAATACCCTAGAGACGTTGAGTATTGTTTGTGTATACATTTTTTTTTAGAACTATCTTGGTCAATTTATTTATCCACTTACTAATTGTATTGTTTATTTATTGTGGTATGTTAGTTGTGGATAATATTTTAGTTAAGATTCATCTTTTACTTGTTTACACCTCTGTGCCATCCCCAGCTTCCACCCCCCACAGGAGGTTCCTGTTACTTGTTTATTGAGGGTCTGTGTAAAAACAGGAAGAAAAACACCTGGGGATTTAGGGGTGGAGCAAGGAGGGAGCAGGGAGGAGGAGGTGGAGCAGGAGAACAAAGAGGAGAGCATGGGGTGAGGAAGCATTGGAGTGAGCTCTCTGGCTAGCAGCTTGGGTATAGAATTCCCTGAGATTTGACATGGTTTGTGATTAATAAAGAACATTGGAAAATTCAACGTTGGACTCTCATTAAGCGGTTAAAAGATAAAATTAACATTTATTCTTTGGTTGTTCAATTTTTTGAGTTCTTAATATATTCTTTAGTTTCAGATCTTACATTGGAGGCCTTGGATACATTTTGAGATTGTTTTTTACAGGATGAGAGCCAGGAATGTGGTTTCATTCTTCAGCATATGAATGTGCAGTCTTCCCAGCGCTTGTTAAGAGACTGTGTCTTCTCCAATGTATGACTTTGACAATATTCCAGTTGGTTTTTTGTCCACATGACACAGCTAGAGTCATCTGAGAAGAGAGAACTTCAATGGAGAAAATGAACCCGTCAGACTGGCCTGTAGGCAAATCTGTGGAGCATTTCTTTATTGGTGGCTGACATGGAGGGCCCAGCTTGGAGGTGGTGCCAGCCATTGACAGGTAGCCCTAGGTTATTATATAAGAGAGCAAACTGAGTGACCCAGTAAGCAACAGTCCTCCCTGGCTTCTGCTTCAGTTCCTGCCTTCGGGCTCCTACCGTTCTTGAGTTCCTGCCTTGGCGTCCCTCAACAGACTGTCGGGAAATGTAAGCACGATTAGCCTGTTTCTCTCAAGTTGCTTTTGCTCATGGTCTTTAGCACAGCAGTAGAAAGCAAGCTAGGACAGGTACCGTACGGATAGCTTTGTCAGACGAATGCAGCTGTATTTCCGGTACTGTGTGCTACGCCACTGGTCAACTTATTTGCCTGTTTGTTAATCAGAGTGTTTGTTCTTTGCTGTTTCTTTGCATTGCCATGCTGTTTTTGTTACTAGGGCTCTGAATTATAATTTGAAATAAGGCATTATTACTTCCAGCATTGCTCTTTCTACTCAATACTCCTATGGGCCTAGGCAGGGTCTTTTGTGCATCCATGTGAATCTTAGAATTGGTTCTTTCCTGCTTCTATGAAGAACGGCATTGACACGTTAATAAGGACTGTGTCAAATCTGCAGCCCATTTTCAGTCTTCACAGTATGAACTCTGTACTCCATGAGCATGGGATGTCTTCCCAGCTTAGACTTCTCACTACCATGTTTTCAGGCTTTCCTCCTCCTCAGTAAAGTTCATTTCAAGGGTTTTGTTTGTTTGTTTGGTTAGTTGTTAGCTGGTTAGTTATTTTCTTGCTTTTTATGAGGGGGGTGTTTTGTGTGTGTGTGGATGTGGGTGTCTGTTCTGTGTCTGTCTGTGTGTCTCTGTGTATCTCTGTGTCTCTGTGTCTGTGTGTGTCTCTCTGTGTGTATCTGTCTGTCTCTGTGCTGTGTATGTGTGTCTCTGTGTCTGTGTGTTTGACTATTGTAAATGAGATTCTGTGATTTCTATCTTAGCATATTCATATTATATAGAAAAGTAACAATTTTGCACATTGAATTCTATTGTTACTTTGACAAGAATTTTGTTTTGAGGTTGTCGCTTTTGTTTTGTTTTGTGTCTTGCTTTTTATTGCTGCAGTTGTTCAACTGCTTGTTTGTTTTGAACCCAGAGTCTCACTCCTGCCAAGCAAACATTCTACCACTAAACTCTAAGATCTAAGAGTTTCCTGTTAGAACCCTGAGGATCTTTTATGCATAGAAGCATATTGTCTACAAATGCAGACGACTGGGCTCCTTCTTTTCCTGTCTGTGTCCCTTCCTTTCTCTTGCCTTGACAGACTTTTCCTAATTAACAGGTGCCCTTTGTTGTTGTTGTTGCTGTGTGTATTTTAAATAATCAAAAAATCAGATTCTACCAGCACTCAGGAGGTAGAGGCAGGAGGATTTCTGTGAAATCAAGGCCAAACTGGTCCACATAATGAATTGCAGAAATGCCAGGATTACGTTGAGAGACCTTGTCTCCAAGAAGAGAAAAAGAAAGAAAGAAAGAAAGAAAGAAAGAAAGAAAGAAAGAAAGAAAGAAAGAAAGAAAGAAAGAAAGAAAGAAAAGGAAGGGGAAGAAGACCAGATTCTGTACAAAGGTTTTGAAATGGTGAGATGTGATTTACATTCAGTTTTGTGCCTTTTTCCTCCAGTGTTAGAGCAAATAGTCCGTGAATTGCTCATAATTTAATTCTCGCGGATGGAGAAATGCCGAGGCTCTAGCAGGCATATTGGCAGGAATCCACTTTATTGTATAAATTCACTCCAGTGGATAAAGAGCAAGCAGCCCTGGCTTTTTATGCTGCTTACACAGCATAGATGTGGTTCTGAATAGGAACTACATTTTCTTAACAGGTTTTCTCTACCCTGTTTGCCATTTGCCATCAAAGTGCATAAGTTCGCAAGTATGCAAACAGTCAATGTCTGTTGCTAATATCCCCGGAGCAGAGTGGCAGCTCTGAGACAGACTTCTGTGCTCCAACTTGGACAGATCTGGGCTTTGTTGAATTGGCAGAGGAAGGGCATTCTGAAGATTCCAGTCATTTGTACGGATAGTATGACGTGTGTGCTGCTAACCACAGCTGAGTGTAAGAGCACTCACGACTTCGAGAAGATCATATTCACAGATCTATACCCGAATAGTCAAACCTGAATAAGCAGAAAGAATCTTTGCTGGCTGGTCTTATGCCAACTTGACACAAACTAGAATTATCTGCAAGGAAAGAACCTTAATTAAGAAAATGCCTCCATAAGATCTGCTGTAAGGCATTTTCTTAATTAGTGATTGATGGGGGCGGGTGTGCCCAGCCCCTTGTGAGTGGGGCCACCCCTGGGCTGGTGGTCCTGGGTTCTCTAAGGAAGCAGGTTGAGCAAGCCATGATGAGAAAGTCAGTAAGCAGCACCCCTCCATGGCCTCTGTTGAGTTCCTGTCCTGACTTCCTTCAGTGATGAACAGTGCTGTGGAAGTGTGAGCCTAACAAACCCCTTCCTACCCAACTTGCTGTTTGGTCATGGTGTTTCACCGCAGCAGCAGAAACGCTAGCTGAGACAGAGTCCGCGTTTGTTCTTGACATGTCTGGTACCAGAACAAGAGGAACATATTTCTGACAAGAAGCTTTGCAGTAGGTTCAATGGTTTACTAATGTTCCGACATAGAGATTGTTCTGCATTTGTGGTATTTTCAAGTGGCGTGTCTTCTACATCTCAGCTACATATATAATCTGGAATGTTTCCAGCAGCTTCTACAATACAGATATGGTGATAAAGAAATGACTCCGCACACACAAGCGCACACTTGCAAATAAATAAATATAATAAAAAAAAACTAAGAATGTAGGAAAAACTTTTAAGTAATTTACAGTATTAAACATAAAATCTGCATTTAGCTTTTCTCACTGTATTTGAAGTAAGTACACAATAACATTTTGCATGCAGCTTTTAGGCAAGCTTTTTAAAAACAATCTAAGGACACCATGGAACTCCTTTAATTTGAAAGAAATGAGATTAGCTGAAATAACCTTATGTTGTAACTAATAAAATAATCCTGGGGCAGCTTCTGTGTCCCGCAGCGCTCCCAGGGAGGTTCTTTCATACCCAAGGACCATTGGTTAGGACAGGGATGCTGGAGTAGCCCCATTTGCATCTGGAGCTCATGTCTAAGGGTCAAAGTCCTGCAAAAGCACCTTCTGCATAAAGTGTGGTCCCACAGAGAAAAGAGGAAGACATCTTGTCAGAAAATGGGCTCAGCCCTAGGCTTCCATCTACAGCACTCACATAAGCACCAACCAGGCCACATTCCTTTGCCAATGACCTTCTGTGAAGCAGACAGCATTTAGACTTTAGCTGGGTTTTGCCAGGGCTAAGAAAGTGGGGAGCAACCAAACTCCTGCTGCCCTCAGAGTGAGAATTCCGGAGTTCAAAGCATGCTTTGACCCATTCTTAGCTCTAGGACAGCCCCACAACCTTAGAGAAGCACGTTTTTTTCCATGAAGATGGGAGGGGTTGAGGGTGTAGTCAGAGGGCGAGTGCTTGCCTAAATTGCACAAAGCTTGGGTGATCCCCAGGACACATAACCCATATATAGTATGTTCCTATAATCCTGGCCCTGGGAGAAAGAGCAGGAGGACCAGGGGTTCAGAGTCATCCTCAGCTATACAGAGTGTAAGGCCAGACCAGACTACAAGAGACCTTGTCTCAAAACAAAGAATTCTATGTATATACAAAATGCGGTTTGTAGGGAATTATCTACCACTGCTCAGATTAACCAGGTATTCTCAGATCTCTCAGCCCGATGTGAGTTGTTCATTAACTTAAGTTATCCCATCTACTAAATTTATTTAAATTAAAGTGGAAGGCAAAAGTTTTCCATTATGCTGAGTTTTCACTTGAATTTAAAATCAAAGAGTTGTGAAAGTTGGATTCTTTGATGAAAGGCTTAAAACATTTGATAACTTTGTAGTATTTGAATATCTGAGAGACGGAAAGATGGAAGGTCAAGTGTCCAGTGCCTGGCTCCCTCAGGTAGAGGAAGCAAAGCCAGCCCAGAGTGTGTGTGTGTCAAAAGCTGTCTGCACTTTAAAACCCAGAAAAGCTAGAATTGTGTGTTGTGATGTGCACCTTTAATCCCAGCACCATCTCAAAAACAAAAATTTTTTTTTCCAAAAAGCCAATAACCTCAACGTTTTTGGGGATGTTTCATTGTTTAGGAGTGTTTATGAAGGTCTTAAAGACCACCTTGAAAGAAGTTTAAGTAGACTTAAATCATCTCTATGTATTTATGCAGACTCAGGAGGTTCTAATAAAAACTGTGCGTTGTGGGGTGGGTGGGCAGCTCAGTCAGTAAAGTGTTAGCCATGCAGCATGAAGATCTGAGTTCAAGCCCCAGCACTCACATAAAAGCCAAGCACTGGAATCCCAGTCATGGGGAGGTGGAGACAGGGAGACCCATGGGTTTCCTGGATAGCTAGTCCAGCCAAATCAGGGACCTGCAGGTTCAGTGAAAGACTTGAAAAAGAAAGGTGGAGAGGAATTAAGAAAGATGCCTGATACGAACTTTTGGGCTCAACATGCGCATGCACAGCCATATCCACAGCATACAAACATGTGCAAAATGACCAGTGTTTAATGTTCCCGTGAGCCATGCATGCTGCTAAATTCACTTCTCATCTTATAAAAGGGTTTATTTGATGTGTATGCATGCTTTGCCTGCTCCTATGCCTGCCCACAGGCAGCTGAAGAGAGTGTTGGATCTCCTGGGACTGGAGTCACAGATAGTTCTGAGCTGCGGTATATGAGTTCTGGGAATCAAACCCGGGACCTCTGGAAGAGCAGCAAATACTCTTAACCACTGAGCCATCTCTCCAGCCCCTTATTTTGTTTCTTTGAGACAGAGTCTCATTCAGTAGCCCAGGCTGACCCAGAACTCACTGTCCAGGATACCCTCTAACTTAAGTGATGGATTGTTGTTTTTAGTTTTCGGTCTCCCTGGCACGTTCCACCACCACCCTATCCCAGCCCGGAGCTGGCTGGGAAGCCGCTTGGTTCCTGCCCAGGCCAGGGGCGAGAGGCTCAAGCCGAGAGCCGTGGGGAAGCACTGGGGACGCTTGGGATGTGGGTTCCTAAGACCGCGTGGTGTCGCCTGACCCCGCTTGCTGAGAACGAACACGAGACGGAGACGGCATCTGGTGGACCCAAACTCGTTTATTCAAGGGGTTCTTCCCCAAATAAAAAACCTCTCCCCATAAGGGTGTGGCTTCTCCCTTCGAGCAGGGAAGCCTTAATTAGTATGGCAGGGGGAGTGTTCCTAAGCAAGGGACCCACCCCAATGCAGACAAACATGTTCCTTTAGCTTCTTGTGAAGCGAGCAAGTTATATTATTCTGGCTAGGGACCTTCCCGGGCTGGGAGAGCAGGAGTCTGCCAAGCGTCTCATCCTTCGTCACCTTTTTCAGGGAGTAGGGGCACTTGGCCTTGACTTCTACTGCTTTCCAGCCCCCGGGTCCCACAATGGATGGATGGATGGATGAATGGATGGATGGGTAGATGGATGGGTGGATGGGTGGATGGGTGGATGGGTAGATGGATGGTCAGGTGGCAGGCCCAGACAAGCCTACCACTTGAATAGAGCACATCAAAGCAGGGATGAAGCCAAATTGAAGCTCCACGGACAGTTGGGAGTTCCTGGTTCTTAGTGTGTGTGTGTGTGTGTGTGTGTGTGTGTGTGTGTGTGTTTGCATGCACACAGCAAGGCATACCTATAGAGATCAAAGGACAACATGAAAGAATCCTTTTTCCACCAAGTAAGCCCCAGAGATCAAGCTCAGTTCATCAGGAGTGGCAGCCAGTGCCGTTAGCCCCTGAGCCGCCTCACTGGCCCACTGGGTATTCTCTCTATGGGATTCAGATGAAGGGCTTGCACCCTTTCCTGGGTCTGCTGTGCCTGGTAAGTCCTCGGATCTGATCTATCTAGAAGACTCTAAAGTGCCCGTGTCTCTCTACAGTCTCAGTTCACTCTGGTGAAAGTACGTGGAGACCCTCTACTCCCAGGAATCAGGTTTTATCATCTGTCCTGCCCAGGTGATGCCAGACAGATGGCTCCGTTTGCCTGTCCCCAGGTGCAGAGTTGTACTCGTTCATACAATGCAGCGTAAAGGCGACTTATAAATCTCAGGGCAGAGCACATTCTGAAATACCGCTGTTACACAATATGGCGTACCTCAGGCCTGACGCAGTTCTCATTACCTGAGCCTTCTAGAGAGAAGCACAGGAGTGTTTTTCTTTTCAAACATTTAAAAATAATTCCATGTGTGTTAAGACAATTTTATTTTAAATATGGTCTTAACAAGGCTTTTTTTTAATGGACTATGAGACATGTTCTTCAGTCTCACACAGCGTTGTTGTTGTTGGTGGTTTTTTTTCCTTTTAAAATTTGCTTTGAAGCTGGGCAGTGTGGCACACGCCTTTAATCCCAGCACTTGGGAAGCAGAGGCAGGTGGATCTCTGTTGAGTTCAAGACCAGCCTGGTCTACAGAGTGAGTTCCAGGACAGCCAGAGTTACACAAAGAAACCCTGTCTCGAAAAACAAAACAAAATAAAACAAACACAATTGTTTTGAGACAGGGTCTCTCAACGTAGCTCTGGCTGTCCTGGAACTTGCTACGTAGACCAGGCTGGCCTCGGACTCACCAAGATCCATCTGCCTCTGCCTCCTGAGAGCAGGATTAAAGGGTGCGCTACCACACCCAGTTTAGCAGAGGTCTTTTTGTTCTGCGTTTAATATACAGATGTTCATAAAGCAACCCTATATGGGTCCCCTGAGTTCCACTGTCAGCAACTGCTGTACTTGCCTTGCCACACATCTAACTTACACATCCCTCTCTTCATCGTTTAACCCAGGTGTGGGCGGGAGGGAGACCCTTCAAAAGAAGTTGGAAACAGCTTTAGGGGATTTTTGTTTTCAGGAACAGTGTTTGGCCACTGGAGGGCGTCCAAAGGCCATCGAATGTGTTCGGATGTCATCGACAGTGAGAAGGCTCCAGAAGAGTTGTCTGGAGTATATATGGGTCATCAATTAGACTGACAGAGCATGTCAGAAATCCCCCCCAGGACAACAGCTCTGCGTCTCCACCCTTGTACTAAAATCCCTGAAAAGAAGTGCGTCCACGCTGGGCATTCTAACAAGGCTGACTGGATGATTAGAACGTTCATGACTGGGGAGGGTTGGAATGCTGCAGATCCAGAGTTGGTTATCTCAGGCTATCTTTAGTTGCTAAGTAGCCATTTATTGCTCACCTCTGTGAATGACCTTGTCTCCCTTTAACTTCCACCAAGCCAGAAGCTAAGAACGTCATCTGATAGTGTGTCCAGGAATAGCCGAGGCTCCCAGCCTTGCTGCCCACAACCTGCTCTTGATGTTCCTCATCAGTGTATTTGTAGAATGTTCTGATGAATGACTTTGTTGTTGTTACTATAAAAACTATGAATTTGTTACTTTGTTAAAACATAGAATTTGTGAGGGCTGGAGCAATGACTCCTGTTAAGAGCACTGGCTTCTCTTGCAGAGGACCTGACTTCAGTTCCCAGCACCCACACAGTGACTCACAACCACCCCTAACTCCAGTTTCAGGGGACCTGATGCCTCTTTCCATCTGCTTATGTTCTGTGTGCATGTGGTGCACACATATACACTGAGGCACTCATACATACACAAAAATAAATTAAACATAAAATAGATTGGTACACACCTTTAATCCCAGCACTTGGGAGGCAGAGGCAGGTGAATCTCTGTGAGTTTGAGGCCAGCCTGGTCTACAGACTGAGTTCCAGGACAGCCAGAGTTACAACAGAGAAACCCTGTCTTGAAATCCCATAAATAAATAAATAAATAAATAAATAAATAAATAAATAAATAAATAATTTTATTTAAAAATAATGAAATAAAATAAAATAAAATAAAATAAATATTAAATTAAAAACAACAGCAACAACATGGTTTGAGGCAACCTAAATGTGTCTTTCTCCGTCATGGTCATTCATATTTTGTTTCAGAACTCTCTTAGGTAGGGAGAGTTGTTTCTAACACCGATGTCCTCATGGCTTCTTTTTTAACAGTTACATAAGTTCAGAAAAGAACCCACATCACTGACATCAAATGATTCTTGATAGCATCAATTCTAATCTAATTATTTGGGTCAGAATCTCGGATCAGAAAGCTAAATCAACACAGGGTGTTATATTTGTAGAAATAAACTGATAACATGAACAAACCTGTAGGCTTTCTGTGGGGTGGAGTTTGTGTTGTGGGGGCAGTTTGTTTTGCCGGCCCTGGGGCTGATACCCAGAGCCCCCAAATGCAAACGCTTCACTCTGAGCAGCAGGCTCAGCACCGGTGTTTGCTAACTGCTGAATAGGATCACCGCACATTGAATATCACTGCCAATCAAAGTTAAGCAATTAACCTGCTTTGAGCATCATAGGGCTGAAAGTAGCAGCGTAATATGAGAGGTACCATTAAATTCAAAAACGGAAACGGAAACTTTTTTTTTCATGTCAGGTTTTCTCCGAAGCAATCTTCAGGGTTCTAGTGAGCAGTTACCCTGTTTTTGTCCTGGTCTCCTTCCTGCCCTCCACCGCCTCTTAAACAAAATAGCTTGTCTGGAGCTGTAGTTCTGTGGTAGAGCCTTTGCTTTTTGCATGCACAATGCTCTGGGTTCGAACTCCAGTACTAAAGTGGACAAGGCCTTAACCGTACAGTAAAAGCAAGAACCTAGGGATGCACGGGAGCTCCCTGCCATGTGTGTGCAGCGGGAAAAGCGGGATCAGCCACCCAGGTCTTCCAGGGTCAGCTAGCTGAGGCCAGAGTGGGAGCAAGAGGCACCGGGCCCTGTGGTGACTGCGGCTCCTCCTGGCACCCGAGGCTGCTGGCTCCTGGAGCTGTGGTTTTCAGTCACCCTTGGGTCACCTCCACACTCAGCACAGGTCACCGAGCTACAGCCCTGGCGCGGCTGTTAAGAAAGTGTTGGGCTTTGTTTGTGCTAAGACGTGCTTACTTTTATTTCTGTGCATGAGTCTCGCGTGCATGTATGTATGCACACTACACGTGAGCCTGTTGCCTACGAGACCGGTTCTGCAGCAGCGGAAGGGTGTCCCAGTGAAGGGGACCAGGGAACACCGTGAAGTCACCACGAAGAGATTTCCACGCGAGGGGTTTATCGGAGGGATTGGGGTGTAAGGAGGTGGGGGCAGGGGAAGACATGGGGCGGCTATCTAGAGGGGGGGATATGGAGCATTACCTGGGCCTTGGTGCGCTGACTCGCGGAAGGCGGGATCCGGGTGGGGAATGGGTGGTTCTTAGTGTGCACAGCATCCCTCTCTTTTGTTATAAAAGGCACAAAGACTGACTGGTGAGGTTAGGAACTGAGACACCATGCTCTTCAGACTGCTTCCTGTTGTTTGGGAGTGTTGATATCTTTGGGGGCGTTGTTGTTCCTCACCATCAGGGTATATTTGGGAGTCATAAGTCTACAGTTCTTTGGCTTGGGGTTGGTAGTCCTGTAACAACAACAGGTTAATTGTTTGATTAGAGATTTTTCGAATTTATTGTTTAAGAAACAACACTTTTTTTTCTCCCAGTTAACAAAGCACGGTACATTTAGTAAAAGCAGGAAAATAAGGAGGATGGGGTTCTCCAAGGCTGGGAGTGGGGTCAGAAAGGGTATGGGGTTCTCCAAGGCTGGGGATGGGGTCAGAAAGAGTATGGGGTTCTCCAAGGCCTAGGGCCTGGAGGCATCTAGTTGTCCTTCACCTTTTTGAAGATCTGTTGATTGTCAGTACTCATCTGGGATGTTTGACCTGCGCAAGGTGGATCCTGGTCTCATGACTCCCTGAAGCTTATAAGAACTTTTTTATGTTTATAAAAGGAGATAAAAGTTTTATATATGTTAACATTACCAACTGTAATCTGTATTGAAATCCACATTGTAGAGAGAACATGAGACTCACAACTGTGAGCTAAAAACTCTGACTAAAAGCTTGGGGACCCAAAAGTAATTTGGGGTTAAAAGCATTAACACATTTTCCAGGGGAGCTGGATATATGGATTGGACAGAGATGCTTTTAGCACAATGAGAAGTATTTCTAAGTCTATATTTAGGAGACAACCAAAGGAGATTTAAATTTTGGGATTGTGGCTATGATAATATCTGAAGTCACTTCCTTGGACCTTCAGTCTTACTTAAGCTTTCATACCCATACCCCCGTTCTTAGACTCTTGAAACTTATTATAAACACTCTATTAAACCCTCAGGACTTATATTAACCTTAATCTTTTTCTATCCAATCATTTCTCATGAGACACAGGTGAAGTCATTGTAAGGTAAGCTCCTTTAAATAAATAAAAAAAAAAAGTAAAATGTTACTTTGAAACCTGTTTTGTGAGTTTATCTCTCTTGGAGTTTGGTAGTTTCTCAGCGACACGTGCTGCTTGTAACATGCCAAAGCTAGTTAGCTGTCAAGCAATCAGAGGTCTGAGGAGGGATGCATTGTAGAATCCAAATGGCCTACGTATGGGTTAAAGTGACAGAGGCCCGTTGCCTCAACAGTTACCAGAGACTCCTGTGGTTCATGGAGGGCAGAAGTAGTTGGCTTTTGGCTGGCACACAAGACAGCGTTTGGTCTCCATACAGAGCAGCATTTGGTCTCCATACAGAGCAGTGTAGGTGTCGGGCTGCCCAGGTCTGACACATTTTACTGTGGAGAAGAAACTTGGGGAAACTGACCTTACTTTGATGGGCAGAGGACAACAGTCAACTCAAAGGTGTCCACGGTTTGTGCAGAGCCCTGGCAGCAGTGAGTCACGGATGCGGCAGCCTTCCCAGCGGTTAGCGCTAGTCCAGGTGGATTTATTGTTGCAAGGCCGTCATATCCTTTGGAGCCCTCAAAGGTCACGGTTAGGAAGGGTCACTGTTTATTGTGGAAAGCTTAAACATTTTAAATGCCATATTCAGTAGATCTCTGAAGGGTTGGAGGGCCATAATCTATTGAGTATATTTGAGCCGAACAACCTTTGTTTTTAGTTACTTGCTTTTAGACTGAACTCTGAAAACACATACAGAAAGTTAAATTAAGCTTATTCCTGGAATTAATTACATTAGTACTCTGCATGACTACCAGTATAGTTCTGAACACATAAAAGAATTTGATCATTTATAAATGATCAAAATGATCTATAAAAACGACCTTATTGAAAATAAATAAATAAATAAAATCTCATCCCGAGAAAGACTCGGGGCTACGTTGTGATCCTGAACACCCATTGTAGTCACTGGCTGGCTAATGAAGACTTTCTATTGTCCTAAAGAAACAAAAAGCAACTGGGCAGTGGTGGCACACACCTTTGATCGCAGCCCTGAGGAGGCAGAGGCAGGCAGATCTCTGTGAGTTCAAGGCCATCCTAGTCTACAGAGTGAGTTCCAGGACAGCCAGAGTTACAACAGAGGACCCTATCTCAAAAAACAAAAAGCTTGTACATCTTTATTATCTTTAACATTTTACAATAAGTGTTAATGATAATTATTAAATTAATAATAATTATTGTATATTATATAATAATCATATTTTAATAATATTGATATTTAATACTATATTCTATCATTAAATATTCTTTATTATTTATTATCATATAATAGATATAATATTTATTTATTATCTAATTACTTATATCTATTAAATTCTATATAATCTTATGAAAATAAGATTAGAATTTTACAGCTTTATCTATGTTAAGTTTGAGCCTTAAAAATTTGAATTGAAGATTTAGTTGGAGACCCTTTAGCATAAATCATAAATGTAGTCCATAAAGAAACTGGGAACTTTACTTTCCTGATCTTTTTATAGTGTACCTTTATAGAATATCAGTTTTTAGTATGACTTAGTTTATTCAAATAGCTGAAGTTTAACAAAGTTAGCAAAGACAAGAGGATAGATGCATTCTTAAGTCTGAATAGACCTTAGGAATTTGTGGATGTTATTTATCAGACATACCTATGTTGTTTTTAATCATATATTTCTTTGGAAGCCTGATGTTGAACAGAGTTAGAAAAGACATAAGTGATTAGATTTCTAAGCCTAAATAGATCTTAGGTGAGGAGAGACATTCTTTAAGCCAATGGTTCCCAACCTTTGTAATGTTGAGACCCTTTAATACAGCTTTAAGTTCTTGGCCAGACTGCTTAGATCACTGTCTTGTTGCATGTGTTCGGTGAGCATAGCCATAGACCTAATTTTTAGCTATTAAAACATTTTATAAATTTAAAATGTCTGATAGCCTTATAAATTTAAATATCTTAAAAGTTGTATCTGATTTTTAATTTTCTGTAAAGCTCCAAAATTTCCTCCTAAAAAAGTTTAAATCTGGGCTGGAGAGATGGCTCAGTGGTTAAAAGCACTGGCTGCTCTTCCAGAGGACCCCGGTTCAATTCCCAGCATCCACATGGCGGCTCACAACTCTGTAACCCCAGTTCTAGAGGATCTGACGCCCTCACACCAATGCACATAAAAAGAAAAAAGATAGGCAATAAGCGTAATCTGTATAAGGCAAGACCAAGTTCTGACAGTGCAGACAACTCAGTGCCCTGTATCTGGGATTCACTTTCCTCTCTGGCCCCACCCTTGGCAGACAAACAGCTTACCTGCTAGGTCCCAGCTGGCTTCACCTCACAGCTGCTGGTGCCTCTGGTGGTATCACATGGTACCGGCATCTCCCAAACTGCCAAGGTCCTTGCCTGGGCTCTTCAGTAATTCCAGCTCTGCCGTACAGTGGCAAGTCTCGGCTGTTTATATCTTTAAACCCTGTTTATATCTATAACCCCTTCGTATCTTTAAAATCGACACCATCTGAGTGACTCACATTAAAAAGTTTGGCTGCAGCGCAAGGTACCTTACTGTCTATGACCTCATAGGGTGCGGCTTTAGTGCCTGATTAAACAGGCATTGTTTTCAAATCCCGTCTTTTATGACCTTTGTTTTCAGGACAGTAATTATCACACAAAAATCCATTTTGATTTAAAACGTCTTGGCAATCTTTCGTTGTTTCTCCGGTCAGTTAATATGTGATCACCTCCGTTCAAGATGGCGGTGAAGTCACATGACATCCATCCTCCTCAACTCTAGTCGAGATGGTGGAAAGCCGCGTGGTGCCAAGCCACATGCTGTCCGCATCCCAAAATGGTGTTACGCCACACAGTTCTTTAAGATTGCCATGTATAGATCTGTAACCATCATGTTCTGAGAAAGACTGTGTACCTACCTGTTGGGGCTGTTCTCTGCTTTTCTCTCAATCCTTCAGAAAGGATACCTTTCCCGCAAATTCTTCAAAGCCAGCCTGCTTGTCTTCAGCCTTTGGCATCTGAACGAGCCCGTTGCAAGGACTGCATGTCATTGAAGCCTCTGTTTTCAGGACCCTGGGTGCTACATCCATATTTAATGTCATTCATTATATTGTTCATGGGGCAATCTTTAAAGAAAGCGGGTGTACATGAAGTGCTTTCTGTGGATTTAGCGTTTAATTGATGTCAAGCTATTGGATTGCTTAAATAAGTATGTAAAAATATCAGTTAAGGCATCGATGTGTGAAACAAAGCCAAGGGAGACCCAACGTTGCCACTTGGCCTTAGGCTGATTGGAGCTTCTCTGCACTGACAGAAGAGACAGACTTCAAAGCTCCGATCTCACTGCGCACGCGTGAAGGGGAGGGAGCGATTACTTTGGCCTTATTTGGCATTGGACATGCTTCAGTTGCAACAAACTGCAGTTTTCTTTTCCGTGCCAGGCCAAGTAAAGAGAAAAGGAGACGTGGAGAGTGTTCAGAGGAGAACAGTGACCAATTAAAGGCGTGTGAAATCGGAGCTGTGAGACACTGTTAATAGAACTGGGCTTGAGCTGTCAAAGGCAATAGATGATTAACTGTATGTGAAAAAAAAAACACCTTCCTCAAATCCTAGGCTTATGTTAAATTACGGGATTAAGGAGGAAAAAGAAAACCCATTTAGCAAGGGGAAGTCAGAACTGAGGACGGAAACCTAACAAAGGCACTTTAGAAACCTAAGCGTCATAATGTGAAATTCTCAGAGCATTATTCAGACAATTGTATTCACTTTTATATTTCAGCACATAGAGCTATTTTAAGAATTGAAGATGGTTTTGATAAATCCTCAAACTGTGAATCAAAATCAAGGTAGAGGTGAGTTTTTGATGAAGCCACTGGTCATGTCCTGGTCCTGGTGGCTAGCTTGGGGCTTTGCTAGATTTTGGCTTTGATTTTCTTTGTTTCTCCCTCCTTCCCCCCATTTTCCTTCTCTCTTCCTTCCTTCCTTCTTCCTTCCTTCCTTCCTTCTTTCCTTCCTTCCTTCCTTCCTTCCTTCCTTCCTTCCTTCCCTTCTTCCCTTTGTAGTTATATTGTTGTGCCTTTAGAAGACGGAGCCAGTGCAGCCTTCAGTCTCCTACAGAAAAAAGAAAAAGTGGATCGAGGATTTCATGCAATGCATTCTAGTCATATTCACGCTCTCCTAACTCCTGGGGCTGCGATCTTTTCTCAGCTGGCGCTGGCTTCCGGGGCCGCTCCACATGTGGCTGTAGCACGTTGACTGCTGCTTTTCTTTTCCTCGCATGTGTGTTATTTTCATTTTTTTTTTTTTTATTGAAAACGAAATTTCTTCACGCGCTGTTTTCGATTGTTTCCCCTCCCCAGGCCCTCCTCACTCCCCGCCCACTCAGCTTCCTGTTCTCACTCCCTCTCAGAACAGGGAAACAAAAAACAAGGGTCAAAACAAACCAGCAAGAACCAATAAAACGAAAGAATACCACAACAAACAAAATGTACAGAGAAGAAAGAACAAAGCGTGGCGTCAGTTTTGTGTTGGCCTCCTAACTGCTCCTGGGCATGGGGCCCGCCCTGAACTGTTTCCTCCTCATTTACTAAGTTATTAAATTACTAAAATCACCTAAATTACTCCAAATGCCTAGAGCAATTCTTCTGCATCAAGCTGTCACTGCACCCTGGGCAGCGCTCTGCTTCCTCCCCTGTCCCTTCTCCAAAGACCTTTAAGGCCACTGAGGCCACACCGGTGTCTGTGTCCTACTGACTTAGCTCATGTTTAAAATGGGACCTCAGGTAGAAGTCCATGTGCTTAGTCTGTGCAGAAACCCAAGTTTGCTTTTTCACACCGTAAACGTAAATACAGTAAGTAGTTCTATGCTATTCTTTGGGCCTGACCTGGCTGCTCTTGGCTCAGTTGAAAGTGATGTCTTCTGCCTTCTGGAAGTAGTTGCAGCTTTAGGGGATTAAAAAACAAAAACAAACAACAACTGTTAGGGCAAGCCTGGCGGGTTTCTAAGGAACCGCGAGACACGAACCGCTGCAAACGCATGAGGCATTTATTGATTACCGGCACGCGTCCGGGTCCCGCCTATCCCACGCAGGAGATGAGCATGGCGGCCCCGATCCCTTTCCCCCCAGCCCTTTTATGGGGTTCAGGGGAAAGGGGTCTGGGGATGGGGGCTCGTGCAGCTTTGATTGGCTCAGAGCTCTCTGTTAAACTCATTGGTTGGGAGTTTCGAGCACGGGATCCAGAGGGGGCGTGGTCAACCTGTGCCCTTGGACTAGCCATCCTTGAGACAGGGTGGCTCCTGGTATGCTGGGGAAGGACGAATCCTGCTGATAAGCTTAATGGTCATTTCCCTGTGGGTGGGGAGGAGACTGAAGAGTACTGTTAACGGCTGTACTTGGGAAGGCATTTCCCCCTATATGTGACTGCATTCCTAGGCTTCATATTTCTTAAATCCTTTCACAACAACAAAAACAAAACGCGTTTGAAATTATCTTTTCAGCTTCTGTGCCTTAAGCACGTGGTAGGGCAATGGAGTAAGTTCAGAAGTGCACTGAGAAGGTGTGTGGGGGCTGGGCGGGACAGGGACGTCAGGGAGGGGCTTCCGCAGAGCATGACACCCCGGAGTGGTGCAGAGGCACAACAGGAAGGAAGAAGAAAGACTTAGGTATGTCAGTTGGCCATGCACTGGCTCCTGAGCTGTCCGTGAGGGTATTTTCTACTGTTTGTGCTGTGGTTCCTGGTTCGCTCACTTGTTTTTGTTTTTCAGTGTTGGGGATCAAAATAAGGTCCTCACACTCGCTAGGCAAGTACTCCAGCGTGGAGCTGTGTCCACAGGTTTCCATGAGTTCTCGTGAGTCCGGGAATCATACCTTCACACTCTGCAACATTCTGCGTGGAGAGGGGTTTGTCCGAGCCGCTGTTGGCTCACTCTATTTTCTTTATTCATTCCCCAGCATTTCTGATATCTTATGTGAAATAAGCAAGATATGAGAGAGCCTTATTTCAAAAAGCTAGAAATTAGAGAGAAGCATTTGAACATGGTGTTCACTGTCAGTTCAGACAAGTGTTTGGCTTGTCTTTTTGTTGTTGTTGCTTGTCAAGTTAGTTTTGCTATGTAGCCCAGGTTGGCCTTGAACTCCTGATACTTTTGTCTCTCCTGAGAGCTGAAATTACAGGTATGTACTCCCAAACCTAACTCACACATAGCTTTGAAATGTCCTAGGTAAGGAAGGAGCCTATGTGGAGATGTTTATGTGTCTCTGGGTATGTGTGCTAGGATCTTACTTCATAAGAAATAAAGTTAAGTAAGATCGAATTTAGGGATGAATACGTTCATAGATATCAATCTGAATATTACGTATTCCTATCTCTGGAATATCAGACGGGAATCTGAAGGACTAATTTAATCTTCATATTAATCTTCAAAAGGGCAAGGAGTTTCAGGCTCTCACTTTGGAATAGCAGACAAGCAAAGGTCAGAAGCAGAAGACCCTAGGCAAAGCTCACTTCTCTGCTTGCCCAACAACAGCAGGAAACAGGGACAGGTAGTTATTGTCCACATGGAGGTTGGCAGAAGCAAGAAGGAGCTAGAGAGTGAAGGCCGAAGTACCGTGCTTTCCAGTGGGGAGGATGTAGTGATTTGCATGAGAATGGCCTCCACAGGCTTCTATTTGGGAAGGATTAGGAAGTGTGGCCTTGTTGGAGGCATGTCACTGGAAGTGGGCTTTGAGGTTTCAAAAGCCTAGGCCAGGCCCAGTGTCTCTAAAGTTATGCTTTTAAGTTTTAATTACTGTGCCTAAGTGATCTATAAAACAAAAAGACAGATAATCTTGTAATCCCTACTTGTCCAAGGGCAGATAACTTCCTGGAATGCTGGGTGGGGGATGTTCCTGTTGTAGGCCCCTGAAGGCCCAGGAGCAGCTAAGCCCCACCCTCAGACCTCTCTAATACCCTAAGAGCTGGAGGCAAGAGAGCTGATAAGTGCCCCCCCCCTTTCTCTAACTGCTATAATGGCCATTTCCAACCCTTAAGATAGGAGAGTGACCAGGCCACATACTACAGAAACAAACAAACAAACAAACAAAACAAGGTCAGGTCACAAATATCCCACCAATCCCAGGCTACCCTGGAAATCTTCATCCCCCCGCCCCCCAAGAAACCCTATACAAAGTCTGCTTCTCACCCAAGCAGAGGTAGGTGCCTTCCTGGTTTTTTAACTCCCAATAAATCTCTTATGCAAGATTTATTGTGCAGCGTGACTTTGTGGTATTCCCTGGCCAAGACTGCCAAGACACCTGTCCATCCCAGGTTAAACATGTGAGATTGTTGTGGGGACCTTTTGATCCAATTATACCAACACACAATTTGTTGAAAGAAAATTTTATTGAGTTCAAGCATAAAAAGAAAAAAAGAGAAAGAGAAAGAAAGCTGGAACGGCCAGCGATGTACTCTGATATGAAAGTTCAGAGCTACGACCTCGATTCAAGTTTTTACAAACTATTTAAGCTTGAAAACCATAAACATTTTGTGCCAACATAAAAGTTAGTCATAATTTTTAACCAATCAGAAACTCACTAATGATCATGGTCAGAGTCACCATAACTCAGAAATGACACATCTCAGTTCCAAAACAAGTACCCGATGATCATTCTGTTTTGGCCTCACTGGTGGGCTCTGGAGGCTAAGGGCTTTTCTCATTTTCCTGGGAACCTGAACATTGTCTCTGTTTTAAAATGGATTTTATAGTTTGAGATGGCATTGGTTCTGCCGTTTCATACCATTTCAAGCTAACAAGCCACATGTTTCAATTCCCTAAGAAAGTTTGGATAATCCAATGACACCAGGTATGCTTAATCACTTGTAGGTGGGAGATCCCAGACCAGAAGTACATCAGGATATGTGCCTGCCCCTGATTGGACCAGGTGGGATGTGGCCTATGGGTTCTAATTTTATAAGCATCTGTTGGATGTGACTCAGTGCTATTTTGTGGGAAGCCTGGAATGGTCCTGGCCAAAGTTCATCATTACTGGCCAGTATTTAATTAAAGTTTGCTTCAAGTTTGGCTGAAAATTTTGGTGATGGTCTTATACTCCATTGGTGGGATTAACGGTGACTTAAGTGCAAGATAGAAACAGTATAGCAAGGCAGATTCTGTGAATAAGAAAGAGTGGAACTAAAAGGATTTAAGAAATATAAAACCTAGGAATTCACCTAAGTGCTAACAGTCACGTGTAGGGGGAGATGCCTCCTATTGAAAGATGCCAAGTACAGCCATTAACAGTCTCTTTAGTCTCCTCCCCACCCACAGGGAAATGACCATTAAGCTTAACACCTATCAGCAGGATTCGTCCTTCCCCGGCATACGAGGCACCACCATGTCTCAAGGACGGCTAGTCCAAGGGCACGGATTGACCACCCCCTTCCCGCGCGCAAACTCCCAACCAATTAGTCTAATATAGAGAGCTCTGAGCCAATCAGAGCTGCACAAGCCCCCATCCCCAGACCCCTTTCCCCTGAACCCCATAAAAGTGCCTTGGGGGAAGGAATCGGGCCCCGCCATGCTCATCTCCTGCGTGGGAATAGGTGGGACCCGACTTGCCGGATAAAAATAAAGCCTCGTGCGTTTTGCAGCAGTTTGGAATGTCTCGTGGTTCCTTAGAAGTCTGCTGGCTAGCCCTAACAGAACCACCTACAGGAACTCGAGAATGGGATTGCTCCAGACCAAGGTGAGAAGTAACATAACCTTGCTCTAATGGGCAAGAATACAGGATAAACAAATTGCTTTGCCTCGCTCTTGTCACTCCTATTATGCTGTAAGATACATATACACACACACATACATACATACATACACATATATACACACATATATACACACACATACATCCACACACACATCCACACACACACACATACACACACATATATACAAACATACACACACATATACATACACATACATACACACACACATACACACACACATATACATACACATACATACACACATACATACACACACACATACACACACACACACACACGTATATAAACTCTGATACTGAGAATTATTTTTACCTCGGTATACCTCCCCTATTAGACTTAATTTCTAAGAAGCATGGTCCTAAGCCCATCATAGACATTTGTGAATGAAAACTTCTGAAAAGAAGTTATGTCTGCAGAGATTGATTGGCTGATTAGAATTTCAGTACAGTGGGGATTGGAATGTTGCAGATCCAGAAGTTAACTACCTTATCTTGGGCTATCTCTAGCCCTCTGGAACAGCCCTTCCTTGCCCACCTCTGAGTCAGAACCAACATCTTGTGACTAATTACATTTAAAAATGTATATATATTAACTTAGCAGACTTCTGGCTTTCACCAGTCCAAAAAGCTGAGAATGTCATCAAATAGTGACTTGAGCCTATTGAAAAGCTTCCCCAGCTAGCTGTTCCTGCCGGATGTTCCCACCAGTGTGTTTTAGACTTGCCTAAATCTATAGCTTTCTCTATTCTGTAAAACTATAATACTTCATGAAACTTTCCATCTTAAGACATGGAATTTGGGATGACCTAAATCTGTGTTCTTAGGCCATGGTCACTCAAAATGGCTCCAGAAAAAAATGATCTCTTATTCCCTTTAAGATGAGATCCGTGGTTTCTTCATTGACACATTTAATACATACCTGATATATTGAATGAACGCACCAAAGTGCAAATAGACAAACGGATTTGTATTCATGTAGGATAATTGAAGATTTCTAACAAAAATGTTTCTTTCCTGAAAACTTGTTTCCAACTTTTCAAATGTGTTGATATGGTTCTGTCTCTGGTTCAAGTTATCTGACTGACTGCAGAGATGCTAACACCAGCAGCCCTTTGGAATGCCGTTAACATGACTTAACACAAAAGGGAGCAGCTAAGTCAGGAGACAGCTGGTCCTGTCCATCTTGGGGCATCTTGGGGCATGGGAGTACCAGGTCTCCAAGACTGAAATCCTGGGAGGATAGGTATCAGAGAACTTTAAGACAGGATCTTTGTTTGCTATTGTTTTTGTAACCTTTATTTTTGTTTTGTGTGTTTGGATATTTTGCCTGTGGTTATGTGTGTGCAGTGCCCACAGAGACCAGAAGAGAGTGTTGGATCTTCTATAACTGGAGTTATTGAAGTTTGTTAGTTGTCATGTGAGTGCTGGGAATTGAACCTAACCACTGAGCCATCTCTTCAGCCCCAAGGCAGGGTATAGATAATGTCCTATCAGTTATCAAACACAGAGAATGGAAAAATGTAGAGGAATGCTTAATTCTTTAATTATGCAGCATGGCTGCTCTAAGGTAGAATGTTGGTACATACCTTTAATCCTAGTATTCAGAAAGCAGTGGTAGCACCTGCCTTTAATCCCTAAGATAGAAACAGAGTGTCGAAGCAGATACAGGAAGTAGAGCTCAGGAATCAGTATCACACAGGAAGTGACATCTGAGATGAGTCATCGTGAAGGACAGGCAAAGTGACAAATCACAGTGAATCAGAGTGAGAATACACACAACCCTCATGATATAAAAGCAAGCTCTCAGCTCAGAGCATAGTCAGTTACAGCCATCAGTTAAAGCAGGCAGTATGAGGGGAGAAATCTGAAGTAGGTAGACTAGGGAAGAGACACAGAGACACAGAGGCAGCTTGGCAGAAGGCAGTATCAGATGGGAAGACTGAGTCAGTTTGAAACCCAGCTCAGTCTGAGGCAGTCTGAGGCAGTCAGAGAGTCAGCCAGAATCTGCCAAAGTCAGAAGACTTTGGTCAGAAATAGTAAGCCTGCTCAGAAGGTCAGTTTGAACCAGGCAGCTTGGAGAAGAGTTTGAGCCCAGAACAATAAGTGAGTTGAGTTGAACCAGAAGAGTCAGAGTTTAGAAGGAGATAGAGTGGCTCAGTCATCAGTAAGTCTCAAGGCTTAAATGGTTTAGATTGTATGGAAGCTTAAATGTCCTAGATTTTACAAAGGCTGAAGCCTTCCAGTTCTAAGTTTAAGAGTAGATTGTATGGAGGCTGAAAAGCTCCAAGGCTTCAGGCTAAGAACTGATGATCAAATTAGGCAAAGAATAAAAAGCCTCTGCCCCAAATCAATGTCTACATCTGGTGAATCTACGTGTATATTTGACATGCTTCACCCTAAATCAATGAACAACCAACAACTAAAATATGGTTGTTGACACCAGCAGAACTCACTCCATGGAGGCTGAGGTTGCTTTGAATTTGCCAGGTGTGGAAGGCAGAGGTAGAGGATCTCTGTGAGTTTGAAGCCAATCTAGTCTACAAAGTGAGTTCCAGACCAACCAGGCATATATAGTGAGACCCTGTCTTAAACAAAAAACCAAAAAACCCAAAATGGTTGTGCTGCTCTAGTCTAGGATGCTTCGTTTAAAATGCAGCCTTGGGGCAGTGAGGTGGCCCCAAGGGGAGAGAAAGGCACTTGTAGGCACTTACCTCCATGCTCCATCACCCTGGCTCCTTCCTCTGGATCCAGGGGAAGGAAGGAGAGGACCAGCTCCAAGGTGGTCCTCTGCCCTCCAACATGCTCCACGACACGCACGTGTCCCCCTCCCCAAAGGTGATGAAGCTTTTTCCTGCATCAAAGACTGCAAATCTTAAGAGGAAATCTGACTTCACAGGGAGCACCCCATCTTCTGCAGCTAACAACCCCTGAGACCACTTCACTGACCTCACAAGGGAGCACCCCGTCTTCTGCTGCTAACAAAACTTAACCCCTGAGATTGTTTTCTCCTTCGATGGATGAAACATTAAAAGCAGCTTAGGAAGTTATGCTAAGTTAAGTACATCTTACAACTCTAACAAAAGGAATTAGTCTTATTTGCTGAGGTTCTAAATAGTAAAACTGGGCTGGTGAGATGAATCCTCAGGTAAAGGTGCTTGCCAACAAGCCTGACACCCGAATTCAGTCCTTGGGACTCCCGTGCTGTAAGGACTCCTGAACTGCCCACAGGCGAGCACATACAAACACACACCAAGAGACTCTCATCAGTAAGCAGATGTTTAAAACATGGTAAAGCTATGATAGATGGGAATAGAAGGGACAGGGACATTTTAGTTAAATAAAAGAAACGTTTCTAACAATCAAGAAATTAAAAAAAAAAAAAATCAAACAGGTAATTTTGTGAAATAGTATATCCTTATCACTGAGAGCTTGTGTGGTAACCAGGACAGTTTATTTTAGAAAAGAGTCCTGACTTGGTATCCTTTTGGGTTAACCACCAGTTGCTCCTTAGCTTCAGATACATCTCTCCGGATCTTTTTTCCCCCTCCTTTTGAGACAGGGTTTCTCTGTTGTAACTCTGGCTGTCCTGGAACTCACTCTGTAGACCAGGCTGGCCTCAAACTCACAGAGATCTGCCTCCCGAGTGCTGGGATTAAAGGCGTGTGCCACACCACCTGGCTCTTCACTTCAGCCTTGTGCTCAGTTTTGCCAGTCCTTGCCTAGAATTATAGCTAGAGTCTCCACCAGGAAGATGCATGCCTGCTGAGAGCCCCAATACTCTGGCAACGTGGTTACAGTCTGTCAACAAGGTTCCAGACTCCTCGGCTGGGAATTTCGGCTTACCAGCCCTTTCTCTCCTTTGCTGTAATGGCGACAAAAACCTTTCATTATGTCTGCATGGCCTAGTATACCTTAGCTGGCTGGTGTTAGCTGAGAAGGAGAAGCGGCCATTTTTGTAAAATATCTTGCAGGCTTCTAAGTCCTGGCATGTGTAAAGCTACCTATTCATATTGATAGTAGATATTATTCAGCTAATAGTAACATTCAACCAATCATGGGTTATTGAATCAAATGTTCTTTCATAGCAAACAAGATAAGTCGAAGGAAGGACACTCGGCCCCGCCATGGGCGTGACTACATCTACATATGAAACCAGTTCCTTTGAAGGCCTGAGCAACATCTACATACCAAAAAACTGTATTTGGCTTTTTAAACTTCTTGCCAGAGTAATTCTCTCTCTTTCTGGCATAGGCCCCTTCCCTGGTAATGTATATTTTCAGTCTCTCCCTCTTTCTCTTCTTGGTGTGGTGTGACAAGGCACATTGTCAGTCTCTCTCTCTTTTCTTAATATGTATACTGTTAATTCCCCTATTAAAAATGCTCCTGCGTTTTACTTCTAAAGCGTTCTATGTGTCATTTTAAAGTGTGATCCTGTGTGTCACTTCCTTGGGTCCCATAAAAGAACGAACTACTCTGTTCATTTGTCATTTCCTCATTTCCTGCATTCATTACTCCCTTCTGCATAGAGTTTTTGTGAACCCATTTGTGGAAAAGGCTGGTTCCCTCCACACATGCCCTCACAATAGTGCCAGAGGAGAGGTAAGTCCAGGAAGAGTTAGCATTAGTTTCAATTGAATGGGCTTTATTTATCTGAACAACAGGTGTGTGTGTGTGTGTGTGTGTTACAAAGATAATGATGTGTTTTTGTCTTTTTTTTTACTTTATGTGTATGGGTGTTTTGTCTATGCATCATGTGTATGCCTAGTGCCTGAGACCAGAAGGGGGCATTGGATCATCTGGAACTGGAGTTACAGATGGTAACTGTCTCTTAAGATACCTTGTGTGTGTTGGGAATTGAACCAGAGTCCTCTGCAAGAACAAGTGATCCAACTGCTGAGTAATTTCTTCTCTTTCTCTCCCCTCTCTCTCTCTCCTCTCTCTCTTTCCCTCCCTTCCTTGACAGGGTCTTACTGTATATAGTTCTATCTGGCTTGGAATTTTGTAGACTAGCCTAGTCTACTTCCCAAGAACTGGAATTAAAGGTGTGTGCTACTATGGCCATTTTCTGTGCGTGTTGGTGGGGGTGAGGGTATGTGTATGTGGAAGCAGGCATCCTTAGAGGGCAGCAGAGGGCATTAGATGCCCTGGAGCTGGAATTAAAGACAGCTGTGTGCTGAGACATGCATGGGAACGGAACTCCAGTCCTCTGGAAAAGCAGCTAGCACTTCTAACTGCTGAGACATTTCTCCAGTCCTAGTATTTTTTTTTTAGAACACTTTTAGATTCACAAAAATAAAAAAAACTGAGCAGAATGTAGAAGATTTAGAGACTTCCCATTTATGCTTTGTCCCCAAACAAACACAGCCTTTCCTATCAACATAATCCCCATAGGAGTGGTAGGTACATTTGCTACAGTTAAGATAACCCTACATCCAGACATCCAGCGTCTATTACTTACATACTACAGAGCAGAGACTGGTGTTTGGACAGAGAGATAATGGCGTGTACTCATTGTAGTACAGGGTATTTCAGCTGCTCCAAAACACCTTAGTCCTCTACCCAACTCCACCACTCCCCACCGTGGCACCTGTGCCAGAACTTTATATAGAGAAATCAGGTCTAATCCAGTATTTTCATTGGCCTTCCTCACCAAGTGTTATTTCATGTCTTTGCATGGCTTAATACCTTATTTCATTTTAGTGCTGAAGCGTATCTATCCCACTGGTTGGATGCATCACAGTGTAAGTACCCAAGAACATCTTGGTTGTTCCTAGCTCGGCAACTATGAGTACGGAGCATAAACATCCGTGTGGGGGATTCCATGTGACCCTACATTTTCATCTCCTTTCGATAAATTCCAAGGAGCATGATATCTGGGTTATACGGCGAGACTATGAGGGTACCTGTTAGTCTCCATTGGCACCAGCACTTGGTAGAGACAGTGATCTACTCTTTGATCAATAGGCTTTTGGTGGTGTTTCATTCTTGTATGGGACTGTATCACCTTTTCATTGCAGTGTGCCACCAGTGTGCCTCCTGGTGAGATTTTTCTTAAGGCCTCTGGCCTTGTGCAAGGTTCATGTCTATTGCCGTGATAAAAGCATCCTGACGAAAAAGCATCTTGGGGGAGAAAGGACTTTATTCGGCTTACAAGGTATAGTCCATCATTTTGGAGAAGTCAAGGCACGGACTCAGTAGTTAGTCATAATCATTTCCACAGTCAGGAGTAGGGAGAGACAAACAGCCCCATGCTGCCTGCATGCTTGCTTTCAGCTAGCTTTCTTCACCCTTACACCCTTACACGATCCAGGGCTCAGCCCAGGGAATGGTGCCACCCATGCTGGGTTCTTCCATCCCATTTCCATCAAGACAATCTGGACAGGCCCACCCATCAATCTGACCTAGGCGGTCTCTCAATGGAGACTG
Source organism: Cricetomys ansorgei (assembly GCA_026225945.1). Classification (NCBI taxonomy): domain Eukaryota; kingdom Metazoa; phylum Chordata; class Mammalia; order Rodentia; family Nesomyidae; genus Cricetomys; species Cricetomys ansorgei. The sequence continues at coordinate 1,377,859 of JAMJFZ010004075.1, forward strand.
TCTTCCCAGGTGATTTCAGATCGCAGCAAAACTAAGCATTACAAGTCCACCACCCCCCTCTCAATGGGTCTCCTGAGGTGAGACTGGGACTGGCCTGGAACTGACTATGTACTTGAGGGTTATCCTGAATTCCTAGTCCTGCCTTCTTCATCTCCCAAGTGCTGGGATCGCAGGCAAGTACCACACTGAGGTTTTTTTTTTTTTTTTTTTTTTTTTGTTGTTGTTTTTTGCCTCTTGCAAAATAGAAAATATCTTATTTATTTATTTAATGTTTTTTGAGACAGGTTCCTCTGTATAGCCTTGGCTGTCCTGGAACTCACTGTAGACCAGCATACTCAGGGATCCGCCTGCCTCTGCCTCCCAACTGCTAGGATTAAAGGCATGGACCACCACTGCAGGGCTGAAATTTTCAATTTTAATGAAGTTCAGTTTATTTAGTTTTCTTTTGTGAACTGTGCCTGGTGTTGATCTCCATGTCAACCCTAGGCCATCTGGTTTTCTTTTATGTCATTTCCAGGAGTTCAAATAATTTTGCATTAGACATTTAGGTATGTAACTGATTTCAGGTTTCCTTTTCTAAAGGTATAAACAAACAGACATAAACAAACTGAAAGGAAAGAATAGGAAAGGAGCCAGAGAGATGGTTCGGTGGGTAAAAGCACTTGCTGTGCAAGCCTGAGGACAGGCGTTCCTAGTGGGAAGAACACCACTCCCAAGATCTGTTCTCTTACTTTCGTGCGCACGTGTGCGCGCTCACACACACAGAGAGAAAATAAAAATAAAAAAAGACTCCTTGTAAAGCAACAGTAATCATGATAATGTGGGATTGGAGAAAGAATAAACCAACTGATGAACGGAGAGCACTGAAATCAACCCTCTAAATACACTTCACTAATCAAAACAAAGCAACAAAAGGCAATACCACAGAGGAAAGAAAATCTTCAGCAAATGCAATGGCAACGTGCAAAACTAAGGGAGAGCTTCGAACTCGGGGTCATCTTCTTGCCTCAGCTCAAGATACGGTGTTATGGGAGCCAGCCATGCTTGTTTCCATTTCACTCTAAAGTTGCTGATGTCACTACTGTAAAGCTTACTTCCTTTGTAGCGCGCACACACTGTGTTAGTACTACTCATGAGTCCAGGATCACGTTCATTTAGCTTGTCGCTGTGTGCTTCAAGTTTAGCTCAATAACTGCTAGAACACAGTAGGAGCTCCATAAGTATTTTTTTATTACATTTGCCAGGTTTGGTGGCACACATGTTTAAACCTAGAACTTGGGGGACAGAGGCAGGAGGATCTCTGTGAACTCAAGGGTAGTCTGGTCTACACAGTGAGTTTTGAGGACAGCCAGGGGCTATGTAGAGAGATCCTGCCTCAAAATAATAAGCATTTTTGTTGCATTTATTTATAGTGTGTGTGTGTGTGTACACTTGCACTTGCATGTCTGAGAGTTCTACAGCACGCACGTGGAGGTCAGAGGATAACTTGCTGGAGTCAGTAATCCCTTCCACCATGTGAGCCTTGGGATTGAATTTAGGTTATCAGGTTTACTGGCAAAAGCCTTTTTACTTGCTGAGCCATTTCACCAGTGCTGGATAAACATTTGTTAAAAGAATGCCAGGGCTGGGGGTCCACTGTAGCACTCTTTACACCTTCAGTTCAATCTCCAGCACAGAATAAAAAAATCACCCACTAATGACCAAATTTGCTCATATTTTTTTGTAAATACCCTTTAGAAAATGATAGAAAAGTCCCTAAACTGATATTTCTGGGCTATCAAAGTGACTACTTGACCTTGGAAAAATGAGCCATCTGATAAATACCACAAACAAACAAAATAAAACAAAAAACAACAATAAAAATCCTTAATTCTTGAGAGTACTAATATTGTAAATATTCCCACATGGCTCTAGTTTTTATCATATCCTAAGCATGTAAAAGTATATACAAGTCCTAAGGCAGATATGCTGACTCATGCCTTAGTCCCAGCATGTGGAGGCAGACATAAAGAGTTCAGGATAGCTGGGCTGTGGTAGCACATGCCTTTAATCCCAGCACTCGGGAGGCAGAGGCAGGCGGATCTCTGAGTTTGAGGCCACCCTGGTCTACAGAGTGAGTTCTAGGATAGCTAAGGCTACACAGAGAAACTATCTCGAATCTCCCCCCCTCCAAAAAAAGAAGGATTTCAAGATCATCTTAACCTACATAGTAAGTTCCAGGACAATCTGGGAAGGACCTTGTTTTAAATAGCAAAACAACGAAACACAACAACAAACATACATAGTTCCAAATATTTATCAGTGTAGAGTAATATAAGTCATGGATGAGAGAGGAAAACCAATCATGGACTAAGCTGGACAAATATGTTTTGCACCTGTTAGAGTCCAAAGGTAGCACATGTGGAGCTTAATTAGTAGAGACCGGTGAAGACAGCAAAGGAGGGGCAATCACACCTGAGAAATGTCGCTGGTGAAGCATAGACATTATATTCTGGACCAAGTGGGTGTAGGTCACAAATGCTGTGCTGACCGAGGAGGGGACTGAATCACAGAGGTTGGGGATAGATTCTTATAAGTCAAACCTGCTATGGGATAGCAACTCTACGCTCTGTGACAAAGGGCAGGCATATCCTTTAAAAAAAAAATCCATGTTAAATCCTTTCATTCTGCTAACAAATTACATAATGAATATATTGTTTTCGTAAAATATAGAGCTTTTAGGCTAGATAAGAAACAAAGATTTGGGTTGGAGAGATGACTTAGCAGTTAAGAGCATGTACATGTTTGATTCCCAGCACCCACATTGGGTGAGTCATAAATGTTAACTTGAGTTCCAGAGTTGTCTTCTCCTCTTCAAGCCCCTGCATACACGTGCACAACCCCCCACGCACATACACATGATAATAGAATTTTAAAATATTGTTTGAAAAACCCAACACTGGTGGTACATGCCTTTGATCCCAGCGCTTGGATCACAGTGAGAGGCTCACAACTGCTTGTAACTCCAGCTCCAAGGGACACAGAAGCCCAGTGGCAGAGCTCTAGCACGTTCCAAAACCCTGAGTGCATTATTCAGCATTGCAAAACAACACTAATAAAACTGAAAGAGTACATATGAATTAGAGTTGACGCAATTGTTCTTTCCTGGAGCCTTCGGCATATGGCTAGTGTATGACTTGTATAAAGCAGAGTCATTCTTTTTTTTAATGCTTGGAGATCGTGTAGGAAGAATAAAACATATCTTGCCTACCGTTATCCCCACATTGATGACATAAAGTTCATAGCAATGAGTCTGTTAGGAAGACTACGTTTTTAGTCTGGCTGAATAAAGGCAAGAGGCAAGGGACAGCTAGAGAGGAAAAAAAGGGAGCATCATAGGTTGAAAGGCTCATAGACAATTTACTTCTTAGCCTTCTGGAGACTGATGTCTGGGATCAGAGTGCCGGCAGGGCTGGATTCTCTTCAGTAGAATCCTTGAGAATCCTGGATTCTCTTCATGTCCTCGCATGGGGAAAAGGGCAAGCCAGTGCTTTGGTTTCTTCCTGTAATGTATAAATTCCATTCACAAGGGCTCCATATTTACAGTCAATTAGCTCTCAAAGATTCCACTTTCAAAAACAATTATGTTGAAGATTTAGATCTGAACATATACATTTTCACAGGAGACACAAATATATATAACAGACTTCTTCAAGATTTATTTTTTATTATTTGTGTATCTTTGTGTGTGCAAATTCCCACCAGAAGGGTGGCTAGCAGAGGACGTTGGATCCCTGGAGCTGGAGTCACAGGCAGTTTCGGCACTGTGCTGCGGGCACTGGGAACTAGACTCCAGTCCTCACAGAGCAGTACAAGCTCAACTGCTGGGCCAGCTCTCTGTCCCATGGTAGACTCTTTTTCTGGTTTTTAGTTCCTTCTTCCCAGATGATGCCCCTTCCTTTTTCCTCCTTTCCTTCTCAGTCTCTCTCCCTTTAACGTAACACAAATCTGAACAAATTGTTGGGTTTCCTTGTTGGTGTTTTGGATAGACCTGGAGGACATAGCTTTGTATATGTCAAGTGCACTCTCTACCAATGGACTACATTCCCAACACAGGACAAATTGTTTTCACACTACCCTACGGTGTGCAAGTTTATTTTTAATTGTGTTTAAAATAATTGCTTTTTGTGCACTGTTGGAAAAAGGGATGCACAGGCCTTGGCATTTTGTATTGTCTGCTGGTGGTGGACTTCTGTAGGAGATTTACGATTGCTTATGACCTGCACCTGACGAGTTCTGAATCAATAAAAACACCTGAGCTGAGATGCTCGGGGTTCCACTGATGGGATGGCGCTGGCCAGGACGATGGCTCCCTCTGCTGGGGTCTGGCAGGGTTTACAACTATGCAAATACCTCCTTGTCTCTCTTGCTGAGTCACCGCAGCTTATACTATGATGATGGCTTTTAAAAGTAGAATATGTGCTGTAAACCCAAGAAACCACTTGTAATTAAATTATTGACTATAGAGACCAAATGAAGATAAAACATTGATGATCTGGACTCTGAAACATAAGCCAGCTCTAATGATCCCTGCTATGCAAGGAGGGTCTCTAAATTCCTCAACCATGTATCTCTTTGTTTAGGGCTGCCACAATAAAGCCACAAGTGGACAGCTCAAACAATGGAAGTTTGTCATCTCAGTTCTGTAGGCTTACAATGAGAAACCTGTATGGTTGGATCCATCTGAGAGCTTGAGGAAGAACTGTTTTCCCACTCAAGTCCTAACTAGGGCTTGGTTCCAAAATGAGGCTCATTCTGTACATTCTGGCCATACCTAGAAGAGTATATTCTCTGCATCCCCAGCAGCTTCAGATACTTAGATGAAAAATTTGGAGTTCTTTGGCTTATAGATCTTGCTTTCATCTTCAAGCAGCATTTTCCTTTCGTGTCTGTGTTCAGAATTTCCCTTTATAAAGATACAACTCATATTAGGTTAGGTTACATTAAGGGCCAGCTCCATATTTCTTTCTTTCGGTTTTTGTATGGACAAGATTTCACTAGACAGCCCTGGTTGACCTGGAATTCACTAAGCAGACCCGGCTGGCCTTAACTCGCAGATACCCACACATCTGCCTCCACCTTCTGAATGCTGGGATTAACATTCTCAGATACTGAGATTCAGGATCTAAACATGAATTTTGAAAGCTTACAATTCAACCTGTGACACACAATGTATTTATTTACAAGCAACTTTATATATTATTGCAATAAGAATTGTAAGCCAGGCAGTGGTGGTAGATGCCTTTAATCCCAGCACTTAGGAGGCAGAGGCAGGCGGATCTCTGTGAGTTCGAGGCCAGCCTGATCTCCAGAGTGAGTACCAGGACAGCCAGAGTTACAACAGAGAAACCCTGTCTTGAAAAACAAAACCAAAGAGAAAGAAAGAAAGAAAAAAGAATTGTATAAATTATAATTCCTACACAACTAGAAAAATTTAAAGTCAAGAAAAAGACAAACATGGTAGAAGTAGTAACTAACAATTTGCCTTGCCCACTTCCCAGATCACACATTTCACTAACCTCTAGGGTAAACCCAGCTCTGACTCACACATCCAACCGTCCACAACAAAACCAAGTAACACAACACAGTAGAAAGTAGCATCAATTAGCACAGCACAGCCAAAACTATGAAACATGTCACTATAAATATAATAGATTATGGAGCGGGCACTTCTCCATCTCCTCAAGTGTTCTTTGTAAACATCTGTATTTTCTTTCTTTCTTTCTTGTTTTATTTATTTATTTATTTTTCTGAGACAGGGTTTCTCTGTTGGAACTCTGGCTGTCCTGGAACTCACTCAGTAGACCAGGCTGGCCTTGAACTCACAAAGATCCGCCTGTCTCTGCCTCCCCAGTGCTGGGATTAAAGGTGTGTGCCACACCAACAGACTTCATCTGTAGTATTTTTAGTGAGGAATGATCTTCTGAAGTATGCTACTATGGCTGAAGTTTTAAGTACGTCTGTTTTGCACCATATGAAACTAGGGATGAAATGGCCTAAGTACCTTTTTTGTTTTCCTCTGTATAGTTAAACATGTTTCAAGATTTTAGGGATTATTGTTTTTTTTAATGTCAAAGTGTGAAATTAAAACATTAAGGCTGCACTCTAATTCTTGGCATGTTGCCTTAAAATAAAATATATTCTCATTAACATTTAATGGAAAATAAAGTTGTATGTTGATATTACATTTTGGCTGAAAACTCTCTTTAAAAGGGTGTAGTCGAGGCCCTGCAAGATATATGTCTCAGTAGCGGCACCTGCTGTGAAGTCCGATGACCCAGTTCAGTTTGGGACCCACTTAGTGGAAGAGAACCTGACTCCTCATATGTGCTGGGGCATGCCCCGCACTGCCAAGTAAGAAAATGAACACAACTGTAAAAGATTACGCTTGTGTTGCTGACTTGTCTTTCTCTCTTCTGAGTGATTATACACTCCCCCCTCCCACCACAAACTCCCCAGACTGGGAGCTTTACTAGCTCTATGGAAAATAAAATTCATGAGTTTTGTTCCTTAGGTATCTTGGGCTTACTTTTTGTGGTGGTTTGAATAAAAATGACCTCCACTGGCTCATAGGGAGTGACACTATTTGAAAGGATTAGGATGTGTGGCCTTGTTGGAGGAAGTGTGTCACTTGGGGTGGGCTTTGGGGTCCCAAAGGCCCATGGCAGTCCCAGTCTCTCTTCCTGCTGGCAGCCAGTCCAGATGTAGAACTCTCAGCTTCTCTCCAGCACCATGGCTGAGTTTTGTAAGAATCTGAGGCTGGGGAAGCAAAGAGAAGGCCAGCCCCAGGGTTGGAGAGGTTTAGGGTAGGGTCCAGGTGAGAAGTGCTAGGAAGAGCCACAGGTACTGTCAGAACATACACTGAATTTCAGCTGTTTCATAAATTCCTTTGAGAAGGCCAGTGTGGTGGTGCATACCTTTAAAGCCAGCACCCAGAAGGGAAGGAGGATCTCTGTGAATTTAGGGCTAACCTGGACTACTAGTGAGACTCTACAAAAAAAAAAAAAAGTTGGAAAACTTTTTGAGACTAAGACGAAGCAGGGCACCACAACCTGACACAGGCATGAGGCACCCAGTAAGCAGTGAAATTCTGACAGTGTGACTGATACCCAAGAGCTGATGATGAGTCTGGAGGCGGGGCTTCCCTGATCAATAACAGAGTGAAGGATTTGTGCACAAATTGGGACCGGGGCTGGGGACCAGGGCTGGGCCTTAAATCTAGGTGTTTTGTGAGTCTAGAATTTTTCTGTACACTTTGCCACATGTAGGTTTGGAGGTCATGATATACTGTGGTCTGCTCAGCATATCTTTCCTCAACTATATCCCTTTTCCCATAGATACGACTAGAAAATAAAATTCAGGGTTTCTTTTCAGAGATTTGCAGTGAGCAAGGCTTCTGCGAGACATTTAACAGCTTCCTATCCCTTCCTTAAAATAGGCATAAGAATGATACGATGTCCTTCCATATAAAACACTGGTAGCAGAATCAATCCCCAAAGAGACACCTATGACTGATGGATCCTGCTTACTCTGCTTGGCTCTGGCTCGTCTGACTGTGTGCTGTAGTCTGCTTGCTACTTTGTGGCTGCTCTTGGATCCCTCTCCCACAGTTCTCACCTTTAATTTCCTTTTGTTTTTTTCTTCCCCAGCTTAAGTACTTACTCAAACTGGAAGAAAGACTGTGGTGAATGTTATGCCCAGTGTTCGAAATCCCCCTCCTCAAGTACCACCAGGAGACCAGTTCTGATGTAAAAGCAAGGAGTTTTTTTTTATTCCTAGAGAGTCCAGGCTCGGTAAATGCTCTGTCTCAACGCAGCGAGAGCCACATGGGAGAGCCCTGAAAATATGTAGAAGCAAGCTTTTATTGCGGGTACAGCAGGGTTCGGGAGTTTCTAACTAGGCTGCTACAGGATTGGTTGACATTTGGCTAATGCAAAGTTAGCACAAGGAGATTTGTGGCCAGGGTCCGGGTCCCTCATGGGCCCTTCCTGTAAGCCGGGATAGAGGATACATGATTCACCCTAACGGATATAGGATACATGATTCACCCTGGTCCCTGATTGTCTGGTGTTTGGTCAGGGACTTTTTACAGTTTTTCCAGGAACTGCAGAGGGAGTTCTCAAGTTCAGATCTTCACAGTCCTAAGATGGAGTTGTTCAGGCCTGACAGTTAAGCAACTGGTTGTGCTGTGTCTATTTTAGAATGATGCTACTGGCGAAGAAGCAAGAATCCAGTTCACTCAAATTATCCTAAGTGTTAAGGAAAATATGGCCCATGGGTTTACTATCTTGACAGCTACCTCTCTTGAGTTTCAGGATAGAGGAGAGCCTGGAGGCTAGTCCACTCAGTCCCCAGGGACTTCCCTGAAAGCAAGTCTTCTTTGACATTCAATTACCAGGCCCAGGAGTAACAGAGGTTGGGTGGTACTCTCTTTTTCCTTAGTGAGGAGCGTGCAACCTCAAAGAAATAAGGATCCAGGAAGTTAAAAAAAAGAAGAAGAAAACGGGTACTTGGCAGGAAACTAGCACTTTGCCACAGACATATTTGTGCAAGATGCTGGCCAGTTAGGACACAAACAGGGGCGATCAGGTTTTGAGAGATAAACTGGGGCGCTGTTTGCGTTATGGGCATTTTCAGGATTGGTCAGGGAAAAGAACAACGTGAGGTGGAGAAAGGCCTTTGGATAGACAATGAGGGCTTCTTCATTTACTGTCCAAGAAGTCTGTAAAATATTGTGAAAAGGGCTCTTTTTGAGCTACTCAACTAAACCAACAGCAACAGTCCAAACCAACAAATAATTCTCCCTAGTTCGCTACACTCGCTCTTCATTTACTTACAATATTGATCTTGAATTCTAGAAAGCTAAACAAAAGCTCTATGACTACTTTCTATAGTTGACTCCAGAGTCACACAGGGCTAGAGAGACAGCTCAGGGGGTGAGAGCACTTGCTGCTCTTTAGAAAGAACTGAGTTCAGATCACACCATCCATATACTGGGTAGCTTATAGCCTCACACAAATCCAGTTTCAGGGGTTGCCCTCCCTGGCCTCCATGGGTACCTGTACCCACATGAACACATGCACACATAAAACAGACAGACACACATACACACAAAAGAGTCACAGGCCATGTCAGGTGGCTCAGTGGGTAAAGGCACTTGAAGACAAGCCCAGTGCCCTGAGCTCGGTTCCCAGGACCAACATGGTGGGGAGAGCAGACTAGCTTCCTCTCATCTCCCAGGGTATGTAGGCACCCACTTCCCCATATGTGTAGCCCTGGCTGGACTGGAGCTCACTGTGTAGTCCAGGCTGGTCTTGAACTTGGCCTCCTGAACTGTACCACCATGCCCGGCATAAAAATTTTTAAAAAGAAACATAATGTGGCGGAGGTTAGATGTTTGGGAAGTCCATCTCATAAGTGTAGAAAAGATTGTCCCTAGGGTTAGTATATGAGTTCATGAAGCACATGGAGTCTGGATAAAAGCATTGTCAGAAACATGGACAAAGCCAATGAGCCCTAGGTTGGACCTTTCCCCCTAAAAAGAAACACACACACACAGACACACACACACACAGACACACCAGATGTATGTAGTTTTCGCTAATACTGTATCTCAGGCTGTCTCCACTGTGCCTATAGCTTTGTTACAGCTTGTACAAAAGATGAAACCAAGTCAGGAAATACCGTGTAGATTTAGCTGCATGTCCCATTATAGAATGGTGAGATGTGTCTTCTGGTGCAAGGGCTCTCAAGGTGGGATGTTCTTCTGCCCTGCATGGTATTCTTCTATCTTTAAATTATTTTTTATTGTATTTTTTTTGTGTGTGTGTACAACACCCAGGGATCAGTTCTCTTTCACTATGTTTGATCCAGAGATCAAACTCATGTCACTGGGTTTGCTATCTATTAAGCCATCTTGACAGTTCTCAGCAGGACATTTTTTTTTTTTAAACAGGAATTCTAATTCCTAGGCCCCTCCCCTCAGAAAATAAGAACACCACACAGAAACAAAACGGATGATAGTGGGGCCGAGGACAGCCCTAAGCACACTAATGGACCTCTACCACGACTGGAGGCCTGGGTGTCTTTGCTTGGCATATATTCCAGCAATCAGCAAGGACAGGCATCTAATTCAAGCATAAGCACAGCTCTTACAAGCTACCCAAAGAAGCGAAAGCACTCTTTTCTAGATCAGAAGCCAGCCTGGTAGACTGCGTTTTATCTGATGTAGACGTTTGCTTGGCTTGTATAGTTTCTTAGGAAACTTCGTACTAAAAAAGGTCGTTGTCTAGCAAGAAGGACCATTTTATTTCCACAAATCAATCAGCTAAAGCCAAGAAGCAAAGTAATCTGGAACTAAGGCAGATGAAGACGGTTCCTGGTTTATGCTAGCTCAACGAATTATTATTTTTACTTTATGATGGTGTGGAAGCAATACGCATTCAATAGAAACCGTACTTCGAAATTTGAATTTTGACCTCTCCTGGTTGGTGATTGCCTAGTTAGAGTTTCTACTGCTGCTGCAATGAAACACCACGACCAGAAAGAAAGTTGGGGAGGAAACGGTTTATTTGGCTCACACTTCCACAGCACTGCTCACTATCAAAGCGAATGAAGACGTGACATGGCCATCCAAGGTATGGATGAGAAGGTTTACGTAGATATGAGGGAGAGGGCAGTCAGAGGCCTTGGGAAGAGTCCAGACTGAACATGGCCAGCAGGCTCAACCGCGCCATGAGAGACACGCTAGAGAGGAAGAGAAGGGTGGAGGGTTGGGCAAGAGAGGAGCCAAGGACCAAAAGACCAAGAGGCCTCATAACCAAATTGACTGATATGACTCAGAGAAGCTGGGGGAAGGGAAGCTAAGCTCAGGGGCTGGAGATGTTCAGGGTAGGGGGCGGGGTGAGAAGCGCTGAGAAGAGCCAGGACTCTGTAACAGGTGTTATTAGCCATGCTGAGAGAGAGGTAGCCAGCTGGCCAGCGTCTGCTTTAATATAGGCACCTCAGTTAGTCATCTGTTCTGAGTTTCTTTGAGACCTAACAAAAAAGAAGTCGGGACAGGAATTCGTACAGGGCAGGAACCTGGAAGCAGGAGCTGATGCAGAGGCCATGGAGAGGTGCTGCTTATTGGCTTGTTTCCCATAGCTTGCTCAGCCTGCTTTCTTATAGAATCCAGGATCATCAGCCCAGGTGCAGCACCACCCACACTGGGCTGTGAGAAACAGTTCTATTAGCTGTAGGACCACGAGGGAAACACCCGTACTCTGTGTGCTGTGCTACGCTGCTAAGCTATGGTGGCCACTATGCTAGTAAATGCCTTGCTTACATACGGTATTTCAACTTATGATGGGTTCATCAAGACTATCCCGAGGGACATCTGTACTCCCAGTTTTCTAGTCCTTACCATCTCTATTCTCTATTAGAAACTATTACAGATCCATTTGCATCTGCCCAAATTCAGATGGTAAAATGGCCAATATGATTGATGAAGTGAGGTCTTAGGGGCTCTCCCTTTGTGAATGGAATTAAGGACTTTCAAAAAGAGGCTTCACACAGCAGTTTGGGCTGCTTGTCCTTCTCCTGTACATGGACATGATGTTTCTCTCCTCCAGGGGTTGTAGCCTTCACCAGACAAACAAAACTTTAAGAGAATAAATCTGTTCTATAAAAATGACCCAGAGGCAGCAATTCTGTTATAGTAGCACACTGCGGACCAGGACGCTGACCAGGCTGTGCAGGCATGGATGGGAAATGTCCGTCCCACAGAGTGGACAGGATGCTGACCACGCTGTGCAGGTGTTGTGTGAAATGTCTGTCCACAGAGTGGACAGGATGCTGACCACGCTGTGCAGGTGTTGTGTGAAATGTCTGTCCACAGAGTGGACAGGATGCTGACCACGCTGTGCAGGTACAGAGTGAAATGTCCGTCCACAGAGTGGACAGGACGCTGACCAGGCTGTGCAGGTATGGATGGAAAATGTCCGTCCCTCACTTGTGTGTTTGGATAGCTGGTTCCCAGTTGATGGTGCTGTTTTGGGAAGTTGTGGGACCCAGAGGGAGTGGTCTCTGGGGCTGGATCTTGAAGGTTATAGCCCAGCGTCACTTCTGGATATAGATCTGTTCCTTTCTGTCTCTCCAGAAATAAACAGCTTCATTCTCCCATGGCCAGTTTCCCCACCACGATTGACTCACCACCCCTCAAATCGTGAACCTGGAAACCTCCATCTCCTTCAAGCTGCTTCTTGTCAGGTGCTGGTCAGAGGGAAGAGGAAGGTAACTCATATAGAAGGCACTTGGCATTTATCACCTCTGGCTCTCATCTTACTATAAAGATCACAAATCCTGCACCTTATAAACATCAACAGACATTTACTGAGTACTGACCATTCCCCAGACACTATGCATACAAATATAGTAACACATTTCTATACTTGATGTACTAAAAAGCTACAAGTGGAGAGTAACATACTAAATGATCCCAAGTCGACTGGAGCAAAGGGATGATTACCTCTGGCCTGGCAGGCCAGGAAACTGCTAGGTAGATGGTGTTGCCAAATCTGAAGCATAGGTAGACTTCTGCTTGGGTACTGGAGGAAGAAGAAATAGGATACTCACAGTTTGGAAGAGATAAAACAGACCGGAGTGGCCGAGTGAGAGACAGGAACACTTGGGTTATATCAAGAATGGAAGGCTGGGGAGCTGGATCAGTGGCTAGAGCTGGCTGTTTGGAGCCCCAGAACCCATGCAAAACTGGCTGTAGCAGCGCCTATCTGTGATCTCTGTACTCCGACTGGGGGATGGGCGGTGGAGACAGGAGAGTCTCAGAAGCTTGAGGGAGGCACCTATCCTGGGGTAAGCAGTGGATCTTTTGTTTGTCCTAAGAGCAATGAGAGCTACTCATAAGTCTGAGGAAAGGGAGAGACACGATCAGATTTAAGTTTTGAACTCTGTGGAGTGGAAAGTAGATCTTAGAATACTAGAATTCAGGAAATCAGAGAAAAGGCTAGCATAGTCATATGGGTAAAAAGTGTTAAGTACCTGGAATAGAGTGGACATTGGCAGAGGAGTATGGATCAAGTCCTTGTAAAGAGATTATGTCAAGGCCTGGAGGACGACTTGTGAAGAGCCCCCTGACCTTGAGCTCAAATTCTGCTGTGTGCCTTCGGCTACATGCCTGTATCTCTTTTGGGATAGCTGGTGAACAAGGCTAAGTTGTAAAAAAGACAAGCCCAGAGGCAGCTGGTTTCAGGGAAGGCAAAGGTTACTTAAAGAGACCTTCCTTCTTAGTCTCACAAGGCAGCATCACTGTTTTGTGGTTAATTAACCTTGATTGATTGTAACCATGTGACTGTACCTATGCCTTCTACCTCGTGATCATTTACCTTGTGCCCCTTGTGATCGTTGCCTTGGAAACTGCATGCATGCCTCTGGTGGGGAAGGGTATAAGAAACTGAGAATAAACCATAAGTCAAATTCGGCCCCTGTGAACTCAATATACAGTGTGTTCCGGTTTTCAGTCTTACCTCCCCCCCTCCACCCCAATCCAGCACCGTCTGAATTGGTAAGCTGGCCTTATCAAGGACTCAGTTGGTAAAGTGCATCCTTTGTAAGAACTAGGACTTACTTGAGTTCAATTCCCCAGAACCCATTTTAAAATATTTTTAATTTCATGTACATTGCTGTTTTGCCTGCATGCAGTCTGTGTGAGGGTGTCAGATCTCCCTAGAACTGGAGTTACAGTTTTGAGCTGCCATACGGGGTGACGGGAATTGAACCCAGGTCCTCTGGAAGAACAGCCAATGCTCTTAACCGCTGAGCCATCTCTCCATCCCTGTGTTATTTGTTTGTTTATTTATTGCCTATTTGGCAAGTTCCAGACTAGTGAGAGACCCTGTCTACAAAAAGGTGCGTGGCACCTGCAGACCAACATGAGGTTGTTCACTGGCTTCCATATTATGCACATGTCTACACATACAAAAAAGAAAAGATTTTGCTAAGAGGAGCTGATGGTAGTGGAGAAACTCTCTCCCAGTTATTAGGTATGATACAGTTGAAAGGAAAATGGCTGGTTATACAAAGACAGAATTTTACTGGCTAGTATTCTTGGACTTAATTATAATTAAACATGGTTTACAGCACAGTGCTGTTCTTAGGTCTAGGTAAGCGTCCCTGTCTACTCAGCCCTTTTCCCATTGCAAAGGCTAAGGAGACCATGAGGTCAAGAAACCTGCTTTTAGTATAATGGGTGTGGGGGAGGCAGGAGAAGAATGGAATGGGGGGGGACGACTCTGAAAATTCTAAATTTAAACATAGCCTTCCAGATCACTGTGGAAGTGGCTCTGTCCAAAGTAGTAGAACACATTTGTTTAAGTTACTGCTCTGTTGCTGTGAGGAGATAGCATTTAACTGGGGGCTGGCTTACAGTTTCAGACGGTTAGTCCACTATTATCGGGACAGGAAGCAGACAGGCACGGCACTGGAACAGTAGCTAAGAACTGTACATACTGATCCACAGGCAGCAGGTAGAGAGAGACTGGGCTGGCATGGGCTTTTGAAACCTCAAAGCCCCCCCCCCCCGTCTACCTCCCAGTGAAACACCCACACCTCCTGATCCTTCCCAAAGAGTTCCACTAACTGGGACCAAGCACTCAAACACATGAGCCTATGTGGGCCATTCTCATTCACACCACCACAGTATTTTACAGGAGTCTGTTATTCCAATTTGTAAGGGTGCACTGGGCCTCCATAATCATATTCTTGCTCAGATTCATCAAGTTTAGGAGCAGACCTGTTAGCAGTGTATCATAGGGCAACACACAGGACAGTGTATTTTAGCCATAAGGTCAGATTTTTCTGAATTTCAGAGATGAGTGGTACAAATTTACTGGCAAAACACTAACTGATTGAAAAAATAAAAAGGGTACTCTTCTTTTAGGGTTAGTACTTACTAACTAGCCTGGAACTTTCCAAATAGGCAATAACTAACTAACTAACTAAATAAATAAATAAGTAAAATAAAAAGAAAATACAGGGCTGGAGAGATGGCTCAGTGGTTAAGAGCATTGGCTGCTCTTCCAGAGGACCCAGGTTCAATTCCCATCACCCTAAATGGCAGCTCAAAACTGTCTGTAATTCCAGTTCCAGGGGATCTGACACCCTCCACACAGACTACATGAAGGCAAAACAGCAATGCACACGAAATAATTAATAAATAAATAAATAAAATAAATACATTAGGGTTAGTAGGTGCCAACCCTAAAAAGAAATAGGTTGGAGAGATGGTCAATGGTTGAGAGTACTTGATGTTCTTGAAGAGGACATGGATTTGTTTCCTGACGAGGCAGCTCACAACTGTCTATAACTGCAATTCCAGGAAAGCCAGTGCTCTCTCTTCCGGTCTCCACAGGCACCGGGCATGTATGTGGTGCATATATATACATGCAGGCAATCACTTCTACACATATAATACAAATAAAGAAAAAATTAAAATTTATTTTATTTCAGGTTTTGAGAAAGGGAGTCATGTAGCCCAGGTTAGCCTTGAACTCAGGATGTAGTTAGCTGTGGATGATCTTCAACTTCTGATCCTCCTTCCTCTACCCTCCTCAATGCTGGGATCACAGGACTGTATCACCATGTCTGATAGAAAATTATTTTAATTATGGTTTCAGGGAAAGAGTGACCATGCAATCAAATGTACAACAGTAGATGACTGCTGGTTCTAGCCTCACCCACCCTATGCTGCTATTCCCAGACGTATGCTGCAGCCCGTTTCAGCACTTGCTCTCGCACAGCTAGGAGCTGCGTATTTTTGATACTTAACAGTTGAGATGCATAAATATAAGTATGGTTGTATATTCATTTAGTAGATCATTATGCAGTCATTCCCATCTCTCCACAAACAAATGCTTTCTAAAAGAGTAAAAAAATGGGGAAAAAAACCCAATTTTAAAAAGATCATTAGACCAACTGATACTGTTCATGAAATTTAAAAGCTTGCTATGAATGCCCAAAAGTAAAGAACACTCTTATTTTATTACTTCTTTAGCATCCAAAGTTTCATCATGGCGTGTTCGTGGCCGTACATATCCTTGTGCGCTTGTTTTCACACCTCTACCCTCCAGCCCCTTCTGCTGATGGCCCCTCCTTTCCATGTGCCTTCCTGCAGTACGCATATTCATTCCCTATGTGGGAGAACACGAGGCAACATTTTTTCTTCAGCTCATAGCCTTTCTTATTCCCTTCTCCCCTTCTACTTTTATGTCAAATATATGTATACAGATATATGTATATTTTAATCTAGATTACACACATTAGAGAAAATATGCAAAATTTGTCTTTTTGGGTATAGCTTCAGGAAATAATTTTTTTTTTTTTTTGAGACAGGGTTTCTCTGTGTAACAGTCCTGGCTGTACTGGAACTCACAGAGATCCATCTGCTTCTGCCTCCTGAGTCCTGGCATTAAAGGTGTGCACCTCTACACCCAGCAGGAAATACTTTTCATATTAACAATCTTGTTCTAAAAACTAAAAAATAAGGCCAGGTGCAGTTGTGCATACCTTTGATCCCAGTACTGGGGGTGGAGTAGGGGGAGGCAGAGGCAGAGGCAGAGGCAGAGGCAGATTGGTATCTGTGAGTTTGAGGCCAGGCTGGTCTACATATTGAATTCCAGGTTAGCCAGTACTACACAGATACTATGACTCAAAAAACAAAACAAAAGAGACAAACAAAAAAACAACAACAACAACAAAAAAGGAAACAGCTGGGATGGTGGTGGTTTACTCCTTTAATCCCAGCACGAGGGAGGCAGAGGCAGGTGGATCTCTGTGAGTTCGAGGCCAGCGATTTCCAGGACAGCCAGAGAAACTCTGTGTCAACAAAACAAAACCAAAAACCAAAAACCAAACAAACAAAACACAAAAACTTCAAAAAACCCAACCAAACAAACTAAAAATGTATTTATAAAAAACATTAAATTTTGGTGCTCCCCCCTTACTTAAGGAAGTAAGGGTAACAAAATATCAAAGTAGTCCAATTTCCTGAGGTGTCGAGAATATTCCTGGAAGGTAACTTAGTTAAATTGCAGAAAGTAACAGTTAATGTTCCTCTTGGGAGTCATAACATTCCTTTTCCCTGCTGATCTAATTTGATTACTCGTTACCTTTTCATCCAGTCCTTTGACAATCTGATCTCACACTGGATCTACAGTCTGTGTCGTAACTGCGTTGTAAACCCATCCTCCCAAGTTCCTTATCTTTTGAGATAAAAGTAAAACACATGCTCGGCGGACTCTCACAGCGCTAACACTAAAACACAGAAAACCTAACTTTATTTTCAAACATTTATAAACATCGCTAACGGGTTTTTCTTAGTGAGTTTAAGGTGTAAAAAAAAAAAAAAATTAAAACCTTTAGCACTCAAGCTCAATTGAAAAGGTCTCCAAACAGTGGGAGATTTTTATCTTCACGCTCGGAAGTGATCCAGATGCTAGCTCTCCGGGAAACTCTCTTTTAAAGCATTAACATCCATCACCTTAGTTAAAAATTAGGCATCTTTCCACTATCTTAGCCTTTCCGAGCAATCGGATTCTCGACCAAATAAATTTCTCCGAGACCAGCCGCGCCGGAACCCGGTTTTCAGAACGTGCACAGGCAAGAAGGGGAAAAAAGAGTTAAGGGTAAAGAGAGAGCGGTGCAACGGGGGCGAACACCAGCGCTACCTCGGTCCCGGCAGATTTCGGGGCTCTTCCAGGGCGCCCGACTTCCCGAGCGACGGTCTGCACACCCGGCTTCACAGTAACTCCGCCGCCAGCCGGGCCGGGAGGACCTCTGACCCCGGAGAAGGCCCACTTGCTAATCCCACCCCGACGGCTTATGTCCGCGCCTTTGATTGGCGAGTTCAAGGATCCCTCAGTTTAGCTCACCCAATGGGAGCTCGGCCGGGGCCTGGGGACCCCGCCCCGTGCCCCGCGCCGGGGAGCGGAGGAGAGTAAATACAACAGGAGCGCAAAATGGCGGAACCCCCGAACCCCGCTCACGGCGCCGTCGCTGTCCTCTCTGAGAAGGAAGCGTTTGGCAAGCTGCAGCCTTCGTCGCGGGAGCCGCCTGCTTCTGTGTCCGCCAAGAAGGTTCGCACTGAGGAGAAGAAGGCGCCGCGGAGAGTGAACGGAGAAGGGGGCAGCGGCGGGAACGGCAGGCAGTTGCAGCCGCTCGCTGCGCCGTCGCCTCAGAGCTACGGCAGCCCGGCGGCTTGGAGCTTCGCGGCTCTGGCCGCCTCCGCCCCGGCCTCCTCGCGGAGCTGTTTCTCCTTCTCCGCGAGCCCGAGCGTCTCCTCAGCGCCGGCTCCGTCGTCCCCGCCGGTGCCGCGCAGACTGCTGGTCGCCCCGGCGCTGCTGCACGCTCAGCCGCACCGCGTCCTGCTCCCGCCCGCCGCCCCGCCGGCCGCCGCCAAGCCGCGCAGACCCAAGGAGAGGCGCGAGAAGGAGAAGCGGAGGCACGGCCTTGGCGGCGCCGCCCGCGATGAGAACGGGGAGGCGAAGCCGCCGCCGCCGCGAGGTGGGTGCCGCGCGGGGGAGTGGAGGGGGGCGGCGGGGAGCGCGGCCTGGGAGCGAGGAACGGCGGGGAGCGGCGGGGAGCGGGAGCCGGGGGGAGCGGCGGGGAGCGGGGATCGCGGGCAGGGAGCGGCGGGGAGCGGAGGGGGAGCGGGGATCGCGGCCGGGGAGCCGGGGGAGCGAGGTGCGCGGCCGGGTCACAGCCCTCGGCGGGGCAGGAAATGGAGCCCGTAGTTTCGGTCGCTTACCGGAGGATGGCCGAAACTGCCTGTGTTTCGCTGTGGCTCTCCCCTCGGGTTACTGCGTTGCAGGACGCGGGAGCGGGACCGGAGGATTTCCCCCCACCCCCGAATGTGTTCGGCTAAGGGGAGAGGAGAGAACAGGTCTTTGAAGATTACGAAAGGCGTCGGATGCGATCGCTGGAATTCATATTTGCGGCGCAGCCTCCAACACCAGAGAAATCCTGTTCAAAAAAAAAAAAAAAAAGAAAGAATAGGAAAAGAAAGTGGGGGGTGGGGGGTGTATTGGCCTAAGCTGGAAGCTGCCAGGGGCTTGGGCGTCTCATCCCTATTAGGGAAGTGAGGTTGTGTGCAGGGCACCACTCGTGCAGTTTCTGAGGTGCCCAACTGCACCTTCTGAGCTGTTCCGGATTCTTCAAGTGTTTTTAGTAGTTCTGTTTTAAATACCACCCTCCAGAAACCTTCAGCCATTTCCACCCCCCACCCCCCCGCATCAAATGATAAAATCAGGTGCTTTACCTTTGCCTTCCCCGCCCCATCAAGTGGCTGCAAAGTGTTTTATGTAAAGCATAAAAAATGAGATATTTTCTTAAATTTCCTTGTTCAGTTTTCTTTTGTAATGTAATCTAGTATAGTTTTCAGTAGCCGTCTAGTTGTCTGTGGATATGTAGAGATCTGCAAGTACTACGTAGTGGACGGGTTGGAAAGTAGAGCTTTCTGTGATCACGAGGTTATATAAATATACGTGGTCATTGTCGCCCTGTGTTGTGAAGTAATGCGAATGAAATGCCAAGCAGTTTTAGCCTTACTGATCTAATGGTAGCTTAGGATCCTGAAAAATTAACTGAATAGAAGGGTTCGTGATTTACAATTTAAAAGAATGCTACACATGAGTTTGTAATTTCAACACCTAGTGGTCCCAGTGTAGCAGTGTAATGTTCTCCCAGCTTTTTAAGAGTATTTCTTTAGGAATGTTTTGAGGATGAAATTTATTTTCCTTCTGCTCAGGATTTATAGGTGGTTAATATTTTAAATCTCTATGTTGCAGTGGCTAAATATAAAATTTAAGCTACAAAATGCCTCTGCAACATAGAGATTTGCAACATAAGCAGTCTGGAATCATTCTTACTTGTGTAAACTGCTCATTTGCTTTTCCTGTGTTCTCTGCAGAAGTGAATGTAGGCATTACATTGTTGGAAGTATTTGAATGACAAAAAGAAGTTAAGAATTTTAAGAAACAGTACTGGCTTAAAATGTGGGGTATATATATGACCATTATAGTGAAATGGCTGTTAAAGATACATTTTTAGTTTTAAATGACATTTAAAATCCTGTGTGGACTTGTTGAGATGGCTCAACTGGTAAAGACACTTGCTGTGTTCAATCCCCAGGACTCACATGGTGGAGAGAACCAGATCTCCACCAATTGTCCTCTGATCTCCATGGTCCTCTGTGACACAAATGTCCCTCCCCAATAAATAAATGTAGTAAAGCTCCCTCCTCCCCCAAACCTAAAACCCTTCCTTTGAGGGCAAACACAGATGTAGGAAAGATATTTTCCCATGACCTAAGTGGGATAATGATTGCATGTTAACATTTTGTCTGTTTATTTTTTGTTGTTTGTTTTTGGGACAGTGTTTCTTGGTAGCCCTGGCTGTCATGGGCTCACTACCTAAGAGGAGACTCAGCAATCCACTTGCCCCTGCCTCCAGAGTGCTGGAGTTAAAGGCCTGTGCTACCACACCCGACTAGATGTTACCTATTAACTTTAAAGGTTTTTATGTTTTAGACAGAAACACTTACTTTACTGAGAAAAAATTAAAATCAAAGCTAAAGATAGCTTTTCAGTGTGCAATGGACTCTAGAGTTTGAATGTAACTGAATCTGCATTCTGCTTTAACTAAAAAAGGTGATAGCAAAGTAACAAGATTTTAGATATATTTGTTTTATGGGTACAGTTGAAAGTATACAAGTCCTGGTTTATATAGTGTCTATTTCTCTGTGCTTTTATACAACTTTTAGTGAATGGATGACCAGTGATTGTTGTTTGAAGTATGCATTCTTTAAATGAATCTGAGTTGGTTGTACTAGTTCAGAAACCCTTGATTGCCCATGGTTCATTGATTTAATAGGCTTAGTATGACATGAGCTATAAAGACATTTAAGAAAAGTAGATCTCAGTTCTGCATCTCCTGTATTTACATAGGGGTTTTAAAATCCTTAGGACTGCTTTTTTGTTGTTTATTTGTTTTTGTTGGTTATGCTGTTTTGTGACAGGGGATCCCTTTGTAGCTCTAGCTGGCCAACTTGCCATGTAGCACAAGCTGGCCTCAACCTGTGATCCTTGGGCCTCTCAGCCTCTTTAGTGCTGAGATTACAGGTATGAGCCACTGAATTCTTATTGGAGCCCTCTTTTGGCGATCAACTTAACAGAACATTCAGATAACATAAATGTTTATTTGAAACAACTTGAGGCAACATTTAACTAATGTTGAGTCTGAAGCATGATTATTAATTTTCTTGACCCTACAATAATTTAAAGGTGGGTCAGTCCTAACCCACCTTTGAAGCTAGGAGGGATAAACAGCAGATTGAAAAAGTTACTAGTCTAAGACCCTGAGTACAGAGCTGATGTGGTATGCACCCATCGTCTCCAAGACTGCCTGCTGATAGTGTTGTAGATGTTATATGAAATTTTAGGATTTAAATCCAAGAGTATTGTGAAGTTCAGGCTGGCCTTGAACCAACTGTAATCTTCCTCCTAAAAATATTCAGTGCTGAGATTGTAGACTGGGGCTACCATGCCTGACTGGATTTTTAAAATTACTACATAACCGGATGAGCTACTAAATTTTGATCTGAACTTTTGATCTGAAAAGTATAGATAGAACTGGGTATGGTGATGCATGCCTATAATCTGAGCATTTGAGAGGGAGCCAGAGGACTTGGGGTCCTAGGCCCATCTGAGCTACCCAGTGATACATGCCTATAATTTCAGCATTTGAGAGGGAGCCAGAGAATTTGGGGTCCTAGGCCCACCTGAGCTACCCAGTGAGAGAATCTTTCCTTTCAAAAAGGTAGAAGTGAACATGGTGTACTGCAGGTACCATGCACTTTCGTACACTCCAATAATGAATATTTTCTGTCTGTGTATGTGTTGTGTGTGTTGTATGTGTGTGGTGCATGCCCATGAGGCCAGAGATTGGGCGTCTTCTACACCTTACTGCCTTGAGATAGGATCTCTGTCTGTGGCTAGGCTGACAGTGGCTAAGCTTGTCTGTGACTAAGCTAAACTCTCTGGTGACCCACCTGTCCCTGTCCCCCAGTGCTGGGGTTATAGTCACACTCAGCTCTCAAGTCCTCACTGGTGAACAGCAAGTTCTCTCTCTTACCCACTGGGCTATCTTCTTAGCCCCATAGTTAGAGGTGAGAGTTTTCGCCATGATTGGCATCTCTGAGATGTGATACTTCACTGAGATTGTGTTTTGGGGTAACCTTTTGTATTTTCTGTCTCTTTCCCCCTCTAGTAAAGTCTTTCTGTACCTTCCATCAGCTCCCTAAAATGTTTCTTAGTACAGTTTTCCATGTGGATAAATCTGCCCTATATATGACAGTCCTTTCTGTACCCTCTTCCTGATTTAGTCCGAGTTGCTTTCTCTTAAAGGTCTGCTGCATAAAGTTGTCAACCCTGGGACGTGAGCTCACGGACACCCCGGAAGTTCTTGCATTGCTGTTGTGTTCCGTTTTTCTGGATCCCATGCCTTTTAGTTTACTCTCTCATTTGCATTTTTTTTCTCCTAGCAGTACTGTAAGGAGTATGTAGGAACTGTACCTTTTTTTTTTTTTTTTTTTTTTTTTTTAAACCCCACACAGGGCTTATCTGTTGAGAGGTTTTTCTCAAACTGTCTGCCCTGGAAAGTTTGACGTGGTGTTTTGTTATTGTATGCCCTTTGGTGTTGATGTTCAGAGAAACTGATCTCTAAGTTGTCTATTCCTTTTTGAGGTGTGTCAGCCCTTTTACTGGTTTTTAAAATTTCAGCTTTAAAGATAAAAAAGTATAAACGTTTGTGTTTTTATTCTTATATTGTAATATTTTTTGTTCTTTTTAATGGGCTCAACATCTCTGTTATTTCTTTAAGGATACTAATTGTAGGTTGTTTTTTTTTTTTAAATGTTCAGTTTCCTGCCTTGCTTTTGGTTCTTTAAAACTTTTTTTTCACTGTTTGTTTTGGTCCATTTATTTGGATGCTGTGCTCAAATCTGTATTATTTTTAGCAGATCTTTCATATTTAAGGGAAAGTTAGCAAAATTCTTTGAAAGCTCGTGAGCATGCATGGACAGGGTTTACCGACTGAGCTCATGTTTTTTTCTGTTTTACTTTTTCCGAGTTAAGCACTCTGAACTTCTTCAGACTCAGCTTCATTTTTTGTCTCCTTTGGTGAGGTGCTGGGCAGAATGGCGTCTTACCCATTGGGGTTGCCACAGCAAAGTCTCCTAGCCTAGATGGCCTAGCGTGCAGGAGTTAATCTCTTCGCAGTGTGGAAGCTGGAGGCCCGAGATCAGTGTTCAGACGTGGTTCAGTTCCAGAAGGGCCGTTTTCCCTCCTGCAGCTGTCTGCCTTCTCAACTGTGTATCCACGTGGCCTTTCTTAGGTGCTTACTTCTTGTGGAAGCAGGAAGGGAGATACTGGTTTCTTTTCTTCTTAGAAGGTCACCAGTCTTACTTGGTTAAGATTGCTCTATTTGTGACCTCATAAAAGCCCACGCTGAAGGTAGCGCCTCACAGAGATAAGTTTAGGTTATAGGGTACTAGTAATTGATGAGAGAAGAAAGCTACAGATCTTGCTATTTCATGAATTCACTCAGTTACCCTGTTTCCATCTCAACCCCTCCCTTTTCTCTGCGGGAACTCCTGAGCCTGAAGCCATTCTGATTGAAATTTTGCTAGAGAATTTATACCGCTCCTTTTTCCTTTAGAGTATGTGGGTATTCTGCCCTCTTTGCCTTACTGCCTCCCCATTTCCAACCTTTTCTTACGGCATATAAGACTGTTCTTATAAAGTTGGGGTATACCTTAGAGTGTTTACCTGGTATGCACAAGGCCCTAGGTTCAAACCTCAGTACTGAAAACAAGATTGCCATCATTTCTCTGTTGTATTATACCAAAGCATTTGCCATTTTACCCTCAGATTTTTGTTTGTTCTATACTTTATATATTGTAGGTGATAGTTACAGTATTCTCTAATCACGCCAAAGGTGGTCTTTATGTTTCTTTTTTTTAATTCCTATAGTCTAAGCATATTTTTAGAGGAGATACTGAATTTTAGCCTTGTTTTGATTTGTATTAATTGGTCAAGTATTTAATTATTTTTAAGTCCATACACATATATGTATTGAAAGTCTTGTGAAGTTTTTGTACAAGTATATATTGTATGTTTGCTCTTCCCTTTTCTTGAACCTCTCTGTTAGTCCCCTTCCCTTAGAGCATGGCTTCTCAACCTGTAGGTCCAGGGGTCCCATAAGACCGTCTGCATATCAGATATTTATATTATAGTTCATACCATTAGCAAAATTACAGTTATGAAGTAGCAACAAAATAATTTTATGGTTTGGGGTCACCATGACATGAGGAACTGTATTAAAGGGTCGCAGTGTTAGGAAGGTTGAGAGCCACTGCCTAGGATAATTTCCTTTTTATTTTCTTGTCATATATACATTCATAGTTTTATTTGTATATGTAAAACCCAGGAACCACACGTATATGCTATTTGTCTTTTTGAGACTGGCTTAATTCATTTAATAAGATTATCTCTAGCTTTCATTTTTCTACAAATGGCATAAGTCTCCTTTATGGCCGAGAGCCCATACACGTTTGTTAGGTGGGAATGTTACTTGTTTCACAGGGTGATTGCTGGAATGATAGGAGCTTGGCATTTTGTAGACATTGTTTATAGAAATCTAGGGGCTTAATGTGCTTTTAAAAATATTTCTTTAGTGTGTATGGGTGTTTTGTCTTTATGTGTGTCTGTGTACCATGTTTTACCTGGTGCCCCCAGAGGCCAGAAGAAGGAGTCATCTCTAGAACTGGGGTTACAGACTGTCAGGAGCCACCCACCATGTTGGTACTGGTAATTGAATCCCAGTCCTCTGGAAGAGCAGCCAGTGCTCTTAACCACTGAACCATCTCTCCAGCTCTGTGGTGTTTTGTTTGTGCTTTTCATTGTAGATATTCTTGTGGGATGAGAACTCCCAACCTTTCGTTTCTAATATATTGAAGCCATTTACTTCACTGAATGCATTGAGAGCTGTAACCTGATGTCTGTGACTTCCTAGTTTCTGGAAATACCATGTGTAGAATAGTATAAAATGTTGCTATGTTCTAGCTTTTGTTTAAAAACTTTAAGAAAACACTCATTTTTGTGTATGTGTGTGGGTTTGTGTGCATGTGCCACAGCTTGTGTGTGGAGGGCAGAGGCTAGCTTTCAGGGAGGATCCCATCACTCCCTGTACTGTGTAGGTCACAGGGATTGAGCTTTGCTGTTGGGCTTGATGGGAAGTGCCTTTACCCACTGAGCCACTTTGACAACCTATACTAGCTTTTTGCAAGAAATGAAAATTTCAGAGGTTTTAAGTTGATAATAATAAATCTCAACTTTCTTCCCTTCTTAGTGAATTAAGTCTTTCATATTATAGATGGACTATTTAAAATAGTATATTGAAAAATAAAAGTTTGCTGGGCAGTGGTGGCACACGCCTTTAATCATAGCACTAGGGAGGCAGAGGCAGGCAAATCTCTGTGAGTTCCAGGCCAGCTTGGTCTACAGAGTGAGTTCCAGGTCAGTGAGGGGCTATGACAGAGAAACCCTGTCTTGAAAAACAATCTAACAAACAAACAAACAAACAAAAAAAGAAAGAAAAAGAAAAAAAGAAAAAGTTATTTTCGTTAGAATGAAAATAATATATCTTAAAAAATTTTGTGTAGTGAGAAAACAAAAATGTGTTTCTTACCCTCTAAGCTCCTTTTATTTTTGAACATACGCTGACCCTTATGTTGTGCATTTTATGTTCTTGAACTATAGATTAAAAATATTTAACATTTTATAATGAAAAATGTAGCATAGAAGAAAATAAAAACAATGTAGTATATCCAGGCTATAGTCATAATGCTTCAATTTTATTTTTTTAATAGGTATTTAATTCAAAGCCACTTCATTGGTTTGTCACGTGAAGCAATATTCTGTAAAGCAGTATTGTTTTCTTGCTGAATTACTGGTGAATTTTGTATCCTAAAGATATAGTAGGACATGGTAATACAGGCCTTTAATCTCAGCACTTACTTGGGAGGAAGAGGCAGGAAGATGTCAGTTTGAGGCCGGCCTGGTCTACAGAGCCAGCTCCAGGACAGCCAGGGCTGCACAGAGAAACCGTGTCTCCAAAAACAACAACAACAACAGCGAAATACTGACTCTTACTCAGTTTTCCTGTTTTTGAAGATAATGAAAATATGAGAACTGGTAAATTCTGTTAGACATTTTTGATACAGATCATGAATTGATGCAGTATGTCCTTAGGTACAACTTGAGCTAGAGTATGAACTCCTTGTGAACAGAAATGGCAGGCATCCAGTAAGCAACATCTATGGAAGTGTATCAGCATTTTACCTGTAGTTTCACATCTTAAAACTTCTGTAAAATATAGCTAGGTATTAATCTTTGATAGATACTGTTCAGAGGTCTATAAAATATAAGTAAAAATTAATGTAAGTCTAGGTTTCAGGCTTGCAGATATCTGACTTCAGGGTTCCAGCTCTAAAGAACTAAGAAAATTGTATTAATTTTGTTTTAGGTCTTCAACCAGACACAGATGGTGTTGTGAGATAATTTGCCAGTCAGAAAATTGGCTTTGGGGGACCCTCTGGTTTTGGTAAATGGAGATGATGGAGAAAGACTTGGAGGGGGAGGATGGGGAAATGCGGGACGGAAGGTAGGGGAGGCTGCGAGAGGCTCAGTGGTGAAGAGCACTTGATGCTCTTGAGGAGGACCTGAGTTTGGTTCCCAGCACTCACACAGCGCAGCTCCCAACTGCTGTAACTTCAGTTCCAGGATCCAGTGCCCTTTCCTGGACAGCCCCCACTGTGCACACACGGACGTGCACACGCAAATTTTTTTTTTAAAGATTATAGAAAATTAATGTGTATGGAATATTCAGTGGTCTGTGAGTAGAGCCCTTTGGATAGGATTGATGCTTTTCAAGTTTTTATTACATTTATCTTTTTGATTTGTATGTTTTGGGGGAGGGCACTAGCCACGGGTGCTTGTGGAGGTCAGGGAACAGCTTTCTGTAGTCAGTTCTCTCCCACTGTCACATGGGTCCCGGGGATAAGGTTGCTGGGCTTCCCCCGTGTCAGTTACTTTCCTGCTGCTGTGATAAAACACTGCCAGAAGCAGATGATGGAGGAGAGAGTTTATTTTGGTATATGGTTCCCGGGGAAGCATGGAGGCAAACAGCAGCCCTGGCAGCAAGAGTAAGAAGCTGAGAGCTTACCTTCAGCCAGAAGAACACAGCAGAGAGCCAGGCAGTGGGGCAAGCTCCCCCCAGGGACACCCTGCCTCCTGCAATGTTGCACCACCAAACAGCACCATCACCTGGGGTGCCTGGGCTAATGTGGGATGTTGCTCATTCCAACTACCCCAAACCACAGGTGCGAGGCGTCCTACCAGCCCTGATACTGATGCTTTTGTGCTCAGATGGGAGATAAGGTGGCATCATAGTTGAGGGTCACATTCTCTTGTTTTGCCGTATAGGGAGTTTATACTTCATTTTGTGGGCATTAACAAGGCAGGTTTTTGTTGTTAAGTTTTTTGTAGGGTGAATATCAATATATTCAGATTAATAATTTAGGAAAAATAACGTGATAGAATGTAGAATGGATTGCCTGAAAGTATAGGAGATACTGACAATATTGAATACCTACAATATTAGTAAAATGGAGTGATCCCCCACCCCACCCCCCACCTTCATGACAGGGTTTCTCTGCTGTAGCCCTGGCTGTCCTGGAACTCATTTTGTAGACCAGGCCGCCCTTGAACTCACAGCTATCCGCCTGCCTCTTGCCTCCCAAGTGCTGGGACTTGACTTCAGGCATGTACCACCACCATCACCATGTGATTTTGTTTTTTAATTGTTAAAATGGTCGGTATTCTGAATACAGAAAGTTAAATACTTTCAGAGGAGATATGTAGTAAGGTATATTGATTGTTGAATTTGTAGGAAAAAAGTTGGATTTAATCGTAGATAAATTTGTGACTTCAGATGGAGAGAATAAGTATATGACTTAAAAATTGTGTGTAGGCCTGTAGAACTGAATTTGAGTCATAGACAAACACCTTATTGCAGAGTTCTGTTAGTAGATACGTGTGCACCTGTGTAGGCATGTGTGGAGAGGCCCCCTCCCCAAGGTCCTTACAGCATCAAAACAGTGACTACTATTTCTGTAAGGAGCACGTCATTTCAGATCCCTTCCTAGTCTTTAAGACAGCCAGTAGCTGTTGCTAGCCTTTCAAAGCCCTCTGAGAAGCCTTTACTCTAGTCTACAGTTTAGTACTTTTTCTTCCATTCATGGTATTTTCTCTTGTTACTAATTTCAGTGCTTGGCTTAGTTTCAGAGCTTTTGCACCTGGGTTTGCTAATTACCTTGTTTGTTCCCTAGTATTTACTTCTAGTTTCAAGTCTGAGTTTGGTGCAGTATTTTAGATCTGTATATTCAACTGTCTCCCGACATGATTTTGTGTGACAATGTTTTTCCTGGGGAGGCACAACATACAAATCTACTCACCCTGATCGGGAGCCCACGGCAGACCAAAGAATGGATACCACCAAATTCCAACTTGGAGAACCAATAGCTTTTATTGGGGTTACTTACAGGGTCAGAGATGACTAAAAAACAGCTGCATCACCACAGTCCACCCAGCATAGGTGACAGCTCACATCTGGGAGCCTGGAGCACACTGCACAGCCTGCAAGCAGCTCAGCAGGTGGGAGACTTGTCCCTTCCAGATGCCTCAGTTGCTCTAAAGCTTTTGTGGTGAGAGAGTCATCTTTGTGGCTTTTCTGCTTGGAGAGTCTTCTTTGTAGCTCAGCTTGTCTGACTCTTGAGCAGCTTAGCCTTGATTTTGTCTGAGGGGCTCTCAGCTTTTATTGCCGAATCTGGCAGGGAAGGGCCTCGTGAATTCTGCTTAAGGAGTTTCCTGGCAAAATGAAATGTTCAATCTTGGAGGAAACTGTTAGACAACACACAACTCCTACGAATGTATGTTCAAAACTTAAGTGTTCTTCACCTACCTTTGTGTTGCTGTGGCTGTTCCTAACACCACCACCCCCTCCCCGAGACAGACTTCAGAAAATTGGGATGGGGCTTGCATGTTAAGCTAGGCTGACTTGATAGAGAACTCCAGGAGACTGTTTCTCCCTTCCCCGAGCTGGGCTCACAGGCTTGCACTACCATGCTTGGGCTTTCTTCTGTGGGTGCTGGGGATCCACTCAGGCCCTCACACCTGTTCAGTGGATGTTTTTTTTCTGGCTGAACTGTGTCCCTCATCTGAACCCTCGATCTTAATAAGAAAAGTAAAACATTAATTCCGTTGTCTCCATTTCTGAAAGGAAACATTTGGTTAGATGTTGAAAGTTTTTTGTAAGCTTTGACATTTTGTGATTTTGAAAGGGTAGACTGTTGTGAGTGCTGATTAGATTTTGTTGATGCAAATCAGTCCTTGAGAAGAGGGAACCTCCTTTGATGAATGGCCTCCATCAGATTGGCCTGTGGGCAAGTCTCGGGGCATTTGCTTGATTAATGATAGATGTGGAGAGGCCCTGTCCATAGTGCCTGGTACCAGCCCTGGGCAAATGGTCCTGAATTGTAGAAGAAAAGCAAGACAGCAAGTAGCATTCCTCCATAGTCTCTGTTCCTGCCACGAGCTCCTGTCCAGGCTTCCTTTGATGATGGACTGTAGCCTGTCAGCTAGATAAAGCCTTCCTTCTGAAAGGTGCTTTTGGTCAGTTTTGTAAAATCACAGGAACAGAAAGCAAAACAGAACAGTTTGGTTTTTTTTCTGGTGAGGCAAAGATTTACACTGCAGCCTAGGATGGCCTGGAACCCTTTGGAACCCAGGCTGGCCTTGAACTTTGTGGCACTCCACCTGCTTCATTGTCTTGAGTAAGGGATTGCAGATGGGAGAACCAGGGTGACTTAGAGTGGTATATCAGTTACCTTGTGAGAGGCGACAAGATGTCTTAAGTGCGTGTGTGGCTATGACATGTGCATGTTTGCGTCAGTGTGAGCATTCGTGCATCATGGCATACAAATTGAGGCCAGACGGGAGCCTCAAGTGTTGACGTACCATGTTGGCTTTGTGTGGGTTCTGGAGACTCGAACTTGAGTTCTCACACTTGCAAAGCAAGCATTTTATCCACTGGGCCTTCTTGCCAGCCTCTCTCCTTTCTGTTTTTGTTTTTTCGAGGCGGGGTTTCTCTGTTGTAACTTTGGCTGTCCTGTCTACTCACTCTGTAGCCCAGGCTGGCCTTGAACTCACAGAGACCTGCCTGCCTCTGCCCCCCAAGTGCTGGGATTAAAGGTGTCTGGCACCACTGCCCAGCTTCTCTCTCTGTCTTGTTAGGAGGTTTCTATTTGGCCTCTCATGAGAGCACTAGGGCTTCTTATGGGGCTTTGGATACTTGAGCCAGTTTCTACATGCTCGTGCATGCATGCACATAGACACACACAATCAGAGGTGTGCATGATTTTTTTCTTTTGTATGTGTATGATACTTGCTTAAAAATTATTTAGATGCATTTTAAATGGAAATAAATAGAATTCCTACAGGAAAGTTATTTGATGGCATTGGTGAAACATACAACTTTTTTCCAATTTAGACTTGTAATTTCTGTGAAGAAATATAATTAGAAGTATATAAGGGTCCTGGGTCGTAGTGGTGGAGGTGGCCGGAGAGAAGCTGTCGATGACGGATGAGCAGTAGCAGCAGTAGCAGCCCCTACCACAGCACTAGAGCTTGGTACTGCCGGGCCATGGGCAGCTCAGCTGACTGCTCTAAGCACAGGCTGGCTTTGCAAGCCTGATCTAGCCATAGTCACAGCTACAGCTGCCAGAACAACTTTGTTTCTGGTGCTACATCTCGGTACCATCCTTATGTCCAAGGACCTGGATGTTTCTGTTCAAATGCAACTTGCCCTTTGGTGACCCGCACACATCTCGCTGGGGTGCAGCAAAGAGGAAGAGTCACTGAAGTCAGGGTACCAGGGGTCTGCTGTCAGCCAGCAGTGGTTTGGCTCTTGTCTACTCAGGTACCTTTGTTGTGGGCAGTTTGCCAATGACTAGCAAACACATGGAGCTCTTCCAACTAGGAAGAGCTGCCCAGGGGCATCCAAGTGCCTGTGGAAGTAGTTCTGCTACAGAAGCTGAGCTTGGGTATCTCTGTCATTAGGTTCCTGGACTAGTTGAGGCCCAGCAGTTTCATCTTGATCTTGGAGAGAGGCTGGAGCTGCAGCTGAAACCTCTTTGAAAGGGGAGGGAGGGCCCTGTAAGAGGAGTGGACCCACAGTAGCAGGCAGTAGAAACCATGGGGCATTGTCATAGCTGCAGGTAGCTCTGTTGTCACATCAGTGTGGAGAACATTTTTTAAAAAGTTTTTGTTTTAGATTTGTGTATGTGGGTGTTTTTTGCTTTCATGTGTTTATGTGTACCATGGGTGTGCCTGGTGCCAATGGAGATCAAAAGAGCACATTGCAACCCCTGGAACTGGAGTGAGCCATGACGTGGATACTGGGAACTGAACCCAGGTCCTCTGCAAGTGCTCTTAACCACTGAGCCAACTCTCCAGCTCCAAGGAGGAGAACATAGTTTGTTAATTTCAGCAAGCTCAGACTCATCAACTTTGTCAGAGGTGCCACTCAAGAACACGTAGCTTTACTGGAACCAGAGTGGATACTACCGCTGCTGTCATAGCGGGTTAGCAGCTGTCTGGTTTCTTTCAGTACTTCTGGAGCATACTATATATTACCATGCTACTTTTGAGCACTAATAAAGTGATCATCAGGGGCCAAATTTCTTTAAGCAGAGGGTCTCTTCAAATTTTAGGGTGGGCAGGCTTGGTGGCGCATGCCTTTAATCCCAGCATTTGAGAGGCAGAGGAAGATGGAACTTTATGAATTCCAGGCCAACCAAGGCTACATAACGAGACCCTGTCTTTGTTGTTGTTCCAGACAGGGTCTCACCATGTAGCCCTGGCTGTCCCAGAACTTACTGTGTGGACCAGGCTGGCCTGCCACTGACTCTCAAGTGCTGGGATTCAAGGGGTGCACCACTATGCCCAATTGAGACTCTTTCTTTACAAATAAAATCAACATCTCATTAGATGGTCTTAGCTTTAAGACCATCACACGGGCCATCCTTACAAGAAATCAAGGCCCATCCATGGATACTAGATGTAGGTCCTCCTTTTCTAGGAAACTGTTGAGATTCCTTTTCTATAACCTGATGGCAACTAGCCTTTTAGATGCTTGAGAGAGGGGAAGCTTCTGACTCCAGCTTCCCATCACCACTGACAGCGCCTGATATGGCATGTACAACTCACTGAAGACTCTGGGTCCCTGGAGGCTGCCTCTTAGGAGCGGAGAAGAGACTCAGTTCCAAGTATCCTGCTACTCAGTGATGTCCCGGGGCCTCTTGCTTACCAGCCAAATGGGTCTGGGCTCTTTGAATGAAGCAGAGGGGCATTGCTCACGGGTGTAACTAAAAAGCAGTTCTAAGCTAGTTGCAGTAGCACACACCTGTAAGCACTTGGGAAGCTGAGGCAAGATGATCAGGAGCTTAAGGCCAGCCTGGGCTACATAGCACGTCCAAGGCCAACCTGGGCAATATGAGATCTTGTCAAAAAGGAAGAAAGGGAAGGCAAGTCTACAATTAAAAAGATTTTATTGTGTGTGTGTAAGAGAGAGAGAGAGAGCGCGTGTGCGCTAGCGAGCAAGAGCATGCATGCTAGAGCAAGTGTTACAGCAAACACTGGAGGTCAGAGAGAATGTTTGGGAGTTGGTTCTCTCCTTCTACCATGGGTTCAGGAATGAGTGAGGTTGTCAGGCCTGTGCAGCAAGCACTTTTACCAGCTGAGCCTTTACCAACCGAAGAAGTAATTGTGTCTAGTTTCTGATTCTTTCCAGGGGCAGTCGGTCTTTCAGTCTGTCCCTCCCTCCCTTCCTTTCTCCCTCCCTTCCTCCCCACTAACTTTTGTTGTCCTTATAAGAGGAAAAACAGCAGAGTCCCCGTTTCCATTCTCTGAGAGTGTCAGCCGGCCAGCAGTGTTTGCATTGGCTGAGAGCAGGGCAGTCCTAGGCTCCAGGCCACCCTCTCAACGCTGCAGTGCTTTTTCTCCAGGGGCACAGTGATGAGCTGCATGTGAAGGACGTGGACTGGCATATTGGTCTTGATGTCACTCTTAGCTAGATAAATCTTCAGGAAATCTGAAGATGGTCCCCTCCTACTGTAGGGATGTTTTGAGTAGGATGTAGCCTGCTGGCTCTGTATGGGTGAATGAATACTGTGTACTGTGTACTGGAAATAAAAGAGGTCTTACTATTTTTTAATGTTTGTCTTTTGTTGTTATTGTTTTTAAATAAACCTTAAAAAAAAAAAAAGGACAAGGTCTTACTATATAGCCCTGACTGGCCTGGGACTTGGTGTGTAGGACAGGCTGGCCTGAACTCACAGAGACCTGCCTGCCTCTGCCTCCTGAGTGGGATTAAGATCATGAACCACTGTGCCAGGCTTTTTAAAAAGAAATTATTACTGCAGTTTATTTACTTGTCCTCTGTGCAGGGCTCAGAAGGTTGGACTCAAGTCACCAGGCTTGGGGACAAGCATACTAACTCGCTGAGGCACTGCCACAAAGTGCAGAATAAGAGCTACTCATTTCATTCGTGTTGTCATCATCACTAAGAACTGTGTTATTGTTTGCTTTGTAAAATGTAACTTAAATACAGTAATTACTTGGAGAGCACATTTAATACAACCGTTTAGTATATGTAAGATTCAGTGGTCAGTTTTCTGTATATCATGTACAGTATCATACTTTTTCTTTCTTAGTTTGTAGAATATTGAAAACAGAAAAAGGAATCTTATCTCACTTTTAGAGACAAACTTTGGGGCTGGAGAGATAGCTTAGTAGTTAAGAGCACCGACTGTTGTGGAGGACCCAGGTTCGGTTCCTAGCATCCGCGTGGCAGCTCACAACCCTTGGTAACTCCAGTTCTAGTGTATCTGACTCCCTCTTCTGGCCTTGAAAAACCTAAGATAAAATAAAATAAAAATAAATAAACAAAATTGCCTATTACAGTTCTTTGTTCCTGTGACTGTTGTTGCTATACTGCTTTTGCTATGCTGTGTTATGGGATGCCTTTCAATTAAATTCTGTTGTCAGAACTTAATGATAAAAGCTGTATTTGTTAATTACTTTAAATTAGTTATCAGGTACAGTGTTAGAAAAAAAGCATATGTTGGCTTTAATCCATATAAAAATTAAAAAAAATGCCATTATCTCTTACAGATATGATTAATGGGGCACAACAGTTAAGTAACTTTCTTGTGCCCATTGATCAGTTTTTGTCAGAGCTGCGTTTTGAGCTTCTCTGCTACAGTACAGTGCATTCAAGATTCACAGTCCTAGCATCCGGACCTCCTCCTCCCTCCCCTCTTTCTTTCTTTTTCCCCCTTCTTTCTTTCCCTTCTTTCTTCCCCTTCTTTCTTCCTCTTCTTTCTTTCCCTCCCTCCCTTCCGTTTGCTTTGTCCTTTTCATTTTATGACATTTATATATATATTATGTGTGTGTGTTTCTTAGGGCTTCTATTTCAAAGGAAACATTTCTATTGTGATAAAACACCATGACCAAAAGCAACTTGGGGGAGAAAAGGGTTCATTTCAGTTTATAGTTCACCTCACAGCCCAACATTGAAGGAAGCCAGGGCAGGAACTCAAGGCAGAAGCCATGGAGAGTGCTGCTTACTGCCTTATTGCCCCTGGTTTCCTCAGCCAGGGATCACCTGTCCAGGGTTTGCATTACCCACAATGGCTGGGCCCTCCCACATCAATCACTTATTTAAGAAAATGTCCCACAGGCCTACAGGCCAATCTTCTATGGAGACATTTTTGTAGTAGTATGCTGCTGTGACAGCTCACCAAGAAGACAGGGAGGCATAATCATAGGTAGAAGCCTTGCCAGACCTCAGAGGGAACCACCATCTGGCCAGTGCCATACACAACAGTGGAACCCCAAGCATCTGAGCTCAGGTGTTTTTTTCATTCAGAACTCCTCAGGTCCAGATCGTAAGCAATCAAACATGCCCTACAGAAATACAAAACGCCAAGACCTAGGATAGCCACTCACCCAACAGTGTATAAAACAATTATTTTATACATAACTAAAAATAAACTAGTGCAACAATTACTCTTTTCTGTATAAGCCAATCTAAAAAAATTTCTTCATCTCTACGACACAATTTAACACTACACCAGCAAAACAAGAGGAACAATCACGAGGGTTGCTAATGCACAGGACCAAATGAAACCAAACATCTATCAAGCTTTTCACAATGTCTTTGGACAGCAGAAAAACATTATTAATGTCCAATGACCTGGAATTCACTCACGATCTCCTGGGCTCCTCCAAAGAGCTTGGATCACTTCTTTGGCTCTGCCCTCTGCAGCACACACAACTTGTCCTCCAGGCTCTGGCTGGCTCCATTCCACTGCTGCTGCTGTTCTTGGTGGTTCTCCCAAGGTGCAGGCATCTTCAGAAGGCTGGGATCTTCTGCTGCAACTGGGCTGCACTTTCACCAATGGCCTCTCCTGGGCTGACTTTATGGTGCCAAGCCTTAATTTCTTTACATGACCACTTCATCTGGGACTTAAACTGCTACTGAGGCTCCACCTTCACCAATGGCCTCTTCTGGCCTCTCATAGTGCCAAGCCTCATCTGCTCTTCATGACCCCTTCATGTCTTCAGAACCAGTAACACCTGGGTATCTCTTAGAGTACCAAGTTGGGCTGCCAGCATGAGATATAACCTTGGCCAGTTCTAGAAGACAGTTTCTGCGTGTTAACCCTGAGGAAACACTTTCCAGATTTTAAGATAGAGTCTGGTTTTCTGGAAAAATGATTGATACTTTGTTTGCAGGAAGGGTCTCCTTGTAGGTGGAGTTCTTAACACCATCACCAGTGCTTGAACCACTTGTCTTTCTCTTAGTCAGGTTTGCAGGGGGAAAAAAAACAAAAAAAACCAAAAACTGTTCAGTTTAACTAAATAGGCCTTTTGGCTCTAAGCCGGTGGGAATAATATCCTGTTGAAACATTTTGGTGGTTTGGCATTTTTTCCTCACCACTGCTATGAGTAAACATACACCCGTCTTCATAGACCTCAAACACAACATACTGAGCTTCACACTCAAGCAATGCAGCTATCAGAAAATTTGTTTGTAAACGGCATACTACCACCAGCGTCAGGAAGGCAGCATTGTCTCCATGATCAGGAAAAGCAGTAAGAACCTTGCTTTCTTTCTGTTCCCAGCTGAATTATTTGTTTTTACAATGACAGTGTCTTTCTCTAAAGGCCTCTTTCTGTGGCTCTCATTTTTCAGCCCTCTTTCTTACTTAGTTTTCACAATTTTATCTTCATAAAGGCTTATTTCCTTCGTTACTCTCCTCTTCCTTCAGGAGACTTCTACACATTATTTCTGCATATATATAAACTCTGTCCTCTAGGAGCTGCTCTAAGCATACTTTACCGGACCCCGTGAGGTCTGGAGTTTCCTTTTCTTTTGTTTCTTGTTGGATGTTAGCTGGGGTGATGTCATGCCCCACGTTGGTACACCATTTGTAGTTGTTAGCTGCTTCTGGGGTGGTTCAGCCAAGAATGACAAGGAGACATATTTGTTCTATAGGTGCATACCCTGCCAGACCTCAGCAGAGGGAACCACCATCCTGGCCAGCGCCATACTCAACAGTGGAACCCCAAGCATCTGAGCTCACCTGTTTTTAGTCATTCAGAACTCCTCAGATGCAGGTCATAAGCAATCAAACATCTCTCACAGAAATCCAACCTGCAGGCAATACAAAGTGCCAAGACCTAGGATAGCCCCTCACCCAACAGTGCATAATGCAGTTACTTTATACAGAACTAAAAATAGACATCTATAACATGTTTTCTCTATTAAAATACTGTCTTCCCATTTATGTATAGGTTTGTGCTAGTCTAACAAAAACCGAACAAAGTCTATTTGCATGTATGTGCACCACATGCATGCACTGCTTTTTGAGGCAGAGGGGATATTGGATCATCTGCAATTGCAGTTAGAAGTGGTCTGGTATGTAGATGCTGGGAACCAAACTTGATCCCCCTGCAAGAGCAGCAAGTGATCCCAGTCTTAACCTCTGAGTTGTCCCTCAGGACCTGATCTGTTCTTGAATGCTAAGTGATAAAGAGACTTTGTAGTACTGTGCAAAATATAGGTTGTTGTAACTATATGAGTCATTGTGCTACGTTTTTTTCTCATTTATCAAGAAAAAGAATCATGGAATAATAGAAATGAAATAATCTTCAGAGGTCAGTATAGCCTGGGATTTTATAAGTACCAGTAACCAAAGCTCCAGGAGTCTCTAGCAGTTTACAAGTCTTTATGCATTTAGTTGAATGGAGCTAGATGTTTCAGACTCAGTGATCTTAATATACACCAGTTTTTACTGTTTCAAGAATTTACCCTTTCAGTAAGTTATGTGTAGTTGGATGAACGAACATGTATAGAGTAGGGGTCAGAGTCAGGCATTTTAAATATTGTCTGCCTCATGCCTATCAAATCACAACTGTCCCTTCATGAGGAAAGATTTTCTTTTACATTCGTAGCAACCCCCCCCCCCCCCTTTTTCAGTTTTGGATAGGGAATCATCATGTAGCCCTGACCATCCTGGAACTTGCTACATTACCAGGTTGGCTTCAAACTCAAGAGTTCCACCTGCCTTGGCCTCCTCAGTGCTGGATTAAAGGTGTGCACCACATGCCTGGCTAATTCTGAATCTTAAAAAAAAAAAAAAAGAATTGTGTGATTCTTCTATTTTGTCCTTTTGTTTACATCTTAGAGGAATTAAACGAGTGCAGATGTATTGACTGCTGTGTGCTTGGTACATGGAGGGGCGTATGCAAAGTGGAAAACTGTATTTGTGATCTAATTAGTATATAAATAAATTAGTATATAAAAAAGTGAATTAGTATATCAAGTTCCCCTCTATAGAAGGTAACAAAGATGAATAGAAAAGGTATCTCTTCATAAGATAATGGAGATAGACACACAGACATGAAAGGGGGGGGGGAATCAAATCATAACATAGAAGAGAAAGAAAAGGTCATTCTAATTAGTAGGGATCAAGGAATTCTTGCAAAAGAAGTGTATGATTTTGGCAGGTAGAGTTGGGTTGGGCAAAAGCATTCTAAGTGAGTGTAATTAGCCAAAATGTTGAGATATTACATTTGGGTAGGGAATTGGTCTGGAATGACATTTGTGAGTAGTAGAAGAAAAGACAGAAAAATTAAGTGTTGACTACAGAAATTCTTGAATGGCATACTAATGTAACAGGACAGACTACAGCCTGCGGAGAGAACAATTTCTAAAGGATCCAGGCCTTACTGGGAAGGAATAGCTTTCCTTGGCTGGCCTTCAGTATACAGTGTACACAAAGCTCTGCCAGGCCTCTCACTGTCCTCTTCAGGCTGCTCTGAGCCCGGGGAGATGAATTCAGTTATGTTTCTTCCTTTGCAAAATTAGTGTGTTCTTATGGTCAGACCAGAGAAACATTCCAAAGAAATGACAGAGCCATTCCCTACCCTACAGTCTTTCAAAGGACATATGGGAGAACAAAGGAACTTCTGGAAGCCATCTACCTACCATGTCACCTCCCTCCCTGCTATTCTGTGAGACATAGCTATACTCTATTTCTCCAAGCCTTGAGTTAATAAACTATCTCCTCCACCAATCCATGTCGTGGGCCCTTAGGCGATGTAACACCTAAGGTCTTTTCTTTTTTAGTTAGGCAGAAGGGAAGTTGCCTTTGTTTAATTTGTTTTAAGCAAGAGAGTGATATGGCTAACTATTTTGAAGAGATTTAATTAATGTGTTGCCCCTTTGAGACACTGATAGCTTTAGCTTTTAAAAAAATTAACAAGCAAACCAATGGGTTCTCTTAGGACATTTTTATGCTTGTGTTTTATAAATGTGTTGATTGACCCTTCGATGCGTTCTCCTCCACTACCCCATTTCTGCTTTCCGGTCGTATATCTTTGTTATCCTGTTTCTTCCTTCCCGGCTTTCTCAGGACCCCCTCTTCCTCTCTGGAAAGAGAATGAAAGATGACAATTTGTTTATATCGTAAGGAAATGAAGGTGTGCAGTTTGGCAGAGATTGGCAAGACAGATCTGGAGATTCATTTACTTAATGATAATCACAAAAGTCTGGGGAGTATAGAGAAAAGAAATGCCTGAGATAGATTCTAGAAGGATGTGCAGGTTTGGATGGTAGGGTTGTAAGGAGTAGGTTAATATGTTACAGTATCCCTGAAACAGTGAGAGCATTTGAGGGAGAGGCCAAGCTGTCTGCAGAGGTCCTTGGAAGAAGGGATGACTTGCTAGGGTATAGCCTTGCTTAGCTGTATGCTGGAGAGGCAGTGATTCGCCCCATCACTGCTCACAGAGTCCCATCTTTTCTTCTTATAGTACCCCTCATCTCCTTTTTCTTACACTCTTTATTTTGTATTTTAATTATTTATTTGTTTTTGTTTTTCAAGGCCGGGTTTCTCTGTTGTAACTCTGGCTGCCCTCGAACTCACTCTGTAGACCAGGCTGGCCTGGAACTTACTGAGATCAGCCTGCCTCTGCCTCCCGAGTGCTGAGACTAAAGGTGTGCGCCACCAGTGTCAGGCCTCTTCTACTTTGTACTGATCTTCTTTGGTACATCTCATGTCCCTTCTGCTTCTCCATTTCCTTTTTCTTTTGTTTCCTGCTTGCTCTCTTCTATTTCTAGCAATTTGTTACTTTTGGCTGGATGTAGGAGGGAGGAGATACCAGTGTAACCCGGTTGCTCAGATCAGATGATTTCATGAACTGCATTATAATGGTCTTGACTTATGGCTTATATGCAGGATAGTTAAAAATGATAATATGAAGCCTATTTGAGTTTTTGCTGCAAAAATATATAGTAGCTGAAAGCTGTAGCATAGAATTTTTTTTCAATATTTCATAAAAACTTCGTTTGAATTTTGTGATGTTTTTACTTAAATTCTAACGAACTTTTTAGTTCTTTTCGTTTAGATCTATTTGTTTTACTGCATGTGTATAAATGTTTTCCCTCCATGCATGTATGTGTACTCTGTGCATTCCTGGTGGATCCTCTGGAACTGGGTTACAGATTGTTGTGAGCTACCTTGTGGGGGTTGGGAGTTTGAACTTTGGTCCTTTGCAAGAGCAGTAAGTGCTCTTATCATTGGGCCATTTCTCTAGTCACCTTGAACCTTTTAAAAGAACTTCTTTTTTACTAAAATGTGTGATTAATGCTTAAGGTATGGATGGTATGGTATTGAATCTGTGGTCCTCCTATCTCCACCTCCTCAGTGCTGCGATTACAGATGTGAGCCACCATATGTTGTTTATCTAGTGCTGGGGATTGAGTACAGGGCTTTATGCCTTCTAGGCAAGAGCTTTACTAATTGAGCTACATCCTCAACCCCTAACTCAGCTCATTTCTGGTAATTTCCCATAGCTTAGTAAAATAACCAATGCTTATGATGGCTGTACAAATATAGTTTAATCTAGATGAGAGATCCTTTTCTGCAGGACTTTATTGATTTTGCTGTCTTAAAAATTGCCTTTCTTTTATTTGCACAGGAATGTGTTGCTTCATTTCTACTCTGTTCTTGGAGGTTTTGTTTTGCTGTGAGCCTCTTTGTACTTAACATAAACTGGCTATCTTCTGGGCCAGGTGTGCGTGTCCTCTACTTTTATTTATTCTGTGTTTCTTTACTCCTTAATTTACTTGAGCACAGTTCATTGTTTGCCTTCTTGGGTGACACTATTTGGTAAAGGACAATTTGGAATCAACTCCCTTTCTCTCTCTCTATGTATAGTTTTAAACAGTTTCCCTTGTTTTAAATTCTATGTGGATGCATACATGTTTATATATACAGATGTGTGTTCATATGTATATACATATACACATATGGTAGCCTCTCTGTTTTCATGTGTTATATCAGGAAGATTTCATCTATGCTACACATAGGTTTTTGTTGCTGTTTTGTGTGGGTACATGTTTTTGTGTGGGTACATTGTTGCTGTTTTGTGTGAGGACAGAAGTCAACCTGGGTGTCATTCCTCAGGAGCCACCAGCTTATTATTATTTCTGTTAGTGTGTGTCTGTGTGCATGTATGCCGTGGTGCCCGTGTGGAGGTAATCCAGGTGGCCCGGTGCTTTACAGCCAAGCCATTTTGCTGGCCCTCACTTTTTGCTTGTCTTTTGAGACAGGTTCTCCCATTGGAACCTCTGGCTTGCCGATTCTGCTATGATGGCTGGCTATCAAGCTTTAGGCTATTTTAGAATGTTGTGTTGTTGGACTCATGTAGTATGTGGTATTTTAAAACTGTTCTCTTTCAATTAGTAATATTCATTTAAATTTTCTTTATGTCTTTGTATGGCTTGATAGCTCCTTTCTTTTTTTAATGCTGAAGAATATCCATTGCTTGGCTGTGCCAGAATTTACACTCATCTATTGAAGGATATCTTGAATGCTTCCTTCTGTTTGGACAATTATGAATGAACCTGATGTATGTGTTTTTGTGTAGACCTAAGTTTTTAGCTCTTTGGGATAAAAACTAAGCAGTGAAATTTATTGAATCTTATATGTGAGAACTTGTAAGAAAACATCCACATGTCTTCCAGAGTAGTGTTTTGCATTCCCACTAGCAACCATTGAGAATTCCTGTCATTTCATATGCTTTTAACAGTGCATTTAACAATACTGTCAATGTTCTGGATTTTGGCCTATTTAATAGTTGGATAGTGACATCTTCTAGTCTGTAGTCCTAGTGTCATCTGGTGTGAAGCATACCTTTGCATGCTTATTTGTCTTCTGTACATTTTTAATTATGAGGTCTTTGCTCATTTTTAAGTCTGGCTTTCTTGCTGAATTTTCCTTTTCTAAAATATTTATTTTTACTTTATGTACTTTGGTGTTTTGATTTCATATATGTGAGGGTGTCAGATCCCTTGAAACAGGAGTCACAGACAGTTGTGAGCTGCCATGTGTGTGCTGGAATTGAACCCAGGTTCTTTGGCAGAGCAGCCAGTGCTCTAACCGCTGAGCCATCTCTCCAACCCTTTTTGCTGAATTTTAAGAGGTGTCTATATATTGAGTTATAGTAATCAACCATATTTTTTTCCCTTCTGTGGCTCACCTTTTTAGTTTCTTGACAGTATCTTGAAGAATATTAATAATCTAGCTTATCACTTTTTTTTCTTCAACACATTGTGCCTTTGTGCTGTATTGCCAACCCCCACATGTGTAGACCTTCTACACTGTCTTGTAGGAGTTTCAGTAGTTTCTCCTTTGCTTTGAACTCGACTATCCAGTGATAGTGCTGTCTGTTGAAAAGATCCCCAGGGTTCGGCATTACTCCATCGTGAAAAATCAACTGCTTATAAGGGGGCTTGTTTCTGGACACCCAGTTTTGTTCTTCTGATCTTTTCTTTTGCCAGTAACTGTCTTGATACCTTTTAACACTTTCTAAATAAAATTGTACTTATGCTAAGTTTGATTTCTCAAACAGTATGTTGTTCTTATAGCAGAGTAATTCTTACTCTCGTTCTAAGAATTATGATGAGAAGACAAGTTAGAAAGTTTATTCTAAGTTTTAGTTAGACTGTGAAGGAGAGGGATTTTACTATGTAAGACCCCTTACTTACTTTGGCTGTCCTGAAACTCACTATGTAGACCAAACTGGCCTCGAACTCACAGAGATCTGCTTGCCTCTGCCTCCAGAGTGCTGAGATTAAAGAGAGATACTACATCTGGCTAAATTCTTGGTCATGAAAATAAATGAGTTGAAACTGGTTAAGAACCATTGTGCTAAAGAAAACAACAATGCCAAAGTCCTGTGTTCTGTCACAATCTCTTCCTTGTGAAGAGATGGAGAAATGACAACATGTAAAATTTACAGCTGAAGCTAGAGACCTGAAAGCGTGTTAGTTATCAGGCTTGCAACGCTGTTAAGCATGTAACCTCACTGTATCATAGCTATGCTGTGCTTCCGAATCACATGAAACTTAAAGAAGGCAGTTAAGATCAGATATTCAGATTTTCAGTGATCGTGAGATAGTTCAGCAGTAAGGTACTTGCTGTACTAGCTTGATGGCTTCAGTCCAGTCTCCAGAGCTCATGTAGAAGTTAAAGGAGAGAACTGCTTCCACAAAGATGTCTTCTGACCTCACATGCATGCTCTGATATATAGGTCCTCCTCTCCATTTCCCCCCCATACACACACATACACACGAGAGAGGGAGAGAGAGAGAGATGAATGCGTACGAGGATGGTATCTCCACCATTTCACAGGTGTGGGAGTTTGGTAACAATCCGAATGTGCTCTGTTTCAGAGCTATAACTTTCCACTATACTTAGCTGTAAAGAAAACTCAATTAGTAAAGGTAACTATTATTTTATGTGATTTGAAATTAATCCTATATTTTGGTTGCTATGAAATGAGTGAAAAATGATCATTGAAATTAAATGTGCAGTGATAAATTTTGGTATGTATTGTATGTTCAGTGAAAGAAGAAATGTAGAAATTTGACCTAAAATTGAGAAGGAAAGAAAAGGCATGTTTTTTTTCCCAAATAATCATGATTTTTGTGTGTATTGTGTCTCCTTGACTCCTCCTCTTTTTTTCTCTCCTCCCTTCCCCTCTTTCTCTGACATCAGGTGTCACTATGTTGTCCTTGGTTGTCCTGGAACTCAGTATGTAGATCAGGCTGGCATCCATCTCACTGAGGTCTCTGCCTGCCTCTGCTTCCCTTTGTGCTAGAATTAAAGGTGTGTGTAACCACGCTCAGATTTCTTATGTATTAGACTTCTATAAGTGAGCTAAAGTTCATGGAGGAAAAAAGATTTTAATAGTTTTAAATCTTTTTTTTTGTCTTTCAGATAAAATCAAAGACAAAATTAAAGAGAAAGACAAAGAAAGAGAGAGAGAGAAAAAGAAGCATAAAGTAATGAGTGAGATCAAGAAAGAAAATGGAGATGTAAAGATTTTGCTGAAAAGTAAGTTTATATTCAGTGAACTTTTTCTACACTTTACTGTTCAGTATACTTATTAGCTAAGCTATTAAAATAAGAAATGTTATTTGATACTAATTTTTACTCAGAGTAAGAATGCTGTAAAAATGAAGATAAGTCTAATGTTAGGGAAATTATCTGCATAGAAACATGGTTTGGTATATGTGTTTAATGAGTTATTAAAGCTTTCATGGTTAACCTTCATTAAACAGATACATTATTTTAAAAATAAGTTGTATACTTCGGTATATGCATTATTAGCTTTTTACCATACTTATATCATTTGAAATAAAAGGCAGAAGTAACTTTTAGCATGGTAGAGGTCTGACAGAAGCGCTCTCCTTACAGACACTAGAGCACAATCACCACATCATGGAACGGGGCTGACGGGGAACGCTTTTTCACTTTCTTTTTTACAATGGGCGAAACCCAAAGGGATGCTGTTTTATTCTGTTTCTTGCTTGCTAACAAGTATCCTTTATGTTCTTTAACAAACAAAAAAC
Organism: Cricetomys ansorgei; assembly: GCA_026225945.1. Classification (NCBI taxonomy): domain Eukaryota; kingdom Metazoa; phylum Chordata; class Mammalia; order Rodentia; family Nesomyidae; genus Cricetomys; species Cricetomys ansorgei. The sequence goes on from JAMJFZ010004075.1 coordinate 1,422,613, forward strand.
GTCCTCTTTTGTTTCTTGTTGCTTTGTTATCAAGCTGTGTTCAGTTGCCGTTTGTACATGGGGTAGGGTAGGGAGAAGAATTTTGAGGTAACATGTTGGGCAGTAACAGTAAATCCTATAAAAATCAGAACTCATGTTACAAAAGCAACAAGAACAATTTCAAACTCACTTAGAAAGTGAGGTATGCATCGATGCCATTCTCTGGTTAGGCAGCTGGGAAGGCATTGGGTGTTCTGTTGACAGTTGTTGATCAGAGCCCGTTGACTTAGATTAATTTCAGATGAATTTGATTGTTGATAAACCTTTGTATTCACAAGGAGGAAATGAAACAAGATATGAAACAAAGTCACTAATTTATATTACCTATGGTTAGTGTGGACTCTCCATTTTCATTTCCTTCTTTATCATATTTACAAATATTCTTTGATGCTTTGTATAATAAACTTTCTACAAGTCAAAATTTTATATTCAGAGGTTTATTTTATGTTTGTGTTCCTGAGTGCATGTATGTTCACCATGTGCATGCAGCGCCTTCAGGGACTGAAGAGGGTGTCAGATTTCTGGGGACTAGAGTGACAGGTGGTTGTGAGCCACCCAGTATGGGTGCTGGGAACTGAACCCAGGTCCTGTGGAAGAGCAGCCAGTGCTCTTAACTGCTGAGCCATCTCTTGAGCTCCCTGCTGTTTTACTTTGAGTCACGCTCTTATGGGTCCAGGGTTGGCCTTAAACTGGCCATGTAGGAATGACCTTGCATTTCTGCTTGCCCCATCTCCCAAGTGCTAGGTGATGATGTGCACCCCACGCCCTGTATAGTCTCCCAAGTGCTAGGTGACAGTGTGCACCCACGCCCTGTATCTCCCAAGTGCTAGGTGACAATGTGCACCCACGCCCTGTATCTCCCAAGTGCTAGGAGATGGTGTGCACCCCATGCCCTGTATAGTCTCCCAAGTGCTAGGAGACTTTGTGCACCCCACACCCTGTATAGTCTCCCAAGTGCTAGGAGACTGTGTGCACCCCACGCCCTGTATAGTCTCCGAAGTGCTAGGAGACGGTGTGCACCCCACGCCCTGTATAGTCTCCCAAGTGCTAGAAGACTATGTGCACCTCACGCCCTGTATCTCCCAAGTGCTAAGTGACAATGTGCACCACGCCCTATATATGTGGTACCAGAGGTCGAAGTAGGCAAGTACTTTACTGAGTACAGCCCCACTCCTGCCCTGTGCTCTCCCTGCCCTGTGTAATTAGATTGTAAGCCTTTGAGGCAGGACTTGGATCTACTGCAGTTACACTGCTAAGTAGCTAGTGATTAATGCTCCAAATGTTTACCCAGCTGCACCCCATTGGTTTAGTTTGTTCTTTATTTGAATGTGCAGTGATACACATTTATGCTGTTAGAGACACAATCTGTGGCCTCAGAATACTTAAGCTCATATTTTCTTCATTGATTACTGGATTCCTAGAGACTATATACATGAAGATAACCTATTCAACTGAGAATTTTCTAGGAATACACAGTATTATTTTGAATATGACTTTGAAGTAAATGGAAAATTTAGAAGACATTTTGAACTGAGTAAAGGTGAAACTAGTGATAAAAATAAACGAATAATGAAGCGGGTTTAGAAACTAGTTCGTCACCTCTAGGATGACTAGGAAATTTTAAGGAAATGATTACCATCCAGTGGAGGTAAGTAGAAGTTTACATTTTTTGCTTTATATTGCTGTGAAGGTTATATGAGTAACAGTGTACAGTGTCAGATTCACTCAACAGGTAGATATGACTTGTATACACATGGTTGAAAGATCAACTTTGGGATTAAAAAGCAACAAAACCTAAACTAGTCTCCCTCCTCAGTATGCAGTATATAGGTAATCACACAAGTAAACACACGGCTCATTTGGAGAAGTGACCCTGCCTTTGCAAGCACCATGTGTTGGCTTTTATTATCCAGCAGAATGTCTGTTGAGCAGATGTGTGGCATGGCCAGGACGTGGAGACATCTGTTGTTGGTGCTGTGGAGCAGCAAAGTGGGCCAGCTTGTTAGGGCCAGTGTACACCAGGTGCCCAGTGCCCCATTTTTCTTTTTGGCATTCCTCTTTGATTCTCTCCTTATAGGTTTCTTCTCTAACGTCACAAGCTGTAACATACAGGCAGTTGAAAATGTAAAAGTTACCAACTCGATTCTACCTGAATCTCATTTCCTTTGGGCTTTCCTTAAAACTTTCCCTGAACTGGGGTTAGAGAGATGGCTCAGTAGTTAACAGCACCTGCTGCTCTTTACAACCATCTATAACTCCAGTTCCAGGGGACCCAGTGCCTTCTTCTGACCTCCTTGGGCACCAGGCATGCATGTGTACACATACACAGAATGCATGCTGAACACATAGATGAAAGAAATCTAAAAAATTAAATTTATTATTTGTGTGTGTATGTGTTGAACCTGAGTGTGGTGGCTCATAACTGTAATCCTTCCTACCACTCAGGAGACTAAAGCAGGAGGATCTTGGACAGGATAATGAGTTCTAGGCTATCCTGGGCTACATAGCAATTTAAAAAAGAAAGAAAAAAAATTTAAAAATTCTATAAAGTTTTATATGATTGTACATACATGTGTATATATTATATATACTTGCATACATGTGAAAAGACTTTAATAGAAAAATCTTACCGTTTTCAGAACAGGATTACTTGTTCTTAGTACTTTAAAGGAACAAATCCATTATATTAACTATTTAGTGGGTCTCATCCTTTTCTACCAAATCTGTCAGTTATTTTTGAACATGTGCGTAAGTTTCAGCCATCTTGCATACTTCATTAAGTATAAGAAAAAATACATGTTTTGGTTTCAGTGTCTTTAAATTTTATTATTATATTAGAAGTGTTTTTCTCATGAGCAGGTATAATAGGTTAAAGCAGTGTTCTAGTAGCACATTAAAGTCCCAGGTAGGGTAAATCGTGGCAGAAAGAGTGACAGCATTGCATTGTTAAAAATCAGAGTTATTGGCTAGGATATAGTTTTGTTGCGAAGTGCTTTTTTCTCTCCAGGCATGAGGGTATGAGTCGGATTTCCGGAACCGTGTAAAAGTGGATAGGCGTCATGATGCCCTTGTTGCCCTGTGCCTGGGAAAGCTGAGACAGAGGTCCTGGGGTTCATGGCAAATCTGGCCTGCTTTGTCTGGTTCCTAAGAGACCTCTCCTTAGAGGAGGTCAGTGGTACCCTGAGGGTGACACTCTGGTCACCACACCCACGTTGTGCCACCCCACAAACCCATGCAATTCCTAAAAGCCAGAATTGCTTCCCAGAGACTATAGATTGAAAATCAGTAGTAAGTTATTATTGCTTTTGTTTTTTATGTGTGGTAATGGGGTTGAATGTATTATTTCCTATATCAGATATGAATAAAATTCAATTTTCCTGGGTAAAATTTATTTTTACTTTGTTAACATAAAAGATATGTTGAGATTAGTGGTAGAAGTTAATATCAGTGAACTTTTAATTTAAAAAAAATTATTTTAAAGATTTATTTTCTTAGTGCTCTATCTGCATATATATCTGCATACCAGAAGAGGGCATCAGGTTCGATTATAGATGGTCATGAGCCACCATGTGGTTGCTGGGAATTGAACTCAGCACCTCTGGAAGATCAGTCAATGCTCTTAACCGCTGTGCCATCTCTCCAGCTCCAAACTTTTGATTTTTAAAGCAAGTTTTTCATAATTTGCCACCCAAAGCATATGCTTCTGTTTCCATTCCCCCTCCCTTTCTCCTTTTTCTCCCTTTGGTCCCCCCCTCTTCCCCTTTCTCCTTCCCCCCTTCTCTGCCTTCCTTCTCTCCCTTCCCGCTCCTTTCTTTTTCTTGTAGGCAGGCCTTGTCAGGCTACCCTGGTGTTTGCTGTGCAGCCCTTGCTGGCCTCAATCCTGCTTTAAGTTTCCCGAGTTACTAGGATCCCGTGTGTACCGCCTTGCCTGCTGTCCCTGCTGTCTGTGTTCTTGTTTCTTTCTGTCTTGTTGAATGTGTATTTGCGTGCTCCTGTTCCTATTTCTTTTGCTTTCAGTTTGACACCCCCTTCAACCCTTAGCTCTGCATCTGCACCCCCCCACCCCCCAGCCCATGTGAACTGGTCTCTTCTCCAGCAAACTTACTTTAAGTCATACAAAATTTGGGAGTTGTCCACGTTCCTTATATAGCATCTCTGTTTCTGTTCTAAGTACACCTCAAGGGCTTTTTATTATATCAGAATTATTGGATTTTGTTAGAAGAACTATAGGTTTAGAGTAATGTGAATTATCAGTATTTTTCAGTGTAGGACAAGAGTATTAATATTCAAAATGATATTTCCTTAAAGTACTTTAGAATTTTTCATATAGGCATCTAATGTATTGCATATGTAGAGAATGAGTGAGATATTATATAATGCTCTTAAAATCACAGTGAAAGCTAGTTCCTCAGTTTGGTCTAATGTAAAGAATACATTTTACTTCTGTTCTTTGTGGGGGTTTCCAAGTCTACGTTCAGGTTCCATGAAGAGCTGGGAAGACTCGGCACAGAGTAATTGTTGTTCTTACATTATGATTTATTATTGTGAAAAGATACAAAAGAAAATAAGCCCAGAGGAAAAGTGGGATAATATCTGTGGGAAGTGAAGCATAACTTTCCAAGAATCTTCTCTAAGTGGAGTTACATAGGATATGCTTACTTCAGAAGTAAGCTGTAACATTTATAGAACGTTGTGGACCTGGGGTGCTCATTAGTGACTCAGGTTTTAATGTGAGTAGGTTCCTCAACACCATCTGCCTACCATGGACCAAAATTCTAAACTTCCTGAAGGAAAACAAATATTCAGCACACACTTATTGTTTGTGCAGACACAGACAGTGAGCCTCATAGTAGGAACTCTTCAAAATTCAAGTTTCCAAATGCCAGTCAAAGGCCAGCCTAACAAGCAGTCTCAGGGAGATCATCTCTTCTGCACACTGTACTTGCTGTGCTATTTAATTACAAAGTCATTTGCCCTGAGAATTGATGCCCAACATAAGAGTCTCTCATTGATTACTGTTTGCAGTTTTAAAGTGTTGACTGTTGTAATACATTATCAGTTCTTCCTGAACACCAGGGAATAGATTAAGTGTTGTCGATTTTATTTCAAAGTAATGTAGTTTGCTTACAGGGTATTTTGTATTTTAATACAAAAATATGTCAAGGGTGAATATAGTTAGATTTTAAACATTTTCATTGCAGTGAGGTTTTGTTTATTTCAAAATGATTTAATTTGTGCAACTTACAAGTAGCTTCCATTATGGGGTTCAAGATTGCTATTAATACCTATGCCCTTTAATTATATTTTTAATTTTGCTTTGTTGTTTTTGTTTATTCGAGACAAGGATTCTCTGTTGTAAATTACTGTCCTGGAACTCACTCTGTAGACCAGGCTGGCCTCAAATTCACAGAGATCTGCCGGGGTCCTGGCGGTCCAGCTCTGGCCCCCGCGAAAATGGGGGTTCTTTCTTCCACGAAGGGTGGGTAAACCCCAAAGAAACACGAGACAGTCTTGGTGGCTGCAAAAACTGCACGAGGCCTTTTATTAAATGAACTTGGCGCAGCGGCGGCTTGGGACAGGCGCGGCGGCTTGGGGTGGCCATGCTCTCGGGTGGGAGATGAGGGCAAGAGGCGAGAGGGCAAGAGAGAGAGCGACCCCCGTCCAGGGCTTTTATTGGGGTCCCCCGGAGCCCTGGTCTTGGGCTATTTTGATTGGTTCCTCAACCTCGTCGGTCAGGTGTGGGGGTCGCCGCCTGCACCTGAGACGCAATGGTGCCTGGGTATTCTGGGGAAGAAAGAATCCCTGCTGAGTGGTGGGGAGAAGCTGCTAATAACTACTAACTTAGGGGAATTTTCTGGGTTTTATATTTCTTAAATCTTTGCAATAAACCTGGGTTGCTTTATTGCGATTTACTTCTGGATAGCATGGCTGTGTCCCATTCCAGCCCACAGTAGCCAGCTCAGGGATTGATTTTGCTATTACTATTGGCTTATACAGATCTTATTATTGATGAGAGAACATATGCCACCGTACAGTGAAGACAAAAAAAGGGGCAAGGCAGTTAGGGAGTTCCAGTTCCCGGCAGTGAATTCGCTTCAGGAACCTTGTCAAGCTAAAGCATTTCATAGCCTGGGTAACCTGGGCCCCAACAGAGATCCACCTGCCTCTGCCTCCCGAGAGCCGGGATTAAAAGCGTGTGCCACCACTGCCCAGTTGTATTTTTAATCTTATTCATAGGCTTTCTTATTTGATTGGATTTCACTTAGAGCTTCTTCCATCTTTCATTTGGTTACTCTACTGTTTTACTCTTTTTTTTTTTTTTTTTTGTCTTTTGAAAAAATAATTAACTTTTGAGGTAGTATCTCATGTATCCCAGGTTGGCCTAAAATTTAATATGTAGCCAAGGATGACCTTGGCTTTCCAGATCCTTCTGGCTCTATCTCCTGAGGGTGGGGGATACAGGTATATGCTGTCATACCTGGTTTTATGTAGTGGTGGAAGTTGACCCAGGTGCTTCCTGCAGGCTAGGCAAGTGACTTGCTCAGTCCCTAGTTTTTGCTTTTAAGATGCTCACCTGATCTGATGTTTTGGAAGTATGTACCTAGACAGAATTTGTTGAACTAGTTAGCTTAGCAGTTCTCAACCTGTGGATCGTGACCCCTTTGGGGTTCGGATGACCGTTTCATAGGGGTCACCTAAGACCATCTGTGTGTCAGATATTTACATTACAATTCCTAACAGTAGCGAATTTACAGTTACAAAGTAGCAATGAAAATAATTTTATGGTTGGGGTCACCACAACAAGAGGAACTGTATTAAAGGGTTGCAGCACTGGAAGGTTGAGAACCACTGACTCTTCAGGGAGTGAATTTTAGGATTTTACAAACTTATCCACATAGACAGGTCCTATTTTACTTGCAATGACCATACTAATTTTGTTCTTCTTTGTTTAGTTAAGAATTCATGTACAGGGCTGTGAGATGGCTCAGAAGGTAAAACTGTACTTGCCATGCCAGTGTGATGACTTGAGACAGGATCTCTCTCTGTGTCCTTGGCTGTCCTGGGACTCTATGTAGACCAGGCTGGCCTTGAACTGGGATTAAAGGTGTATGCCACCACTCTTGGCTGACAACTTGAATTTGATTTGTTGATCTCTGGAACCTACATGAAAGGAGAAAAGTGACTTCTGAAAGCTGTCCTCTGACTGCAACACACACGTAGTGGCATGTACATGTACACTCATGTAAACGCACATGCAACACACACATCAAAAAAGTGAAAGGAAGTTTAATGAAAGAAAGACAGTAGATGCAGGTGGTTCTTTTGATAAGTTAAGTGTTTTGGGAATTGACCTGAAAGATTTAGTTTTGAAAATATAGGTAGAATGTCTATCTCATTCATGAAAATTAAAGAACTTAAGTATATGTGACCATAGAAAATTTCATGTAAAGAAGCATGTTTGGGACTGGGGATGTAACTCAGCTGAGAAAGCGCATCCTTGACGCAGGGAGCCGAGGGCTTTGACCTGGGCACTGCATAATGCTGGGTGTGGTGGTGCATGTCTGTAATGCCAGAGCTTGGGAGACAGCCTCAGCTGTATACCATATTTGAGACTCATGTCAAAATCCCCCACCCTGGAAAAAAAAGAAGCAGGTGGGATAATTTTATTTATGGAAAGCTATCATAAGAATAGAGTAACAAAGCCAGGTTGTGGATGTGCATCCTTAAATCTAAGCACTTGGGAGGCAGAGGCAGGCGGATCTCTTGGACAACCACGAAAAAAGTAATAGAGTAACAGCTGTGTGTGATAGCTCAGGCCTGGGACCTCCGCTCATCAGGAGGCTCATCATGAGTTCAAGGTCATCTTGCTTTAAAAATCAAATCTAAACAAAACTCTGCTCAAGGGGAGACAGGAATCATGGTTAAGAGCATTGGCTGCTCTTTCAGAGGACATAGTTTGATTCTCAGCTCCCCATATGTTGGCTCACAGCCATGTGTGACTCCAGTTCTAGGGGATCTAGCCCCCTCTTCTGGCCTCCAAGGGCATGGGGCATGCATGTAGTGCACAGACATACAAGTCGGTCAGACATCCGTACCCAACCCCCACCCCAAATAAGAACAAAAGGAAGTCACAGAAACAGTCTTCGAGGAACTGTTATATTATCCTTCTCATAATTATCTTAGGAAACAATATTTTCTTGTAATGAACATATACATTTTCATAGTCTGCTTATTTCTATTTAAGGAAAATAGAGAAAGATTTATTACTGTGTATGAAGTGATATGTGTGCTTATGTGTACACACAGGCTCTCAGATAGCCTGTGTGGATTAGATTAGTCTTTTATTCCTGGAATTTCTGGCTTTTTGACCCAGAGTTTGTTGCCTTTGTTCACAGAAATTCTTCAGTATATAAGCTTATAATGTCCTTCTACTGTCATGTCTTTCTCTTTTATCTATCGCTTTACCTATCACCTGGGCATCATTAGAGCTTCGTGTATGAAAAAGTATTCTGATTTTGTCATCTCCTGTAGGGTATCCTGAGGGGTCCTGACTCGGAACTCTGCAAGCTGTGATGGACTTAGAATAGATGCATGTGCAGCTTGCTAAGGGGGAAAGAGAAAGATAAGGGATTGATGTACTTTGTACTGTGCATACTGATGTTATAGTATGCAAATACTTCTTTTTTAAAATCTCAGATAAAGTAAACTTTACGATATATCCATGAGAACTATCTGAAGGGTATTGCTCACATTTATTTCTGAGTTTCTGCTTTTTACAGTTTGAAGATTACTCTTTTTGAAACTTTGATTCATCTTGTTCCTTGAGTGAGCACTCTGAATCTGCTATGTCTCATTAGGCATAGCTCATTCCCGAGCCTGCAGTCTGTGTGTGTGTGTGTGTGTGTGTGTGTGTGTGTGTGTGTGTATAGAGAGTGGATGAGAAAGAAGGAGAGATATAGTAAAAATTGAATAGATGTGTCAGAAGTAAATTTATTACAAAATTTATTATACATTTATTATAAAACAGTTCTATAAGCATGTTTTTTTTTAAGTAATTGAAATATGGAGTTTCAAAAAAAATTTTTCCCAACAGGTGGGAAGGAGAAACCAAAAACAAATGTAGAAGACTTACAAATTAAAAAAGTAAAGAAGAAAAAGAAAAAGAAGCACAAAGAGAATGAAAAACGGAAGCGTCCAAAAATGTATAGCAAATCCATTCAGACCATCTGCTCAGGATTGCTGTCCGATGCTGAAGATCAAGAAGCCAAAGGCATCTTAAATGATAACATAAAGGATTACGTTGGAAAAAATGTGGATACCAAGAACTATGACTCTAAAATTCCTGACAACAGTGAATTTCCATTTGTCTCATTAAAGGAGCCACGAGTTCAGAATAACCTTAAAAGGTTGGACACTTTGGAGTTCAAGCAGCTCATTCACATCGAGCACCAGCCTAATGGAGGTGCCTCCGTCATCCATGCCTACAGTAACGAACTCTCCTGCCTGTCTCCTGTGGAGATGCAGAGATTTGCCGAAGAATTTGTGGATTTAGTGTTCAGTGAAAACGAGAGCTCTGCGGCTTTCTATGTAATGGGTATTGTTCATGGGGCAGCTGCTTACTTACCTGACTTTTTAGACTACTTTTCATATAACTTTCCCAATTCACCTGTGAAAATGGAGATATTGGGAAAGAAAGATATAGAGACAACGACTATGTCCAATTTTCATGCTCAGGTAAGAGGTTTTTAGTTTTATGTTGTTTTTTAAAAATAGCTTTTAATTGTATATTTTAGATAGACTTGTGTTTTTTCCTCTTAATTTTACTGTAGGTTTGAGGTAAAAAAGGTAAGAGTACAGTGAAACTATTTGGGAGAACTAAGTGTAACTTCTTTATGTGAATTTTCAAGCTTAAATTTAGTTTCTGCTTTTTAATTCTACTTAAAAATTAGTTAATAAAATACTTAAGATTCTGGGTCTTTCCCACATCCCTTATTTGAACAAGGATTTTGCTTGGACATAATAAATGAATTTAACCAGGTATTTTCTAGTCTTCAAAGCAGTTTCTTTTAAACCTGTAAATCACCTACAGCTAACTTTGTAATGCCCTATAAGTGATTAGCACTGGGCCCATCAAATAAGTAAGTGCTAGGTACATGCTGGTTGGTATAAAGGCATGTGGTAATACAAAGTAATCACTGCTTTGTATGTAATTATGCAAAAACATTAGTGCATATTTGCCTTACTTTCTAGTTACCATCACCAAGGCAACACATAAAAGAAAGCATTTAATTGGAAGCTTGCTTGAAGTTTTAGAGGGTTAGTCTGTGATCGTCACGGTGGGGGGTATGGTGGCAAGCAGGCAGGCATGGCCCTGGAGCAGTAGCTTAGAGTTTAAATTTGATCCACAAGCAGGAGACAGACACTGGGCCTGGCTTGAGCTTTGGGAACCTCAAAGCCTTGCCCCTCAGGGACACACCTTCTCCAACAAGGTCACATCTCTTCTCCTTCCTAAACAGTCTACCAACTGGGGGACATTCAGATATGAGCCATGGGAGAGCCATTCACATTCAAGCCACCACAGCATTTCAAGCTAATTTCCATTTCCTACTCTTTTCTACAGAACATTATGTTAGAAACCAGAGACAAAATTGAGTTTGTGGCTTTTTAAAAGTTACTGTGGGCCTATCTAAAAAGCCAGTGGTGTCACTGAACCAAAGGTGAGGGAAAGTTTAGACTAAAGCCAGTTGACTGTAGTTTTTTATTTTTTTCTGGGGGTGATAGTAACCAATATAGCATTCTAGTTTATGGGGAGGATACAGTAAAGTGTCAGGGTGAGCTTGGCAAACCTCTCTCCCAGGCTCTCTACTGAAGATTAGGTCATAGAGAGAAGCGGAATAGTCTGAGGCTGTCAGCACTAGGAGTAGAACAGAATCTCATCCTTATCCCAGGCTTTCCCCTGATGTTCGGGATGTACTTTCTACCTTAAATACGTGCTCAAGATACATTTTCCATCCCCAGTTCCCATCAGCATGTTTGGTGTGCATTCTGCAGCATACAGTAGTCTGGAAAACAGGATAGTATTTAAACTTTAATGTGTACGTATGAGAGTTATTATCTAATGTAGCATATTTGAGAATATTTTTTTAGAAAGGAAAGGAAGCAATAGAGCATCCGTTGCTAGCCAACTCATTTTATAGCTGTTCAGATAGAAACTTGTTTGAGAGTTACTGAGTTTAGCAGCTGAGTCAGGACCTGCGTGTAGTGTTGAGTAGTGACTGTTTCAGGCTCTGTGTCAAACATTTCATATTTAATAAGCTGTACTATAGTATGTGTTTATATACACTTTGGTGAGGTTAAATATTGATGTAAAGAAACATACAATAAACTACAAATGAGTATTTCAACTCTGAGGGACTTTGAACAATGGGTTAAATATTGAGAAATGAAACAATGGTTAGAAGCACAAGAAGGAAGTCCCATAGTGCTAGATTTTTTTTTTGTCACTCGTGTTTAAATGAGTTACTGCCACTTACTATGCTAAATGTTTTATACTATGCTTTTTATTTCAAGCCAAGTTGTTTGTACAATATCACAAATGTTTTTGCCGTCATAGTATGCAAGGGTGTTTCAGTGATTTTTAAAATTCGATAAATGCATTCATGTGTTACGGTGACGGTTTTAAGTTAACTTTAAAAATGAATTTAGGAATTACAGTAAATGGTAAGACTTTTCATTTTACGGTGGCTGGAGAGGTGGCTCAGGGAGTAGAGGGACTGAACCGTCAAGTCTGAGGCCCGAGCCTTGGGACCTGACCCACATGGTGACGGAAAGAACCAGCTCTGCAAGCTTTCCTCAGATCCACATGTATGCCATAGCATGCACTCCCCAGTAAATAAATAAAACATAACGAACAGTAAAAAGTTTTCATTTTAGGTAGGGTTTGCACACTGAAAGCCTTGCTTTAACTGTTAAATACAATGAGGTGCTGGACTGTTAATGGGGTCAGTGTAGATCTCGGGTACTTAAGGAGTAGTTTGACTTGGTTTCCCCCCCACCGTCTCCTCGGGTACATCACAGAGGAAGCTAAGCAAATGCTTCTCTGTTGCTAGCTGCGGCTCTGGCTCCATGTCTTCATTGACTCAGGCTTGTCATCTACAAGGACTACTCTTGATTCTTCAGGAAACTACCTGTGCACAATCCACAGTCCTTTATTATAAGATCCTCTTACTTGTTTAGTGTGCAAGAAAATGTGTAACGAACTGCTCATTGGTATTTTCCACACACTGCATCCCTTTACTTGTTTATTTGTTTGTTTACTTATTCACTCAATTATCTATTTATTTAATTTTGTTTCATTTTCTTATATTGTGAGCTTAGGAAAAATCAAAACAAGAAGTCAAACCAAACAGAAAAGCCCATATGATTGAGGCTGTTGTTGTCTTCAGAGTGGGAGTAGCTTTGGGCTTGTCCTTAAGCACTGAGTTAATGAAACTGAAGTCTGAAAGAGCACAGCAGAAGAAAAACGAGCATGCTTACTTAGATACTTCTATTTCTGGTTTCTTGTTCTCCCAGTAAGAGTGGTTCTCATTTTTGTTTGTTTGTTTTTGAAATTGGAACTTATGAAGCCCAGGGTGGCCTAGTTTCTTACATAGCTAAGACTGGAGTTGAGTTCCTGATCTTGCCCCTACTGCCTAATTGCTGGAGTTACAGGTGTATACCATACACGGTTTTAAAAGCTGTGTCTCTTAACCCAATTTCCTCAGGAGTTGGTCCCTTGTCTCATAAATCTTTTATTGAAGAATAATGTGTACACAGAAGAGTGCTTACATTAGAGATGTATTGATGAATGTTCAGAAAGTGAACAGACCCATTATGTTCAAAGCTGCAAGTAGCTAGAAGCCTTTCTCAAGCCATTCTTTATCAGTAGGCTGTCAACCTCCCTGTACCCAACACGTGAATACATGCAGTTTAAAAACTGTTTATTATCTTAACGTGTATGTCTGTGTGCTAGAGTGTATGTGTGTGTGCCATGTGTATGGAAGAGCCCAAGGTCAGAAGAGGGCGTCGGATACCTAGAGCTGTAGTTGCAGACATCTATGAGCCACCATGTGGTGCTGGACATTGAACCCTGGTCCTCTGGACCAGTACATGCTCTTAACCATCAGGCCATTTCTCCAGCCCTTCCCTGCCAGGTAACTAGTATACTGAATTCAAACAAAAGTCTTAAGTATTTTGAACTCATGTTTAATGGTTCATGTATTATTTTGTCTTTCCTTCAATATGTTTGTGATGTCCATCTTGCAGATAGCAATGCTCACTCTCTTACTGTTGGCTACTGTTGCATTGTAGGTATGTATCATCATTTAACTGTCCTGATTCCTTTAAGAGGACAGTTGAGTTGTTTTTACTTCGGTGTTGTTATAGCAGGGACTCTGAATGGTTTTGTTCTTGTATTGATGTGCACATGTGTTTGTGTTGAAATATACCTATCATTTGAATAACAGGATAAAAACGTGCACAAATACTGAATTTTGATAGATAATCTATTGGATTTCCAAGATTAATGTCTGAGTGTGTTCCTATCAGCAGCGAACTTTTGGTCACACTTAGTACTCTTTTTCATTTAACCATTGTGGTGACTATGCAATAGTATCTCCCTGTAGTCGTAATTTTAATTTTTCTGATAACTAAGTTTGTCAAGCACCTTTAAAAATGGTTATTATATAATTAAATATTGTTTTTGGTAGAATTTCTGTTCGATTCTTTCGCCCATTTTTTTTTTTAACTCGCTTTTTTTCCTAACTGGTAACTTTAAAAAAAAATGTACTGTAGATCCTTTTTGTCAACCAAATAATACTTCTCATTTGATGTCTCAATTTCTCATGCTTAATGTCTTTTGATGACTAGAGGCTAAATATAATCTAATTTATAAGTTTTTCTCAGTTATGATTAATGTATTTTGTGTCCTATTTTAAAAATCTTTCCTTACCCCAAAGATACTAACATTCTTTGGAATTTTCTCATGAAACTTTTATTGTTTTTTTCTTTCATGTTTAAATCTATAGTTGATTTCAGATTGATTGTACAGCAGGAGATAAAGATGAGTGTTCATCCATGTATGGTGGGGCATGGCTATGATCTGAGCCCTCGGGAGGCTGAGGCAGGAAGATGATGGGCATCAGGATTAGCATGGGCTACACAGTGAAACCCTATCTTAAAAAAAAAAATCAAAACTCACGACAGTCGATTGTTTTATATATAACAGGCATCCAGAGGATTTAGCATGAGGTGAAAAGATGCCCGCTTCCCAGTGCCCTGCTTCTTCATAAGTCAGCTGATCATAAACGGGTCTGTTTCTGGACTTTGCTATTCAACTGCTCTATTTATTACTAATCACCAAGGAAACACATATCATAGCCACAGTGGAGTCATCTCACTCCATTTGGAATGGTTCAAAGGGCCCAAGAGATGGCTTAGTGGATAAAGACCTTTGCCATGAATCTTGACAACATGAGTTTGATGCCTGGTATCCACAGTGAAGGAGAGAAACAATTCCCATAAGTTGGCTTCTGTCCATGTGTGCTGCGGGACACATTCCTCCTCTACTCCCAAATGAATGAATATAATTTAATCTTAAACAATAGAATAGCTTTTGTAAAAAAGACAAAAGGTAACAAGTACTAGTGAAGGCCGAGCAAAGAAAATGTTACTGGTGGAGTCATTACCGAATGTGGATGTGTCTGAGTAAAACTGCCATGTGGTCCAGCAGTGCCCCTGCTGGTTACGTATCTGAAGGAAATGATGTGTCATGCACACATCTGTGTGCATGATACCTGTATTATAGCAATGTTTATAATAGCCAAGAATAAAGATAAATTATACACAATGTGAGTATATCTCATGGACTACTATTCTGTAATTAAAAAGGTCTGTCATTAAAGCACTGCATTAAGTGAAATAAGCCAGGCAAATCAGTCCCATAAGGCATCATGCATGGAAGCTACAGTTGATCTCTGAGAAGCTGGGAGTAGAAGGAATGGTGGCTAAGTGGCTAAGGATATTGGAGAGAGAAGGAGGGGGAAGGTTGATCAGTGGAAAACAACATTAAGAAGTGCTCTCATGCTATTGGACAGTGAGGTGTCCACATATACTAATCTATTATGAGGCAGGTGCCAGAAGCTGTAGTTGGGAAAATATATTTTTCTGCCTTATTGTACTAATTTAAAAATGAACAGTAATAACGTTTTTAATGAAGTTATGATATTTTAAAAAAAAAAAGGGGCCGGGAGATGCCTCAGTTTGTAAAGTGCTTGCTGTGTAAGCATGAGGCTGAGTTCTGGCCCTGGCACCCTCAAGCAAGCCCACTGTGGCAGAGCAGTCCTGTGACCCCAGTGCTGGAGGCACAGGCAGGGGGACCCTTGAGGGCTATGCAAGCCAAACTGGCCAGATTTCCAAATCCCAGGTTCTTTGAAGAGACCACGTCGCAGAAATTAAGATGGAGAATGGGCGAGGTAGGGGACTGATTGTACCTCTGGCTTGTTGGTTCCCTCTCACCCCCTCACCATCCATTATAGTACCGCTTGAAAGTATGTGCTGGACGGGGTATAGAAGCGGCTCCCCCTGGTGGCACTTTACTTCATGTCGCATGATGGTTAGTGTCGTAAGAATGTGACGAGCAGGTAAAGGCATTTGCCACCAAGCCTGGCCTGAGTTTGTGGAACCCACATGGTGGAGGAAAGAATCAACTCTTGTGGGTTGCCTGTGATCTCCACATGCACACTTGCATGTACCTTGGCATATCCACACACATCTAACCCCTATCCCAGATTCCCTTTCCCTTTCCCTAAACTAAATACATGAATAAATAATGAACAAATACGTAAAAAAATGTGATGAACATCCCACTTTTTAAAAATAAGGGACTCTGCTCTATTCCCTAGAACTCAGCGATAATACGACATCCTCTGCTTAATTCTTTCTTCTTTAAGCCCCAGCATTTAACCTATTTTTTAATTTACTCCAAATTGACGCTGAATTACAAGTTTAAATGTGTGTCTTAAGTATTTTATGGATTACTATTCAGAAGAACTTTTAATGACTTGAGATACTGGAATGTGTGTTAAAACAACTACAAGATGAATAGGTTTTGAAATAAAAACATACTTCATGCATTTCTAGACCAAGTAAGTTTGACTTATTTGCTATGAGCCTTCTCAAAAATTTAGTGTATCTCTGAGCTGCTAATGTAAAAGAATTTCCCCAAACTTAATTTGACTATAGAAACCTAGTTTCAAGGAACATACTTTGAGAAATAAGAAGTTTCATGTGAGTCATTTTTCATGTTCTAAAAACCCTTCTTATCATTTTGCTTCCTGTGTTGGAGCAATCACTCTATGTAACACAAAATAGCATTAAGTCTTAGAAATTTATTTCTGGTCATGATTTCGTTTTAGAATGGCTGCACTTTTACTTTTGTATCATGAAGGTGTTATAAGGATTGCTTTTTTATTTCAAGATTATATGGCCAGACAGTAGTGGCACAGGCCTTTGATCCTAGCACTTGGGAGGCAGAGGCAGGTAGATCTGTGTGAGTTCCAGGCCAGCCTGGTGTACAGAGTGAGTGTCTTGTGAATTAAAGGCGTTTGCTACCACTGCTTCTGAATATTGGGATTAAAGGCGTGACTACATTCTACTTTCCATCCAGACCACACAGGCCTCCTCAGACCCTGGGATTTGATCATATAGAGCCTGGGATTTTATCTCTTCTTAGCTATCACACAGGCCTTCCAATGTGATCCTTTGTTAGAGCTGCCGTGTTGCTAGATTAAATGATTAAATATTCCTCTACAAAGAGTAATTAATTCCTTTTCACTTAGTAAATATTTCTGATATTTTGTTAATCTTTTAACATTATAGAGAGTATAGCAGGAGAAAAGTAAAAGTGTAACCCTGATAATCTAGTTTTTATTTTAATTTTTTTTGAGAGGGGAGACTACAGGGAAGATTTAGATTAAGCAGTGCACCTGGTGTTATGCAGCACAGGGGGTTGGACCTCCCGAGGTTTGAATATTTGCGTGCTAGACACTCTCCTAGCTGAGCTATGTCCTATATTTCATTTGTGTTTTTGAATGAGTATGATGTTGAATGTGTTTTTCTTGTGCCCATGTTACGTGTTTCCCAAATGACACTGTGTAAAGCAACTTTTTAAAAATATATGATTACATGTATCATGCTTGTCCTTTATTATACTTTTTGGAGATCTATCCACCCCCCACCCAAATCTAGAGGAACTATATAGATAGTCTTTATAATTCATTATATTTACTTTTTAGAAAGAAATAATTGCTTTTTTTGTTTTTTGTTTTTCTTTAGGTTAATTTTTAAAAATGTATCACAAGTAATGGGTTGTGGTTTAAAGAAGCAATGAGAGTAAATGTGTTACATGGGTTATCAGGGTTTGAGCTTTTCTAGATAGGTGATTTTTTTCTAATTAATGAATATAGAGCTTTATTTGCCAAGATTTTAATAAAGGTATAGTCTTCACGGGACACGTGCAGCATCATTTAACCCATTTCTGTGCCAGTGTGTCATTATGGTGCTATAATACAGTGCGCTCTAGCCGCTGCGGCTGCACATACTGCTGTTCCTCCTCATCCCAGACCTGCGGGGGTCTCTTTTTATCCTTCTGACCTGAAAGATTGTATAATTGTGCCTAAAACAGGAGAACATTCTACAGTGGAGAAGTTTTATGAGCTACAGTCTTGAGACATTGGTTTTAGCTATTTAGAGAGTCTTCTAATCCTTATCTTTGCCTTCTCCTAATTGCTTATGGGTCAGTCATTCGTCCTAGAAATTGTTATAGGTGGTTTCATGTGGTATTATTTAACTTTGTCCAATATAATAAGTAAATTTTGAATATCATATTGTTACTATAAAATGAAGGCTACCAAAATCAAGAGCCATTTGTATTTTTATGTAAAGCATATGTATTTATTGTTTATTTTGCCATCTGTGTATTTTATTAAGAAGTATATATTTTTTCAACTTGAATACATTATTAATACTTTACCACGGTTAAAACTCCAAATGAATTGTTCTGTCTGGTTTCATATGGGTTTGTCATATTGGGTTAAATGTTGCATTTCAACATATTTTTGATTATATTAAAGTATTTTAATCAGTGAGATGATCATTGTCATCTAAAGCAGCCAGATCCAGATTGAATAATGATACAACCTAACCTTTGCACTATTACCCCTAACAAGATTTTTACCCAATTTTTTCTGTTAGTGATACATTGATTTATTTATATTTAAATATACAGATTTTATCTACAAGGGCTGAATGTTAAATTTGTTAATAATTCTGTTTTCTTTAGTGTTAGTGTTAGCTGTTGTTCTTTAAGCTTAGTAATGTTTAGTATCTCTATCTCCCTTCTTCAGCTGGCTTCAAAATCACAATAGCCTATTCTACCTCCCAATGCTGGGCTGCAGGTCTGTGCCATCTGACCTGGCTCAAGCCCCCACCCTCTTTGTTGTTTGAAAGATCTTACTGTGTAGCATTGGTTGTTCTGTATCTCCTACACAGACCAGGCTGAACTCAAAACACTCAGAGATCCGCCTGCTTCTGCCTCCTGAGTGCTGGGATTAAAGATGTGTGCCACCACACCCAGCTTTCACCCTCTTTTTTTTATGGAGTGGAAATAGTTATCTGAATAAGAAGAAAAGTTATGTGATAGTGGGATAGAAGACAACTTTTTTTCCCTGTTTTTTGAGACAGGGTTTCATTGTTTTAATTCTGGCTCTGTAGACCAGGCTGGCCTTGACCTCACAGAGATCTGCCTGCCTCTGCCTCTGTACTGCTGAGATTAAAAGTATGCACCAACACTACCTGTCTTAGAAGACAATTATTTACAATTATTTCAAATATAATGTGTCTTCATTTACATATTAGCTAAACTGACTTAGAATTTCATACTTATATTTCCTCTATGTCCTAAATTGCCCTCATTCACTTTAGACAGTGTTTCTTACTGGTATATCTTTTGTATGCAGGTATTTAATTCTTGCATATAGGACAAAAGTTCATTTGATTTGCTTTGAAAGTGTATGAAATACACTGTGTCTTTGGGAGAGCTTGTATGAGTTGTGATTACAACTTTAGAATTCATACTGGAAATTATTTTTCAATGGGCACTTTCTCCCTCTCATGATAAGCCATACATTTAATGGGTCATTTTTAATTCTTTGATGTAGTGAAATGGACATGTATTCATCTCATTTTTCATCATTTAATAATGTTTTGGTATTATTGTCTTTTGTTTGTACACGAATACCAAGGATTTATTGGTGTTTAGAACTGATTAGTGACTTAGATGATATTTAAATATGGTTTAAATAAATGTATGCACAGGGAATTTATCTGCCTGTATTACATAGAAATATTAAATCCCTAAATTTCAATATTCTTGCAAAATTTGTGCCTTACAATATAAGTTGATTTTACTTCTTGTCTTACTCCCCCCCTTCCTGTTGCTCCCAACCCCTGTGTTGGGGGTGAATCATAGACTTTAGAGGTGTGCGCCACCACTGCCTGGCTAGGACTTATTTTTAAAATAGGTTAGTCCTGGGAAACTGATGAGTTGTCTTCTACATAGAGTGGCCACAAAAAAAAAAAAAAATCATTGGGGTTTTGCTTAAGTTTGCTTATGAAAAGAAGCTTAAAATAATGTTAGCATTTGTATATTAAAAAAACAGTAGTTCTGTGAGGGTTGAGTGTGCCTGTTCAGGTGTCAGCAAACCTGAAAGTTTGTTTTGAGCATTTGGATGTCACACAGTGGCTAGCATTTTAACAGGTGCTTTATATAAATGAGCATTGTGAGTTCTGTGATCTGGGGTTAAGGGATGAGAGCAGAGTTCATGTGAAGGGAGCTGGTTGACAGCAGTGCTGAACTGTGGCCGAGGAGTCCCACTCTGAATTTCTAGTGTTCTATCAGAGTTCATGATACAAATTTTAGCTGGACCCTAGTTAAAATGGTGATCCCCAATGACCGATCACCTTTAATGGTCTTCTGACTTATAAATCACTGGTGCAGGGGTTATTTGACAGTTGGAATAAGATAGCTGTCGCTTTAGAAAAATGAAGATGTGTAATTTTGAATATTTTTAGTAGCATTATTTATCAAATAAACTCTTCTGCTATCAGGAGCTGGTGCAGTCAGTTGTCTATACAGTGCTGTTTATTTGAACTCTTGGCTGTCCTGGAACTCTCTCTGTAGACCAGTCTAGCCTTGAACTCACAGAGATCCGCCTCTCTCTGCCTTCTGAGTGCTGGGATTTAAGGCAGGTGCCGCCACCGCCCTGCCATTTGCATTCTTTTAATGAATACTTTGCAGAAATCGAAACAGAAAATAGCTGGCTTGATCAGTTTTTTTTTTAATAAATAAAATGTCTTTCATTTTTTTTCTTGTCTCGTATTATGTTCTAATAATCTGGTGTAATTCATTGTTATATGACAATAGCAAACACTTTGTCTAACTTTTAATTAAATTCATGTCCTTCAGGTAAAAAGGACATATTCTCATGGTACCTACAGAGCTGGCCCAATGCGACAGATAAGTCTGGTGGGAGCAGTTGATGAAGAAGTGGGAGACTACTTCCCTGAGTTCCTTGACATGTTGGAGGAGTCACCATTTTTAAAAGTAAGAGGAAGTCTTAGCATTCTAAATTATGGGTGTTTCAGGTTATAGTTGATACAGATGAATGACTGCTTAGAATTACTTTTAAAAACTTTTACTTAATTCAGAAGGAGGAAAAGAAGGAACAGTAATTTGTGTTATGCCTGTGTGCAATTTCTAGGTCCTAATTGTAACGGCAAGGTTAAATGGTGAACCAGCAAATAACATTGCCTGTTATTGCCACCTGTTTGTTCTTGTAGACTAAGCACAAGAGGATTTCAGAAGTGTAGGAAGGATGCCTATTAAACATTTTAAGAACAAAGATGTGGTGGCTTGATGCTGTGGGAAAATGGCCTGGGGAATTGTACAGCTGCTTTACACAACCGTACAGTTCAGCTTATGCCCCACTGTAGTCCCATTCCATTTCATATATTTAAAAAAATTTATTTATTATTGTTAGTACTTGTGGAGTGAGGGCACATATGTGCCACGAGGAGCATGTGGCAGTCACAAGACAGCCACGTGCAGTCCCTCCCTCCTTTTTCACGTGGAGTCTTGTCTCTCCGTCTGCATTTGCACGAGCCGTGGGGATTGAACTCGGGTCTCCAGCTCCGCACCAGGCTCTCACCGCTGAGCTGTCTCGCAGCAGTACACACACACACACACACACACACACACACACACACACACACACTCAGTTTTGAAGCACCTGCTGCATTTACCGTGGGATTCCTGGGATATCCCATTGAGAAAGAAATCTTGAGCTGGGTAGTTAATTACTAATAATCAAGAATTCATAAGTCAATGTGAACTTCCCCTGAAATGTACACAGCAGAACCTGAGATTGGTCTAAAACTCACTGTATAAGCTCATAAGCTGTTGCTTCTTCTGTTGTCATTTCTACATGACTGGTTTTCTGTCTTCTATGTTTATATATCTTGTTTTTTTGCTTTCACTTTATTCTATTTTCCTTTCTTTTCCTTCTTTATAGATTTACATTTTTTTCTGCCAGCTAGTCGTATCAAGTACTTCGATTATAGTCATCGCTAAGTGATGCTTATAGAATATTACTGAAATAGTTGCTTCACATTTAATTTTAAGCATTCTTTGTAGAGAAATTAGTACTTTCAAAAAAGACTATGAGGTAATTAAAAAAAACTTAATTCCATCATAGTAATCTTGTCGTCTTCCATCTTCCCTCACTTTTTTTTTTAATTTAGTTTCTGCTTTAATACCAGCAGCCTTTTCAAGAAATTACTAAACACATATTTGAGTTTTTGATGTCATTAGTATTTGATTATTCCTAATTAAGGAAGCACTTACTTTTTTAAGCTCGTTTGTTTTCAAGATTGTTGTGGAGACCACTTGCTTATTTTGCCAACTTATTAAATTATATAACCCCGTGTTTGTTAGGAAGAAAAATGACAAATGTCGAGTACATTGACTGGGACTCCAGTAGGGGAGCCAGTGAACCATCGCAGTGAAATTGTTCTTCTGCTATGTTGGAAGCAGAACCTTGTGAAGCTAAATATGTGAACAAATAGGATATATACATGCATTGATTTCACATGTCTAAGTGTATATGAATTTGTGTTTAAGAGGGGAACAGTCCCCCTCCCTCCAGTCTGATTTTAGCCTTTAATTTATTAGTATATTGTAAAGATTCTTATAGGGAGAATTAGAGACTTGGTTTTTTTTTTTAAAAATCTGTTTCCTTTGTTGACTTTCAGGTCAACCATTAATTTTTCTTTTGGGAGAATAATTTAATTATGTCATTTTCCCTTTCACTTTCCCATCCCTGCCCACATAACCCTCCTTGCAATATTTTTAGTGTGTATTTGAAGATACATTTTGAAAATGAATTGATTTATGTAATTATCTGTTTTTAGTGTACGCTGCCATGGGGAACACTGTCTAGTCTAAAGTTAGAGAGTCGGAAGGATAGTGATGATGGTCCCATCATGTGGGTGCGTCCAGGAGAGCAAATGATCCCGGTGGCTGATATGCCAAAGTCACCCTTCAAAAGGAAAAGGTTTGTTGTGCTTTATTAGTGAGGATGGGGTGGGTGTGTGGTGTGCGTCTATTGTAGAACAAGGAAGAATGTACAGCCATAAGTGGAAGGGAACTCCTAACATAGGCTGCATGTTAACCTGGTTATAGAGCGTCCACAGTAAGTGACATGTGAGAAGTAAGCAAATGAAGATAAATTACAGCTAGGAGTGGGAAAGGTCATTCATATAGAAAAATAAACCGTTTTAGGATAAATTTAACAAGCATTCAGAACTTGTATTAAGAACTAACCACCTTATGGGAGGACATGAAATAGCACAAAGAGAAATGGGAAGTCCATTGTGTTCCAGATTGGAGAAAAACGATAGTCCTTTCCATTGGACTTTTACTCCTAACACTAGAGAGATTGAATTTAAAGTTTACAAAGAAATTGAAAGAGGAAAGTAAAGGGGCAGTTAACAGTTATTG
This sequence comes from Cricetomys ansorgei, assembly GCA_026225945.1. Classification (NCBI taxonomy): domain Eukaryota; kingdom Metazoa; phylum Chordata; class Mammalia; order Rodentia; family Nesomyidae; genus Cricetomys; species Cricetomys ansorgei. Next base: position 1,445,807 of record JAMJFZ010004075.1, read on the forward strand.
AAAATTACCATAAGACTCAAATAGCACTGCGTGGTGTGGTGCACACCTTTAATCCTAGCACCTGGGAGGCAGAGGCAGGTGGATCTGAGTTCTAGGTCAGACTGGTCTACAGAGAGAGTTCCACCCAGTGTAGCCAGAGATAGAACAGAGAAACTGTCTCGAATCCTCTTTCCTCCAATAAAAGACTTTAATAGATTATTAGCTATTTAATGAAGCTCATAAATAGCTCTTAATAATTTTAGCATTTAATATATGGGACATATTGAATGAAACCTTCCTAAGCAAGACCCAAACAAATAAACCCAGCCTCCCGGTGGCAGTACTGTTTGGGGGAGAATAGGTCTCAACAGCAAAGTTCAAACAATGATTGACTGGATTAAAATGTGACAGACTAAAGCTAATGGACCAAAGAGAATTTTCAAATTTATGAGAACATGTAAAAAATACAGTTGAAAAACAATCACATGGCAAATAAGTTTTATTTAATATGAGAGAGAGAGAGAGATATTTCTGTTCATTATTTTGTCAACAAATAATAAGATTACAGATTACAAATAATAATATTACAGGTATATGAAGTAAGTCATATATATGCACACACATACTTATATATACTTACTCTTCTATAAACAATATATATGTATATGTACACATATAAAATATTTATATAAACAATGTATATGTGTATATATAAATATATATATACATATTGTTTGTAAGAGTAAGCAGTTACAATTTTGTGAAAGTAATATCTAATTGTGATCTCTATCCCTTTGGAAGATCTATTCTGAGAAATAAAAGCACTAAAAGCTAGTATGTATGGATGTTAATTGTGGCATTGTTTGCAGTAAGGAAGAAATTTAAACATGTCTAAATATCCACCATCAGGGAATGGTTGAGTATATTTCGTACATTCTTGTAAAAAATATGGTAAAATAGTCTTTTGATCTGGAAGGGTATTTGTATTGGTTTGTTTTTAGGTTTCTCTGACAAAATATCTGACAGAGCCACTTGTGTGTGTGTGTGTGTGTGTGTGTGTGTGTGTGTAGAATGGCCTAATGTTTTAGGGGATGCCCACCATGACAAGGGAGGGCATGGCAGCAGGAGCATGAGGCATTCATTTGGTCATATTATACCCACAGTCAAGAATAGGAGATAGGAATGCAATGCTTTTGGGCATTCCTCTTAGGAAACTCTTTTATTTAGTCTGGAACTTTAGCTTGTGGAACGGTACCACTCGGCATGCATGCCAGGTAGGTCTTTCCTCAGTTAAATCTCTCTGGAAGTTCTTAAAAAGACAGACCTAGAGGTGTGTGTTCTAGGTGATTACACATTCAGTCAAACCCACAAGATTCAATGTTACAGCACTCATGACACCTGAAAAGATCAAAGTGTAGAAAATCAATGTAGAGGCCAAAGGTCAAAAATGAGAGAGTGAAATTCCCATGCTTTATTAGGCCAAGACTACATAGAGACTGACCCCAGTGACCCGTGATGTCTTTTACAGTCATCGGAGCCCAGCTCCTAACTTCCATAGGCACCTGAACATATAGCCTGTATCATGAAAAGCAATGTTGTTACATTTACTAAACAAAGTAGTAAAATTGCTCACTTATGTATCCAAGTAAGGAGCAAATGGCCCAGAAGAGAAGACCAAGTAACTTCCCCTTTAGCTGCTATAAAAGAATGTCTCTGCATTTTATCTCTGTGGTCCTTTTATTAGGCTTGTCAGATGCTTTCCTGCAATGTATTTCACAATAAATTCTCATTGTGATTTCATGTTCTTCAACATTCTTTTACTGTTTGTGTCTCTGGCCTTTCAAATACCTATCTCACACTGTAACCAGTGATGAATCTAATCTGATTATTTGAGACAGTGTCTTGTTATATATCCTGGACTAGCTCTGAACTGGAAATTCCCCTGTCTGAATCTCCTATGTGCTGGGATTCCAGGCATGCATTACTATGTCTGTTTATTATTCATCTGTGAATATGTATTCGTGTTGACAGTATGGTGGCTCATGGGCGTATTTAGGAACTTTAGGCAGGTAGATTACTTCAAATACAAGGGGTTAGTCTGGGTTGTATAGTGCGTTCAAAGCTACAAAAGAAACTCTGGCTCAAAAGAGTAATGTGATCTTTGTGTAGCAGATAGTGGTTAACCAGAAACTCACAAGTGGTCAGAGTGTAGTAAGTTCTTGGTAAGGGGGCCCTACACTCACTCATCACCAGGATTTGTTTGGGCTAACGACCACAGTGGTAGGAATGGGGCTGTAAATGTCTTCCTAAAGTACAGCTGATTTCTGACGCTTAGCTCAACTCTTAAGCATTCTTTGTTTGGGGGCCAATTTCAACTGTTAAATTTTCACATTCAGAACTCCACCCCATTCCTCTTCCCAGCAGTTGGCTGTTACTGAGAAAGATTCCTAACTTAGAACTTTTTAAAACCTCCTTTAGCTATAAAAGGTTAGAAAGGAAAAGAGAGAAAGAAACTTTTACAGCCCCCTCTGGCTGTCTTTAGCTGTCTAAGCCGGGAGAACTGAACTAACATAGAAGATGTTTTCCATCCCATTAACTGCTTTCCCAGTTATCTGAGCATCTTTCCTCTGTCTGAGGCTTCCCAGCAACTGTCTGCCCTCTTTCTTATTCTCTGGAACCAAATGTCTCTTCCTGAGCCTTGTTTCTGCCTGCCTGCCCTGTCATCAGCTTCTGGAGCTCACTGTCTCCCTTGTCAAAAACTGGCTTGTTCTAACTGAACATACTCTTGTAAATAACTACCCCAAAGCTGTTCCCAGAAGTCCAAGAGGCATGTAACTATAAGGAAGTCTGCACGGTACAAAAAATTTCTTGGCAAAGCATCTCACAATAAGTATCAGTAGAGTGCCAAGCTCTAAGTGGAAGGTTAATAACACCCATTACTCACAAGTCTATAGAAGAGGGTGAAGGACAATTGTAAGAGCCAGAGGTCAGAGGACTCTGGTGAAGTAGTGTCTTCTGGAAATACAGGACTGATGCATTCATGAACTCACATCTATAGTTGCCTGCATAAGGCCAGCACAGAATCAAGCTAGTTAACACTCCAGCGTGGTGGGGCAGGGAGTCATGAGCCCCAGCTCCTAACTGAAGCACTGCCGACAGCTGATGGTTTCTGAGGGAGGGGGAGTCCAGTTTTCTTTGAAGTTGTGGTCCCTGGTGGGTCAGGTCAACTGTGTCCCAGTGGAAGTCTTAACACCCATAAAGATATGGTCAGCATGAAATGGACTTGGGTTAGAAAAAAAAGGATATAAAGTTGGGAAGAGGCAGGGAGGTGGGGGATAGATCTGGAAGGAGTTATGGAGGAGTAGGAGATGAATATGACCAAAATACACAGTGTATGTCTGTGACTTTCTCAAAGAATTATTAAAAATATATTTAGAATCTCTCTCTGGGGACAAGGAGGAAAGGTTGGAAAATGTACACTAAGTTAACTTCGTGGTCATAGAATTGGCAGTGTTAGGGGAGAGTGTGGCTTTTTTCTGTAGATACTTAAAATGATCTTAATGGCTACATGAATTATTAAAAACAACAAAACAGGTCTAGAGAGATGGCTCAGTGGTTAGGAGATCCTGTTACTTTTGTCGGAGACACAGGTTCCATTCCTGGCACCCACATGGTGGCTCACAACCACCAGTGCCTGGGGACCCAAGGCCCTCTTCTGACCTTTGAAGACACCAGACACATATGCTGTGTAGTACGTATGTGCATGAAAACATTTATTCACATAAAATGAATAAAACAAAAACAACAGGACAAGATGTCATTGAGTAATGGTAGTCCTTGACTGCAGGGACTGTTGGGCTTGTTAGAGTGTCTGCTGCTTAATAAATACTGGAATCAAGGAGTTAATTTAGAAGTTGGTAACAATTGTAAAATTGTATTTCTTAGTTTATATTTTCTTTTTTTGAAATACTACTTTAAAATTTTTAACTTACGTGTTTATGTGTGTGCACTTCAGTGCCTGTGGAGGAGGACAGAGGCATTACCTCCCTTGGAGCTGGACCTAGAGGTGGTTGTGAGCCACCCAACATGGGCTCTGGAAACCAAACTCTGGTCTCTGGTCTCTGCAAGAGCAGTCCTGGCCCTTAACTGTCGAACCATCTCTCCAACTCCCTCTCAATGCTTATTAACCTTGTTTTAGGATTTTCTTTTTTCTTTTTTTCTTTTCTTTTTTTTTTTTTAAGACAAGGTCTCTCTACATAGCTCTGACTGTCCTGGGACTCACTATGTCAACAGGCTGGCCTTGAACTCATAGAGATCTGCCTGCCTCTGCCTCCCAAGTACTGGGATTAAAGGCTAACCCACCACCTCCCAGCATTGTTTCAGGATCTTAGAAGTTTAATCTGAAAGTCTGTTGACAGAATAATGTAGATACAAACTTTTAGGTGTGATTTAAAAGGGCTCACCAGTCTCTTGAGGAATTTCTGTATGCTTCAAGGTTTAGAGCCCATAATGTATGTCATGCTGTCATAGCATGTTCAGCTAATAACAGCACTGTACCACATGCTGCGTGAATGTTGAGGGATTTGAATGAGATGTCAGCTTGAAGTCCGTTCACCTTCTATAGAAAAGCAACAGCATGATCTACCCTGACACAGATAGAGTATTAATCATAAAGGGTAAGAACGTATATTACAGTCTGGTAAGACTAATACAGGAATGGACAGAGCAGCAGGCAACAGAGTGGGGAGGTAGTCATGATTCACAGGCTAAACGAGGAGAGGGACATATTATGTGGTGATCTGAAACAGCAGCTACAAACTGCAGAGGAGGAAAAGGATAACTTCTGGCCAGAGCTGGTTTAACCCTTTCCCCATTCAGTAGAATAACAGGAGATTTCTGCAGTGTGTGAGGCTAAGTGCATAGCAGGTTCTGTGTGCTTGAGTTCTAGAAGATGAGGAATAGACCAGGGAGTCAGTGGGAGATGGCTCTCTCACAAAATGGAGCTAAAGACCTCCTTTTTTTTTTCTCTACCTCCAGTAGACTGCTTTGTGGAGTCACTGCCTAGGTGGTTAACTTGTGTGCGTGTGTACTTTCCTGCTAATTTGTTTTTTATCTCTGAGATTCTCCTAAGAGTAGCCACCTCATCTGTAACTGTAGTGTCCTTTACAGTCTCAGTGCCTAGATAGAACCTGGCCTACAGTATGTGCTGTGTGAATAGTGAATCAATGAATTTAAAAAGTTTGTTCTAGAAGTCTGTCTTACATGAAATAAATGCACAGTCCCATACAAACTCTAGGACTGCTACTTGTGTGGAAGGTATTTTCCAGAATAGGGAATTGATATTTGTATTTTTTTGTTTGCCTGTATTTATTTTAAAAATTAAATACCTCTTTTTGTCTAAAATTATGTGATTATGAAATGTCTGGTAAGGAAACAAGCCTCAGTATTTAAATGCAGATCTTTTCTCAAAACAGAACTACCAATGAAATAAAAAACCTTCAGTATCTACCTCGAACCAGTGAGCCTCGGGAGATGCTATTTGAAGACAGGACGAGAGCCCATGCGGACCACATAGGACAAGGCTTTGAACGGCAGACCACAGCTGCTGTGGGAGTGCTGAAGGCTGTGCACTGTGGACCGTGGTACATACAACTACTCATTTTTAAAAAAAGATTTATTTGTTCTCATGCCTGTGTATCACATGTGTGCAGTGCCTGCTGAGGCCAGAAGAGGGCATCCGATGCCCTGGAATGGGAACGACAGACAGTTTTAATAAGGGTGCTGGGGATGCACTTGGATCCTCTGGACCAGTGGTTCTCAGCCTTCCCAAAGCTGCGACCCTTCAATTAATACAGTTCTTCATGTGGGGGAAGAGGGTGTTGTGTCCCCAGGAACATCTCTTCTTCCCAGCCCTCCCTTAGATCCCTCTCTGCTCTCCTTCAAATTCATGGCCTTTCTCCATCAGTTGTTACTGCATGTACATTTGTATTTGTATATACATATATATTCCCAAATACAACCTGTTGAATATATGCCATTTTATGTATGTTTTCAGGGCTGACCATTTGGCAGCGGACAACCAATTAGTGCGCTTTTCCCTGGGGAGGACCACCTCTCCCTTTCCCTGTTTTATCAGTTGCTTGCAATTCTGTGTGTAGTGTTGAGGGCCCATGGGCTTTTCCCCATGTTTGTTGATGTCTTTTTTGGGCGGTTATAGTGGTAAGACTTTATGGGTGTCGCTTTTGACATTATTAGGAGACATGGTCTCATGGCACAGCCCCTGATTGGCTCTTACAGTCTTTCCAGCCCCTCTTCTGCTCTGAGCCTTAGGTATGGGAGTGTTTTGTAGATACGTTAACTGGGCTCCAGAGCTCTGCATATTGATAGTCTCCTCAGTCAGGCTAGACCCTGTTAGGACTTTCCATACACATTATGTTGCTTGGAATTTCACTTCAAATATTTATTTTGAGCTTCTGTGAAAATGTATTTCTATATTCTTAACTGAAGAATTGTGGAATTTTTCTCAATTTATGAAAAAAATATAATGTCTCCAGTGAAGAATATGAGTATTTTTAATGAACACCTCTTAATTCGTTGTCCCATTTAAGTCCCATTAATGTGCACAGTTAATGTGCACTAGTAACTACAGCAGTGAAATAAAACATAGCAAGAGTTACTTAGGAGTTGTTTACATCAGCACAGTTATGGTATCTTTTCCCATCTAATACTAGCTAAGGCTGACCCTATGTAGTGTCTAAGATCCTTTGAGATTGGGTGTGTTCAGGTAGACAGTAATTATCTTCTGAGGAACAGAAAGTATTGTCTCCTTCTCTCTCTCCCTTTTGGAGAGTGTAACTCTGTAGCCCAGGTTACGGGCATGAGCTACCTCTGCCCATACATTTAGTTATAAGAATGAATGATATTGTTTATATATACATATTTATAGATACAGTATACTCCAACACAGCTATACACTATGAAACCGTCAGAGCAGGGAATTCGCTTTATCCGTAACATTGAACATCCACTGCAATGGGCACCATTTCTGTGTGGTGGAAATGAAGTTTTCTCTTCTGCCTGTTTCGCAATATACCATTCAGTGTTAACTATAGTCACCCTCCTGCACCTCAGAACATTTAGTTATTCTTTTTATCCAAATGTACCATTACTCATCCTCCCCTACCCGAGGCTTCCACCTCCCGGTCTCTGATAACCACCATTCTATGCTTTGCCAAGATCAGCTCTTTTAGCTTACACATAGAAATGAGAACATGTGGTATGTCTTTCTATGCTTACTTCAACTTCTTTTATGTAACATTTGCAATTTTAACACTAAATATAAAGAAAAATTGAAATTTGTTTTAAAATGAGACAGTAAGTTTTTATGGTTTGTAGAATTTACAATATAATACAAGTCATTTTAATTTTTCAAAATCTTGTGACAGTGATACTAAAGTAAAGAAAGCTGTTAGTCTGTTTAGGTCGGAACTCATGGTGTAAACTCTTGATTTCAATATATAGAGTTGTTTTCTTTGTATGTAAGAAGACTTTGGGGTTGATTATAAACTAGTTTTGTTTGAATTCATTAAGGACGTAACAGAATGAAGCATTAATGGCAGACTTCTTTATTATCACCCTTCTTCTTTACAGGCCTGATCAACCTCGAATAACCAAAGATGTCATTTGTTTTCATGCAGAAGATTTCTTAGAAGTAGTTCAACGAATGCAATTAGATTTACACGAACCTCCACTGTCCCAGGTAAAACTTAAATAATTACCATTTTTTGTTTAGATTTTATTGTGCAAAAGACTTACTTGTATTCTTCTTCCTTATTAGTGTGTTCAGTGGGTTGACGACGCAAAACTTAATCAGCTGAGGAGAGAAGGCATTCGCTATGCCAGGATTCAACTATATGATAACGACATTTATTTTATTCCAAGAAATGTTGTTCATCAGTTCAAGACAGTTTCAGCTGTATGCAGTTTAGCATGGCATGTTCGGCTTAAATTATATCACGCAGAGGAGGACACCTGTCCCAGTGCGGACACTCACGAAACAGGCACATCACCAGGTCCCACATCGTCTCTGCTTGGACCTCACACTGACAACATGATTTGTGCTGTGAACCAAACCTCATCAGACTCTGTGCTTTCAGACAAGCTTCATTCTAAATATGAATTACAACAAATTAAATATGAACCTATTACATCTGTAAGAATCAAGGAGGAACCTGTGAAAGTTAATGTACCTGAAAAGACTAGAACACCGAATAATACAGAAAGCAAGAGCATTAAGGCAAAGTTGGATCATGTTCAGTTTTCAGATTTTCAGCTTGACATGGATTCTAAATTTGAAAACAGCAACAAAGACTTAAAGGAAGAAATATGTCCTGGAAGTCTCACTAATATAGTGGATACAAGGCAACAGAGTTCTCTACATTCAAATCAAGACAAAAATGATAATGACAATTTGTGCTAATATGTACATTGCATTTAAAAGTCCTTTAAGAAGAATTTGTAATAATGATTCATGAAATCTGAAAGCAAACCTAGGAATTGCTCTCAAGTCTGTTACAAAATATAGTTTATGTAGCTTTGTAACATTCCGCAGTGCCTGTCCATAACTGTGAAGTATCATGCACTTAGGGCCAGATGCACTGTAAACATTGCAGGTTTAAATACAAAGGAGTCTTTAGAAAAGTCATTTGAGTTGGAGTTTGAGGTTTTAGAATAGAGCTGACAAAATCATATAAATATATTTTTTGTAATATGAGCCAGAATTCTTTTTTGACAATTTAAGGTTTTTTCATAGAGCTTATTTATACCAACTTTTTTTTCATTTTAAATGTGTCAGCACTGTAGTGTAAATAGCTTAAAAAAATCTTTTTAGTGTGATTTATATTGAAATGTGAGCCACTTAATAAAGGTTCATAATGATAAATGCTTTCTGTTGAGTTTGCAAAAACAAACTGACAATTCAATTTAATTGTTGGATATATTATGTTTCTGTTAGTATACACATGTGGGGAGGTCACAGAGGGAAAATGTATCTGTTCAAATATAGTAAATATTTAAAATTTCCACACTGAACAAGCATTCAAAAAAAAAACAGGATTCAATTATGAAAGCGTATACATACATATTTTGTGTGTGTGTATCAGAATGTATATATGTATATTGTTTTGCACAGTTTCTTAAATTGATGATTATATGAAAATTTTCAGTGCTACTTCCTGGATTACAAGCTAAAATATTTATGTTCAATAATAAGAAAATAATTTAATTGAGTTTTAGGAGTTGGGAGAAACTAAGTATGTTGATGGGTTTTGTCTTTCTAATTAATGAAGTTATGTGTCCAGATTCTTTAGCCTTAGTATAATTTCCTTTGTTGTGTAAATGATAAGTTTTGAAAATTTTCTTAGTAATAATCACCTGTATGTAATAATAGCTGACTAAAAAACTGAAATGCAGAAAGTTTAATTATGAGCAATTAAAAGTCTTCTTTTACATTTTTCCATATCATGGAAATGAAATTTTAAAATAAGGGCAACAACAGTGACTTAGCTGCCATATACAGATGTAACTAACAAAACACTGTCAGCTCCTCTTTCTCAGGACCCTCCCCAGCCTGCAAAGTCAACATAAAGTGTACTTCCTCCTCTAAAGATGCTCTCGGAAGTTCACTGTGTAGGAAACAGTGCCTGCATGGTGAGAAACGAAATCTGCACCAGTGGACTTCAGCACTTCAGTCTGCGTCCACTTCTGTAATTAACAGTTAAGCAAAGGATTTGGTGTGTGTGTGTGGATAGAAAGCACTCCAAGCATTGCAAACGTTTTTTCTTTGTATTATTCTGGGTCCTTGACTTGATGGATGACTTTCAGTTGGCTTTTCTTGTGCTGCACTGCCTTCTCAGGGACCCCTATTTCCATCTCAGTGGGTTCCATTTTCACCTCCTTCAAAAGCTCTTGCTTCTAGTTGAGGAGAAACCACTTAGAAGAATGTATTTCAGCAGAACTGATGAAAATCGTCAGCAACAGTGGCAAGTCTTACCTCCTGGCGTAAGTTAGGCAAATAGAATAGGAAGTCTTGGTGGCTGATAGGAACTCAGTATGATTGCAGTGGGGGAAGTTTCATGAAATAATGTGTTAAAAATCATGGCAGTGTAAATAGGGGTTTTGTTTTATATGTAACTAGATGTCTTTCATTGCACTTATTTAATCCACTTTAAGTTAAATTTAGGGTTCTTTGCCATTTTCCTGGGAAACAAAAGTTCTTAACAAATGAGTATTAAGAAATAGGAAGGGATATGGTTAAAATTTGGTTTTTAAATTGAGGGTCATTGTATTTAACACAGTATGTTTTATTTCCAGTCACATATATGTAGACTCACTGAGGTCAGACTGTAAGGAAATGCTGGTGTCTCCAAAATGTATGCGCCTTACAGCTTTAGCTTATAGGTGTGTCTAACATAGTGTAGTTGTTGCTTGTAGACACAGTTTCTATGTAACCCACAGTTTTCCAAAATCTGAACATTTAAGTGCTTTGTCACGTGCATACATGTCTGTGAAGGAGAGGTATGTGCAAACCAGTCGGCTCAAGATTTTAAGATCAAGCCTTACAGACTTCAATCATGCTTACATCCCGGACTTAGGCGTTATTTTTAAAAATATCCTCTTCAGATGCCACCTGAGAGCTTGTTGTCTGCCTTTGTTAAACACAAATTCCTATTTTAATATTGCATATTAATGGTTTTCTAGTCGTACACTCCATTCTCCATGTGGATATAAGATTTTTGTTTCTATTTCTAATATTTTGGACCAGAACAATAAAGCACTTAAGATATAGTTTTAATAAGGTCATATGCTCTATAGAATGAATGCTATATACGTTATTAAGTAATAACAGACCTTTACATAAAAAGCATGTACCTCAGTGGTGTTTGCTGTATCTACTATTTCCTCCCGTCTTTTTCCCTAATTTTATCTGTATCCTCTTAGCTATCTAAGCAGTATATATTTCCATACTCAGGTAGCTGTCAAAAGAATTAAACCTTTTTGGTATTTAGTTGCAAATTTACTTAAAGCCATATATTGATTATCTATCTTCCTTATGATCAGGTTGGTTTAGCACAACACTGTGTATTGTATGTATGTGTGCATTTCTGTGGAACTTGTTTGAAATATGTTGTTTCCAAAGTGGGAAAGGTAGGAAATTGAGGATAGAAAAGATTTTCTTAGGTGAAATGTTTAAAAAAATATAATTAATGTACTCAAAATAAGAATTTTTTTTTTCTAAATTCAGTTCCATGGCAGGAAAGTTTATTTTCTTTTTGTAAATAATAAATTAGCATTGGTTGGTAAACTTGCTTTCAGTTTTTTGGGGGCTAGGGAGGCACAGCTTATTGATATGTAAAGCAATTATTTACATGTAGCGGAGGTACAGACAGACTTGTTTTTGGCATTTGAGAGGCTATTTTCCTTGTCTTCCATCTTTCAATAAATACTAAGATTGATAACCACAATCTTCTTACTTTTGCTTGTAATTATTTTCTTGAATTTGACATTATATTTTAGTCTCAGACTGTTAAAAAGTTCCTATTTCTTGTCTTCAGATCATAAAGTCCTGAAAGTGGTTCTAACCTGAAAGACTCCTTTACCCACCTACAGGCCAATGATAAAAAATTACATTGCACCAGTAGATAGAGGAGACACTGAGGTCATTTTAGGTCTTCAGGGTTTTGGAGTGCACAGTAGAAAATCCCCCTTCCCCCCACCGCACCCTGAATACTTGTTTCCTGTAAGAGGAGGAAGTGCTGTTCTTTTCAGAATCTTTTTAGGCTATTAAGAAGTGACATGGTGGATTTTGTATTTTTTACGGTGGTGGAAAAGCTATTTTTTCTCCAACATGATTATAACTACTTTGATATGTAAATAAACTTTAGCAGGCTTTAAAATGCATTGGTTATTTAATGAAAAAAAAACCTCAATCTGTTTGGCATTGGCAGCTCACCAGTGACAATGGGGAGGGGAAGTCTTTTGTCTTTTGTCATGGCTGGCCTGCCTTTCTTTCCCCTCTCCTTCCTTCCCTTTGTTAAGTTTCTTGAGGCACTGTGGCTTGAACTGGAGGATAAGCAAACCACAGAGCTATTCCCAGGTCTCAAAACTGTTCTTTCAGACATTTGTCTAGGCTGGCTTTGCAACCTAGGCAGGCCTTGAACTTGTGATCCTCCTGCCTTAGTCTCCTAAGGAACAGGATTATAGGCCTGTTAAACCCTCCCCCACCACTTTTCTCAGTCTTTTTGTTTAGTTGCTGTAGATTGTTGTGTACTATGGTTGGAGTTAGAGAATGTTAAACATACAGAGCCTGAAAGAGATGCTTTCTCTTTTATGAGCAATAAGAGATGTATTTATTGTCTTTTGAAAGAGCAAGAAAAACTGTGTTTGGGGGGGGTGTCTTGCATTTCAGGTATCTTATTTTTCTAGCACTTCCTGGACTTAACACCTAATTAAAGAATAATATGAGCCAGAGAAACCCTGTCTCAAAAAACAAAAACAAAAAAAGTGAATGAATTGAAATATATGGGCAAGTAGAATTTATGTTAAGTTGTTAAGTAAAGTTAAAAGCAAAGTGTGTTAGTCTCCCCCACCACACCCTCCAAGCCCCCCAGACAGGGTTTTTCTGTTGTAACTCTGGCTGTCCTGGAACTGATTCTGTAGACCAGTATGGCCTCAAACTCACAGAGATCGCCTGCCTCAGCCTTGCAAATCCTGGTATTAAAGGTATGCTCCACCGTTGCCCAGCTTCTTCTTTTGAAAATATTGTATTTTTATTTTATGTGTACAATCTTTTGCCTTCACATGTGTCTGCACATCTCTTGTGTGCAGTGCCCATGGAAGCCAGAAGAGGGCTTTGGATCTCCTAGGACTAGAGTTCTAGACAGTTGTGAGCTGTCATGTAGGTGGTGGGAATTGAAGCCAGGACCTCTTGAAGAGCAACCATTGCAGTTAACCACTGAGCCATCTCTCCAGCCCACTTGTGTATTTCTTCACTGTGATCTGCCTACCATCATTGTGAAAATACAAGAACTATGCCCTCAAATTAATTTGAACAGTTCTGTCTCTCCTCACAGAATTTTCTTGTTGAAATTCCATTTAACTGAGCTACATTGTTATGTGAAACATCTTTTGTTGTCTTCAGAAACATCTGTAGTAATATGGCTACTGTGATGGCTCAGCAAGGACAACAAGGAGGCATATTAATATGTGTAAAACCCTGCCAGATCTCAGCAGAGGGAACCACCATCATGGCCATTGCTATACTGGACAGTGGAACCCTAAGCCCAGGTGTTTTTATTGATCCAGAACTCCTCCGGTGTTCTACTGATAGCACATACAGATCATGAGCAATCAAACATTCTCCACATAAATTCAATACCTGCAGACAATACAAAACGCCAAGACCTATGCAGCCCTTTTCCCAACAGTGCACAAAATAATTATTTTATATGTAACTGAAAGTAAACTTCACAACAAATATCCTTTTTCTTGAATTGTGCTTTTGTTAATTCTCATTCTTTTCACTTAAATTCTTGGAAATCTGCACCTTCATTTCCTGATTTTACTGTATATTTTTCTTTAATCCTCACTCTTAATCCCTCAGCAGGAATGATGTTCCTAAAGGTTGCCATTTCCTGCCAGATCCACCCATGAGATTTCTTGGTATTTTTCATTTAATCCTGCAGCTTGTCACTCTTTTTCTCAAAGCTCTATGATCTGTTCTTTGTGGTAGCAGGGATGGGTTTTCAGTGTTTGGAAGTTTATCTGCTTCCCTGCCTTTCTGAATAAGGTCAGCATGGACTTTCCTTTAGTCTCCAAGCTGAATCCCTCAAGTAACCTTTCTGACCGCAAGATTTTGAGTTAGCCTGTTTTTTCACTTTTCACTTATATAGTCTGATCTAGTCCATGGTCCACTCTCCTTTCTTACCCTCAATTGTTTTAGCTTCTCTTTTTCTCTCTTGTTGAGTTATTGGCATCTCTAGCTACACCCTCAGGAAACCAATTTTTCTTTTTCCATGTGCCTAATGAGATGACTGCAGAAATGTTTTTAGTTTGGATAGTCTCTTGTGACAGTCATCGTGGATGGACATTCTACCTGGACTCTTTAAATTGGCTAAAATGTTCTAGGGTACCCATAGTCCATTCTGTTTTGCCCCAGATGAATCTTTCTGAGATAGATAGGATTCTTATTCTGTTTAGAAATATTCCATGATGGCTCATTTTCTAAAGCTAAAGGTCTTATGTTTAGTATGGCAATGAAAAGCCTTCATGATCTGGTCCTTCTGTCCAGCCTCATATATTACAATATTTTCCACCTGACATCATTTTTCAGCCTTATGAATGATAATGTACAGTCATCTCAAGGTATGTCTGGGCATTGGTTCTGAGATCCATTTTGCATACCCAAATCTTCAGATGTTATGTAAGTATTTTATATAAATGTCTATACCTTCGGTATATACTTTTAAACTACTTCTAGGTTTTTTATATTACCTAATATAAATGACGTGTAAAATTTTTTTCAGGGATATTGCAGATGCAACTTTTCTCATTTATTCTCAGTCTAGAGTTGGTTGGATCTGTGGGCAAGGAACTCTTGTGGTTATGGAGAGCTGACTATACTTGCCATGTCCTTCATGTATTTTGCTGGGGACATAACCCAAAACATAATATAGTGAAATCTTGTATTTCTTTAGAACGCCACCTCTGTACTGCCTTTACTGATTTTATTCCAACTGTTGCCGCAGTAGCTTGTGTAAAACATAGTCTTATTTCTTGTGCTCCTTTGAGAGCACAAGTTTGACAAACGTTAGTAATGTATGTATTGGGCTTTTTATAAACCACAAACAGAAAGTCATTAATTCTCACACCCACCAGCTCATATATAGAATACTTTGTATTCAGTAAACGTTTGAGGAAACAGAAGAACAAATGATGCAATTTAAAAACTTAATTCCTGTGTATAATACAATTCCAGGATTTCAACAGAAAAGTGTAGAAAATTAGATAAGCAAGCACTGTGTAGAAACAAAATTTGCTTTGTACTGTAGTCTTGGATAACATTTACAGTAGCTGTGCAGGACCCTAGTTTGAAGAGAGGAGGTAGTGTGTCAGACAAACTTGTGATCCCCACTGCCCTGCAGCTAGTTTTTCTGAAGATATCTCATTATGTAGCCCTGGCTATTCTGGATCTCACTTGCTTTGCTATGTGGTCAGGCAGGCTTGAAACTCAGAGGGTTTCTCTGTTGTAGCTGTCCTGGAGCTCACTCTGTAGACCAGGCTGGCCTCCAACTCACAGAGTTCCGCCTGCCTCTGCCTCCCAAAGGCGTAGTTT
Source organism: Cricetomys ansorgei (assembly GCA_026225945.1). Lineage (NCBI taxonomy): Eukaryota > Metazoa > Chordata > Mammalia > Rodentia > Nesomyidae > Cricetomys > Cricetomys ansorgei. Next base: position 1,461,177 of record JAMJFZ010004075.1, read on the forward strand.
TAAGTCTTAATCATTCTGCTTATGCTTTTGTGGTTCTCCTTATTGATACAACAGAAAACTCAGAAATACTAAATCACAACAACTGTAGAGTTTTTCTTTTTTGCCTGTACCCATTCTGTCTCAGAACTGGGGCAGGAATATAAAAGTGGAATATTTTCAGTTGATCCTGTAAATCCAGTTCATTGAGATTTTAGATAACACATTTGTAAAACTACAGCTGTCGTTTAACACAAGCGTGTTAAATGAAATAGATGTATATAACCTTGAGAAAATTGCTTCGCTTAGTCTGTATCCATTACCTGCACATGGGAGGTAATACCTATTATGCTGATAGATGACATGCTTAACACATTGGCTTATTATAGACACACTTAGCTTCTGCTCCTGGAATTAAGATAGAAAAAGAGTTAGAAGATCTGTGTTCTGGGTGACACTAATTCCTTTGTGTTTGCCTCTAGTTTGGGGCAGAGGATGGGCAAACGGGAAGAAGAAAGGCTTATGAGGGCAGTCAAAGTAAAAGTGAGATGGTAAGTGGACATTAAAAAAGTCACGTCCCAGATTGCCTACTGACACCGGGTGTGATGACCGGATGGTAGTGGCAGGAAACTGCCTTAAGATACAATGACTACCAAACACACCACATACACAGGGCAAGCAGAATGAGTAAACCGTGTAAGGGCTCAGGAAAAACGTGCATTACTCACCTAGTGTTTGGTGAAGAGCATTTTCCATCCACTTTTAATTTTTACCCCTCCACAGTAGCATTCAGAGTCAGACGTCTGTTCATCGGAGACCATGGCCTTAAATCATTTTCCTGGTTTAGCTTTTCCATTTTACCTCTGTCCTGGCCTCATAGATACTGTTGTTTTGTGCTTATTCTGTGAACAACAGCTCAACATTAGAGGAAATTCCTTTGGTAGCTTGTTAATGCTAAAAGGATTCATCATTTCAGTCTCTTATTGATAACTTCCTGTTTTTCTTCATGACTTGGTGCTTAGTGATGTGCCTGCCCGGCTACGGATGAAATGACCCTGTCCTTTCCCTCTCAGCTCTGTTTTTAGTCAACATTTATTTTGCTTATTTTCTAAACTGTAAAAAAGCGAAGTGGAAAACATGCCAAATTTGTAAGACTAGTAAGCTTAAGAGAAGAGTAAACTTTCGTGGTGTACTACCTTCAACAACTGCACTCTGACCTTGTTACCTACAGATATGTTAGAATATGTTCATAGCTGTCCTGGGACACGTGTGCTGCAGGCTGGACATGTTCACATCTAATCCACGCACAGATCTCTTCTTGGGAACTTTCCATTGGTGGTGGTTCCTGTTTCATAGCGCTAGCTGGGGGAAAGAGAGCATAGATCACAACTTACTGACATTTCCTGATGACGTTTGCTCACAAATTGCTTTTATGCAGAAATTACCTTTTGCTCAGACTAAAGACATGCATTCCATAGTTGTGTACTGTAATTTGGAAAATAATGGCCCCTGTAAGAGCCTCGGATGCTTGTTACTTGAGGCAGTGATTTTATATTAGTAAGATACTTTGTATTATAAAGGAAGCATCTTATAAAAGGGACCCCAGAAAGGCATTTTTTTCCTGTAATAGTGTTTCTTTTTTCTACCTGGTAAGCATTCTTTCTTTGTAATGTTTCTCATTAATGTCTAAAAGTATTGTTTGTTATTGAGACATACATTAATAATTTACTGTGCTGCCTTAGGTATGTCATACTAAAGAGAAAAGTTCTACACTCACAGAAGCCTTCAGAGGCTATTAAAATTGTTTTATCCTCATGTATAAACAGGTTGGTTATTGTGTTGCCTACTGCATATACTTCTTACCCATTTCTTTTCCTTCCTTGTTAAAATTAATCTAGGAAGAAAGACCTGTTATGCTTGTTTTTGCCCCTACAAGAGCTTATAGTTAAGACAACTGCTTGAACAATTTTATCTGAAATGAGTGATTCTCTGGCTTATTATAATGAGAACATATTTGAGTGATATATTCCAGAGACCAGTTTAGATCTCTCAATTGAATTTGGAGTATCTGATCAAGCCTGGAATGTTCACTTCCAAATACTGTTTTCATGACTCCTGTTTTTAGATACTCCAAAAATAACACTGCATGGCCAATCACGAGACAGGATGATATTAGTAACTAGATTTTATTAACTTAGCTCTTTAGTTTCAAAAGCCTAATGTAATGTAAGCTGCCTTTGTGGTGTGTGGCTGCTTTTGTTATATTACAAGGGAGAAATGTATTAAGATGGCAGATGGCTTAGTGGATAAAGTGCTCAAGTGTGAGGATCTGAGCATGGATACCCAGCAGCAAGACGTTCGGGTGGTGGAGACAAGTCATCTTGATGCAGGGACTTGCTGGCTAGCCAAGCTAGCCAATTGGCAAACTCCAGGTTTGGTGAGAGACCCTGCCCCCAAAACTATGGTGGACCGCCATTCAGGAAGATAGCAGGTTGACCTCTGGCTTCCACACACATGCATGGATACCTGCACACACCTAACCTGTATGTATGTGTGTACACACAAACACACACACGTTCTAAGTTCAGCAGTTTTGAGCACTCGCTGCTCTTAGGATCAGGGTTTGATTCTTAGCATCCAGGTGGTCTCACAACCATCTAAACTCAAAACTCAGTTCTGGGGGCGTCTTGTTCTCTCCTGGTCTCCATGGACTGTTACACACACAAAGTGCATACAAACTATGCAAGAACACAACACTCACATGAAAGTAAAACAAGTTATTTTTGGGTTTTGAAATGACTCATTTTCAAACTTTTCAGAAGTATTGCTACCTGGATTTTACTGATGTTGGTTAAGCTGTTAGAGTAGCCACATAGTTTTTCAAACCGAACACTTTCAGAGTGAATGAGGCACTGTGTCCGAGACTCCCAGGACAAATAGGTACAGCTGGTTCCTGACAGGACTGGAATGTAGGTTCCCCTAACATTGAAGGCAGCTCATTCATTGTAAGCAGAAGGGAGAGCTCAAAAGGAGCCTACCCTATCTAAAATTGCCAAACTCAAGACTTTCTGAGTCAGAACATGAGGCAGCATCCCTAAAATATTCCTGTAATCAAGTTTTTCCTTCATAATTTAGAAGCTATTTGTTTATACAGAGCCACAATCCAGTAAACACACACAGTTATATAACTAAAGAATTTGTATTTACTTCAAGTCCTGACCACACAGAAGGTAAGAGGCATGTGAAAAAAATGAGGTCAAAAAACAAGCTTTATTTACACAGGGATAATAAAGATATCAATAATTCAAATACTGAATAATTCAGTTTTGGGTTGGCTATAAGTTCATGACTCACCAATCCTGTTTAATGGTAGTTTAAGAGTACATTTGGTATTTTCCCCCAGTTCTCTGGTATTCTTGCAAAGACTCAGAATACTGTACAGCTTGTTCAACAGCAACAGAAACGAGATGATGTACTTGGAAGTCAGTCTCTCACAAAAAAGACATTATATCCAAGTTCTGCTAAAGCGCCAGCCAGTAAGGCCCATAAAGGAATGAAGACGTAGGAAAGATTCATGGTAGTAAACTGTTCTAGTTTAGCACACAGTGCGAGGCAAAAGGCTAACTTAAGCAACATTGCAATGAGGTACCAGGCCTTTTTCTTAATATTGTGTGATCCGTGTCGGGGGTCAAAGCCAGACTTACACCGTCCAGCCATTTTCACAATCAGCATGACAAGAAGGATAGTGTCAAATATCCAGACTGGAATAAATATGAGGAACCAGTTCCAAGGTGCCTTCTCATCCAGTTTCAACACCAACATGATCAGGAAGAGTAACGTGAAAAGCCAGGTGAGGAGTACTCTCTGAGCCAAGGACATTCTCATTGAAACAGTTTAAAGAGACTGTTTCCGGGCCGAGACAAGGGAGATACACCCTAGGAAAGAAAAAAAGTCAGGATTGGATAGAATCACTTCCATTCCTAGTTAAGACTAGCTGCTTCCCACTTCAAGACTGTCTACTTTGGAAAACAGTCTATCATTCAAAGCCTCTTGTAGCAATCACCAACAACCATTTATGTATGTATGTATGTATGTATGTATGTATATGTATTTTTAAAATATTCTATTCTAAATCATGCTTATGTGTGTGGGTTTATGCATGTGAGTGCAGGTGCCCTCAGAGGCTGGAGTTGGCAGGTTCCAAACCTGGAGCTGCAGTTCCAAACAGCTGTGAGCTCCCAACAGCAGGCACTGGGAATTGCTCCAGTCCTCCTTAGGAGCAGTCTGTGTTCTTACTGTGGCTACGTTCCAGCCATTGCCACCAGTTCCTATAGTCCATGACTACACGACTAAGACTTTTAGTATGGACGTTATTCAGGAACCGTCTCGTTGCTATCACTCAAGTCCGAGTCATGACTTTATCAGCACCTCAGGGACACACGGCACCTCTCTACACACATGCAAACCTAGTGTTTTTCATTTAATTTCAAGAGGTGCTAAAATAAAGCAGCTGAGGTCAAAGCAATGAAAAAGGTTTGTAAGGATGGAATGGTTACTGTGAGAACACTGCAAAAATTTCCAGTAGGCTAAACAACACAGAAGGAATTGATAACATTACATTTTCATATAATCCTTACTCCTTATATTTTAAGTATTTTCTTGCTAAAGCAAACCACTTAAAAACTAAGTATTCTGTCATTACTTAAGATTTAATTATTCTATGACAAGAGGCTAACTTTTATATCATTATTCTGTCTGTAAATGTATTCTAAAATATTCATTTTAAGAATTCTTATGTGTATCTATGTCTGCACGTGTGTGCCACATGTGCAAGTGCCATGAAGCCCTGTTGGGGTGTATTTGAACGTATTCTCAAATATTAAGCTGTTTATCCAGCACCCTGAACTACAACCAGAAGGTCACCTTCCTTAGCTACTGGAAACAGCTTCTTTGGAGTGGAGTCTGGAATGCAGAAAGCATGCTAGTTTGGAGCACCAGCAATTGTTTATTCAATGATTGGAACAATTGTCATTCTAATGTTGTCTGCCCACTGAGATATTAATGTTAACAGCATCCAATCGTATTAACGCTAATGGAGGGACTTTACAGGGCTCTCCCTCACCCGAAACACTGGATAAGGAAGACCTTCTGCAGGGACTTGACTGGCTGGTAAAATGGCATCATGTCAGCCAGCTGAAGTTGGGGGTTGGTACACCGTGAAGGTCCTATTTGTTATGCATTAAGGCCTGAGTGTTGGTGGGCAGTGATTCCTTTCAATAAAATACCTGGAGATCATGTGCTAGGGAAGGCGAGAAGAAGCAGATGAGAGGATGCGAAGTGGAACTTCTGAGTCAGCCATGTGGGGCGAGACACTGTGCCTTGGCTGTCCAGGTTTTCCATTTCAAGAAAGTGTCATGGCTTTTTATTGATACCCACTGATAATATAGTATTAGTTATAATACTTTAACAGAGCCCAGACGTCAAAAGTTAAGATTCTTTCTGAATGTGAGCATGAGCTGGCATCCCTGCCTGGAGTCCCCTGGTGCTAGTTACAGGTAGTCCTGAACCACCTGATGTGGATATGCAGAATTGAACTCAGGTCCTCTAGGAGAACAGCAAGCATTTCCTTACATCTGGAAGGCCTAGTCCCCACTCACCACCAGAATATTTTCAATTTCTCTTATTGTTTTCAATATTAACATCTCTAAGCTAATTCTTTGTTTTGTTTTGTTTTTAGAGACAAGGTTTCTCTGTTGTAACTCTGGCTGTCCTGGAACTCACTCTGTAGATGAGGCTGTTCTGTAAGTCACAGAGATCCACCACCTTCTGCCTCCTGCTGGGCCACTAAGCTAATTCTTAAAAACTTGCATTTCAATTGGGAATGCATTAACTTATATCTTAGCCTAAGGCTTAAGGTATAAGTATGTATTATATCTAATCTTCTCATTTGGATTTACAGTTCAAGATATTTTTATTGAAGCCTTGTGACCATTAAGACGAAGGAAGGGTAGCTACAATGGGAGATCAGAAGCCAAACGACATGCAGCAGTAGGAGTTGACAGAAGGCGAGGAAATGGAGACAGCTGATAAGCATTTTATTCTTTTGAGAATGTGGAGAAGAAAATGAAGTAGAGGATGACACTGTGAAAGGAGTAAGAGGAACCCTTTAGTTCTCTCCTTCCACTATGTAGGTCCCGGAGACTGAGCTCAGTTCATCAGCCATGTGGCAAGCTCATTTACCTGCTGAGCTAGCTTACCAGTCCAAGAAGAAATATTTAGGAAAGGAGATTTCATGGTAAAGCCCAGGGGAAAATAGCCACTGGCAAATGACAGATTGAAGAGAAAGATCAGAAACCGTAGAGGTAAACAAACAAAAGCTATGGGTGCTAGAGAAGATGCAGGAGGAAACAGGAAGAGCTGAGGAACTGGGTAGATGGACCAGCTGCCCGAGAGCAGTATGCTTGTACTCTCTCTTTAGGATGGCAATCTTGGTAACGAACACATCTGTTGTAGTTCTGCAGGTGGATTGCAGTATTTTTACTTTTAGGCATGTTTTATTTCTTTTTTTGAGACAGAATCTCACTATGTAGCCCTGGCCTGCCTAGAACTTTGCTTATATATAATACCAGGTGGCCTTCACTCAAAGAGATACTTAACTTTGACTCTGCTAGGACTAAAGGGATTGAAGTGTAAAGGGCCTGCTCACATTGGGCTCAGTCCTGGAAGGCAATTTTCTTACTCATTTTTACTTGCTGGAAGCCTTATATAGTGAAATGAGAGTAAATTTGGATGCAGAGGTGGATATGTGCAGTATGCTTAATTATATATGTTATTCATCCTGTGAATTACGTTTGCTCAGTCCAACCTCTGATTTGGTCAATTTTAAGACTTTACAAAGATTTGTGATCATAAGTCCCTTAAACGTAACTTTTCCACATGCCACAGGATAAAAGAAACTTCACACCCCCCCCCCCAACCCCCTATCAGGATCAAGTACCAAGATGTCTGCAATGGCTACAGACATTTTAGGACAAGAGGTGGAAGGGTGCAGGGACTAAGTCTATTGTGGTTCCAAGTTTCTAATTGTGGGTTGAAACAAAACTCAACTGCAGGAAAATACTCTCAACATGGGAAAAGACCTTACTGATACTTGAACTGATGTTTAAAGGGCTGCATAGAGGAAACTACAGTGGTGACACAAGACTCCAATTTACAAAAACATCTTAGTCGGTTTAATAGAATGTATTTGGTTTTTACCACTACTCTCTCTCTAAGGGATGGTCAAAGGCGCACTCCAAGGCTAAGATTAGCTCGATAGGTATTTCCCACTTAATGTGGTTATTTCTGGTACACAGAAGGTAGGTTTTTTGCTCGTTATGATTCTGCATCCATCGTTGAAACCTTCAGAGTTTTTTCTACATGGGAAGCTACAGGCCTCTTACCCTACCCAATGAATCTAGTGATTAGCTGTGTGCAGTAGATTCGTCCAAGGTCCTTCCCACACCGTGCAATTTTCCCTCCTCCCGCTATTGCCAATACTCTTCACGATGAACTCTGCTTACGCAAAGACAGCTCTGATTAATAATTTCCTCTACAAAATAGGCGGCCCCTCTGTTTACAACCTGGCTGCCTTTAGGGCTCGCGTGCCTTCGAACGTCAGGATGCTGCTAAACTGTGCTGGCTCTCCCCGACCCGGGCCAGTGACTTTATCCCGTGCCGGAATTCAAAGCGCTTTGACAAGATGCACCCCACGGCGCCGCGCTGGAGTGTGTGGCCGCAGCCGCTTGGGGTGAGGGTCACCCGGGCACCCGAGGCAGCGCCGCAGCGCCGAGTGGGCAATGGCCGAGCTCCCGACTCACCTGGCAGCGCGGACGGCGGGGGAGCCAAGAGGGCAGCGAAGGTCGGGATAACCGCCAGTTTGGATCCTCGTCCTCTTCCACGCTTTCCCCCCCATTAAATTCTTGGCCCCTTACATGATAATTAAGGAAAAGCTAACAGTTCCGTCTCTCCAAACGGCCGCAGCGGAGGCCTTCCACACCTCAGGGCCGCGCCCACATCCGGGGCTGTTCCTGCCACCGTCGGCCTATCCCGGAGAGCGGAGTGGACGCCAGCCCGTGTTCATTGGCTCCTTTGGCCGCCAGTAACCAACCTCCCCTTTCTGATTCGACAAAAATGCGGCAATAACGGCGCCCATTGGGCCCGCCTCTTAGTCCTATAGGTTGTTAGAAAAGTCAGTCTAGGCTCAAGCCCGGCCTCGGCTCCGCCCCGCTCGCCCCGCCCCTGCGGCCTGCGGGCTGCGGCGCAGACTCCGTGGCGAGTCAGGGAGCAGCGAGGGGCGGGACGGTCCGGGAGGCGGGGCGGGCGGCGCGAGGGTGGAGGCAGCGCGCCGCCGGCCGCGGGGCTGTAGCTCTTCGGGCTCCGGCCGCGCTAGCTCGGGAGAGTGTGCGCGTCTTCCAGCCGCTTCACAGCGGCGCGGCGCCGGCGGCTACGGTAAGCGCCCTGGTTCCACGCTAGGCGGGCCATGTGGAGGTCGCCGCGCCCTGACGGGGTCCGAGGGCTGTGCGGAGCGGGCAGCGGAGCGGGCAGCGGAGCGGCGGGCGGGACGGGGGCGCGGGCTCCGGGGTCGGCGCGGCGTCCCCGCCACGAGCACCTGCGGGCCCCGCTCGGCCGCGGCCCCCTCCCGTCGCTGGGACGCGGCGGCTGCGGGCCGAAGCCCGGCGCGGCGGCGCGCGGTCCCCGGAGGGCGCGTGGGGGCGGCGGGTGGCCTGGCCCGGGCCCGCACGAGGTCCGCTAGCGGCCGGGGGCGCGGGCGCGGGGAGCGCTGGCCCCGCGAGCTGGCGCTCCCGCAGTCCCGGCCGATGCCCTTGCCGATCCTCCGGTGACCGGGGAGGGGCGGCCGCCTGTGCCCGGTGCGCGGGCCCCGCGGGGATTTCAGGTCTGCAAACAATGCCGGCGTCCGCAGGCACGCCTCACCTGGTTTCTGCCGCGTGTTGACAGCCGGCGTTCTGGCATTGTTCTGGTGTAGTGCATTTAAACTCAGCACCGTCTCGGTAAACTTCGGGGATCGTTTGGCTAACCATTCTTATTTTTATCCCGACAAAACCGGGCAGGAGCTGCGTGAACATGTGCGACCTGGAAAGTAGAATCTGAAACAATTAATAAATCTCCGTGTGGGTTTTACAGACTTAGGTACTGCTGAAATTCGGTATGCAGTTTACAACTGTTTCGCCAGTGGTAGATTGTTGTAGAAGTTTATTTTTAGTTGTGTTTAAAATATTATTTTGTGCACTGTTGGGTGATGGGCTGCTTAGGTCTTGGGCGTTTTGTATGGTCTGCAGGTGTTGGATTTATGTGGAGGATGTTTGATTGCACATGATCTGCACATGCTATCAATAGAGCACCTGAGGAGTTCTGAACTCAGATGCTCAAGGTTCCACTGTCCAGTATGGCGCTGGCCAGGATGGTGGTTCCCTCTGCTGAGCTCTGTCAGGGTATGCCTCTAATGATTATGCCTCCCTGTCTCCTTGGCTGAGCCACTCAGCAGCAGTGTACTGCTACAATAGCTATTGCTTACTTTGGTGTTACTTTATGTGTAATGCTTTTGTAATTTTTTAATTGCTTTCATCAAACATTTCTAAGCGTTTTTGCCCGCCCCCAACCCTTTCTGAGTCTTTGATTTTGAACTTAGATTTAACTTTCTTTAGTACTTTTGTAAATCTTTTTTCCCCAAAACTGGACCTCCACATGCTCAAGTCCTAATTTGGGTTTGGTGTACAGGCTTCAGGTTGAAAGAGAAAGGAGGGGGTATGCCTGTGAGTTTCATGCTCAAACACCAGGAAAGGAATGAGGAGGTCCAAGTAGAGGGGAAAACAGCAAGGTAGTTCCAGGAATTTTTTTTTTTTTTTTTTTTTTTTTTTTGCTTTGGAAGTAGTCTGCCTCCTGGACAGGTAAGTTGTTGAATGCGTTAGATAGTACCAATGTTGGTGTGAGGTGGGGAGAGTTCTGATTTTTACCACAGTGTAGCAGAGCATGAAAATGTAAGCATTTCAAGTGCAACTCACATTGAGGGCATGCTGGCCTAGTCAAGCCTGCAAGAGTAAATATTTTAAAGGCCAAGTTGGCACTGGGCAGTTGGTCCTGAAAATGAAGATGACCTGAACAGCTTTTAGGTTGCAACGTTTTTAGCTAGTCCATTCAGTGTATAATTGTAAGGGATTTGTAATGCAAATGGCTACTCTAGACTGAATCAAAGAGAATTTATGTTAATGTGTTGAAGAAGTGAAGATCAGAAATTCTTTGGACTATTTATGTATTATCTCATTTAGTCCAGTGACTGTAATTACTATTCTCTAGTTTACAGCTAAGATTTAGTTGACTAATTGTTTAAGATTTTAATGGTAACTAGTTGATGGATTTACTTATAACCACTTCGATTACAAAGACTACATTTCTAGCCATTATGCTTTACACCACAGTGAAACTGGCTTAGTCTCAGTAGAAAGAGACTTAATAGAAGACAACAGTGTTGCAAAGTGAAAAACTGCAAGTTCCCATTGTAACACTTGCAGATCACTGTGTAACAGGCAGTGTTGAGCGCTGCGAGGACATAGGGATGGAGTCAGTCACTTGCACTTGTCTTGACAGCCATTTAAGAGGGGATATTTAAACAGGTGATGATATCACATGATGCTGTGAGAGCAAAGTGTGGAGTCTGGCTGACTTCACAGAGAGTTTGAAGGCTAGACACCAGTGGACACCAATGCCAGGCGTGATAGCACATGCCTTTAATCCTGTCTAGCATTTGAGAGGCAGGGGGATGTCTGAATTCTAGGATAGCTAAGTGTTCTTCATAGTGAGACCCTTTTTCAAACTCCAACAATTCAAACCAAACCAACACAAAAGAGTAGTCACCAGAGGTTGGATATCTGTTGATCTTTTTTGCTGTGAATGTGATGCCCACGTCAGTTTCCTTATTTGTTAAGCAGAGAGGATAGTACCTCCAAGTGGATATTAAGTCCTCAGTAAAATATATCAAGTATTGACACACGATAAGCACTGAACAAAGAAGAAAGCACATACGTTTTAAGAGAACGGGTGGGAGGTCCAGGGAGGAGCTGCCTCAGAGCCTTGGGGGTTTAAAAGTGTTTTTCATAAATAGAGATGGACAGTATTCCACACAGGAGACGGCAGTCTCAGAACACGAGTATAGATTGAGAGAATGGGAATTGGAACTTTCTATAAAAGAAATTGTGAATACCAGTGTAAGTGCTAATTGCATAGAATATGTTCTGGCAATGCGAGCATATCCACCTTTGATGGTTGGAAATTGCAAACTTAATATTAAACTGTCTTTGTTACTTTTTTTGTTGCTGTGACAAAACACCATGACCAAGACAACTTAATAAAAAATGTGGGCTCATGGTTCTGTAGGGTAAAACTCACCTTTATGGTGGGGAGCATGACATCAGGCAGGTGGGCAGGCAGGGAGGGCTCTGTAATTACAGCTGAGAGCATGCGCCTTGATCCACAAGCATGAAGGAGAGACAGAGACAGAGACACACACAAAGTGAAACTAGCCATGGCTTGGCTCTTGAAATCTCAAAGCACTCCATGACATGCCTCCTTCAACAAGGCCACACCTCCTAATTCTTCTCAAACGTCAGGCAGTTCATCATGTCATTGAGAGTTTCCATTCTAAGCTATAAATGGAGGCTAACAAAACAGTCCTGTAGAGGTGTTTGCACTTACCCTCTGGGCTATACTTTGGCAGTCTTTCCATAGGAATCTTAAAGTGGCTTCTGTTGTCCTGAATCCCTTTACCTGGTCTAAACACTCCTTTATTGGTTGAATATCTTTCTTTTTCCCCCCTTTTTTTGAGACAGGGTCTCAAAAAAGCATTGGCTGGCTGTGAACTCTAGAGATTCTACTTCCTGTGCCTGGGATTAAAGGCCTGTGCCAGCACACCCACCCTCCTGTCTTAAAACTAGTCAGAGATGTGATGGTGGGGCAGGATTGAGACTGCACTTGATCCTGAGGAGAAGGCTCCATGTTTATGTTTCTTTGGTTAGCATGGAGCTGTGTATACATCGGATTTATAAGAGCAAACCATTGCTTGATCACCAGATGGATAGGACTAAGATGGAAATACTACATTAGGACAGCTGCATTTTCAGCTCGGGTTGTTGGTGTCATGCAAATGGCTAGAATGTCACAAAACCTAGTGGGGGGGGGAATCCAGAGGTGAGTTTGCAAATGAAAACACTGACGTCTTCCTAGAAAAGGTCGTTTTTTATGAGCAGTAGGCAAGAAAGAAAACAGGCTGGGCTTAGTTCTGAATAGTGAGCCTGAACTTGAGCAGGAAATGGCTGTGACTGAAGAACCACCTGATAATATCTTAGCATGATTCCACTTGACATTCAATGAGAGGAAGTAAAGCACAGAATGCAGCTCTCTGGCTGTAGAAGCAGTAGATGGGTTATGAGGAGTTTATCTGCAGGAATGGTGGAGAGGTGTAGGCACTGATATCTCTTAAACTCAAGTGAAGTGTTAGTAAAACGCTGAATCTAGGATCTGAAAAAATAGAGATAGCAAGAATTTATGAAAGATTCTTGAAAGTAGTGTGCACAAGTTTCAGTGTTCCGCAGACTGAAGTTTAGGTCCGAATTCTCCTACTCATCAATTGGGAAACTCCTTTTTAAAGTTTGCCTTTATTCATAAAATAGAGATGCCTATCTTGTTAAACTAAAATTAAATGAGGTACTTTAAAAAACTTAAGTGAGATATCAGATGCCTCGACAGAGCGCTTGGTTTATAAGACTTAAGGGCTGATTGTTGCGACTATTTGACTATATTGAACTTTAAAAGACAAACAGCCGGGTGTGGTGGCACACACTTTCAATCCCAGCACCCAGGAGGCAGAAACAGATCTCTGAGAGTTTGGGGCCTGCCTGGGTCTATGTTGTAAGTTCCAGGCCAGCCAGGGCTCCATAGTGAGACAACCCTGTCAAATAAATAAAACAAATAGAAAATGTTAGATAGAAGCAACAAAACAGAAAACGGCAGACAGGAAAACAACTCGAGAAGCAGCAGCGCTCTGCTAAGTCATTCACAGGCAGAGCTGAGTGAAGAGTTACTACAGCGTGTGCGTGCACGCGTGCGGGTGCGTGTATGTACAGAGAGTTTCATGTTTTTAGTTTTTTTTTTTTTCCTGAAGAAAGTAGGTCAGGCACTTGAGTAGAGGTAGGTAGGATTTCTTATTTTTACTGTTAAAACCATGAACTCACTGAAATCGTGGTCTCAGCAGTGTGAATAAAATATGTAGATAAAGGGACTTGTTTTTCCTCAGATGTCTTATCCATCTCATTCCTAAAATATCTTTTTCTGTGTTTGCGTGTGGTATGTATGCATTCGAGTGTGCGTGCGCCTTTGCGTATAGGCCAGTTGACATTGGGTGTCTTCCTCGATCCCTCTCCATCTCAGTTTTTGAGGCAGGCCTCATTGGACTTGGACTCACTGATTGGCTAGACTGGCTGTCCAGCAAGCCCCAGGGCCCTCCTGTCTTTACCACCCAAGGGATGTGGTGGGATTACAGGTGTATTGTGCTGAGTTTATAACTTGAGTTTTGGGGATAGCCCTCAGATCCTCATACTTGCAGGGAAAGTGGTAGTTGAGCCGTCTCCCAGCCCCTTCTTCCTCAATCTGTAATAGGGACACGCCACTAATTATTTTATTAAAATTAAAAAAACCTCCATTATTGTGTCTGCGTATGATACGTGAGTGTGAGTGTGTCCCAACGCGTGTGCAGGTCAGAGGGTAACTATGGTGTTAGTTCTCTCCTCCTTTACTTGGGTTACAGGAATCAAACTTAGGAAGTCAGGCTGGTGTGGCAAGTGCGTTACCCACTGAGCTGTCTAGTTGGTCGTGTCTTAGTTACTTTTCTACTGCTGTGACAAAGGTCCATGACTGTCATGGCAGAGTGGGTGGCAGGCAGGCATGGTGCTGGAGCAGTAGCTGACAGCTTGCATCTCATCCACAAGCACTAGGCACAGGGGTGGTTGGAGGGGGGCTGGCCCACTGGTGAGTCAACTGGGAATGGTGTGGGCTTTTGGAAAGCTCAAAACTGGTGACCAAACATTTAAATATGAGCCTCTGGAGGCCATTTTCATTCAGATCACCACATTCCACTCCCTGGCTCCCATTCGCTTGTATATCCAACACTAAATGCAGAATCTCCAAAAGTCCTCATGACCAAAGCAACTTATAGAAGGGTTTATTGGTCTTAGAGTTTCAAGAGGGTTGTGCATCATCATCATGGCAGGGAACATGGCAGCAGACAATCATGGTGCTGAAGCTGGACCCGAGAGCTTACATCCCATCCTCAAGTACAAGACAGAGAGAGTGCCAACGGGAAATGGCATGGGCTTTTGAAAGCTCAAATCCATCCCCAAAGCAGTTCCATCAGCTGGGTACCAAACATCCAAGCACGTGACCCTGTGGGGATCTCATTCAAACCACCATAGCCTTTATCTTTTTGATAGAATGCTTTATTCTTTAATGACTTCATACAGCCCCAACTGCCTCCTCCCATGTACCCCTATGCCCCATTACATCCCCACCTTTGTGTCTGCCCCCCCCTTTTGGTTAACCCACCCAGTCTAGTTAGTGCTGCCTGTTGGAGTACTGACTCATACTGTTGCCTTGATCTTGTGTAGGTGGCCATAGCTGTAGTGAGTTTGTGGGTGTCCAGAAGACAACACCCCTCAGTCCTCTGACTCCTATTTTCTGCCCCCTCTTCCACTATGTTCCCTGAGCCTTTTGGGGGGCAGAGTTTCATAGAGGTGTCCCAGTTAGGGCTGGATACTCAAATTCCACCTCAGAGAGAAGTTTCTCAGGCAACTCTCATCTGTGTGTACAAACAAAAATATTTAGAAGGCAGATTGACAGCATAGGCGTTTAGCAGAAGCCTGTAGGGCTTATGACCTCTTTAGCTGTGGCTTTGGACGATGTTTACAGTAGCAGGCGGTAATTTCTTCTTGTAGAGTAGGCCTCAGATTCATTACTTCCAAAGCCTTGGGGCCAAGCAGCTAATAATGTAGTTGTAGAAGGTTTTAATTGCAGACAATTCTTGGGTGATAGAGGTGGCTAGTTAATGTGTATTTTCTATTTTATGCTGTGCAGCCTTTTGCCTACTCTTGGGTGCTGAATATACAAATGTAAAGATTGTTGACAAGTAAACTTTTCTTGTTTTCTAAATCTGTTTTCCTCTTGAATTCCCTGTCCTGCTGGATGGTTCTTTTATTGTGGCAGCTGAGAAATGTGGAGTATCTTTACTCTTCCTTCCTGTGTCTTCTATGTCTAATTAGTAACTATATATGGTCATTCTCTCTAATAATTATCTTTCAACCATGCTTTCTTGAAAAACAAGAAACCAAACCAACTCCCTTTTCCTGACTTGGTCCAGGCCCCCATCTTCTTCCAAGTGAATCTTGTTAATTTCCTCACGTTTCATTTAGCCTCATAGTAATCAATTTTTCATATATTCCCTTTGAGAGTGCTATTTCTAAACTATTTACATAATCATAACTGTATGCTATAAAATGTGTGTGCACAAGTTACATAAAGCACATGAGTATCAACAGTATTGCATGTGTGTATATATGGGTCTGGAGGTTTCTTTCAAGGGATAATATTAACTACAAGTTAATTTTTTATTTTAGTAGACAGAGGGCTTATATTTATTTCTTCTTGACTGAGCATTGATATCTTGTATCTCCAAAGGGATTTGTTCATTTAAATTGTTAAATTTATTGGTGTAATTAGTGCTCATAATATTCTTTTTAATGTCTGTAAGATCTGTAGTTAGCTGGGCATGGTAGCACATTAAATCCCAGCACTTGGGAGGCAGAGGCTGGGAGCTCTCTGAGTTCAGGACCAGCCTGGTTTATGTAGTGAGTTCTAGCTAGCCAGCGCTACATAGTGAAAGACTGCCTCCAAAGGAAAAAATAGGTAGGGATGTTCCTGCTCTTATTCCTGCATCTGGGAATTTGTCTCACCCCTGCCCCTCACAATGGGTTCTGGCTAAGGGTTTGTCTGTTTTATTGAATGTATCAATGAGCTAGCTACCCTTGGGCTTTCCTGTTTTGTTTTTTTTTTAAATACTCAACATCACTGATTTTATAATTCTTTATTATTTCCCATCTGCTATTTATTTATTTATTTATTTATTTATTTATTTACTTTTGACTTACTGGTATCCTAAGGTGGAAACTTAGCTCATTTAAATGTTTAATTCTACAAAAATTCTCTCTTAAATGGTGCTTTTTTAAAATTTATTTTTAAAACATTCATATGTGTATATATTGTATATTGGGCATATTAAACCTCATGCTTGTTACTCTCCCTGTTCTCTACCCTCCTCCTGCTAGTACCCTTTGACTCCCTAGGCAGGTTTTCTTCCATGTGTGTGCGTGCACACGTGCGCACATATCTAGGACCCACAAATGGGAGAAAGCATTTGTTCATTTAAGGTTGGCTTATCTATTAGTGTGATTGTGTCCAGTTGCATCCTGCAAATGATAGAAGTTTGTTCTTTATGCCTGGAAAGACAATTCCATGATGTGCCTGTGTCACGTTTTCCCATCCATTGTGCTACTAGCCACCTAATGTGGTGCTGCCATTTAGCTGTTGTGAGTACCAGCGCAGTAAACACTCGTGCGTAAGGATCTGTGCCGGAGCTGATCTGGAGTTCCGAGGTATGTCCCCAGGAGTGATGGTAGCCGCCTCTTAGAGCAGCTGCGTTGTTGGTTTTGTGACGCGTCCTCACTGACTTCCACAGTGGCGAGCTAGTGCACATTTCCACTGTCGTGCACACAGGCTCCCTTTGGTCTGCAGCCTTACGGCGCTTGTTACTTGCTTCCTTCATAACTGACGTCCTGACAGCTCCGCACATGTGTGCAGCGTGGATGCTCCAGCACATCGCCCTCGTACCTCACATGCTTTCCTTCTTATTTTATTCTTACAACTAGTAGCTATCTTGCCTAGAATTACTTTAGATTGTATAGTTATCTTATTACTCTTGAACACACTCAATGATTTTAATAGTGGTTATTGTACAGATATACTATTTTAAAATAGTTGTAAAATGGTGTTTTTTTCTACTTCTGATTTATGCCTATTAAGATTTAATAATGGCTGAAAGCTTCAATGGCATTTGTTTACACGTCATGCACATTAGAGTGGTGTGCATGTGGAGGTCAGAGGACAGCCCATGCTGATTCTCCTTTCACTGTGTGGGAGGGATCAGACTCAAGTCATCAGGCCGGTGGCGAGCACCCTGACCACACATCCATTGTGCCTGCACTTGATTTCTTGTAATACAGTAAAACTTCTCTTTGATACTCAACCATTCGTTTGCTCAGTGTTACTATGGACCCACTGATGGTTAATTCATGTGTCAGTGTTTTTGTAGTTGTACTCTGCTGCTGCTGTGGTGGCTCACCAAGGACAACAAGGATGCACTTTGATTGGTGCAAGCCCTCCCAGACCTCAGCAGAGGGAACCACCATAATGGCAAGTGCCGTACTGGATAATGGAACCCTGAGCATCTGATCTCAGATGTTTTTATTGATTCAGAACCCCTTAGGTATTCTACTGATAGCACATGCAGATCATGAGGAATCAAACATTCCCCACATAATCCAATACCTGCAGACAATACAAATGCCAAGGCCTAGGCAGCCCTTTTCCCAATAGTGCGCAAAACAATTATTTTATACATAACTAAAAATACTAAACTAAACTTAAAAATAACTAAAAATAGTTATTTATACATAACTAAAAATAAACTTCCACAACACTTCCCTCTATTCTGTATAGGACTAAAACTAAACTTCTACAATATGTTCCCATGAGTCTTCGAGCATTTTCTTATTTCTGAGTCCCCAAGATATTCTAGGGTCACTTTGTACTGGCTGCCCCAGCCCTGGAATCAAATATTTCTCTGAGGAATGCGAAATGGATTTAGAGCTCTGTGTGCTGGGCATGTTTATTGCTACTAAGGAATCACTGCTTCTAGGTCCACCTAGTGCACATAGTTAAACATACATGTTAACTGTGTGTATGGGGGTATGTACAGTGTACGTTTATTTTTCAGAAAGGAATATTGAGTTAACTCGTATTTGGCTATTAAAAATAAAGAGAATTTAGTCTCTTAACAACACATTATTAGGTTGTTCTTAAAAGAAATTGTTTCTGAGTGTGGCGATAGCTATCTGCAATACCAGTCATTTGGGATACCTACTCTGGTGCGCTGCAAGCTTGAGGTTTATGGGATCCTGTTACAGAAAAAAACTAAGAGAGCTGGAGATCAGTTCATTGAGCCTGGGTTCGTTTCTCAGTTCTGGAAAAAGAAAGTAACTGTTCTTCAGATGAATAGACATTCTTGAAATGAAGACATTGGTTTATTGATAACTCAGTTCTAGGAATGACACAGATTTGATTTGCCGAGGAAGGTAACCTGAATGGGAAAGGCTCTGACTGTCCTTCCTGCTGGGGAGAGATACGTTGTGACTTTCAGTTGTCTGCGGAGTCAGAGATTCGCATTAACATTGAACATGAAAGCAAAGGACTTTAACAGCTTTCAGCTAGTCTTCCTAAAGATGGCACTCAATGCATTTACTCTCACATCCCTAGTCAGCCTTTTTTGTTGCTGTGGGATGAGTTGGTCTGGTCCTCTCCTTGCTGCATGGCTCCTTCCTGCTTTCTCCTTTGTGTGCTCAGTTACTAGCCATATATTCTCTTTCAGAGTTCATTTTGGAGGTCTTCTCTGTCCTTGTGTGTTTATGACTTTGCTTGACTTCAGTTAAGATTTATAAGGGAGTAAAGTTAAATGCCCATGTTTAGCTAACGGGTGGAGAGATGGCTCAGTGGATAAGAGTGCTTGCTATGTAAGAATGAGGGAGGACTGGAGTCCAGATACCGGTACCTACTTAAAGAAGCTGGGCATGGCTGCTGACCACACCTGTAGCCCCAGCCCCGTGGTGAGGCTGACACAGGAGGGTCTCTGGGGTTTCCTGGCCTCTGCCTCCAGGCTCAGCGAGAGGCCCCTTCTCCAAGGCTAAACAGAATGATAGAGTAGCATAACCTGTGTCCTCCTCTGGTCTCTTCACATGAATGCATAGGCGTGCATACGCACATACATGTGCTCACACAGCATACACATATCACACTAGCACACATATGTACACATATATTTTCACACAGGTTACTCTTGTAGTAATACAATTATTTAGACATTATTGATCATATGTTTTCTCAGGCTAATCTGGGCCAAGATGAATCTGAAGTAATTTGTCAAATAGATGAAAAGAAGGAAAAAGCTGCTTTAGATAGAATACCTATTAGGGTTAGAGGGCAAGGCCGAAAGTGTGTTTGCGTGTGTAGAGTGCATATGTGAGCTGGAGGCTGAGGTGGGTGGGGCGCGCTGATCTTAAAATAAATCTGTGGCCAGTTTGGGAAAGAAAGACCTTATATTGCATTTTTTTTTTTTAAGGCACTGGGAAATGATTAGGAATTTTAAAATGATGAAATCAGTTTCTTTTTTAAATACTGAAAATGAAGAAATCATATGAAACAATCTGAGTAGTCTTGGAATTAGAACACGTGGCCATGTCCCAGTTCTGTGTTAGGGTGGCCAAGAAGGTATATGAGTGACTGGACGTATAAGTAGGTGAAGGTACTGCATGCCTTCATATTTACTGATAGGTTCCGGTGTGTCAGGTACAGAACTGGCAGAGGAAGTAGAAAATGAGAGGGTTTAAGAAATACTCTAAGGTTTCTTGCTTGGAAAATTGAGTAGACAGTAAATGAAGAGTAGTAAAAAATGCCCTAGGGATTTTGAAATATTATTACAATATTTTTACAGACGAGCTTAGTTTATAGCCCTGTAGTTGCTGTTTAATATCTTAAATTTATAAAAAGAATGGAAACCATGTGTCTTTCATTTACTTTTTTCCGTTGGAAGTAACTGAAGTAAGTGCAGCTGCTGCTATTTAGAATTCTGTCGTAGAATGTCTCAGCTTTACTTTTTAGTTGTGTCAGTAGCAGAAAATATTTAGTTTATTTATTGGAGTGAAAAAGATTTCAAAGAGTAAATGCAGATGGACTGGAGAGGTGCCTCTCAGCCCCAGGGAAGGGCTCAGCCTCACACAAACTGGCGTGGTGGTGTACTCCTAGAATCCAGCATCTGGAGCAGGAGGCAAATCAGATCAAATCATCCTCACCTGTGTAGTAAGTTCAAGAACAGCCTGGAACATGAAGTCTGTCTCAAAAACAAAACAGTAAATTTAGTTAATTTCTAGGTAAATGTTAAATAAGATCACAGAATTTTCTTTCAGTAAAACCAATGAAAAAGGAAAAATAATGAATGTAGGAAGGGGGTGAAGGGTTGAGGAAATTTGGGGTTGGGTGGAAAGAAAGAGTGAGATACTAGACAAAGACTTCCTATCTACAACTCTGTGCTAAACACTTCAAAAAGTAATGAGCAAGAAGAGTGAAGGTTTCTAACTCTAGTCCCATATGTTAGAACCACTAAAGAAATGTGAAGTCAAAAGAAACGTTAGGGGTTCTCAGGGTCAAGGAAGGAGGCAGAATAGTCAAGGAAAGACGAGCCTGCACACAAATGCTGCCCCTCAGCAAAGTCAGAGGGCAGTGCTATTTTGAGCAGCTTTCTGAATCAAGGGCTGGAGCCAAAGCTGATGATGGCAAGGCTAGTCTCCTGACTGGATCCTGGTACAGGACATCCAGCGACCCTCAGGAAGTACTTAAACCTTAGCCCTTTCTTTTATATGTCTTTGGATTATAGAAAAGTAGATTAAAATCAGTAAGCAGTTCTCAAAATGAAGTTTGTGGTATGCACAGAAACAAATGCAATGTAAGGTGAGGGTGTCAAGTATTGTTTTAGAGAGCCTAGTGAATCAGACTGAATAGATCTCAGGATAGCACTCTCCTATTACAATTAAACATTTTCAAAATGGCGAGGCAGTTCTACATATGTGCTGCTGTAAACAAAACGTGTTGTATCTTCAACAGTAGGGTCTTAGCATCTAGTTATTGTGGGCAACCAAGAGTAAATAAAGACCTTAGCTCATGTTGTTGGGGGTGGTGCTGTGGGGCTTCCCTTACCAGTACTCATAGGAAGGTGGCTTAGCTAGGCTTTCTATTTTTGTGAAGAGACACCATGACCAACTACAGCAACTCTTACTAAGGAAAGCATTTAATTGGGGATGGTTTGCAGTTCAGAGGTTTAGTCCATTGTCATCATGGCTAGAAGCATCATGACATGCAGATATGATCCTGGGGAGCTATACAACAGTTTTATATCTGGATCGGCAGACAGCAGGAAGAGAGACAGTGGGCCTGTCTTGAGCTTCTGAAACCTCATACCCACTCCCAGTGACACACTTCCTCCAACAAGGCCACTTAATAGTGCCACTCCCTATGAGCCTGTGGGAGCCATTTTCATTCAAGCCACCACCAAAGGCATAACATGTCTGGCATTGAAATTTTAATTTAATAACCCATGTCTTCCATAATATCTAATAATTTAAGATTTTAAACACTGTCTACCAATGCAAGGTACTTGTATTCAAACTCCTTTATTAAAGAAAAGCAAAACTGTATTTTTAATTAGCTTACAGAGTAGTGGATTTTCATACATCTGTAGTCTTTCAGTTGTCATTTGTGTGTAGGAAGGCTGATGAGAGTCCTGTTTAATTTGTATCTTGCCACGTTGCTGAAAGTGTCTATCATTTCTAAGAGTTTTCTGGTCTTCAGGGGTCTTATGCGTAGAATCATGTCATCTACACATAGAAATGCTTTGACTTCTTTTCCTATTTGTGTCCCTTTATTTGCACAGTTCTTTTTTTTTTCCTAGCTAAGACTTCCAGTACTGTACTGGATAAGAGTGTAGAAACTAGACACCATTGTTTTTGTTTTCTAAGTTCATTTGTTTGGAGTAACTTTTCTCATCCTTTGCCCTAAGGTAGTGTTTGTTTTTTGTGGCGAGGTGTGTTTCTTGGAGGGAGTGAATAGGTGGTTCCTGCTCTTTGGTCCTGTCCTCTGTGTATGTCTTTGGATTGGGAAGTCGAGACCACTAGTATTTAGAGTTGTTGAAGGGTGTGTATTGTTTCCTGCCGTTTTACTGATTTTTGTAGTATTTTTCTCTTCTTCCTCCTTTGCTTAACTCTTCGTCTAGTGTGGTTTATTCTTTCCTGTGACTGTGCATGACTGTTTCCCTTTTCAGTTTGAAGGATCCCTTCAAGTGTGTTCTCAGAGCTGGCTCAGTGGCCGCACATTCCTTTCGTCTATTTCTGTCTTGGAAAGTCTTTGTTTTTCCTTCAGTTACGACAGATGGGTTGTCGGCATTGCTCCCGTTGTCACATGGAGGTCCCTGTCCTTTTTGTCTCAGTGTATTGTTTAGCTCTGTGTATTTAGTGTGTTGGTGGTAATCTGGTGAGGAAGACTCTTTCTTGGTCTCGTCTGTTGCTGTACTAAATGCTTCCTGTGTGTGGATTCTTGAATCTGGGAAACTTTCTGTTACAGTTCTTTAAAAAATACTTCCTTTGCCTTTAGAAATGGATTTGTTTATGCCTACCCAGAGATTTGCTCCTTTCAGAGTGTCACATGTCTTGGACTGACTGGTGCCTGATTTTATCCACATCTGTCTCCTCTACCTTGTCTTCAGGCTTCCATATTCTGTCCCTTCCTTGATCTAGTCTATTAGTAAGACTTTCCAGTTTGTTTTTTGTTTTTTTTTTTTTTTTACTATAGTTTTCATTTCCAGAATTTCATGTTTTATTTATTTAGTATTTATATCTCTTTGTTAAATTCTTCCATATCTTGCAAGACTTCCTTTATTTTATCCAGCTGCTTGTTTGTAAGATGCAAAAGAGACTCAGTCAGAGATATGCCTATAGTGCCAGCTACTGAGGAGACTGGTGGCAAAGGGTCACCAGTCCAGAACTCCAGGTTTCACAAGACTGCATTCCAAAATTCCATTTTAGAGAAATTCAAGGCATGTAAAAGAAACAGCTCTGAAGTCCCAGAACAGAGGCTGCAGACACTGATGGCTCTCATACGCCTCTCTCCCCAGAGGGCCACATAGAGCCTGATAGAGCCACAGGATCTAGAACGTCACCTTTCAATTCATCACAGTTGTGAAAGCAGCTCATTCTACCCGTTAGTTCCTTTCTTTCTCTCTTTTCCCATTCTCCCGTGTGTGTACTGGGAGGGTTTTGTTTTTATTCGTGTATTCTCAGGTCTTCAGGACCGATGTTGACACTGTTTACTGTACCCTGTAGCACATCTCTTACACTTCCCTTCTGAACTTCCACACCTTCTTTCTCTCATCCTTATTGTCGCCTCGTTTTGTCTTAATTATAACCTTCCATGGCATTAACGCTCTGTAAAGTCGGGCACCCCAGCAGTATTCCACCTTTCCCTTCCTGGCTGCTTTACTCACCTAGACTTCCTCTCAGAGTTCTCTAATGCTCATTCCTCATCCTTACCCACCTTGCAGCACCCCCGCTTTTGACCTCATTAATTAAAACCTGAATATACTACATAAATGCAATATACAGTGTACTTGGTTGTTTATCCAGACATGTTGATGATGATGCATGGTTAGTAACTTTTAATCTCAAAATGATATCAAATTTAAATAAGAAAAGTTCTATTGACTGTATTGATAAGCCACATGGAATGCTTGTTTAGTTTATGTTTCTATTGGAGCTAGTAAGATATGTATATTTGGGTCAAGCTTGGTTGGTTGATGGTAAAACTTTCCCGTGGGTAAATAAGAAACACATCAGTCGAAACACAAAATGCCTAACCTCATACATTGTAATTGGATATTTACAGGACTTTCTAGGCCTTTGAAACAAAATGCAGCAAAGAATACTAAGAGACTAGTAGAGGATTTTTGAGAATATACTGAAATTAAGAGACCCCGGAATATAAAAAGTTACTTTGAAGGCTGTACCAAGTGGTTTATTATGCCCGTCTGGAAGTTCTCCATAACAATAAGATTGCAGGTCTCCGGCTCAGAGGTGGCACCGCAGCTAAGAGCAGCTATCACTCTTTCAGAGGACCTGAGTGCAGTTCCCAGCACTCCATGGCTGCTCACAGTTCTGTCACTCAGCTCCAGGGGGCTCAACGCCGTCTTCCGCACTGCGTGTGCATGGTGCGCTTACACATATGCAGACAAGATACTCATAAGCATTAAATAAGTACATTTTAAGGGTTGCAGCTTTTGAGTGTTCTTTTCAGATTTTTAATGGCACAGAGTGTTTTTGTTAATGCAAGCTCATACTTTGCTGTTATATTTCTCTTCTTAGATTGGGTATTATCCTCAGCATTGAAGCACACCGACTGTGCGTTATTCCGTTAAGGAAATTAAAAGTTAAACACTCCCTTTTACGAAACTGTCAAAATAGAGACTGGATAGCTATGTTTTAGATCATGTTTTTTTCATTTTCTATTCTAAAATTAAAGCAGTTCTTCGTGTACTATGTAGTGCTTTATTCTCTACACCATCCTATGTTACACCCTCTTTCTAGATGAAAACTCTCAGGAAGTTCTAACAACCTGAAGGCCATGCTAGTCGACTTTATTCGATCACAACTGCACTCGTTTTGCTGGGGTCTATCTCACTTACTCCCCTAGCCTCGGTGTCTGTATGAAGGACAGGGTCTATCTCACTCCCCCGCCTCGGTGTGGGTATGAAGGACAGGGTCTATCTCACTTACTCCCCCGCCTCGGTGTCTGTATGAAGGACAGGGTCTATCTCACTTACTCCCCCAGCCTCGGTGTCTGTATGAAGGATAGGGTCTGTCTCACTTACTCCCCCGCCTCGGTGTGGGTATGAAGGACAGGGTCTATCTCACTTACTCCCCCAGCCTCGGTGTCAGTGTGAAGGACAGGGTCTATCTCACTTATCCCCCCAGCCTCGGTGTCTGTATGAAGGACAGGGTCTGTCTCACTTACTACCCCAGCCTCAGTGTCGGTATGAAGGACACGGTCTATCTCACTTACTCCCTTAGCCTCAGTGGCAGTATAAAGGACAGGGTCTATCTCACTTAATGTCCTAGCCTCAGTGTCAGTATTGCCAGGGTCTATCTCACTTATTCCCCCAGCCTCGGTGTCAGTATGAAGGGATTTACTTGACCCTTAGCATTCATTGCCCTGTAAGGCGTGGTAACTGTTAACCTAGCATCTAGGAGTAGGTTAGACCGGACTTGGGAGGTTTAAGTTCAAGTCATTTTCATTAGGCCTTTTAGGTCTGCAAATTATTCTATACTGGGTTGGTTGAGGGATGTGTCACAAATCGGCCTTATTATTATTATTATTATTATTATTATTATTTTGATGTTAAGAAAAGATGTGCCTATGTGTGTGCATCTTTGGGAGGTATAAGAGTTAGTTTCAATTCTTGCCTTAAATTCTTCTGTGATGGTTCTTTCTTGAGAGCTTCTAAATTTCTTTGTAAACATTAGTGTTTAATATTGGGATGGCTACTCAAAGGCTCTGGACTTCTCTCAACAAATGTAGGACTGGGGGTGGGGCCATATGTAGATAAGGGTGTGTAAGTGCATGCAAAAAAAAGCATAAATGTGATAGAAACAGCACAAGGATGGTTTAAAACCTTGAGAGAACGGATGAGGGGGAATCCGGGAGAAAGTAGAGTTTCGGAGGCCCCTCGTACAGGTCTGCACTTTGGAAACAGTGATTTTGGCACAGAGGTAGAAAAGTGTAGAACCATGGTATGGTTGAAATGTAAGATGAGAGGACTGTTTGTGGCGGTGTCGGCTAACGGATTAGAGTCGGGCAGTTAAGGGTGAAGTACAGTTCTAAGGTAGTTCTGAGTTTTATTTTGTAACCAGGCAGGAGTGATAAAAGGTTATTAGAAAAGGTAGTAATAATGAGACCACGGCCTGAGATGTGTGCTAGACTATCTTTAAAGGATATTTCACCTAATAGTTTGTACCTTGTTAAACTCCACATGTGTAAAATAGACCCGTCTAATATTTTAGGTGTGTTGGTGAAATAATTCAGAGGAACTCGTACAGAATTGGAGCTGTTTGTCTATTTTGTGGAACATAGGCTAGATAGTTCTGGTGAAAAGCTTAGGTACAGAGGACTCAGTGACTGAAGAGCACACAGGTTTTAGTGTTAAGTTTGAACTAGAACCCTCCTGGTGCTTAGTCATTGGTTCTGCTCAGCTCTGGTTCCTCTGCTGCAGTGACATTAGTCGATGCGCAGTGAGAGGCAGAAGAGTGTGGGGGGTCCCCCCCCCAGTGTTTACATTAAACCAAGTGACCTATATGGCCATGCTTGCATTTTCGATGTCATACTTCCTCATCGGTATGGACCTAGAGACATTAAACCACAGAGTTTTAGTCCACGTAAGCACTCATTAGGAAGGCTCTATTTTGGAGAAGTACAGGTGGTGAATGCACACAAGCACAGTGTCAGGTGGGGATGACTTGTTTCCTGAGCATCAGAAGAAGCATGCTGGAGCATAATTGGTTCAAGAATAGCGAGGGAAATGCATCATGATATGTAATACTTCATAGAGTAATTTGAAGTATAGAGAGTAGTTAAAACCTGACTTTTAAATCATGTAGGTCTGTACAAAGAATACTCGTGGTCATTGCACTGAGAGTACAAGCACCCTCCACCCGCTGTCCCTTCTGTACTCATCGTCTCTCTGCAAGCTAACCTTTGGCACCATAAATGTGGAAATTTAATTAATATAGAAAATTTTCAGATATTTTGGTAGATATGGTGATTAAACCTATGCCACAAAGAGCATTAATGTAGACTGTCTATAGCAAAGTCGAAAGATCATACCTACAGTTAACCCTATAGTTTCAGAATCAGATTTTATTCGTATTTTAATACCATCTTTGTAGTTGATTGATTGATTAAAAAATATTAGCATGCTAGAGAGTTGGCTCAGATGGCAACGTAATTGCCACGTAAGCATGAGGAACTGAGAACAACACCCACGTAAGCTGGCCGTGGAGGACATTTCTGTAACCCTAGTGCTTTCAGGACAGAGACGTGAGGATCCCTGGAGCTGGTTAGTCGGTCAAGTGGTGAGCTCCAGGCTCAGTGAGATACACTGTCTCAGAAATACAGTGGAGAGGCCGATGAGACAGCTCAGTGATTATGAGCACTTGTCCTGGGTTTGGCTCTCAGCACCCACATGGTGGCTTACAACTGCCTGTAACTCCCAGTTCCACATGTATCATGGCACGCACCTTTAATCTCAGCACTCCAGAGGCAGAATCGAGTGGCACTCTGTGAGTTTGCTGTCAGTCTGCTCTGCACAGTGAGTTCCAGGAGAGCCAGGGCTATATAGAGAGATGTGGTCTTCTTCAAACAAAAACAAAAACGAAAAAAACAAAACAAAACAAACCTGTAAAATTCCCTGGCACCTGACACCCTCTTCTGGCCTCAGTGGGCACTAGGCCCTCATACAGTGCACATGCATGCATACAGGCAAAACATTCATACACATAAAATAAAGGTAAATCAGTATTACAAAAATACAGTAGAGAAAAGATGAAGAAATACCTGTGATGTTGACCTCTGGCCTGCATGCACATGTGGGCACAGATGTGCACATATAGCCCTTCCCCACAAAAAGGTCCAGATTCTCTATTGGTACCCTGTAAGTCATTTATGTCCCCTGTCCATCCATCTCTCTCTACCCCATGCACATTATCTTGAATATAACAGTATTAAGAAGGTTATTTAACATGGACAGTTTTCAAAGACTGTAAGCTTGGACTGTTACAGAGAAAGAAAGGCTTTGGTAGTATGTTCACAAAATCATTTCATTCTATATTACTCTTACTTACTAATTTGAAATTTGTTATCTTTTGTTTTTGGTAAGTTTTACTTGTATGAAATTCATTTATTTTGAGTGTGCTTTGTCAGATGTCTGATTCAGATATCTGTCTCAGCATGTTGTAAAACCTGTTTTAAAAATAGGTCTGAGCCACTGAGTGTCCCTGAAAGGTTGTTGATACTGGAAAATCTATTAAATGAGTTTGTAGAGCACATGCCTTACCAAAGGGGGATTCTTTTTTTAAAACAGAAAATTAAGATTTTATTCTGTAGCTCTAGCTAATTAAATCTTACAGAATACTTTCTATAACTACTGGTTTGTTGGCTATTAGACATTTATTTTTGAGTGTAGCTGCCTGAGTCACTGCTGTGTTGGGCTGCTGAGATGGTGCAGTCGGTAAAGGGACTTGCCACACAAGTCTAACAACTTGAGTTCTATCGCACAACCCATGAAAAGTTAGGAGAAACCGGTCCCATGAGCACTGTAACATGTGCACACACACAATAAGAAATAAAAACTCTAAAATTAATTGATCCTCTTATTTTGGGGCAAACAATGTTGTCCTATTTTCATTGAGGATTTTCTTTTTGTTTTGTTCCAATAGTATTTTTGTTATTATCTGTGCTTATGTATTTGTCTATGCATTTGTTTGCTCTGTGTGTGTGTGTACACCCACGCATGTGTGTGCCATGTCACATGTCGACATCAGAGGACAACTTGGCCAGAGTCTATCCTCTTCTCCCACCACGCGGGTCCTAGAGGTCGAACTCAGGTTGTCATGCTTGGGAGTTGAGCTCTTGTTGACCCTCAGTATTATTATTTATACGTGACCATGTAAATATTCCCTAAGGGTATTATTAGACACAACAATTCACATTCTAATGTGTGTACTCTCAGAGCTTTAGAAAACAATGTAACTTGACCAATAATCTGGAATTTCTTTCAATAAAGATTGGGTAGCTGGAAAAGAGGATAGATGGAAAATTTGCTTTCTAATTTATTGTAGTTTGCACGCTGGGAGGTAATGATTAGTTTGCAAAGTGTATACAGGTGTTTTGACAAAACAGATATAATGGGGATGTAATGTAAACAGACTTTAGCAGAATCATTTGGGAAAATTTTGAGTAAAAATATGCTTAAAATGAATTGATCACCTCACAGTCCTCTATGACAAAAATCCAAACAGGAGATTTTAAGTCGATAATGGAAAGCTTCTGTTAAAAGAAAAAAAAGAAGGAAACTGGTGGTGAGAGAAAGAAGGTAATCACACCTGACTTCAAAGGAAGTGAACTTTGACATTTCTGAATCATTTGTACATAGTTGAGAATTGACATTGTGACTTTATGGCAACTAGGTAGCTATTTTTATTTTTGTTGTCAACAAAACTGAACTATTACTGTATTCAATTATTTCCCACATTAAGCATTTTTTTCTTACTAGATTGAAGAATTTCTAAAGCATTTTCTTTCTTTATTTTCTTTTGGTTTTTCAAGACAAGGTCTGTGTTGTAACTCTGGCTGTCCTGGAACTCACTCTGTAGACCAGGCTGGCCTGGACCTCATGCTTCTGCCTCCCGAGCGCAGGGATTAAAGGCGTGCGCCACCACTGGCCAGCAAGAATTTCTAAATAGAAAAATTATTTATTATTGACACTGTCTGTTGTATTCTGTGGTAGGTATCTTATGTATATTATTTGTTGGTCACAAAAACTCAGTAGTGTGTGAGTAGGCACATACGTCCCTTCCCCTTTTATACGGGAAGGAAACCAAAGTTTAAAGAGCTTAAGTAACTTCTCCAGTATTAAAGAGTGGATGATGGCGCCCAAATTTGAATCCAGTTCTCTTAGTTTCCTGAGACTTCTCCTTTCCATAGGTTTGGTGATTTGACAATAATTTTGAAATATACTTTGCCTGGATTGGACCAGTTAAAAGGCAGTTATTGATACATTAGGAAAGGTAATAAAATAAGTTTGTAGCTATCAAGAACCACAAGCATTAAGTAAATTCTGCTTCAGAGTTTAGATAGAGGTTATTGCCTCACATTTGAACTTGATAGTAATTTTATTATTAGAATGCTGGCGTGTTCAAGAAACGTACATACTCCCAAGAACGGCGTGTAACATTTGTGGTGCTTACTTCACCATTTGTGGTGCTTACTTCACCTTGGCAAACTAGCATTTCTCCAGCTACAAATCTGCGTGTGGTCTGAGGGGCCGTGCAGGGTGCTTTTCTCCCTTGATTTCCCCGAGCTCCTGGGTAGTCTCATGGGATGCTGATTGGTCATGAGGGCTCTGGCCAGAATCTGTTTTCTTTAGGTGTCAACCACTGTCAGTCTGAGATTCTTTGCAGGGTGATGGAGCTGTCTGTCTGTCTTACATGAATTTAAGAAAGATAGTCAAGTTCTCAGTATTCACAGTGATATCTGGCATGTCCTTAATATGTATTATTCCCGTGTTATTAATCTTAATATTGGCCTAGCATTTAATATGCTTGTCTTGATGTTAGTTTGGTTTTGTTTGTTATAAAAAATATGATTTAAAATTCTGTCATTTCTCTCAAGCCATCTGTTAGCAACAGTAATTGACTCTAGCTTCTTGATAGAAACTAGGGAAAAACTGACTTGTTACATTGTGAATGAATTAGTTTCTATTTTATATTAGTTATAAGAGCAAAATTTCTAGTATAACCTGGATTCTGAAACTTATTTAAAAGATTTATTTTTCTTAGATAATGGTTCATTTTCTAGGAATATTCAATTACTATATCCATCCAAAACCAACTTCTTTATTATGACAACTGACTTTTGTTTACTTCAGAGAACCTGCTGCTAAAATAGGAATGAGGAAGGGTGTAATCTAAGTAAAGTCATACACCCCTTACTTTGCAAATAACCAGAGAGCTCTGTACGTGTGTTTTTAAGACTCCTTCTGGATGGTAGAAGTAAAATCACTTGCATGTTTTTCTCTCTGTACAGCTTAGAATGTCGAATGCGTGATTCCATGGAATAAATGGCGTCCAGAGTCACAGATGCTATAGTCTGGTATCAAAAGAAGGTGAGTTGGTTGTCGAAGCCTTCCATTTTGTGAGTGTTTGAGTTTCACAAATCGACGTGTGTCTTATGCTCTCAGCTTACGCCAGGTGCTGCCTAAGTAAGACTAACAGGTTTGGGATTTTAGTGGAAGAGGAAGATTATAGTATTGTGATTTTTTTTTATATTGTTTTTAAGTAAATTAGAAAAATAGTGCTTAAAATTCTACGATATCAAAGTAACTAAATTAGTCATCGCCAGTGATTGTCTTTGTCAAGTCTCCAGGGTTGTGAATACAAGTAGAAGTTTTGTTGCTAATGTTTTTTTATTATACTAAAAGAAGACTAGATTGTCAGAAGTAGTCAGCTTTTGTCAGCTTTTGTATAGGTCTAATAGCCTTAGGGCTTTGCTTTTTTTGTTTGTTTTGTTTTATTTTTAAAGTTCGTGGTAAATTATATTTTTTGTTACACATTAAAATGTTTGTTTTTATTCTTGGAAATACCCATCATTGAACCCATGGCTTTGTACTTACAAGGCAAACACTCAACCGTTGTACTATATTTTCAGTCCTGAAAAACACTGATGATGCTTTAGTCCATTTATATATAATTATATAAACATATAATTATATAATACAAATATGTATTATAAGAATATAATTTATATATTTAAGCTTTTTCTATGTGAAGGAAATCAGGCAAGTTTTTAAGTTTTGTTAAATTGCTTACATAATAATTAAAACATTTTTAAAATGAGACAAATCTGTTTTGGGGGTATGTTATTTGGTTCTTGGCAAAATATACCACAGATATACAGGAATATATCATGTTTTCCATATGAAGCTCTTAATTGGAAATATTGCTTTTGATATGTAACTGGTTCAGTCTTCTCTGGTTCTGTATTAGTGCCCCCTTTTAAAGTTTTATTTAGCTTAAACATAAAATTCTCAAAGAAATGAGAAGTAAAATATTAAATAAACTCACATATACATATTCACACACACTCACAGATGACGCAGGTACTTGGTGGTGTAATAAATACATTTGTCTTCTAAAAAAATATTTTCAGTCAGATGTGATGGTGCATGCCGTTAATCCAGTACTTGGGAGGCAGAGGCAGTTAAATCTCTGCCAGCCTGGTCTATGTAGCAAGTTCCAGGGCAGCCTTGCTACACAACTACTCTTGAATGAGGATAATTCGTTTAGATGTTTTGGACATGTGCAACTTAAGACATTTTCTAGCACAGTTCCCACAGTGTCACAAATTATACCAGCAAATTTAAGTAATATTTTCTATGAAGGAGTTTCCAGAACAAATTTCCTTTTAAACTTAGTTTTCTTAAAGAAAAACACGTGAATACTTTCACAGATTATTGCTTTAAGGCTTATCATTAAAAAAAAAGGAGGCCTGATACTGTAGTGCCTTTTGCCCTCTTTACCTAGTCCCTCAGTTCTGTTCCCAGAGGCAGTCATTTTCAATTCTTTATCACTCACTGGCTCTCAAACCAAAGTCTTCCATTCCTTAATCATCATCGCAAAGGATCTTCAATCAGGAGAGGGATTGAAAATGCTGGGTATGAGATTGTAATTTTCATAATTACTTTTGGGGGATATTGCCCTTCGCGGACAGGATGCGGATAAGTGGTCCTCATTCAGTGCAGGTCCTCATTCACTGCTCTAAATTAGGACAGATAACGAATATTTTATTTTTTGCAGTTTATAAAGTGTGTCATGCCACGACATACTTCAACTCTACCATTGTTGTATAAAAGCAGCCATAAAAAACAAACAAACAAACAAAAAAAAAAACCCAGTCCATTTGCTGGGCGGTGATGCCGCATGCCTTTGATCCCAGCACTTAGGAGGCAAAGGCAGGCAGATCTTGTGAGTTCAAGGCCAAGCTGGTCTACAGAGTGAGTTCTAGGACAGCCAGAGTTACAACAGAGAAACCCTGTCTCGAAATACTCCCCCCCCCCAAAAAAAGAAAAAAGCAGCTATAACAATGTGTCATGGATCATCATGAGGTTGCAGTCTCATAAAATTTAATTTGTAAAAACGACTGGATTTGACCCTTAGACCTTCCTTAGTTGCTAAGGAGAGTTTTAAGACAGTCTCGTATCACACAATGCAGTATGCCCTTTAAGTAGCACTGTTTCATATTATGTACACCTCGTCTTTTCTCAGTCATTTTATTGTAATGCTACTTGTTGATTATGAGTGTTGATTTATATGATAAAGGCTTTTTTAAAAATAAGCTCTCCCTAAGTGTTCTATTGTTGCTCTACTAAAAATTCTGATTATGCTCATTGTTTACATGACAAACACACGTGTGTGTGTGTGTGTGTGTGTGTGTGTGAGAGAGGGGGGGGGGTTATAGCAATACCCTATAATGTACTGTAACGATATTTCCAATGTGTACACTTAATTTTTGGCTTGGTTTTTCAAATTCTTCGTTGAAGCCTCTGATGAAGCTATCGCATTTCTTTCATCGCAGTCACACATTCATGCTTTCTTTTGCTTCCTTGGGAATGATTCCCCAGAATTGTGCTCCTGCAGCATGCTTCCAATGTTGTGCGTGTTGAAATAGAGCTTGAGAGTTCCCCTCACAGGTCTTAATTCAGACAGATTTGATTTTCAAGGAGCCTTTTAAAAGTGCTAGTAGTACTTCCGAAACCTTGAGAACTTGACACCTGCTGATTTAACCACAGGCAAATAATTATTACTTTGAGCTCCAATTGCCACCTTTTTAGATTGACCAGCTAATGGTTCTCGGCATATTTTCAATCTTCAGTCCTTTTGAAATAGTGAAGAAAGCTAAGAATGTAATTTTTGGAAAAATGTATATAATGTTTACACATATGAAATGTCACATTTGATTTAGAATTCTAGTCAATATGTCCTGGATTAAATAACTTAAACGTTTTAATATTTTAACAGTTTGCTTTTCTGACTATCATTAAGTGGGAGTCAACTTACACTGGTGTTACTACTCTAAATGGAACTCAAGGCATATTTACTGCATTTTCTTGGGTGAAAGTTTGTTCTTGTCACCTTACAGTCACTCCTCCTTCATGGAAAATGAAAAGAATCCTAAGTGTTACTTTAAAAAAATCTAGTGAGAGTGAGGTTCTATGAATATGCAGGTCATATTAGAATAAAGGTATGTTTTCAGGAGATAAATGTATGAAAGCAGGTCATGGATACTCCCTAAGTTGATAGCAAAGAAAAGTATTACTAACATTTTATAGAGAGGTATGATATATGGGAATTAGAGACTTGAGAAAGAACATTGGCCAACAATAAAACATGCTTGAATCTTTGTGGTTGTTTTAAAGATTATATTTGTGTGAGTGTGTCTGTGTGTGTGTGGGCTTCTGTGTATGTGTGCTCTTGTCCATGTATGTATCCCACGTGTGGTACCCATGAAGGCCTGTAACAGTCATTGTGTCCCCTGTATGTGGTTTTGAGTTACTTGACGTGGGTGCTGGGAACCCAGCTTGGGTCTTCTACGAGCTCAGTATATACTTTTAACTGCTAAGCCATCTCTCCAGTCCCATAGGTGAATGCTTTGTGGCTTTTTAATGTTAGCCAAAAGGGAACTTCATTTATTAACTTAAATGAACTCTGCTGAGTAACATGAACTTGATTTGTAACTGGTGTCAATTATAAATAGTTGGGAACTTTAAATCCTCTACTTTCTTAGTTAAGTCCAGATGTATGCACATGTGCCAAGTATGTGCACAGGTATCTGAGTATCTGCACGTGCATGTATAAGTATAAGCATAGGTCATGTCTGCATATAACTTGCCCAGCATCACACAGATGATTAAGTCTTTGTTGTCAATTCCTAAAACAGTTGCTGTTATATGTCTTTTACATGATCTTTCTTGTCAGGATCTCTTTTTGTTTTGGTAAGATGAACTCAACACAAGCTATTTTAAGGGGGGAAATGTATTGGCTTAAAGGCTAAAACATGCAGAGTGGTAAGGCTTACCTCGGGATTGACTGAGTCCCAACTCTGGAGTACCACCAGATGTGTGTGTCTGCTTCTGTAGTTGTGTGCTTACTGTGGCAGCTCAACAAGGAAGGCAAGGAGACATTTTCATAAACTCAAACCCTGCCAGACCTCAGCAGAGGGAACCACTGTCGTGGCCAGTGCCATCCTGGACAGTGGAACCCTGACTGTCTGAGCTCAGGTGTTTTTATTGATTTAGAACTCCTCAGGTGCAGATTATAAGCAATCAAACATCCCCAACAGAAACCAACACCCACAGACAATACAAAACACCAAGACCTAGGCAGACTTCACTCAACAGTACACAAAGCAATTATTTTAAACTTCCACAGCATGCTTCTTTTTCTTTCTCAGCTTCTCTAGAGTTAATATTTCTTTTTACCACTTAGAACATTATATGAGTTATGGAGACCAACCTGACAGCACCTCTGAGAAGAAAGGAGAAAGGACTGGGATACATTGGGTTTTCAACTCATGACTTTTCCCCCTGTTAGAAGAGCTTCAACTTGACTAGAAAATTTCATTCTCCATAGTCCCTAGACAAACAAGAAGATGACTATCTAAAGTCTCGGAGGAAGGAAAGAGACCTCAGTTACTTCAAATTGATGATGGCATTCTATTTCCCTTGCTAGTGACTGGTTGAGAGGGCATGTGTCCCAATTTTGGCTAATGAAAAGGCCGCCCTCCCTCCCTCTTTTCCTTCCTTTCTCTTCCTCCTCCTGCTCCTCTTCCTCCTCCTCCTCCTTCTCCTTTTCTTTTCTTTTCTTTCTTTTTTTTTTTTTTTGAGACCGGGTTTCTCTATAGCCCTGGCTGTCCTGGTACTCACTCTGTAGGCTGGCCTACACCTGCCTTTGCGTCCTGAGTGCTGGGGTCACAGGTGTGCACCAGCATGCCTGGCAAGGCTTCCATTTCTTAAAAAGAAAACCAGCAGTAGTAAAAATAGTAAAATATACATAATGTTTATTATAGGTACTTTAAAGTGATATGTTAACAAGTAAATGAAGAGGATGTCGCATGTCTTTGGACTTTGTTGGATGAAATTCTTTTTTAGTAGCCTAAAAGCTTTTTATAGTAGCCTTGTTCCCATAGGAGGAATTTGCCAACAAGTTAAGAATATATGATTTGAATGATGAAGAGAAACTGGGTTTTTTCAGGAGTTTTTTTGCTACAGAATTAACTCTGGAAGTGTCGTACTTTTGAACTTCTCTTTGTGTAAGATAGTAAGTTACCCTTTCATGTTGTTGTTACTGTTATTGAAATGCCTTCTTACTATATGACCCAGAATGACCTGGAACTTGCTTTGTAGATCACCTCAAGTTCATAGATCTGCCTGGCTCTGCCTCCCAAAGGTTGGGATTAAAGGTGTGAGCTACTACTTCTGGCTACCTTTTTATTATTTTTGAAAATTATTCACTCACAGTGGGTATTTTAGTTCCGTACAGCTGAAAGCATACTTTGATATGCAGACAACTCAGATCGAGTATGGCTGTTAACACAAGAAGTACTAGGCCGCAGAAAAGTGAGCGTGTTTTTTTTTTTTTTTTCCTTGAGCTGTATTCCTCATCGAATTTTTAATGTAACTAGGTGCTGAAGAGATGGCCTAGTGGCTAAGAGCACCATCTGCTCCTGCAGAGGACCCAGGTTTGGTTTCCAGCGCCCACATGGCAGCTCACAACTGGATCCCCAGGAGATCCAGCACTCTTCTGGTGCCAGTATGCACCACATCTGCATGCTGTGTACATACCCGCATGTAGGCAGAACACTTAGCACGTAAAATAAAAATAATCTCAACCTTTTTAATGTGAATAAAAATAAACAGGTTTATAGTGTGCTGTGGTTTGTTTTTTAAAATATAATGAGCAGTGTTTTGTGTATAAATATAGCGTGTGTGTGTGTGTGTATGTATGCCTCTTTGTGTGTGTGTGTGTACCTATGGATCTCATGTGTGTGTGTGTGTGTGTGTGTGTGTGTATACGTGTATGCCTGTGGATCTCGTGTGTGTGTGTGTGTGTGTGTGTGTGTGTGTGTACGTGTGTGTGTGTGTGACAACTCGTGGATCTCATGTGTGTGTGTGTGTGTGTGTGTGTGTGTACGTGTATGCCTGTGGATCTCGTGTGTGTGTGTGTGTGTGTACATGTACGTGTATGCCTGTGGATCTTTGTGTGTGTGTGTGTCTCGTGTATGCCTGTGGATCTCATGTGTGTGTGTGTGTGTGTGTGTGTGTGTACGTGTATGCCTGTGTGTGTGTGTGTGTGTGTGTGTACGTGTATGCCTGTGGATCTTTGTGTGTGTGTGTGTACATGTACGTGTATGCCTGTGGATCTCATGTGTGTGTGTGTGTGTGTGTGTGTGTGTACGTGTATTCCTGTGGATCTCGTGTGTGTGTGTGTGTGTGTGTGTGTACGTGTATTCCTGTGGATCTCGTGTGTGTGTGTATGTGTACGTGTGTGGATCTCGTGTGTGTGTGTGTGTGTGTGTGTGTGTGTGTGTGTGTGCGCGCGCATGCGCATGCATACGTGGAGGCTTACGTGGAGGTCAGAGGACAGCTTCAGGAGTTGGTGTTTACCTTCCACTACTATTGAGTTCTCTGTATCAAACTCAGGTTATCATGCTTGTCAGGCAAGTGCATTTTACCTGCTGAGCCATACAGATGGCTCTGAATGCTTGTTTTTTATTGACGCTGGTTTAAATTAGATTTTTACCTTGCACACGAAGGAATGCTGACTAATGCATGGACACTGTGTTTATGTACATGTATTAGCTTTTTTAGGAATCTAACATATTCAGAAAGTTACAGAGAAATACCAGCTTGGTGATTGTTTAAAATATGACTCAGCTTTTTTTTAAAGAAGCCAAAACTAAGGGCTGGAGAAGTGGCTCAGGAATTAAGAGCACTGGCTGCTCCAGCAGAGGCCAGGTTCGAGTTCTAGGAACCACATGGCAGCTCACAACTCTCTATAATTCCAGCTCCAGGGAGCTCTGTGGGACACATACAAATAAATAAATATCAATAAAATAAAGGAAATACTGTTAGCTGTTAACCTCCTTTAGTCACAGCTGTTGAAGGTGTTACCTGTTAAAAAGGTATGTGTGTGTGCATCTTTTTTTTTCTAAAGATATATCTTTTTAATTGAAAAATAATCCCCCCACCCCCGTTTTGTTTTCAAGACAGGGTTTCTCTGTGTAGCCCTAACTGTCCTGGAACCCACTTTGTAGACCATGCCGGCTTCAGAAGTCCCCTTGCCTCTGCCTTCCAAGTGCACCACAACCCAGTAAAAATGATTTTTTTAATACAATGCATTCTGATAAGGTTCCCCCTCTCCGACTCCTCCCAGACCCTCCCAACCCACCCAAGTCTATTCCCTTTCTTTCTCTCTAATTAGGACACAAACAGGCATTAGAAATAATAATTATAAAAGTTAAAATTAGGTAAAATAAAAACATTTGAATGGGCACCAGTAACAGCTTAGGATTTTGGAAAGCAAAAGTTGAATCCTTTTCTTGACCGTCTGCATGGTTTTGGTGAAGTTGCTTAACTTCTGAATTTTACTGTTTATGCAAATAAAGGGATGGTGATACCATCTTTCATATTTATTCATGGATAGATTGATGGCATATATAAGTTGGTAGCCTCGTACCGAACACGCTACATCTCCTGTAAAGGCTGTGTCTCCAGCTCTCATGATTAATTCTTCATGTTGGCCAGTATTCTCAGAGGAATTGTTCTTGCAAGATTGCTGCAGTCCTCTACAATGGATTAAGATTCTCAGGAAGCTAAAATGATCCTTGCTTGTGAGTGAGAACTCTGAAATATCAGACTTCTGAAATCCAGTATTGGGTGTTTGCTCTCTGACCCATCATGATTAAGTGTCATGTTAAAGCCTAAGCTTTGTTAGTTACTGGTCATGACTGTCCAAAAATAAGTCTCCTCTAACAGAAATAGTTTACTTAATAGTTGCCTTTTCACTAAGGATTTTGCTTTCTCTATTTTTGTCTAAGTTATTGATTTTTTTTTTAATCCTCTCTCTTCAGTTTGGGTGTCCCTAGCCTAAATAATTTGGGTTTTAGCTTTATTTGTTTACAAGGAAAACATAAGGTACAGCCAGGAGTTGGACTTTGAGGTGTCTAGTTCCTAGTACTCCACGGATCTAGGTTGAGAGCCGATGACAGTTACAACCTAGTGATGAACCCAAACCAGACCTGGGGTCTCATCGTTCCTCCTACCCTAAAGTTTCCTGGGTAAAACAAAGAAGGTGGATGTGGTGCACCCTACAGGCCCATTTATATATTTACCTGTTTTGGGGGTGAGGTGCATGTTGTGATGTGGGAGCGGAGGTAAGAGGACATCTGGAGTCAGTGCTCTCCTTCCATGGGGAGGGACCTTAGCAGCAAGCTCCTTGTCCTCAGGCCATCTTGCTGGCCTCTGAAAAGACTTATGTAATTCATGTGCTTAGTTTGGGAGTTTTTAAGGGTGACTTCTAATGGGAGGGTCTTTGTGAAATTTTAAAATTTCTGGGGTGTGTGTGTGTGTACATTGACTTTGACAACAGTAACAATGATGGTAGTGGTGATAATGAAGTTACTTTGAAGTTATCAACTATACTTTGATACAGCATTTGCTCCCAGAGAGCTTCTCTCCATTTATTGTCATAATAAATGTATATAAAATAATACAACAAGCTGAACTCATAGCTGCTTGTCGAGGCTGCAGTAGTGGGTGGGAATTCTGAGAAGAAAAGTCCATTATCTCAGTAAAGTACTGATTACTTTACCCTAACCCTCTTTAACAAAAATTTTTCCTGTTTAATTTACAGACAAAAAAATTGAGACGTTGGGAGATTAGGGAATTTATCTCTTGCCTTTTTTAAAAGGCCTACTCTAGGATTTTTGTCAGCTATATCATAAATTACAGAATTTTCCCCTTTTGAACGAGTTCTTGTACTTGCTGCACATAATAATTCTCATGGGTAAAGTGGAAAACTAGAACCCTGGTCTGTTCTCCAGCAATAACTTTCTGAGCTGCAACGCACAGTGTTGCCAGAGTCAGACTGTCAGCTTTACCCCTGAGACTAAGGTCCTGGGTTAGCAGAAAAATATTTATGGGATGTTTAAAAATGTATTTTTAAGGTTTTGAGTCATCACATGCAGACTCAGCTGTATGTGAAGTATTAACGACTTAAGGTGGTATTGTGGGTATGTTTGTTTTTTGAGACAGGGTCAGCCTCTTAGGCTAGCATAGAACTAGTCTCTGTTTCTAAGGGCTAGGATAGCAGGCATGAAAGCCTGGCTCACTGTCGTCTGATACTTTGTTTTAAGATCTTTGTTTTGTAAATACCTTAGGATCTAAGAACTAGGAATCTCACCTCTGTAGTATGCGACTTTTTGACATACTGCAGGCATTTGCTCCATGACTTTTTAGGTGATACTTACTTTATTAAAAAGAAATATCCATTTGACCACAGCAGTTGCCCAACGAAGTAGCTATTTACACAGCGTGAGAAGACCCTGTGTATGACTTGAATAGAGTTGCAGCTTTTAGACTCAGATAAAGAAAAGATCCAAGAAAGTATATGGCTTGGATAGAATTGCACTTACTTAATGAATACAGACCCGGATAAAGAGGAGAACTGAGAAATGGTGTGACTTGAATTGAGTTGAATTTATTCAATGTGTAAAGCTTATAGTTGTCTGTTTTTGGAAGAAAAATTCTGTGGCATACTAAAAAATTAGTCTTGAATTTTTTATTCTCTGATGAATAAATTTAAAAGAGAGTTTAGTCAAGGTTGGAGGATTTGCCAGCTAAATTCCAAATGTTTTGCAGTCAGTTTATCTTTAACCATGGTAACAGACATAATGGTGAAGTAATTTGGTAAACTACCAATTGACAGCCTAAAATTAGGCCAGTGTGCCAGCCTTGAAAATGGCTTTAAAGAGACTAAAGAGCTGCTGCTAAACTGCTCCATGTTTATAGTCCTAGGGAAAAAATGACATTTATAAATGCTATTTAACAGGGTAACATAGATGCTAAATTGCTTTCTGGGATTGCCCGTGGTGTTTATTCAAGTAAAAGCTGACTCATTACTGAGGATCAAATCACAGAGAATGAAATACTCATGGTAGAAACTAAAAGTTTCTTGTTTGAGCCTCTACAAAGAATTCATGTTTTACCCTGTCACCAAAGTGAAATCTTGTGCTAATTTTATTTTCTTGTTCTTTGTTATCTTTTCCCCCGTGACAGGTAGAATTATAGATAAAGACAATAGATAGGCTAGGCATACTTTTAATCCCAGCACTTGGGAGGCAGAGGCCAGCTGAGTTGGAGGCCAGCCTGGTCTACAGAGAACAGCCAGGGCAACAGAGAGAAACCCTCTCTAAAACAAAACAAAGAAGACAAGAGATAAATGATGGCATATATACAAAATGGAATTTTATGCAGCCAGAAAGGAAAATGAAGACATGAATTTGCAGGAAAATTAATATAATTGGAAAGTATTATGTTCAATGAAATCAGACACAAATACCACATTTTCTCTTATAATCAGAACCTTGGTTTTAAAGTGTGTGTGCGTGTGTGTGTATCTTTATATGTGAGCATGTGTATATATATATATGTGTGTGTGTTTGTGTGTGTGTGTGTGTGTTGTGAAGCTGTTACTAGAAAGGGATCTTGAGAGTAGAGGAGGAGATCTTAGGAGGAGAGTCGGGGTAGAGAGGGTGATGGGATAAATATAATGAGAAAGCCCGGGTTGGGGCTAACTAGAGAAGAAAGGGAACCAGCTGGAGGAGGGAAGAGGTAGGAGAAGGGAGCACATAAGAAGAAAGTATAATGGCACATGTGATTAAACATGCCGTGATGAAATCACTTTCATGCTCACCCTCCAGAATGACAAAGTAAAGTGCTATATATTTGGTGGTATATGAAGAGAAACGCTAAGGTGGTCTTCTAAATCGAATTGTTTTAGGATTCCGGAAAGCCAGAAGATGTCTTATTTTTTCCAGTTTTCAAAATAATAGGTAATAGGCTTTTATTTTAATTAACTCTTTTTTTATGTCCGCTCTGACTTTTTTATGTGGCTTATTTTTATTTACTGGTAGAAAACTGAGAGAGAAATTACCAGAGTGCCTCTTTCTAACTTCATGTAGCTAGAATTCAATAGTTTTATTAGCAGACTTTCATTTTTCGTATTTTATTACCAACACACAGTTCCACAGTAATAATACCGCTCCAGGATTTATGTTACTCTATACAGAGATGTCATTTATGACATTTCATAAACGATGTGTCAGACACAGTCCTTTTCTTTAGGAATCTCTGCAGCGTGGTGGAATCTGATGTAAATATGTTACTCTTTGTGGTTAACTCTACACTGGGGGTCCTGCAGGTCTACTCAGAAAGTGTGCCCTGCTGGTCACCGCTGTGTCATCCCTTTAATCTCCTAGGCTTCTCAAATCCGCCATGGTCTCCTTCGTATTCCTTCATACTTGCAGTAGTTTTTTCTCTTCACTCCTGCCCCAGGATCACTTACTGCACAGACGTGCCCTTGTCTGTTACCCACTTAACCCCTGTATAGGGGTCTCTTCTGTACGAACAAAGTCCAGGTTTCTTCACAGAGCTTTTCAGGTTTTTTTCTGATGTAATTCCACGTAGATTTACGTATATTTGTATGTATGTGT
The DNA here is from genome assembly GCA_026225945.1 of Cricetomys ansorgei. NCBI lineage: Eukaryota > Metazoa > Chordata > Mammalia > Rodentia > Nesomyidae > Cricetomys > Cricetomys ansorgei. The sequence continues at coordinate 1,503,780 of JAMJFZ010004075.1, forward strand.
GTAGTTGTCTCTTAGCTCGTATACAGTTAACTTGTTTCTTGGTTTGTGGGGGTAGTAAGACACCACTTACCACAGTCAAGTCTGCCGAAGTGACTGTGTAAATACTCCTCCCCATCCAGCATCACGTTCGTCATTTTGGGTACTCTGGACAGAAGGAATCATTTCCATTTTCACCATTTTACAATAATTTAGGGAGCACTAACCTCCTTCCTCCTAAGCATACTGTTCTTGGGAGTGGTAAAAACCTTCTTAGCACCACCAGTCAAAGCAGGATCTAGAATTGACTCCTTACACAAAGTACATTACCAGCAAGCTGCCGACCTTGGAAGGCGCAATCCCAGGGTTCCATCGCCAGTGAGATTGCCCTTTCTGAAATGATTTTCATGAAAATCTTGGCCCACCATCTAACTGGGGTCAGAAAACCTCAGCTAGAGTTACCGTCTCAATGCATACAGTAGCTGAAGACTTTAACTTTTATTGCTTTATCTTTTTCATTTTGACTTTTTTTTTTTTTTTTTTTTTGAGACAGGGTTTTCCCTGTGTAGCCCTGGCTATCCTGGAACTCATTCTGTAAACCAGGATAGCCTAGCTCTCACAGAGATCCACTTGCCTTTCCCTTCTGAGCACTGGGATTAAAGGCATACATCACTACCATCTGGCACTGAAGTCTGCCAGTATGGGTTTCAACCTGGTGTTTGAACTGCCCGCTCTGCTTTTTATTTTTTTTAAATAACCAATTAAACTTTGTCTTTAAAATGCAAAGCCTATCTTCTCCTGAAGGACATCTTTTGTGACCCCCTGAAGACTAGGTGTGCTAGTGTACCTATGGAGAAGTGTGGGTGTGTGCTCGTCATGGCAGCAGAGTGCTCTTAGTCTCATGATTGATTCTTTTTAGTTTTTACAAAGACTTTACGAAGTAGTATGGTTGTTACCTCTCAAGCTTACAGCAGTGTGTTGATCTGTCTTAATGATTGTGAGCTCTTGACCTTGAAGATGATGCTCTGCCTCACCCTGTTGACCTTACTGTCCTTAATGGCTGTTGCATGCTGCCAGAAGGAGCTTGTTTGAGTTGGCTTCTGAGTCTCACTTGTTTCATCCTGGCAGTACTAGACTATGTATATTCTTCGATGAAACTGTTTGAAATGAGAAATATCCTGTTTGCATACAGCTTCAGAAATACCTTGATTTTTGACTGCCTTTTGCCAGTCGAGGTATAAACATCTTGAAATGTTCACAGTTTGGATGGAGCTGAATGCATCTTTCTCCACCTCAGTTACATGAAAACACCTTTCACAACACCACTTACTCTCTTCTGCGTTACAGTGACATTTGGTTTATCATAGCACTTATCAGGGCAGTGTAATTAATCACTCCTGCTAATACATGAAGTATTAAACATGACACTTCAACCTGTTGCAACATTTCCCCAAGTGCGTTCTGTCTGAACTTAGAAAGCATTAAAATAAAAGGAATTTGAGGCCAAGTATGTTTGGGAACTATGAAGTGAGACAAAGTTAAGTAAGTTCTGTGAATATAGGATTTAACAGTGCAAATAATGTGCAGTATGGCTGATCGTCCAGGAGTCAGATAGAGATGTTTCTCAGTGTATTTAATTTTCTCCACCTGAATGTACTTGACAGATTAACTCTTTCAACACAGTTTTATCTAGGTAAATGGCTGATTATATGCTGAGTAGGTACTGTAAGTGAATCTCACTCCCTCTGTTCCATGTCTCTGATCCTACTGTGGGAGTAGGTCTTAATTCTGTAGACCTACCTGTAGTGATTCTTAGAAGAAATTGTAGAGCACAGCAGACTTTTTCTTGACCAATGAAGAAAGTGGTTTTGGCTGTGTAGATACTTGTTTGGATGGTCTGAACTAAAGCATCCTGTAGCAGTTTATCCTAGCCTTTACCCTGTGTAAGTTATTAGAAGGAAGCTACACAGGTATATTGGCTAATTCAGATGTGTTTCATAGCCTTTTTTTTTTTTAAATTGCTGACAAATGACTAACAATTATATGTTAGGTATTTTTTTTAAAATACAAAGCTACTTAAATAACTAAGACATGTTAATTGCCTTGGCATTTGAAATATGAAATAGCTTTCTTGCTCCTTCTAGTAAACTTAAAAATATACATACAAGGAAGGTGCTTTAGTTTTTTATAATAAAACGAACACATGATTTAGTTGGGGTCATGTTTTGGATAATAAGTTAGTATGTCCTATGATTAATCTTAAAAGCATGCAAATAGGCATTTATATTCTCTGCTTATCCTGCTGAGTACGTCATTGGAATGATATAGCTTCTAACATCTGTTGAGTTTTTATGTGTTTGTTACTATTGCTAACTATGAATTTGCATATTTAGTCCTTATAATTACCCTCTGATTGTATTAACTCTTTCACATTTTTAGGGCCAAGTTCAATTTTCTGAAGAGTTTTGTGTATTCTTGCTTTACCAAGCTTTGACAGTTTCCCTGTTGGTACAGAAGCCCATGGAAGCTCAGTAGGGGCAGAAGTATGAGAAGATGAGTAGACATTTAATGCCACCCTTCCCTTGCGTCTGTTGTGATCAGAGCCAAGCAGAGGAAACAGTGAGTGGCTGTGTGTGCACTTAAGGATGTCAGAATTACCGTGTGACGTTATCTGGATTTGAACTTCTGAGTTCTCCCATTTACAGTTTATTCTTGTATAATCTGTTCTTGTAACTATGAAAAGAATAATTTACTATCTACTTCATAGTGTTGTGAAGACTGGGTTAGCATGTTCAACGTGTGCCTGGCATTTGCTGCTAACTACTCATTATTGCTGTCATTACCGTACTTACTAGCATGAACCGATTTAGCAAAGAATAGAAACCAGAGTCCCTAGTATCCAGTAGCCGGGCATAAGCCTTGTATTCAGGTCTCAGTTGGTCCGGGTTGCAGTGCTCAGACGGTCCGTTGAGGTAGACATCTTGTAGTCCCGCCTCGGTGCCTTGGAAATGATGTTTTGTTTAAATTACTATTACTTAATGTCAACACTTTAATCCACATTTTTTGCATAAATTTTTCTCAAGCAAAACTCTTTATACAGACATTGTTATTACATGATTTCTGAGTAGAAAGATTAGTGGAGAGGATTCTAAAAAGAGAAATTTCTTTAGAAAACTCTATTATAATAATTAATGAGAAAACCCAGAGTTCAAAGTAATAGAAGTCAGAGTTTTTTAGTATAGGGATTAAGCCAGGAACCTGAAGTTCTCTGACTTCATTTCCTTGCTTTAAAATAAAATATAATAAATTATTTAAAAAGTGAATGTGGAGTTTCTGATTTAACTTCTGTCTGTAAACAAGCTGTTATCTTACATTGGACACTTAGTAGGACTAGGTTCTTTTTTAAAAAAAAAATGCTTTTATTTCTAAGAACAGAGAATTTTTTTCCTCAAAGTATATTGAACACAGTAAAATAAATGTAATGGTGTCAGTAAACTGTAGGCTATTGTTAGAGTTTTAAATTATGAGATTTTTCAGTGCTGAAATGTTCTGAATTAGAATGTGTGTGGATGCACAACTCTACAAACTCGCTAGAGACTATTGAGTTGTATACTTTAAATAAACACATCTTATGGTGTGTGATTTGCTCCATTTTAAAATTTCTGCACCACAACACCTGAGACTGAGCAATGTGAACAGAAAGAGGCTTATTCAGCTCACAGATGTAGAAACACAAGAGCACAACACCGGCATCTGCTCATCTCTGGTGAGGATGTTGGCTAGCTACATCACAACCTGACTGATGGTCTCCTGGTGGGGGAGGGGCACTGTGGAGGAGTAGGCGTAATGCAGCAGGACCAGAAGCCAGAGTGTCAGGAGCCGGCCTTGCAATTTATAGTAATAGGCTCTCCTGGGAACTGTCTGGTCCAGTGAGAACTAGGTTAGTCCCTTTGGAAGCCATTGCCCTAGTGATCCAGTCATCTACTAGGCCTACTATTTTTCAAAGGTTGCCACACTAGGGACTAAGCTTCCAACACATGAAGCTTTGAGGCACACATTTAAGCTGCAACATGTAAGTTATATTTCATTTAAGCAGCTTCATAAAAAGCAGTCATTGTTCAAATGCATTTCTTAGTAAAGCAACATGACAAGTACTTAAATCTCTGTATCCAGAAGGCTATCTAGGGAAACAAGAATAAAGTAGTTTCCCAAGCTGCTCTGACTCTTGGTCTGCTTCCCCTCTGTGTGTCCACAGAATTGCCCCTGGCACCACCTTGTTGTACATAAAAGGACATTGTTAGTAATGTTCATGCTGGCCTAGTAGCAACTAGATATTTATAGGCTGTACTTCCCAAATGACTTGAGATTATTGAACATTATATAATACAAATGATAGTTTGCTGCAGTTGGGAGAACACATGCTACCATACAGAAATTGGCTGTGCTATACAATTTTTGTTGTATTAGTATTTACTTAAAACTACATATATGAAAGTTGTTACAAAACAAATAAACTTTAAGAAGCTTTGCATGTAGGAGACTCTGCAGTTCAGTCTTTCACCTCAGGTACGTCTGTCACCGTGTTTGACTGCAGAGATTCTGTGTAATTGGATTCTGTCAAAATAGCACTTCTTGAATTTTTGGATGAATGCTGAAATACAATTGTGTGTTTTCCATATATACATCCATATATATGGATGTATATATATTCCATATATATATCACCTCCAGTATAACGGAGGTGATAGTAGAACCAGATTATATGGATTAAAATCTCTTGGACCTTTTACAGCCTTTGTCTCCTGTCAGTCAGTGTCCTCTAATTTTTAAAGTGAGAGCATGGTGAGTTTTCTTTTGGAGGGAGGGAGCAGAGAAAATTCTAGCACACTATCTGAGAGCTTTAATATATTTATGTAGTTTTTTACTGGGACATACCAAAGAGGAAAAAAGTAATCACATTATTACTATACCAGTTATTACACTTTCAAAAATCATAATATATATTTTTATTTTTGTATGAACAGTTAGATTTTTATCACATGAGAGATAGGTCCTGTTTGAGGCTGCTGCTGTCATTTGGCTGTCTTGTAAGTCCGAGTAAGCTATTGAACGTATCTGTCCCCAGGATGGTTGGTAGGATGGAGTGTCGCTGTGTGAGTAAAAGGTTGGCTTAGTGCTGCCTGTGACTGCTGTTATTACAAAAATAAAAATATATATTATGATTTTTGAAAGTGTAATAACTGGTATAGTAATAATGTGATTACTTTTTTCCTCTTTGGTATGTCCCAGTAAAAAACTACATAAATCTGGCAGCACTCACTCAACTCTGAGCTGTGTGCTACACGCTGCCTCAAGTACTTCACACACATCCAGTCAGCACAAGAAGGCTGCTTTTATAATCAGAAAGTCAGGTTCTGAGAGACCTAGCAGTGTCTGTCACGTGGTAAATACAGGGTTAAGGAGAATAAGCCCAGTTACTCTGAGCTGTAGTGTCTGTAACCTACTTACAGATTGACCCCACACCAGATTCGCCTTGTTTCTACCTTTCCCTCAGCTGGCCGGGGTTAGGAGAAGTGGCATTAGATTTGTGCTTTGTGGCCCATTTGTGGCCCTTTCCGTACTTGGGCTTCTACTAAGATTCTTGATAGTAGCAGCAGTTACTGTTTGTTAATGCAACTGTGATTCTATTTAAGTTTTTATGAATTTTAAGAATTTCATTTTCATTTCTTCTTATTAGTGTGTGTAGTTGCAGGTGCATGCATGCCGTGGAGGACACTTTGACGATACAGTTCAGATTGGTAGGCTTGCAGGGCCATCTCACCAGCCCGGCAGTGATTTTAAATTAAACATGGTGTTATTAGCAGTAGTATACTTTCTCAGAAAAGTCATCTTGTTAATATCAGACTTAACATGTACAGCAGATATAAATCAGTCAGTCATTCAATGTGGCCTCTCAGAGTAGCTGTGATGGTAAATACGAGATGCATGTGGCTTCTGTAGTAACCTGATAGTGTCATAGTTGTGACTTAGCAGGCATTAAGTGCTGTCTGTCGTAGTCGTGGATACACAAGTGGTAGTGCAGGGGATTTGTGTGGGTCAGTATCCCCACAAATACCGGAGTGGGGAGTGTCTGAGGTCACCAGGTGTGACAGATCTCATAATCTTCCGGATCATATATGACATGTGGTCATAATGCAGTCGTCCTTTGTTGACCAAATGTCAGCAGTGCGTGACTGTTTCCTTGAATATGTTACACGTGTTGTTAACTACTGATAGGTTATTTGTGTTAATGTTTTTAACTATGTACGTAGCTTAGAGAATTTTCACTAATGCTTATGAATGCTTCTTCTTACACTAGGTTTGGTAATAAAATTCGTGGGTTTTGGAGACTTCCCTCCATACATTTATGCTCATACATAAAAGATATGAGCAACAATATTTGGTAATAAAGATGAAGTAAGGTTTGTGTTTGGTCTTTCACTCTAGTTCACTTACTTAGAACTAAAAGAAAGTCATCTTTATTTTTAAAACCAAACTTTATTTTTAAGTCACTTTTATCTTTTGAAAGCTATTTTCAATAATTTAAATGATTTTTAATGATTTCTACTGTGATAATTGAATTAATATTTATCAAAAATTAAATGATCAGCAATTGAGTAGTGTTAATTTGGCTTTAAAAACTTTTATTAAAGAATTAAGGCTGGAGAGTTGGCTCTGTGGTTAAGAGCACTTGTTGCATAGGACCCAGGTTTGATTCCCAGCACCCACATGGAGGCTTCATCACCTCCTGGGACACCAGGCATGAATCTAGTGCACACATATACTTACAGTCAAAACACTAGTACACATAAAATGGTATAACTAAATCTAAAAAAAGCTTAGAAAAAGGAATTAAATGATAGTTGTGTTAGAACTCTGTGCTGTGTTTTGACCTTCTGTTTGATGAAGATATATTTGAACTACTTTCTTACTGTTAAGAGAATGCTAAATCTTTCCTGTTCTCACTAGTAAGGTCTTCAGAATTTGTGATCTAGGGTTAGTTTAAGTAGAAAAGTAGAAACTAAATGACTTTGCTTAGATATCTTCTTAGGAAAGGTTATTAATCTGACAGTCCCTTAATTAGTAAGGCCACTGAAAAATACTCCATGTTCCAGCACACTGGAAAGTAAACAGTCTTGTAAATTATGCAGGATGGTGTTGGTTTGCATTCACAGCAATGTTCTCTTTAAAGTTGGGCCAGGAAAAAACACTGCTGCTCTCTGCTTCTACTTTTCACAACACGTGTGAACTGCCAAACACTGACAGCCTAGACTTGAGAAGGATCGGCCACCTTAGCCTAGATCGGGCTCTTTACAGCAGAGTTTCTGTAAACATTTCTGTTGGTCTTGTAATGCCAATTGTGCTTCTTTCTGTTAGTCATACTTTTCTTTGAGATTTCTAAGAGGCAACTGCCTGGCTCTACTGTTGTTAGATGTCTGGCCTTGGGTCTTAGTGGGGGAGGGGAGAGTGCAGGATCAAGTAAGAAGGAACAAGTCACTTTCAGAGTATAGCAGGACTAAAGTTCTTTATGCTTAGTGATTGCTCTGATTTTAAGTAAGTGTGAAAGAGTTATGGGCACAGAATCAACTAGGTACATGCTTTTAAGCTTTGAGTCCTTACATATTAAAGTTGGGATTTTCATTAGAGAGCTAGTGTAGGACTTGACTGGAATGACACAGTGTGGGTGTGAGTGTTACTACCTAGGAAGGACAGTTCCTGGGTGCTTTGCTCTCTCAGATGACAACACCATTGTTACGGAGGCAGGGGGATTCTCTTTGGCTTCCTCAGCTCTTGGCTCTCCCAGTCCCACTACATCTGTGTGCCAGGCTCCCTTCCCTCTGCTCCCTTCTGTTCCTTTGTGAGCCAGCTGAGTCCTTGCCTTCACTGTCTAATGTAATTTAAGGAGCCTTTGTCACAAGAATCTTACCTGGAATATTGTTATTTTCTTGTGCCATTGGCATGTTTTAGTATTTTGGTTCTTTTTTTTTTTTTTTTTTGAATGTTGTATGTGTGTATCTGTGTTATAATTTCTTAGTTAGGTGTTTCTCCTGTGTATTTTACAAAAAGCCTAATGTGTTTCAAACAGAGGCTTTATTAAATGTGTAGTTGCTTTCTCCACTGCTTGGTTCTCAGTGCTCTCAGTACTTTATATGAAAATGTATTCAGACCCCTTTGCTTAGTCCCAGCGTGACACTTAATTGGTTCTTGGGAATCTTAACTATTGTTTTAGTTTCTTGTTTCTTTGTGTTTTTTTTGTTTTGTTTTGTTTTGCTTTTTTTGAGACAGGGTTTCTCTGTTGTAACTCTGGCTGTCCTGGAACCACTCTGTAGATCAGACTGGCCTCGAACCTACACCGATCCACCTGCTGAGTGTTGGGATTAAAGGCATGCGCTACACTGCCCGGCCATTAACTATTGTTTTCTGTTGATTTTCCTAAATGTTTTTAATTACAATCATAAAAGATCACGTCTGTCATAGGGAAGTGACAAATGCAGGAAGTAGAATAAAAATTAAAATCAATTTTTGGTGGCGATGGTGGCGGATTCCTTAATCCCAGAACTGAGGAGACAGAGGTAGGTGGATTGCTGATCTCAAGGCTAGCCTGGTCTACATAGTGAATTCCAGGCCAGCCAAGAAGACTCTGTCTGAAAAAGAAAAGCAAAACAGATACACAAACAAATACAAAAGCAAGCACCAAAAAAAATACCCCCACCAAAAAAATAAATAAATAAAAATAAAATAAACCAAACAAAAATCATACATTGCCCTTCTGTTGACGCCATGGCTTTTTCCAGACAAATTTAGGATTCCTATTTTAAAGTAATATACCAAAATGCTCTCACTTTACTAAATGACTTTTAAAAACGTATGTGTGTTAGTTATTGGGGATTAACCAAGGCCTTGTGCATACCAAGCAAGAACTCTACTACTGAGCTGTGTCTCTATGCCTCTAAAACCACAGTTACTTCTTTAATAATGTTCAAGATTTCTGTACAGAAACGTTTTCTGGCACTCGGGACATGGGTACCATGTGTTCAGTAGTCTCCCCTGCCAGCCATTCCCTACTCCGCGTGTGTGCAGGTGCTGCTTTCTCCTCCCAGGGCTGCAGCTGCAGTCTTCATCCTTCTCACCCTTGTGTGCCCTCCATGCCCCGCCTAAGCTTTGACATCTGTACTAGCTCACCAATGCCTTTTCTGCTCATGAGACACCCCTCACTGCAGGATCTCCTTTCATACCCCTTGACTAGCCCATGCCTGACTCCTCCCATGTGTCTGGGTCTCCACTGGATCTGGCACCCTGGTTTTAGGTCCCGTGACCTTGCCCGGGGGAGAGGAATTGAATCAAGATTAACAGTATGTATATCTTTTGTATAGCAACAGGCATATTGTAAGGATTTGATGGCAGAGTGCTTAATGCCCCGGGATCAGCTGTGGAACTTGCATATATATACAAATATAGTGTATATATTATAGATACACACACCCCGCCATCTGGTTTCCACGCCTCCTTACTGACCTTTGTGTCTTCTCTTTATTTGAATATGTATTTGTCCTTTATATTTTGTTCTTGGTTTCTTCAGATTATGCGGTTTCTCTAGGTGATCAAATAGGCAATATAACACACAAATACATAGTTTTTGCTACTGAATTCAAGCCTTTTAACTTTCTCTCCTCTCGTGAATTCTGGTTATAATTTCTAGTTGTTTTCTTTCAAACCTTTTTAAATTTTGTGTCATGATAGCATGGTCCCAGTACTTAAGCCCCAGATCACTTTCATTGTTCTTACCCATATCAAGTTCTGTCTCACTCTCAAATGTTACATGCATGTCATTTCTCACTGATAGTGTTTACTTGATTCTGTCTTGAATTATGACTGTGAATATGTTTTCTTTCCTAGTGACTCCTCAGAGCCAAATTCTCCAATAATCATTTTCCTTCATTATATTAAAGAATGTTCTTCCAAGGTTTAAAAAAACACTGGAGTCATTGTTTATCATATCATTATCGGGTTCTTCCTAAGCTGTAGGAACAGAGTCATGATTTGCAGATAGACTGTTAATGTGGCCTGTAGCATAGTGTACTATTCTTAGGGACAGTGCAGGGAAGGGTATGGTTTTGAATGATGGTGGGAAGACTTTATTAGTTTTAATTAATTTAGGATAAATGGAATCATCAGTAGTTAATGACGCCTTGTCTATTGGTTAGGATTTTCCCCCAACTTTTATTTTGTGTAAATAGGCATGCATGTGACACGCGGGTTAGGACAACTTTTAGGAGTTGGTTCTCTCCCACTGTGGGTTCTGGAAATTACACTCAGATCATTAGGCTTCCTTGACAAATGCCTTTACCTGTTGAGCCATTTTTCTGGCCCAAGAAAAAAGTCATGTTTTTCACCTCAAAGGATTTCAGAATCTTTTAAAAAGTTTTATTTGCATTCTAGTCAACCAACTTAATGTTTCTATAATAATACCTTTTGCTTTGATACAACCCTGGTGGTGATTGATTACAGAAATACATCTGTAGTTAAAACATCGAAGTTTGCAGAATGTAGAATTAAAATTTATTTTACGACTTAAAATTATTTCCACGATTAGAGTGTGTGTGAATATTACCTTCTGTCATCACCTTCCATATACTCTAGGGTGATAGGGGTTAAAACAGTATTTGATAATTGTGTTGATTTACGGGGGAATGTATATGCACTACCACATGTTTATGTGGGTCAGAAAATTGTGGGAGACAGTTTTCTTTGTCCAGTGTGGGCTTCAAGGCTGGAACCCAGTCTTCAAACATAGCAGCAAGCAACCTCGACACACTGAGCCTAGGTGAGTGTTTCTAATAATTGTGTTGAAAATTTAAGATTCTGCCTTTTATATGTTTTTTTGAATTTTAAAGAAAGATTGAATCAAAAGAATTAGAGATTTTTTAAAAAACAAATACGGAAATAACTACTCATTCAAAAGTCAGAAGCTGTGAAGGTGTGGTTTATTTTTGGTGTGACATCATTATCATTCACAGTGAGTCATGCCGCATGATCTAACTTCTTCATTTAGTCCATACAAACATGGGCTCTTTTCGGAAAGAGAAACATTACTCACAGATTCTTAGGTTTGTCCCAGAGGCAGCAGTTACAAACAAAACATTGAAAAACTTTGGTTTTAGAGCTTTGGAACTTTTACTTTGGAGCTAAACATGTTTTAAAGGCCACAATAACTTGAGATTCTGTAGAGATTTATCTTGAAGGTCCTCAACTGTAGTGACTTTAAGTGGCCATTAAATGTTTCCTCTGGGTGCTTTACAAATATGAGTAGGAGTGCTTGTAATAATTTTAGAATGTCCATTAGGACAATATAATTCGGGGCATTATAGTTTTCTTTCATTGATTTAGTTTGATTTCTCTTGTTGGTATTTACTTTATTTTGACATCCATTATTTTGTGTTGTGACTTTATGTTGTATTCTCAACTCTTCTTTTTTCTTTTTAAATTAAACTCATAGATAGATCATTGTGGCAGCATAAGCTACGTTTTAGAGACCCAAGAATTGAACTCAGGTTGTGAAGCTTGGCAGTAAGTCATCTAGCCAGCCCCCTCAAGACATTCTTGAATTTTTCACTTATCTTTGGGATATTCTTGCCATGCATTTAACATACATTCTTACAAACAGAGGTAGATACACGTAATTATGTGATATTTGCCAAGGGAGTCAAACCAGGGAGGGATTTGGGCTCTATTTGTTATTTGTATAACATTTAGTATTTATGAGAATTAAAGACTTGCTTTTTAAAGTTTCTTAAATGAGATTCAGAAAAATAAGAGCATAGTTAGTATTAGGGGTTAAAGGTTTCCGGTGTGGTAGTTAGTATGTCTGTTCATTAAAGGAGTGAGGTGATTCCAAGTTGTAAGTCTGGGCCTCCTTTCCCTTCTCTTAAGTGCGTTTATGAACTTTCAGCCTTTTATCTAAGCACCCAGTATAATCACACAGTGGAGAACTACCTTTGCAAGCTTGATGTTGTCTCTGTAGCTCCTGGATACCTGAGCTGCTGATCTTCTGAACGTGGTGACCTTAGGCGTAGTTCAACCCCTAAAAGTAGCTTTTCAGTTTGAATTTCAGAGACGCTTTCCTAGAATTCTTAAGTGGTGCCCATTTCCCATTTTATTAATCTTTTTAGCGTTTGTGTGTCTGATACCATCATGTATTTCAGATTGTTCTGTATGAGCCAGGGCTGAGGAGATACCTACATAGAGGCGGTCTTTCTTTCTACCTATCGGTCTTCTCAGCTTCATCTCTTGCATTCCCAGTCTTCCTTTCGCTCCCTCTCAGTCTTCTCCATATTCCCCTTTGTATTTTGTTTATATTGTGTGTGGAAAAATATAGAACGTGAGATTCACAGTAGATGGGAATTGATTCTTGTTACTTACTTCTATTCAGTGATAAGAGGTGAAACATATTGCCTTTCTTGGATGATTGCTTTATATTACTTTGAAGTCCAGCAGACTTGGGTTTGAGAACTGATTTACAACATTAGTGTATACAGTGTGGGGGAAAAATGCAGTATCAGGATATAGCAGCAAGGAAAAGTGCTAATCTTTTCATAGGTGTCAGGAATGATCACTGTTAATAGTTCCTTTGTCCTTTTTAACTGCCATGTGTATATACTTGTAGTTAGTATACATGGCAGGTACGGTAGCCGCAAGCTTCAGTAGATCAGGACGTGCAAGCATATTCATTTTAATCTTACTCTTCTCGTTACTATAAATTCTTTATTTCCATTCCTTTGTATTTCTGTATTGATGTAAGAATGCTGTGCTGTACCCTTGTTTTTCTTGTTTTGTTTTTGTTAATTTTCACCTGAGTAGCACAAGATTAAAGGTGTGCCGGACACCCCCCCCTCCCCCGTTCTCAAGTTGTTTTTGGTGTTGGCTGTGCAGCTCTGCAAGTCGTTCTGATCCATGGCCCTAAGACTGAAATTGCCATTACTCTCTCCCATCAATCTTTGAACTTAAAAGTATTTCTGTGCAGTCAAACAATCCGTTTTATCCTACGAATTTGTGTAGGAATAACCTCTACCAGTCCTTTCTTAGGGTTCTGTGTTGCTTTTACAAGAGTCTCTCCAAAGTATCTCCAGCCTCAAAACGCCACCCACTTTTTTATACAGGCTTTCTTAGACTTTCTGTACTTCAGGACCCGTGGCTCTTGGTGGAGTTGTTTAAGTTACGCTGAGTAGTGAGTACATTTGCATAGGCATTGCTTTATTTTCTCTGATTTTAGGGCTGTGGAAAAGGTATTTCCATGTCTTTGTACTTGAATCACATTGAAATAAAAACAGTGTTCTCTAAAAGGGAATTTAGACATTCTTTTGCATATGAAAACGGCATTTTGAAAACAGTCATTTAAACACATCACTATGAAACTCTTCAGTAATTTTCACCACGATATTTGATGTGTTGGAATGATTGTATTATTTTATTTTGTGTGTATGGCTGTTTTGCAGCATGTATGACTTATTTATTTATTTGTTATTTTAGATACAGGGATGAGTGGAAACTAAAGACAATAAGATTTAAGCAAATAACTTGAGTAAGAGCAGCAAAGAATGACCTTTATGCCCTGGTCAAAGTAGAGTTCAGAGAACTTTGTAGTCTGATCAAAACAGGAAAGGAGCTGTATTTTGCCTCTTGCATTTTTCCCTGTATTTTCACCCATTTCACCAATTTATTTACCAGTTTAAACTTTAGACCAGGTGTGGTGGCTCACATCTATAATCCCACAGCTCAGGATGCCAAGGTAGGAAGGTTGCTGTGAATTTGAGGCCAGTTAAGCTTCAGAGTTGAGACCCTGTCTCAGAAAGAAACAACTTTGTGATCTGCATGTTTATGAATTTGTCATTTGGGAGATTTTTTTTTTTTTTATTTGCTATACTAGCACTGTGGTGATTTTATTTATTTAAACTGAAGGATTCCTTAGGGCAGCCGGTTCTCAACCTGTGGGTCTTGACTGCTTTGTGTGTGTGTGGTGGGGGATCAAATGATCCTTTCACAGGGATCGCCTAAGACTATCTGCATATTAGATACTTACACTATGATTCATGACAGTAGCAAAATTACAGTTAGTGAAGTAGCAACAAAATAGTGTTATGGTTGGAGGGTCACCACAACATGAGGAACTGAATTAAAGGTCTCAGCTTTAGGAAGGTTGAGAACCACTGCCCTAGGCACGGATTTGAAATGTCACTATTATCTTTGATGGATTTTTTAAACCTCACACTCATATTTCTGATCCAGTAATTCTATTGTGAACCTGGAAGTTTTCATTCTCTAACAAGCTGCAAAGATGATGCTAATACTGGTTATTGCGTAAAAGCACATTGAGAACCACTGCAACACAGTATTGACCTCCTCATCTGTGGCACAGCCAAGTCTGTGTACGTTCAGTGAACACACTTGAGTAGCTTTGAAACTCTGGTGCCAGCGATGGTCATTTAACATAGTACTGTCTTTCTTTATAGATTGGAGCCTACGATCAACAAATATGGGAAAAGTCTGTTGAACAAAGGGAAATCAAGGTAACAACTATTGTGTTTATTCTAAAACTGCTTTATAAATTGTCAGTCACTTTGCCATTCTATTTATTTATACTATGTTAGTTAATATCTATTTCATCTAAACTTTTAAGAGATAGACCTGTGATCTCATAGTCTTATCTTTTATTTTCTCTCTTACTTCTCAGCATCTTCCCTTCTTTTTAAATGTAATTTCTAATGACCACTTTTCTTGCCAGCTTTCCCCCTTTCACTTGTCACCTTATCCTTCAGTTTGCTTTTCCTCCCTTTGATGCTGTCATTGCTCTGTACAGTTTATTAAGCTGGTAAGTGTTCAGGGTGTTTTCCACCCTAGTGATGCTGTGCAAACGATGCTCTGCTTAATAGAAACCTGCTTTGTGGTGCTACTAACGGAGTGACGTGGGCACAAAAAGAGTTGCTGAATTTTAAGGGATTTAGGAAAATAAAATATTAATTCAAATGCTTTTACAGTTGGCATTGTTCTCTTGAACGTGTGATCACCTGTCTTATTCTGATAGGAAATTCTCATAGGCTATCTTGCTAGCATGAAAAACAGTTTTAAAACTAAATTTGTTGTTTCTCAGCATTCTTTGTTAATGAAATTTATATAGTTTTCATTTGTGTAGATACTAATCAGTATGTGTTTGCACGAGCTGAATTTAATTTGGGCCTAGAGAATATTACTGTCTTCACTTGCCATTTTCAATTTAATGTAAAAATATTTATGTTAGGTCAAAAAATGATGTGTATAGTTCCTTAAAATCCTGCTGGAAAGATTTTCACTGTTCAGGCAATATTATCTATGAAAGAGAAAATAATACTTTGATATTTAATAATTGTAATCTTTAAAGTTTTTTTTTTTTATAAAAAATTAATACATTTAGCGATGTTCTGGCATGTGTTAAAAATAGGATTCAAGGTCAGGAGGACAGAAAGGTGAATAAGCTGTGGTTTTTAAAGTCGGGTATGTTATTCGATGAAGAGATAGGCACACACGCTCAGCCTCTACAGGGTAATGTAGGAAGATGTATGAGGAGGTTATGGGATGTTTCAGAGACAGAACAGCTTGTGAAAGGCATCTGACTCGTTCTGGACAGTCAAATGGGGAAGACACAGCTGACAGATGAAGGGCATATGAAATATACAGGGAAGGAGGGAGGGAGGGAGGGAGACCAAGTAAGGAACCCTCGAGGATTTGACTCGGCAGTTGGACCGAGAAAGGTGATGAAGGTGCTTAACGGTAAAACAGAAAGAAAAATGAAAGCCAGCGTAGGAAGGCTTTGACACCTAACCCAAGGGTGTAGAACAGTTGGGAAGACACTGAAGGGCTGTAAGCAGAGAATTAAAGTCACATTTCTATACATTCCTTCAGGCAGTGATAAGTATGATAGGGAATATTGGAAGAGAGATTTAAAGCTGTTTTAGAAACCAGGCAGCGGTGGGGCACGCCTTTATTCCCAGCACTTGGGAGGCAGGTGGATCTCTGAGTTTGAGGCTAGCCTGGTCTGCAGAGAGAGTCTCAGGGCACCCAGGGCCACACAGAGAAACCATGTCTTGAACCCGCCCACCCTCACCCTCAAATTGTTTTAGAAATAGCCAGGTAGTTCTTGGGAGTCCTGAGTATGTAACATTTGGGTGTACATAGGTATGTATATGTTGTATATATATTAAGTATTATGTTTATAAATTAAGTATTACACGAATTTGATAGATAGAGTCTATAAGTAAGAGAATTTCATTGAATGATGAAAGAAAATGACCAAGCACAGAACGTTGAGAAGTATCAGTATTTAATGAGTATGTAAAGAAAGAAGGAAAAATAGGACTCTATTGGTAAGCAGTCTGGTGATGTGTCAAAAAGTTCTGGAGAGATAGATAGATGGCTAAGCACTTAAGAGATCTGGCTGCTCCTCCAGAGGCTTGTGATTCCCAGCACCCTCCAGCTCCAGGTATTCGACACCTTCTTTGGGTTTTTATAGACAGGCATTGCATGTACATGGTGCACAGACATACATGCAGACGGAACACCCATATATACAAAATTAAAATAAGTACTACACCCAAAAACGAGGAGGAGGAGGAAGGGGAAGAAGAGGAAGAAGAGCTGGACTAAGCAAATGAATAAATGCAGATCCTCAGTCTAGAAAATAGAATGTTTCAAAACAAAACAAAAGAAAGCAAAAGTTAGGAGAAGGTTGTGGAGAAAATAGAACCTTGTTGTACACTACTGTAGCAATGTAAATTAATATAGCCAGTACAGAAAACTAAAAATAAACTGTTAATCCAACTGTTCTCTGCACGGTTATAAATCCAGAGGAAATAAGGTCAATATATCAAGGCAATAGTCAAGTGTACGTTCTCATAATTGCACTGTTCACAGTAACTAGGAAATAGAAATCTAAGTCTCCAACAATTAGTGATGGTTCACCTCTACAGTGAAATACTTATTCCAGAAGACAAAATTAAATCTTACCATTTGTAAGTATGAATTGAATTGTAGCTAGTCTCAGTTGCTATGGTGAAGCACCATGACTAAAGTAACTTATAAAAGGAATCATTTAATTGGGGGCTTGTTTACAGTTTCAGAGGGTTAGCTCATAATCATCATGGCAGGAAGCATGGACAGCAGGCAGGCAGGCAGGCAGGCAGGCAGTCATGGTGTTGGAGCAGTAGCTGAGAGCTTATATCCTGATCCAATGGTAGCAGGCAGAGAGAGAGGAGATTAGGCCTAGCTTGGGCTTTTGAAACCTCAAAGCCCATCCCAGTGACACACTTCCAACAAGGCCACATCTTCTCCAACAAGTCACATCACCAAATCCTTCCCAAACAGTTCCACTAATGGGCGGAGGGGGAGGGGATACCAAACATTCAAATATATGAGCCTATGGGGGCATTCTCATTCAAACCACCAGAGAGAGCATTATGTCAAGGGAAATAGGCAGGCCACAGAAAGACAAAAACTGCACAGGTTCATCAGCTATGAATCTAAAATGTTGATTGCCTGGAAGTTGAAAGTACGGTTGTGATATTAGAGGGTGGGCAGGAAGAGATAAGGAAAATAAATTGAAGTTCAGTATATTACTGCACTTTATTTTGACTATAAATCACAACAATGCACAGTATATTTTAAAAATCTAGATGAAAGGATTTGAATATTCTCATCATAAATAAATGACAAGCCTGTGAGGAGACAGAAATGTTTACCATGATTTAAGTATTATGCAATGCAAGCATGAAAACATCACACCACACAGGGCCCCATAGCTATGTACAGTTTTTGTGTGCCGCAAACAAAAGACCCATTGCAACAAAAGTTAACGCAGAATTTTTTTCTCTTGGTATTTAGCAAGCTTTGGAAGCCTCCACAGAGTTTCTAAAGTCATTTGTGGAGGCATGTAAGGGACTAGAAGTGAGACTGGTATTAGCGTCGTTGATAGAATATAAATGTAACAGCAGCTCTATACCCAGGACGACCCGCACACTGAACAGAAGCAGGTTGTAATCCTACTCGGCCTTACTCAGTTTTGATCTCATTATCCTCGTACGTGGAGCTTAAAAAAAGTACAAAACTTCCTGCACCAGAGTCATTACATTGTGGGCAAGATACTGTCAGTTTCGTACTCGAGAATGCCTTTGGTTCTTGGGGACTAATTTACATTTGTACTCCCTCTTTTTTATTGTTCATGAATGAGTTCTTCATGCTGCTTTTTTCAGAACCTAGGTTTCAGTCCGCTTTCTTCTCAGTCTCTCACATGCCAGGCAGCCACTCTACAGCCCTGAGCCCCCAGCTTACAGCATTCCAACTCTTTTGTAGCATTCCACCTCTTTGAAGGCCCGTGTTTACAGTCAGCTTGCAAAGCTGTGCTACTTTATATAAATGTAGCATAGTCAAAATCAATTTAAAACTTTCTGCTTTATAATGTTCACTTAATTAGAACCATGTTTTATGAATGCTCAAACTTTGGTGATAGTATCTATCATTTTTGTGGCTAAAATTAGTAATTCTTTGGTGAAAGTTTTTGATTAAAGAACCCTTTACATATTATAGGCTACTTTAAAGTGGATTTTATTTTTCCCTCCCTTCCTCCCTCTCTCCTTTCCTCCTTCGCCTTCCTTCCTTCCATCTTTTTTTCTTTCTTTCCTTCTTATTTTTGAGACATGGTCTCACTGTATATCCCTGCTTGGCCTGTAACTCACTATGTAGACCAGGCTGGCCTCATACTCACAGAAAACCACCTGCCTCCAATTGTTGGGATTAAAAGTGTGCCACCATATAGGCTCAAGGTGAACTTTTTGTTTTTATTTTTTTACTGTAACTGACATTTGTAGAGTGGCTCTACTATATAGTTCAAAATCACATTGTAAGATGTAAACTAGGAGATGAATCACACATATAGAAAGATAAGAATGGTCATGTGGGGCAAAAAGAGAACTTACTGCTTCTCTTATAAGGACTTTTAGTTCTTAAAATGATACTGATAAAATTGTAGGTGTACAACAGTAAACGATGCTTCAGATTGACAGTATTATTACCAAATTGGTAAAGAAATAATTATAAAAGAACTAAATGAAAATTCTTTATACTAGTAAAGATAAAAATCCCTTTATAATTTGTACAAATGAAACTTGTGCATTATTATTGAAGTTGTATTTGATGTGGAGCTTTGGAATCACTGTTCCAGTGTGGAAAATGTTGAGTATATGTATAATCTCTCAACTGTTCTACAGTAACATTAAAATGAAAGCGAAGTATGGCTGCAGTTCATTCTCATTATTACCGGCACTTTCTTTCTAGATAGTCACCAAGAAGACTGAGTGTGTGAATACTGAGCCATTGCTGCTAGGAGGCCTTATGGGCCTTTGGTCTCCACAGCGTTACTTAGCTGGTCAGCACATACTGTTATGTATGTTTCTCTTAAAGACACCACTTACTTAGCTGATCATGGCGTCTCACTCCTGTAATTCCAGCACTAGGATTACTGAAGACAAGAGGATCAAGAACTCAGGGCTAGCCTGGGTTATATAGCAAATCAGGGCCAGCCTGGGAACATGAGAACCTGTCTACAAGCAGATGCTTTATTTAATGTATATCACTGATTTCCTTAATGGCACCTATAACTCATACCTAAACATAGGTAATCTGACACATTTTCTGTAGAAGGCACACCACAGCCTCCTTGGCAACATTCCAAACATTCTATAACACTGAAACCTTGTTCTCGGACCCTTTTACACAACAGACTTGGCAACAAACACAAGAATGTGAAAAGCAACACTAAGTAGTCTGTAAGAGAGACAGTTGTCACAGCAGTGCGGACTGAGACAAGAAGAGAGTGCTGCTCTGTACAGTCTCAGTTGGGAATAGGTGTTAGGTGATTTTAAAAACTTGTGAGTTTTTGTTTTTGCTTCTTGTTGTTGCCACTTTGCACATGTCATATGAGGGAAAAACACAAAGAATATATATTTGAGAATATAAACAGCAATGAATTAATTTGCAGTTACAGAATTTGACAACATGAGGATCAGCGGTACACAAAATACTGTTGTTGTTAACTCACAACCTTTCTCCTTTGTTTTGTATCTTTGGGTAGTTTACAACTTGAAATGGACAGAGCATATGAATTGTTCAAAAGCTAATTTCATCTTGACTCAGGGTATATTTTTGGTTTAGACATTTCAGTTAACTCTAACTTTTTGTCCTCTGCTTGTTTCATATGCAAACAGTCCTTAACCTTCAGTGGTTATTGTCATTTGGTGGGATCAGAGGAGGACTGCTGTACAATCGCTGCCATAATTGAATGAATAAGTTAACAATCCTTTTAAACCCTTGTGTCATCTCTTAGCTCTTGGTTCCTAGTCTAAACTTGTCCAGTTCTTAACATATTAGTGTAATTTACTTTCCCAGTTTTGTTCTCCCTACTAATTTTGACCTCCAATCCTACTCTGCAGTGATAGTAGAAATTTTGGGTTAATTAAAATCCAGTAATCTCAATTTTAAATTAATTCAATTTGTGACACCTATTTTCCCCGCCCCCTGTTCCTGATCTAAGTTCCGAAGGGACGAGGTGACATTGCGAGCTGGTCCGTGGTTGCCCGTCTTGAGATGTGCGTCATCCTTTTAGGGTTCTCCTGGTACCCTACATGCTAGCATCTACCAAGAAATTTTCATCCCTGACTTATCCTCAGAATACCTTCAGCATCACATGTGAGACCGCTCTCCTCACTCAGCCTCACTGCATTCTGAGTGGGGTCTGAGGCCAATTGTCTCCTAGGTCATAGGCTTCATGCCCACATTTGCTTGGTATATGACAATCTTTGTATTGGAAGTTTACCGTCTAATAAACAGGCTTTGCATGTTTTACATGTCCTTAAACACTCCTTTTGGAAAATAATAACAATTATTAGAATGCTGTAATTGTGTTCCGTTTGTAACAAATCTTTTAACATATCTTTTCACTTAATATACTGCTTAAAGATTTTGTTTTAAAATGGAAATCCTTATAAGTTCGTTCTCTTTTTGCTATTTAGGATTTAGACTATATATATATATATATGTATATATATATAGAATTTCAATACTACTTTTAATATATTACAGGGACTAAGGAATAAACCAAAGAAAACGGCACATGTGAAACCAGACCTCATAGATGTTGATCTTGTGAGAGGTGAGTCCTGGATAAGTGAGTGTGTAATGGGAACGATGAATGAACAAAATGGAAAAGACAAAGCGACAACCACCGAAAAACCAGGGTCACATTTGGTAGTCCCGCCTGGCTAACTCAGCTCTGTAGATCATGCTGACCTTAACTGCATCAGGAGCCACCCATCTCTGCCTCAGTGCTGGAAGTGAAGCTACACGTGTGCGTGTGAGGCTGGGGGCTGACCTCAGGAGTCGTCAGGACTGCTTTCCACTATTTACTGAGGCAGTGTCTCTCCCTTAGGCTAGAACTTGCTGACCTGGCTTATTTGCCCCCAGAATCCGCCATGTCTGGCTTCGGAGCCGGGGTTACAGGTCGGCCGCTCACCACCAGGTTTTATGTGGGTGCCGGCATCTGAGCTCCAGTCCTTGCTTTACTCAGTGAGCCAGCTCCCACCTTATTACTTAGCATTCTAATGGATTACAGAAGTCTCATTTTCATGAATATATGAGGAAATCCTGTTATTTCTGCCGATAATCTTTTTCAAGGTGTCTTTCGGGTATGGTATTTGAATGAGTAAGATTGCTTTTGAAAATGACTGCTATCCCCATTAGATATTTCCTACTCATAGAACAGAATAAAATGATGTACCATTTGTTGTTTTTCAGACATTGAATTATTTCTGAAGGATAGTTAAAGAATATCTCGTAGAGTTTGCCCTTATATTTTACCTTTTTCCTCAGGATCTGCATTTGCTAAGGCAAAGCCTGAAAGTCCTTGGACTTCTCTGACTAGAAAAGGGATTGTTCGAGTTTTATTTTTTCCCTTTTTCTTCCGGTGGTGGTTACAAGTAACATCGAAGGTCATCTTTTCCTGGCTTCTTGTCCTCTATCTTCTTCAAGGTATAAAGTAATGGAATTGTGTGTGTTTTTAACTTCCAGGATATTGCATTTCCATAATTATCAAGGCTTGTTCTAAACATGTGCTAACTGTTATTGTGTATGGAGTGACTGTCATGTGTGACTGTGCTCCATGCAAACTACTTAGATACTAAAAATGTTTGAGGGCTGCTGAAATGGCTCAGCAGTTAATGGGGCTTGCTGCTAACTCTGACAACCTGAGTTAGATCCCCGGGATTTGTGTGGTGGCATAGCAGAGGGAGCGAACCACAACCAGAAGTTGTCCTCTGACCCCACAAGCACTCCATGTAGGGAGTGGGGGGGGGTTAATTAGATAGAATCTTGTGCACCCACAGCACATAGGTACACTTGTCTAGGATATGCTGACATATCCTTAGCTTTAGCTTTCTGAGTGTTAAGATTATAACTGGAAGCATCATGCCTGGCACATCCTTTATTTATTTACTTACTATTTTTAATACACTTCTGCAAGTTAATTTTCCTGCATAAAGTATGGTTTATGTTTCTGCGTCTTGTACTGTGCCTGTGATTTGAGCTACCCTTATTTTATATTAAACTTCTGTTTATGCCACATGTTCTGTAATAACCCAGAGGAGTGGAAGGGCTGGTACTGTGCCTAACTATATAAATGGGCCCCTGACAACCCCGAGGCTCTCAGACCTCACGTCTCCCATGAAGAGTGTCACACAACAACGGAGTCACCAAGAGCTCCACAGCCACAAGTCTGCCGTGTCCCCCAGCGTTCTACTACAGGCTCTCTGTTAAGATGCGTTGTAGCGTTTCTAAAATCTCAGCAGCCGTTACCTAGGTCTTGATTTTTAAAAATGATTTATTTTTATGAGTACGATATTTTCCTTGCATATCTGTGCCCTGCGCGCATGCCTGGTGCCTCAGAGGCCAGAAGACGGTGTTGGATTCCCTAGGGCTGGAATTGCAGGTTCTGTAAGTGTCCCTGTGGGTGCTATGGCTTGAACCTAAGTGTCCTGCAGGGAACAGCAAGTGCTGTGATTAGAAAAAAGGAGCAAAGGCCCTGTATTATTTCCACTATTATTATGCCTTGAAAACAGTTGGGTACTCCTTGTCCAAAGATTGCACTTGGCTGGATCTGGAAGCCAGATAATGTCTTCACTTTTGCCGTAGACTTGGCTTCTCCTTGATGCTCCCATTTTTTTCTTCTCTCATACAATACAACCTGACCCCCCCTTTCCCCTCCCCTCACTCCTCCCAGTTCCCACATCTCCCCTCTCCTTCAGATCTAACCCCTGACCCCCAACAAATCCCCCACCCCACTTCTTCCTAGAAAAGAACAGTCCTCCCAGGGTTACCACTCGCAAGATAGAACAAGGCTGGGCACTACTCCCTACATGAGGGTGGATTAGCCAGCCAGCAGGAGCAAGGGCCCTAAGGGCAGGTAAAAGGGCCAGAGACTCCCCCACTCCAGCCTGTAGGAGCTCTGTAAGAACACCAAGCCAGACAACTGTAAGATACATTTAGGGGACCCTGCAGGTTCCACATCTGCCTCTTCAGTCTCTGTGGGTCCCTAAGAGTGCTGTCAGTTGACACTGTAGGGCTTGTTCTCCTGGTGTTCCAGGCCCCTCTGGTCTCCGCAGTCCCTCCTCCCCCTCTTCAGAGGGGTTCCCCAAGTTCTGCAGTATGTTTGGCTCTGCATCTGCTCCCATCAGCTGCTGAAGGGGCCTTTCTGATGAGGCCTGAGCTAGGTGCCTCTTTAGGGATGCTCCTGTTCTGAAGTTGGGATTTTCTGGGTAATAGCTGTGGGGACCCCTCCATAATTCCTTGTTATTTTATATTTCATAAGCCTTTGTATTATGACCTAAGGAGTAGAATTTTTTCAAGTGCCAGGTTTTATTTCTAAAGAAAATTTTGATTGATGCAGATGTGGTGTTTCTAGTCCTAGGCAGGGTGTGGATTGTCATGAATTCCAGGATAGCCTGGGCTATGTAGTCAGTTCCTACTGAGATGGGCTACTGAGTGAGACTTGGTCTCAACAACAAAAATAACAACAATGAAAAATGGAAAAGGAAGGAAGAGGGAGAAATTCTTGATCTCTAAAAAAGCCATAGAAATATCTTTTAAAAAACAAAAGCCTCCTGTGCCTAGAGTTTCTACTATTTTGGCAGATTATGATTGCATCTATGCCTGAAGTAGAAATTATGAGCCTACTTTAGGACATAAACCTGTAGAAAGAGTCTGTGTCCAGAAAGTCTAAGGGATGCTGGGGAGGGGATAACAAGCCTTCTTCTGTATGTTGTAATACTTAGCATAGATGAGTCGTCGGAGGTGTTTCACCATCTTAAGTAACTGGACTGGAGATGTAGCTTGGGTGGCGGAAGCCGAGCTCGCACAAAGCCCTGGGCTAGATCCCAGCACCACATGAACAGGGCCCAACAGTGCGTCCCTGCAGTCCCACTGCTCGGCAAGCAGGGGTGGCAGACTTAGAAGTTCAAGGCCATCCTCATCTGCTTACTAAGTTCCTATCTGGCCCGAGATGCCTGAAGCCCTGTTCCAGGGGGCAAAAACTTGAGTACTAACAAGCCTTTTGTAGCCTTATTAGACAGACTAAAAGACTTCCTTATGGGTAACAGAATAATGTTTGTAAAATCAGTGTGATTTTGTGGTTGTTGTTGTTTTTGTATTTCGTGACAAGGTTTCTGTGTTGTAACTCTGGCTGTCCTGGAACTAACTCACAGAGATCCACCTGCATCTGCCTCCCGAGTGCTCAGATAAAAGGTGTGTACCACCATACCCGGCAACATAGAGAAACATTTTAAATTAAGGAAAAGAATTTAGTTAGCAGTATTATAAGAACAGTTTTTAAAGGTTTGAAAAAATGGCTACAGATCTATAATTAAATGTGTTTTCTCTCCCCATTTGTAGTTGCTGCAATAGTGTTATTCTGTTCCGCTCCTAGCCCGCATAGCATACCTCTTACTGAAGTGACTGGGCCAGTATGGCTGATGCTGCTCTTGGGAACTGTGCATTGCCAGATTGTTTCAACAAGAACACCTAAACCTCCTCTAAGCACAGGCGGTAAAAGAAGAAGGTACTGCTTGTTAAAAAGTGATCTTTTTGGAAATATCAGTTATTTGAATATGGGATTTTTTCGAAGGTTTACTTTTATTATTTTATTTGTGTGCTCCTGGGTGCCTGCCTGCCTGCTTGCCTGTGTAACCTGCCCATCTCTGCAGGTGCCCAGAGACCAGAAAAGGCATCAGATTCCCTGGAGGTGGAGTCACGGGTGGTTGTGAACTGCTAGATATTAATGGGTGCTGGGAACTGAATCTAGATCCTTTTTAAGAGCAGCAAGTGCTTTAAGCTACTGAACTCCCTAGCCCCCGGGACTATTTGTAACTGCTTTTTTGAGTATAATGTTATGTTACAAAGTTGCTTTCAGATAAAACCCTAAACTCCAGAACCAGTTAGCAGATGATCAGTTTATTGTTTATGTTTAAAGTCCACTTTGTACCATATATCTTTGGGTTTTTGTTCTTGCTGTAATAATTTTTGTTTCTTTGTTTTTCTTGAAATTCCTTTCTAATCAGCAGCACCAATATAGGAAAATAGATGTTTGCTGGAGGAATAAATTAAGTTCTACTACTTAGGATGATCTTGTGTTTCTAAGATTCTTTGGCAAAAATAGAGGCAGTTAAAAAAGTCTGTTTAGAAATTTAAAAATGGCCGTTCAAAGCTGTTTAATACTGGTGTGTACATTGAGTACCAGTGTGAGTGTGAGCAAGGGGCAACATCCTTGTACAAGAAATTGAACTTGAATATGCACCGTAATACTGGTTTAAAGTCTATCCAGTACATTTGGTTCTTACTGTGTATTGATAAGCTCCCATGTTTGTTGTGTACATTTTTGAATGTGCTACTGAGAAAATGGTTGTTAAAATTTTAAACTACCTTCCACTCTTAATCTTTTCTGATGAAGGAAATTAAGAAAAGCGGCCCATTTGGAAGTACACAGGGAAGGAGACGGTTCTAGCACCACAGATAACACCCAGGAGGGAGCGGTACAGAGCCATGGCGCAGGCGCCTCTTACAGCGTCGGCACTGTCTTCAGAGATCTCTGGCACGCTGCTTTCTTTCTATCAGGGTTTGTATTTATTCAAGACTTCATATGACATATTTCACTCGAGGTCATGAATAGCAGTGACTTTCAATTTACGGCCTTATTACAGATTTTATTTTGATAATTAGAGTGTTATAGTTTAAGGAGAAAGAGCATAAATGCTGGGGTTTTGTGTAAGTGCGTGGGAGTCAGTACATACTAGCAAAGTATAATAGCAAAGTGTGAAGATTTCTTGATTTTGGTTTATTTCTCTTACTCATTATGTAGTATATTTAGTATATCATATTTCATTATTTTATCAGTATTTTAGGTCAGAATTTCCTCTATCACACCATGTGACTTGTCTTGCTTTTTCTTCCACATCTACCTCAATTTCCTAAAATTATTTTACATAAGCACCGTGAGTTAAATGAATAAACTATGCACTACAGTCTAAAGTTCTCCATGTGTTCAGACAGTTACGATACTGGTTTACATATGGCAGCACAAATTAGAAAACTGGTTAAAAAGCTGTGGGTTAACATTGCACGTGTTTGAAGGGCGTCAGTCAAGAAAGAGATATTGCAGATACTGTTTTCTATCGCTTTGCTAACAGCTTCACTAGCTTTTGTTAGCTACTTCACAAACCCTTCATCAGTTTGTATTTGTGCTGTTATGATAAAGTTTATCATGCATAAAGCAAATGTTTCCTGTGTTTATTTCTACAGTTTATAGTTTTTTAGGAATGATTTTCTCAATCATTTTACTCCAATTGTCTGTTGTTCCCAGAACATGATTTGTTTTTATTTCTGTTTTTTAACTAGGACTCTATTCTGTCTCATTTCGATTGTTTCATTTATTTTAACGTTTATTTAATGTTTGTTTATTTTCTTTCATAAGATGCAAAAGTTAATTACTGAAAAGTCAGTTTATTAAGTATTTCTCAAGACTTTGAGATGAGTGATTTTAAATAGCAAAATAGATATATTTAGCTTTTGGGGAATCATTTAGTTGTTTGACTTCTGTAGTTGATATTGTTATATTCTTATACTACGGACAGCATTTAGATTGGTTTCTTAAGAAATTTAGCTGTTTTTTTCACCTACATGAGACCTAGACTTCAGTTTTCCGTCTGTTGGTTAATAGCGTGAAAATAACCGGGACACTGTAGTGTCCCACCCCGTCTGACTCTGCTTAATTATGACAACTGTACACCGAAGTAGTTTACAAGCATGAACCACTTTCAGCCGCCTCCTTTAGGTCTTGGTTTGCAGCATCTGAATGAGACTATTTTAAATATTAGGTACAAACAGATCCTGGGAGGAATGTTAATTTTAGAAATCCTGTGCTGAGTTCTGAAATCTTAGTGCCCTGTTCTTTGGAGCTTTGATAAATGACTAGAGGCTTAGCACCGAAATAGCAACTGAGACTTAAAACCATTTCTGGTGACAAGTTGAAAAGCTTGGCTACTTGTGTTTAGGGATCTGAATTAATGTGACTGACGGAAGAGTAGATACAAACCACACAGTGATGTTTGGTGTGTGTTCCGGGTTTCTAGAGGTTAGAATGAAAAGCTACTTATAAGTCTTACATTATTATGTCTAATATATTTCATTCTTAAAATAAAACAATTTAAACTCATCCAAGTGCCAATTAAAAGTATAGAAATTAGCCGGGCAGTGGTGGCACACACCTTTAATCCCAGCACTCAGGTGGCAGAGGCAGG
Organism: Cricetomys ansorgei; assembly: GCA_026225945.1. Lineage (NCBI taxonomy): Eukaryota > Metazoa > Chordata > Mammalia > Rodentia > Nesomyidae > Cricetomys > Cricetomys ansorgei. The sequence continues at coordinate 1,531,712 of JAMJFZ010004075.1, forward strand.
TGGATCTCTGTGAGTTTGAGGCCAGCCTGGTCTCCAGAGTGAGTTCCAGGACAGCCAGAGTTACAACAGAAAGACCCTGTCTTGAAAAAGAAAAATAAATGATATATATGCAGATTCCTAAGTTTTAGTACTTTAATTCCGTGAATTGTTTCCATTGGGAATATAGCTTCTGGTGAAGAGGTTACAAAGGAAAAGTTAGATTTTGAGTTTGAATTTCTTCAACTCTATGCCTGTTCAAAATTCCAGTAAATCTTGAATTTCCTTTCATGGCCTTTAAGATCAGGTTACTAAGAAGCATACCAACAAATAGAAATTATGCTCTTGTTTTTAAGTGAGAGATTAACTTTATATAAATAGATTTGGTGAAAAAAAAAAAACAGTTACCAGAGTGAAACTTAGATGGCATGTTAGTTAATAAGCTAGATTAGCCTACCGTTAGGGTTTCTGTCTGGGTCTGGTGGTGTTACTCGGTGGGAGAGCACTTGTCTGGAACATGGACAAGAACCTGGGTTGGATGTCTAGCACTGCAGGGGTGAGTGTGTATGTGGAGATTTGCACCTCTATTGTTTATTTATGGAACTAAATATACCTACCTCATCAGTTCAGCCCCACCAGAAATTTTCAGTACAGGCATTAAAATTTGACCTTTTCTGAATGTAGTTAAAGTAGTTGAGTCATTTATACTTCAGCCAGGATACTCAGCTGCCCCCTACCGACAAGAAAAGAAGAGGTTTACTCGTTAGTCTATCCTAGACTTTTAAGAATATTGATGGGCATAGCTAGATAGCTCATTAAACTTGTGAAAACACTCTATTTTAGACTGGGACTGCTCTTAAAAGTTGTGCTAACTGTTGGGCTAAAGTTTTCAATATGAAAAATGTAATAGTTTTATGATTTATTTATACTGTAACCTCTTATTTAGCCAAGAAAGTAAGAGTGTTAAACTCCTGTATTTTTAAGGTTCTTTTCTCCCCAGTAGCTTTGACAAAGAACTTCTTCATCATGAGCACCAATCACAATGTCTCATCATCTAAAAATTAAAGAGGTAGGGCTGTGAACCCTGGCTTCAACAGTTAGATTATGCATTAGATTATGCATTTTTTACCTGTAGATTTTTTTTAATATTCAAAACCCAGTTCATAGAATAACTTTTTATTAAAACCATATTTATTACATTCTTGTCAGACTAGGCAGTGAGGTAAGAGTGTGAGACAGGGAGGAGTGGGAAGAGGCTCTTACCAAGAAACATTGTATGAAACTCAAATTATTAGTGAAAGTTATTTTAAAAGAGTAGAACTACTATGTGATCCAGCTGTAGCACTCCTGGGCATATTCCCAGAGGACCCAGCAGCGTCCAGCAGCAGCACCTGGGCGTCCGCGCTTGCAGCTGCACTCTTCACCGTGGCGGGAATGGGATGGCCAGGGTGTCTGTCAGCGGGAGTGCAGAACGGAAATGTGGCATACACAGTGGAATTTTACTTGGCTGTTAAGAAAAAAATGAAATGAGGAAAATAGATGGAAATACTTTTTTTTAGCTGGCATTTTGCTTCAAGGTGAAGCCTTCTCTTGTTTACCCAGGAATTTGTTTTGCTCCCACTTCGTCATGTATTTGAGCAGTTTCCTTTTCTTCTTAACAAGTCCTGTTGTTTTTGAGCACTAACTTATATCTAACATACCAAATGTTCAGGTTCAGCTCACGGATCCGCTGCTCTAGGCCCGAAATCAGCCATGTCTTCATGGAGAATGGTATTTAGAAACCAAAATCTGGGTGCAAGGTGAATGAGGTGTTCAGAGTGGATAAGACATTTTAGGGACGATTATTCAACTCTGAACCTGTATAGATATTGGAATATATGAAACAGATACAGTTCTGTACCTGTTTATACATGTGTGTATCCCTCCTTCCTTTCTCTCTCTCTCTCTTTCTCTCTCTTTCCTTCTTTCCTTCCTTGTGTGCGCTGTCCCTCCCTCCCTCTCTGCCTCTCTTCCTTCCACAGTTTCTCTGTTGTAACTCTGGCTGTCCTGGAACTCACTCTGTAGACCAGGCTGGCTTCGAACTCACAGAGGTTCGCCTGCCTCTGTCTCCCTAGTGCGGGGACCACCCAGCTGCTGGCTCTGAATTTTCAGTGATAGCTCCAAGCCCCTAGCACCACTGAGCATACCTCTTCCCCCTTTAAAGTGTGCGTCGGTGTTTTATCTGCATGTATGTGTACCACTTGCATGCAGTACCGACAGCGGGCAGAAGAGATCATTCAGTCTTCAGAGACTGAAGTTGCAAACACTTCCTGTGGAAGAGCAACAAATGCTCTTACCCACTGAGCCATCCCTCCAGGCCCATTCTTTTTTCCAGTCTGTATCTTCTTCATCAACAGCAGCCCTGACTGGCATTACTCTCAGTGTGTTCACATATACAGTGGATCTTCTGATCCCAGCAGGATGCACGTAGCATTCTGCCTGCCTTTACAGTGTTCCCTAAATTGGCTGCCTTTGGTTGCTACTGGCTTCCTCTGCTGTTCTAATCTTTCAAGTACCAGACTGCCTGTTTCTATTTTTTAGCTGCAAGAACTGTGCTTAAATTTATTGTTTTCAGCCAGGTGGTGGTCGTGCACTCCTTAAATTTCCAGCACTCGGGAGGCAGAGGCAGGTGGATCTCTGTGAGTTCAAGGCCACCCTGGGCTACAGAGTGAGTTTCAAGACAAGCAGGCTACACAGGGAAACTGTGTCTTCAAGAACGAAACAAATAAAAAATTATTTTCTTCTTGCCATTGCAGCTAGTTTTGTGATTCTCTGCATTTGGTTAATAAGAAACATCTCATAGCTTCTAAGGCTTAGTAGCTTGCTGCTCATGTCTCCTCAGTGTCACAGCATTCTGAGGAGAGGCCATTCAAAAATGGAGGAAGCGAGAAGGAGGGCAGGTATTGACAGGTGCTGGAAGGTGCTGTACGGAGTGAGTTCTGCTGTACTTTCCTCCCTGTTTCCATGTGGCTTTTACCCTGACCGTCTTAGAAGAAGCCATTCTGACTGGAAGGTCATCACTGGGCTCCAGTCTAGTTCCCTCCTCTTTCTCCCTTGCCTGCTGGCTTCCCAGACTTGTGCCCTTAGGACTTTGTCTTCTCATGTGTACTTATTCTGACTTCTGTCTGATTCGTGTATCTACCTTCTTGTCTCTTACTTCCTTATCTTTCTCCCCTTCTCATCTCTCCAACGTAATGTGGGTTTATTTGAATTTCAAGGTAGTTCACTTTTTAAAGTCCACACCTGCAGATTGCATCCTGTTAAAAGAGAAGCAAAGGGAACCCCTGCTAACATAATATTCTTCCCTGGGCAGCGAAGGTCGCAAGGTACCCTTGTGCCCTTCCTTGACTTTCCCCTTTAGCTGTCATCTACTTTCTTCCTTTCTCTGCTACTCTTCATCTTTCATCTGAGGCTAGTTTATCTTGAATTTATCTTGGGTGTCACTGGAGATCATACAGAAGGAAAGCATTAGAAGATCGGCCTTCCATGTCTCGTAAGTCTTTGGATATGTGTTCTGAATAGAAAGTGTTGGAACTGTGTATGGCATATGGGAGTACAGCCTGTCTATTTCTGTTAGGAGTTCTGCAGGAGAAGAGCAGGAAGGAGAGGGGTTTCTTTGTATAACACAGAAAGTTTCTATCTTTTGACAAAATTGTTAGAAATTCTAATAGTTTCTGAAAAGAAGGGTGAGTAGTTGGGGTTGCTGTATTGTAGTGTTAGACTCTGTTGCTCACCAAGAGATACAGGGAGGCATGCTTCATATGTTCATTCTCCGCCAGACCTCAACAGAGGGAACCACCGTCATGACAAGCTCCATACTGGACTATGGAACCCTGAGTGTCCCAGCTCCGGTGTTTTTATTGTTACAGAACTCCTCAGGTGTTCTTTTGATAGCACACGCAGATCATTAGCAGTCAAACATCCCCCACATAAATCCAACACATGCAGACAATTCAAAACACCAAGACCTGGGCAATAGTGCACCTCAATAGACCTCATCCAATAAGTGCACGAAACAATCATTTTATACATAACTAAAATAAACTACAGCAATTTCCCTTTCTGTATAAGTCAACCCCCCACCCAAATGCTTTATCTCTACAACACAATTTTAACATTACACCAGCAAAACTATTTACAAGAGGGACAATCAGGATGGTTGCTAATGCACAGGACCAAGTGAAACCAAACATCTATCAAGCTTTTCACAAATGTCTTTGGTCAGCAGAAAAACATTATCAATGTCCAGTTATCTGGAATCCACTCACGATCTTCTGGGCTCCTCCAAAGGGCTTGAGTCACTTCTTCGGCTCTGCCCTCTGCAGCACACTGTATAGCTTATTCTCCAGGCTCTGACTGGCTCCTCTCTTCTGCTGCTGCTGTCCTTGGTGGTTGTCCCATGTTACTGGCATCTTCAGAATGCTGGGATCTTCTGCAGCTGGGCTGCACTTTCACCAATAGCCTCTTCTGGGCTCTTTTCATAGTGCTAAGCCTCAGCTTCTTTACATGACCTGTTCAGTCTGGGCCTTGAACTGCTACTGAGGCTTCACTTTTACCAATGGCCTCTCATAGTGCCAAACTTCAACTGCTCTCCAAAGACCCCCAACATGCCTTCAAAACCAGTCCACCCTGGTGACTCTTACAAGTACCAAGTTCAGCTACGAGCACAAGATACAACCTTGACCAGTTCTGGAAGACAGTTTCTGTGTGCTGACCCTGAAGAAACACCAAATTTTAAGAGTCTAGTTTGCTGGAAAAATAACTGGTAAGCTTGTCTGCAGGAAAGGGTCTCTCATGAGATCTAGTTCTCATCACCATAGCAGATGTGTTTTGTCAGGACTACCTCCCCTTACCAGTATCTGGACAGGCTTGTAGAAAATGAAACAAAACAGAATCTGTGAGGTCTGGAGTTTCTTTTTCTTCTTGTCTGTCTCCAGGTTGGATTAGCTGGTGTGATGTTGTGCCCTGTGATGTGCGGTGTAAAACCCTACCAGACCTCAACAGAGGGAACCACCATCCTGGCAAACGCCATACTGGACAGTGGAACCTTGAGCATCCCAGCTCAGGTGTTTTTATTGTTACAGAACTCCTCAGGTGTTCTACTGATAGCAGATCATTAGCAATCAAACATCCCCCACATAAATCCAACACATGCAGACAATTCAAAACACCAAGACCTGGGCAACCCCTCACCCAACAGTGCATAAAATAATTATTTTACACATAACTAAAAATAAAGTTCTACAACACTGTGGAGAACATAAATCATCTTACATTTAGGGGTTATTTTTGTATTGTAGTTGGCTTCAAATTGGCTGTATTACTTCACCTCTAACCTCTGGGTGCTATATTTTGATTTCAAAATAGGCATTTAAAGTAGGTGAGTTCTAAGGCTCTACCTAGTTCTCAAGATTTTTTTAATTAAAATTAATTAAAAATTTAATTAGCATGTAAGGTATTATGGCATTTTTAAACAAACAGTGTGTTAGTAGACTCTCTACTGGCCCCCACATCTCTGTTTCTTGCATCCCCTTTGTAGCCTCTTACCCAGTCTTTTTTCCTCGTTCACGTCCATGTGTCCTTTTACCCACCTTCTGCTTAGTTCTTAAGCAGATTCCTATGGGACGGAGTCACTAGAGTTTAGAATAGTGTGCACTGAAAATGCTATCTACATGAAAGCATTAATACTAATTTTCTTTTCCCTTTCTTAATAGAATATGCTTTAGAAGAGTTTACGGGGGGTTGCTTAAGTGAAATTACTTCTATTTATTTTTGTTTTTTAATTTTTTTAAGTTGAGAATAGATTTTTCTCACAATGCATCCTGACCAGTTTCCCCTTCCTCCGTTCTCCCAGTACTCCCTCTCCATCCACTCCACCTCCCTTCAGAACACAGTAGGCCTCCAGAAGAAAACAACCAAACACGACAAAAAAGATACGTCAAGGCAAAAGCCCTCACTGAAACTGAACAGGGCAACCCAACAGGAGGAAAAGGGTGCCAAGAGCAGGCAAAAGAGTCTGAGACACTCCTGGTCCCACAGTTAAGAGTTCACAAAAACACCAAGCTATATGCAGAGGACCTGGTGTAGACCTGTGCAGACCCATCAGGCCACGTGCTTGCCACTTCAGTTTCTGTGAACTCCTGTGCACCTTGCTTAGTTGGTTCAGTGGGCCATGTTCTCGTGGTGTCCTCATCCCCCTGACTCCCACAACATTCCCTCCCTCTTCCCCAGGATTCCCTGTATTCAAGGAGATGGACCTGAAGAAGACCTCTAATTTAGACTCTCTCCATATAATGTCTGGCTGTGGGTCTCTGTCTGCTCCCACTTGCTGCCATAGGAAACCTTTTTATGACAGCTAGACAAGGCACTGAGCATAACATCTATGAGCATAACAGATATCATTAGGAGTTGATCATTGATTTGATTTTTTAAAAAAAGATCAGTTGTGTTTGATTCTACCCTAGATCACTGGGCTATCAGGGCTCCAGTTCCTGGCCATTCAGGCAGTGTCAGGCATGGGCTCCCTCTTGTGGAGTGGGCCTCAAGTTAAATCAGACATTGGTTGGCCACTCCCACAAGTTCTGTGCTGCCATTGTCTCAGCTCATCTTGCAGTCTTGGACATCTTGGACAGTATGTAGGACTAAAGTTTTGTGTCTGGGCTGGTGTCCATGTTTCTCTTTCAGTAGCCTGCAGAGTACCTGCCTACACCACAAAGACTAGAATGTAGGGATGAGGGCTCCATTCAGGCACCAGCTTAGTCTCTGTGCATTTGGTGACCTGTGTGGACGTTGTCCTTAGCTCTGGTACCCACTGACAATTTGTGGAGAGCAAACCTCCGTCTTAGCATCAGCTGGATAGTTTGGGATTCTCCACGGGATCCCCTTGGCCAGCAACTCAAGCAAATGCAATCCAGTCCTGCCTCTAGAAGCCTTGCCCAGCTACAGGAGATGGCCAGTTGAGACTCCTTAACCCCAGTTACTAGAAGTCCTCTCTAGGGTCACCCTCATAGATTCCAGGAAGTTTCTTCTGCACTAGTTCCTAAATGCCCTCAACTCCAGCCGTCTCTCCCTCCATCCCACCTGATCCCCCCCGTCCCCACCCACCCCCCAGTCTACTTGTAAGATGTATTCCATTTCCCTCTCCCAGGGAGATCCATGTGTGCCTGCTAGGACCCTCCTCTTTACCTAACCTGTCTAAGTTTGGATTGTAGTTTGGTTATTATTTACTTAACACCAAATATCCACTCATAAGCACATACCATATTTGTCTCTCTGGGTCTTGGTTACCTCACTCAGGATGATTTTTTTCTAGTTCCATCTAGTTCCATTTGCCTGCACATGTCATGATGTCATTTTTTTTTTTTTCTTAAACAGCTATTATGCCATCGTGTAAATGTACCACATTTTCTTTATCCATTCTTTGGTTGAGGGCAACTAGGTTGTTTCCAGTTTCTGGCTATTATGAGTAAAGCTGCTATGAACATAGTTGAGCAAGTGTCCCTGTGGTAGGATAGAATGTCCTTCGGGTACATGCCCAGGAGTGGTATAGCTAGGTCTTGAAGTAGATGGGTTTCCAATTTTCTGGGAACCACCATATGAATTTCCATAGTGACTGTACAAGTTTGGACACCCACCAGCAATGGAGGAGTGTTTCTCTTGCTCCACATCCTTACCAGCATGAGCTGTCATTTGTGTTATTGATCTTAGCCATTTTGACAGAGATAAAACGGAATCTCAGAGTAGTTTTGATTTTCATTTCCCTGATGGCTAAGGATGTTGAAGATTTGTTTCTCAGCATTTAAGATTCCTGTATTGACAATTCTCTGTTTAGATCTGTACCCCATTTTTTTAGTTGGATTATTTGGTTTGTTGAGATATAGTTTGTTGATTTCTTTATATATTTTGGATATTAGTCCTCCACGGGATATGTAGTTGGTAGAAATCTTTTCCCATTCTATAAGTTGCCATTTGATGTTGTTTGCCTTACAAAATCTTTTCAGTTTCATGAGGTCTCATTAATTAATTGTTGATCTTAGTGCCTGCATTTTGTGTGTTCTATTCAGGAAGTTGTCTCCTGTGCCAATGTGCTCAGGGCTCTTCCCCACTTTCACTTCTATCAGGATCAGTGTATCTGGTTTTATGTTGAGGTCTTTGATCCACTTGGAGTTGAGTTTTGTATAGGGTGATAAATACAGATCAATTTGCATTCTTCTATACGTAGACATCCAATTAGACCAGCACCATTTGTTGAAGATACTGTCATTTTTCAGTGGGTTTTTTTGGCCTCTTTATCACAAACTAAGTGCCCATAGGCATGTGGATTTTAGTTTGGGTCTTCAATTTGATTGGCCAGTGTGTCTGTCTGCAGGCCATACCATGCAGTTTTTATTACTAGAGCTCTGTAGTACAGCTTAGAATTGGGAACAGCGGGACATCCAGATGTTCTTCTGTTGTTCAGGATTGTTTTAGCTATCCTGGGATACTTGCTTTTCCATATAAGTCGAGTATTGTCCTTTCAAGACCTGTAAGGAATCGTGTTGAAATTTTGATGGGGATTCCATTGAGTCTGTAGACTGTTTTGGTAGGATGGCATTTGTCCTTTCTTGACCCTACCAATTCATGAGCATGGGAGATCTTTCCAGCCTCTGACACCTTCAATATCTTTCTTCAAAGACTTAAAGTTTCTATCATATAAGTCTTTCCCTTGCTTGGTTAAAGTCACCCCAAGTTAGTTTACATTACCTGAGGCTATTATGATTTCTTTCTGTCTTTTGTTGTTTGTATGTAGGAGGGCTACCGTGTTTGTTTTTGTATTTTAGTTAATTTTGTATCCAGCCACTTTGCTAAAAGTTTTTCTCATCTGTAGAAATTCCCTGGTGGAATCTTTAGAATAACTTATGTATACTGTCATATCATCTGCAAATAGCAATACTTTGACTTCTTCTTTTCCAATTTGTATTCCCTTGATCTCCTTCTGTTGTCTCACTGCTCTAGCTAAAACTAAAAGTATTATATTGAATAGCTACGGAGATAGTGGACAACCTTGTCTTGTTCCTAATTTTAGTGGATTGCTTTGAGTTTCTCTCCATTTAATTTGATGTTGGCTTTGGGCTTCTTTAAATTGCCTTTATTAAGTTTACGTATGTTCGCTGTATCTCCTGTCTCTCCAGGACTTTTATCAGGCAGGGTGCTGGATTTTGTTGAAGGCCTTTTCTGCATCTGATGAGATTATCTTTATTTTCTTCCTTCAGTTTGTTTATATAGTGGATTACATTTACTGATTTTGTTTATTGAATTCTTTAAAAGCCTGGTAGAATTTGGGCTAAAACTAGCAGGCCCTGGGCGTTTTTTTTGTTTGGTAGGGAGACTTTTAATGACTGCTTCTATTTCATTAGGAGTTATAGGTCTATTTAAATTGTTTATCTAATCATGATTTAACTTTGGTAAGTGATACCTATCTAGAAAATTATCCTGTTTTTTTTTCCTTTAGATTTTCCAATTTTGTGGAGTATGGGTTTTTAAAGAGTATCCTTATGATTCTCTGGATTTCCTAGGTTTCTGTTGTTATGTCCCTCTTTTCATTTCTGATTTTGGTTAATTTGGATATTCTGTCTTGGTCATTAAGTTAATTTAATTAAGGGTTTGTCTGCCTTGTTGATTTTCTCAAAGAACCAACTCTTTGTTTCATTTATTCTTTGCATTGCTCTGTTTCTATTTTACTGATTCCAGCCCTCAGCTTGATTATTTTTTGCCACCCACTCCTCTTGGGTGTGCTTATTTTTGTTTTAGAGCTTTCAGGTGTGCTGTTGTTAGTATGAGATATCTCCAATTTTTTTTTTTTAATGTAGGCACTTTGTGTTATGAACTTTCATTGTGTCCCATAAGTTTTGCTATGCTGTGTATTCATTTTCATTTAATTCTGTAAAGTCTTTAATATCTTTATTTCTCTCTTGCCCCATTTTTTTTTTTTAATTCATTAGAGAGTTGTTCAGTTTCCATGAGTTTGTAAGCTTTCTGTTGTTTTTGTTGTTGATATCCAGCCTTAATCTGTGGTGGTCTGATAGGATTCAGGAAGTTACTTCAATTTTCTTATATCTGTTGAGACTTGCTTTGTGTCCGAGTATATGGTCAGTGTTGGAGAAAGTTCCCTGAAATGCTGAAAAGGAATATTCCCTTGTGTTTGGGTGAAATGTTCTGTAACTATCTGTTAGGTCCATTTGGTTTATAGTGTCTGTGAGTTCCAGCATTTCTCTGTTTAGTTTTGTCTGGATGACCTGTCCGTTGGTGAGAGTGGGGTACTGACAGCTCCCACTGTAAGTGTGTGAGGGTCAGTATGTGATTTTAGCGATATGTTAGCTTGCTTTTAAATTGTATTTTATGATAGACTTAATCTGCATGGAGCACATTTTTTTTTTCCTGTGGGACTTATATTTCCTCTAGAGGTTCTGTTGGTAGGTACTTTTACCTACTGTAGTCTTTTAAGACTCCTAAAACATTATTTCCTACATTGTATTTTATAAATATTTTATTCCTCCAAATCAATATTCTTAATGCTGGTTCCATAAACAGCATGGTCAACAATTATTTTTTTCCCCAGAGATTCTTTCAGTGGGCAAAAGAGGTTACTTCTTAATTTTATGTTCTCCATTTTTCTTCTGCCATATTTATAACCTTATTAAGTTTTCCTTTTTACATATATTTTTCTGTTATAAAAGGTCTTATGTTTCTGTTGTATATTAAAAGGAATTTATCAAAGAATTTATGTTTATGTATATCGAAGGTAAAGAATTTAGTATAGTATTAAATCACTGATTATAACCTCTCTGGTGAGACTACAAACATAAACGTTTTAAAATAAAAGCTTAAAATATATTAACCTTAATAAACTGGCCAAAATTGTTATTCTAGACATTGTCCAAAGATGAGGTGATTTAGGATAAGAATTATTTGGTTAAGGCTTTTCTTTGTGAATTGTTGTTTGGAAGACCTCAAAACCTACCATAAGCTGAAGTAGGATTTTAATTTGAACACTAATTTTATCTGATACTATTTCTCATTTACTATTTAAAAAACAAAACAAAACTGCTTTTTGTAATTAATGCCAGATTTTGATTTCTGTCAATCCACCCGGAATAAACCAATTCAATACAACATGTTTCTCTGTATTTTTAGGTCAAAGAAAGCGAAGAATTCTATTGATAAGTCAACTGAGACTGACAATGGCTATGTATCCCTGGATGGGAAAAAGACTGTGAGAAGCAGTGAAGATGCAGTACAGAGCCACGAGCCTCAGTGTGAAACCATCCGCTCGGAAGATACAACCTGGGCTACTCGCACCCCAAGGACTCTTCCTGCCAAAGTCAGTGTCATGGTTACAGTGTGTTTGATTTTACATCTGCTGACATGAAGTGATTCTGATAGAATAAGTTGCTCTCAAGTCAAATGTTTTCTCTGGAATTGATTCAGTGAACTCTCGTAAATAATAGTGGAGACACTAAAAACTAGGTAGATGTAGTCAAACATGACTGAGTACAGTCTGGCACATTCTGAATTGACTGGTGACTTGATTTTTCCCAGAATGCTGAAGCAACTTACAGTTTATGGCTTGTATTTATTAAATCTTATCTTTTCTTGTCCATTTCCCTATGTGTATGGGAGTTTGCACTAAGGTGAAGATGTAAATTATTCTAAAAGCTGAGCAAAGGCACTGCCTCTTACTCTGTAAGAAAATACCTTATTTTCCCTACGTTTATTACTTTTGGTTTTACACATCTGTTTTATATATGATCTGAAAGCAGTCTTTCAATTAAAGTTTTTTTGAGTGATACCATAGTTATATTATTTATAGGGTACAATGTAATATTTCAGTATATGCGTAGTTAACTTACAGTGATTGGATCAAGGTAATTGGCGTATTAACTACAAATGTTTATCATATGATGGCAACTTTGAAAAATCTTTTTGACTTTCTGTTTTGAAATGTGCAATAATTTGTCAGCCATAATTACAGAAAATAAAAGTTATTTCTCCTATCCAGTTGTACCCCTGGGTCCCTCAGTCGCTGTCTGTTCATTCCCCTGATCCTCTTCCTAGACTCTGGTAGCCTGTGTTTCAGCCCACCGCCCCCACCTGCCCTTCTGTGTATCGTACTCTGTAATAATACACAGCAGTAGTCTTTCTGTATCTGACTTACTTCCAGATGTTTCTGTTGCTTCCAATGGCAAAATTTTGTTGTTTTTATGGGCTGCCTAAATCACTCATCCATAGTGATTGGTTGAGGTTGCAGCAGTCCAGGTATATGTTATTAGTGCTTTTGTGAAAAGTCTTTCTCTCCCCCCACCCCCCAAGATTGCTATTCAGGACCTTTCATGGTTCCATATAGATTTTAGGTGGGTTTTCTCGTTTTTTTTTAAGCATGTTATTGGAATGAGACAAGGGTGCACATTCCACTTTTACTCAATATAGTCTTCAAGTCTTAGCTACAGCAAAAAGACAAGAGAACGGTATAAAAGGAATTAAAATTGGGAAGGAAAGGCTAACTCTTTATTTGTAGATGACATGTCTTTAAAGACACCATGAAGTAGCTGTACACTTGCTTAGCAAGGAACACACTGAGGCATGTTCATAGGGGCAAACCCTGCCAGACCTCAGCAGAGGGACCCACAATCCCAGCCAGCGTCATCCTGGACAGTGGAACCCTGAGCATCTCATCTCAGGGGATTTTATTGATACCTAAGTTCCTCAGGTGTTCTGTTGATAATGAGTGCAGATTATGAGCACTCAAACATCTTTTACATAAAGCCAACACCTGCAGATGAAACAAAACGCCAAGGCCTAGGCAGCCCTTCCTTCACCCGACGATGCACAAAACAACCTTTTTAAACATAATTAAAAATAAACTTCTACAACACCATGGACTCCAATCAGAAAACTTTAGATCTGATAAACACTTACAAAGTAAGTTACAGGATACAAAATTAACATACAGAGGCCAGTAACTTTTATATACACCAATAACAAACTTGCTAAGATAGAAATTAGAAACTATATCCCATTCACAATAGTTTCTACAGTGAAAACTTAAGATACCAGAAAAAGAAACTGAAGAAGACACTTGGTAATGGAAAGACCTTCTATGCTCCCAAAGCATTAAATATTGTGAAAATGGTTCTACTACTGAAATAACCTATATTTAATGCAGTTCTTATTAAAATTCCAATGAAATTCTTCATAGAACTGGAAAATAAATCCTAAAATTCATAGGGAAATGCCAAAGGCAATGGATGGCCAAAGCAATCCTAAGCAAAAGAATACTGCCAGAGGCATTGTGTCACCTGACCTCAAACTGTATCACGTAGCCATAGTGAAAAAGACAGCATGCTTCCACAAAAACAGACATGTAGACCACTGGAACATAATAGAAGACCCACCTAGAAAGAACCCACACAACTTATAGACACATCATTAAGAATTTTAAATGATTTGTGTGTATAACTTATTTGCCTGTGTGTATCTATGTATATATGTGCACCGTGTGTGTGCCTGATGCCCTCAGAGATCAAGAGAAGGGATCAGATGCCCTAGAATTTAACGAGACTTATAGATGGTTGTGAGCCACCACGTGGGTACTGGGAAATAAACCTGGGTCTTCTGCAAGAGCAACAAATCTCTTAACTGCAGAGTCATCTCACCAGCCCTGGATATCTTGTTTTTGATAAAGTTGTAAGAAGCATGCATTGGAAAACTGCCTCTCAACACATACTTCTGGCAAACTGGGTATCTGCTTTCAGAAGAATGAATTTAGATCTGTTGTTCACCCTCTTCAGAAGTTAGTTCAAAGTGGATCAAAGATCTTAATTAAAACATGAAAACCTGAAACTACCAGGGAGCATTCTTCAGGATTTAGGTATAGACAAGAACTTTTTGAGTAGAACCCAAGAAGCTCAGGAAATAGCTCTAAGAACGGACACATGAGAACACATAATTAAAAGTGTCCGTACGGTAAAGGCAGGGCCAAGAGAGAGCCTATAGAATAGGAGAAGTCTTTGCCAGTTATACTTCAGAATGAGTTGCTATCTGGAATACTTAAAAAAACTGCAAAAATCTGCCCCCCCCAAAGAAAAAACCAAATCCAACTACCAGTCAGTCAGTGGGCCGAGGGAATGAACAGAAAGTTCTCAAGAGAAGAAGTAGAAATGGCAATAGTTTTAAAAGTATCTAATATTCATAGTCATTGTGGATACTTTAAAAAGTATTACCAGTCAGCAATGGGCGTCAGGAAAGGAAATGACAGCGGGTGCTGCGGAGGCCTTTTTCCCTTCTGGTGAGAGTACAGACTGGTGCAGCCATTATGATAAGCAGTATGGAAGTTTCTAAAAAAAAAAATCTAAAAACAAGCTCTGCGTAACCTAGCTGTGCTACTCCTGAGTTGTATGCTGAAAGGACTTGATAGCTTACCACAGAGATTCCTGTCCTTTCATGTTTGTTACTGCGCTGTTTACAATAACAAGGAAATGGATTTAGTGTGGATATCCATCAGCAGATGAGGGAATAGTGAAAACGTGATGCGCACGCACAGACATACATATACAGACACACGCATATACATATACACACACACACATATCCATACACATATATACATACATGTATACACATATATACACACATGTATACTCATACATATACATATATACATACACAACATATACATATGCATACACATATACACATATACATATACACACACATATATACACACATACATATATACATATATACACACACATACATACACAGACACAGAAATATTCACCTATTCACAAATCCACACTATGGAGTTTTACTCAGCTGTGAAAAAAAATGAGATCTGCAGGAAAATGGATGGATCTGTAAACATTAAATGAGGTAAGCCAGGCTCAGAAAGACAAATGCTTCATCCCCCTCTCATGTGGATCCTAGCGTCAAATTTGTATGTTTATGTAGGAGTGACTCTGGGTAGAAGTACTATATGAGGGGGCAGAGGAAACTTTGGGGGAGTAAGCTACATAACATGGTATGTGAAAGTAGAGAGGGATATTTCTCATGGGGAGTCGGGCAGAGTGCTGACGGGAGGTATGGAGAGGGCATCCCCAAAAGTAAGTTTGGGTGAAGATGCTGTAAAGAAGCCTACTACTTTGCTAATTTTTAAGAATGTGGTCAAATTAAATGATGTTGCATTTAGGAATATGCACGTGGGCATTTTGTATTGAAGGAGATGAAAGAGTATTCTGGATTTTTTTAGTGAATGTACTTATATTTTGTAATATAAGCTATGAATGAATCATGAGTCTGCAGTTTAGTCTGGCTGTAATTTTTATTACTTAAGGATTAGCTGATAATATGAACCACACATCACTCACATGGTTTCCAAATACATTTTCAGGTACATATTACCTTAAGTTTCATGGAAAGAGCTTGTCAGCAGAACTTATGCCTCTTGAGTCTTTCATTTACAGAACATTTAAAATATGGATGTCTCTTACAGTTGATATGTACGTAATGTGTCAGCTGTGTACACACATTCAGCTGTTCATTTCTTGGTATCCCATAGCTATTATTAAATCAATGATGGATCTTATAATTGAGGACCATTTAGCTTAATAGAGAAGTATGATATTTTTTCTGCAACTTTCAGCTTCTTTCAAATGGCCTCTAATGGACTTGTGTCTGTTCATACTTCTTATTTCTGTAAAGTGTTTCAGATCCTTTTCTGCACAAAATGCTATAGAATAATATTTGATAAATTGCTTGAATTACTTTAAAATGTATTAATCATTACCTTAAGAAATTTTTTGCAGAAAATTAGGTAGTCCTAATCAGTTTCTTGGTGGTATTTGAAGGGTATTTTGAAGGTATACGTGTATGTGTATTTGTATACTTTTTAGAGATTGCCATCTTAACGCTCAAAGATCGGTCAGAATTTACTTACAGTTCTCTGTGTCTGCTCCCAACTAGGATACCCAAAGAAAAATAACCAATGTCTCTGATGAAGTATCCAGTGAGGAAGGTCCCGAAGCAGGATACTCATTGCGCGGTCATGTGGACAGAACCTCTGAAAGCAGTCTTCGAAACAGAAAGCCACACCACTATAAAAAGCATTATGCAAACGAGGTATACAGTTTGAGTTTACATAAATACACATATGCCTACGTTCTGTTACTTTCAAGAATGGAATCTTATTATTGAAATATTTCCCACCATTACCAAATGTGTTGTTTTGCAGTCTTTTTCTTCTTCTTCTTTGGAGACAGGGCCTCACTGTGTAGCTCTATTGACTGTCCCGGAAGTTGTTATGTACACCAGCCCAGCTCAGACTCAGACCCACTGCCTCTGCCTCCTGAGTGCTGGGATTAAAGGTGCGCCGTCACCGCCTGCTTTGTTGTACAGTCTGGATGGAGAGAGTAGCAGTTTTAGGTTGTACCCACTGATCAGTTAGCCAGTCATGCACAGTCATTTTTTGTAGTTCTGCGAAGATTCATACACTTCCGTGGCTGTTTACTGTCAAGTTCACTTGCTTACTGTTTTGGGAGGGCGTCCCTGTTGTGCACGTGGAGGTCAGAGAACAACTTTCAGGGGTTGGTTATCTTTCCGCCAGGTGGGCTGTAACTCAGCTTGTCAAGACTGTCAGGTTGTCAGGTGTCCACCGAGTGCCTTTACCAACTGAGACAGTCTGCCACCTCCTGTGTCAGTCGTTTCCACAGTTCCATATAACGAAAGTCTTTCTCCAAGTAGTGCCTTTCATGTTGCTGTTGCCAATTACTAATTTCCCCAGACTACAACATTCAGCAATGTTCCTCTTTGATACTATTTTATTCTTTTTCTCTTCCTTTCTTTTTTTTCTTAATATCCTGTGGTTGTCCAGCTTGGTGTTCTTATAGAACTCTTAAAAGCTGGAGTGGGCAGACGGGTCTCTGACCTTTTTACTTGCCCTGAGGACCCTTTTCTTCTTGCTAGGCTGCCTTGTCCAGCCTTGATGTGGGGGTTCGTGCCCGGCCTTGTTCCATCTTGTTATACCCTGCTCAAGTGGTAACCCTGGGAGGCCTGCTCTGTTCTGAGGGGAAGCAGGGAGGGATGGTTGGATCTGAGGGAGAGTGGAGAAGAGGGGGAGCTGGAGGAGTGGAGGGGGGGAGGATGGAGGTCGGGATGTATTATACGAGAGAAGAAAAAGTATAATTAAAATATTTTTTTTCTTTGGTTTTCTCAACCCTTTTCCTAACTTTCTAAAAACATTGCTAGAGCTTAAAACTATTTAGATAGAAAAATAATTTCATTCCATTTAATGTTCACTTTCCATTTCTCTGGACAAAGAGTTTCATTTTTTGGCGATGTCTTGTAGTCATTTCAAAACATACAAATATTTTTTTCTTGATGATTTTGACTTAAACTTTTGGAAAAAAAATCAAGTGTCATGCTAGGATAAAATACAAGTAGCTTCAGGCTACTCGGAGAGCCACTTGCAAATAGTCCTCTCTGACATGTCTGGTTGGCCTTTGGTTGTCTCTTTTCCGCTCAAGGATTGCTAAGACAGTACACCAGCTTACTGCCTTGTCGTCCACATCATGCCTGTAAGTTGAGCCACCCAGCCTGGGAAATGGGAATCTTACTCGTAGTTAGAAGTTCATTGGCCCGTTTGCCCTATCCCACACAGTTAGGTATTTGACTTCAGAGGAATTCCTGTTCTTGTGATCCTTACTCCTTTCAGCTATATTTTAACTGTTGAGATTCTTGAAGGGCAGAGTAGTATTCTTCTAAACTTAGGTTTTAAATAAATATTGCTAAAAAAAACCCATTTCAGTCTATTTAACATTAATAGTTAATGAGCGTTACATAAAAATTCTTCTTAGATTTATTTATGAATACTTTAAAATAAATGATGTTTAAGCAGTTGCGCTCAGCTCCCACAGAGTTGACCCTAGCGCACAGCCAACCTTAAAGGACATGTCTTAAAAGAGAACAAATTTTAGAAGCAGCAATTGAGGCAGATTTGCAGTATTGTTTGCACTTTCATTATTACTGTACCCTTCAAATACCAAACTCCCCAAACTACTGGTTATTTCTTTCTCCTAAGAGTGAGCCTCCCCTTTCAAACAAAACATCATTGGGTAGACTTACAGCCAGCGCGATTAGTGCATTTATCACTCTGTGCAGTCATCACTTTAGAAGAAAATTCACACAAAACAAAAACGTAAACCAGACAACAATTTTCTTGAAGAAACTACTGGATTCTAGTTCTTATATGTTGTAGGAAATACATAAAATGTCCTTGGAACCTCTTAGCGTGAAACAGCAAGGAATCTATCAGAATTAGGTTTTCAGGTGACCCAGAAGTCAAATGTAAAACAGTTCGAATTCAAATTCCCTTTATAAAATAATCCCAAGTATTAAAGGAGAGAAATCGTTTAATCGTTGGCAGAATACGTGTGTTAGCACTAAGATGGTGTGGGAACCTCGTTCCTTGTGTAGACTTTGGCTCCCTGTTCCTCCCTGTTTCCCACTGTGCACTGTGTGCTGGCTTCCTCAAGTTCTGGTTAGAAGAGGCTGGTGGGGTTCCTGGGTTAACTAGAAGGCAGAATGTGTCCTAGAGAATGGACTTACTTTAAGCAGATGTCCTGCTTCCTCTGTTCTGCCTGTTTATTCTATCATTTTAAAAAATTGTGTCCATTTACTGTAGTAGATAAGATTCTTGAGTCGCATCAAATGAAGAAAGCATGTATCGGCAGTCCTCATATAGAAACCCAGGGCTTGGAATCAGACTATTTAAGTGACTTTGGGAACTTTTTTCCCTTCCAAATTTCTTTGAGGCCCACTGTATGCATCTGTACTCTAGGGAGGCAAAACTGTTCTCAACCGCCAGGGTTAGGTTGAATTGGTTTTTATTACAATATGTCTTATTTTTAGACTAAATGGCTTTTAGGTAAAATTCAGTTTTAAATGTAAAGATCGTAGGCAGTTATTTTGGGGTTTATATTTGTAAAATAATAATTGTAAAATATTTTTGGCAGAATATAGTTAGAAGTATAAATGCTTCCTTACTCATAAACGTACCTATTAGTTTAAATTAAAAATCACACCTCTTAATCTATCGTTTTATTTCAATATATGATTAGTAAATTTGCATCAGAACTTAATATTAGATAATAAACTAACTTTACTAAAAATCTTGACATGGGCTGGAGGGATGGCTCAGCAGTTAGAACACTGGCTTGTTCCTCCAGGGGACCCAAGTTTGATGTCTAATACCTCACATGGTGATGCACCATCCATAACTCTAGTTCCAGGGCATTCGAGCCTCTCTTCTGACCTCTGCAAGCAACAGATACGCACATGATGCTCAGGGCATGCATGCAGGCAAACCACTCATACAAATAAAATAAAGTTTGAGAACTATAAGGAAGCAACTTACCATTATAAATTACTGAAAATACTTTCTGTGACTTGTTATTTAATGAAACTCATATAATAGTCAAGTATGGTGGCATACACCTTTAATCCCAGCACTTGAAGCAGAGGCAGGAAGACCTCTGTGAGTTCAAGGCCAGCCTGGTCTACATAGAGTCCCAGGACAGCCAAGGACACAGAGAGAGATCCTGTCTCAAGTCATCACACTGGCATGGCAAGTACAGTTTTACCTTCTGAGCCATCTCACAGCCCTGTACATGAATTCTTAACTAAACAAAGAAGAACAAAATTAGTATGGTCATTGCAAGTAAAAACAGGACCTGTCTATGTGGATAAGTTTGTAAAATCCTAAAATTCACTCCCTGAAGAGTCAGTGGTTCTCAATCTTCCAGTGCTGCAACCCTTTAATACAGTTCCTCTTGTTGTGGTGACCCCAACCATAAAATTATTTTCATTTCTACTTTGTAACTGTAAATTCGCTACTGTTAGGAATTGTAATGTAAATATCTGACACACAGATGGTCTTAGGTGACCCCTATGAAACGGTCATCCGAACCCCAAAGGGGTCACGATCCACAGGTTCTAACTAGTTCTAACTAGTTCAACAAATTCTGTCTAGGTACATACTTCCAAAACATCAGATCAGGTGAGCATCTTAAAAGCAAAAACTAGGGACTGAGCAAGTCACTTGCCTAGCCTGCAGGAAGCACCTGAATGAACTCCCACCACTATATAAAACCAGGTATGACAGCATACACCTGTAGCCCCCACCCTCAGGAGATAGAGCCAGAAGGATCTGGAAATTCAAGGTCATCCTTGGCTACATAATAAATTTTAGGCCAACCTGGGATACATGAGATACTACCTCAAAAGTTAATTAATTATTTTTTCAAAAGAAAAAAAAAAAAGAGTAAAACAGTAGAGTAACCAAATGAAAGACGGAAGAAGCTCTAAGTGAAATCCAATCAAATAAGAAAGCCTATGAATAAGATTAAAAATACAGCTGGGCGGTGGTGGCACACGCCTTTAATCCCGGCTCTCGGGAGGCAGAGGCAGGTGGATCTCTGTGAGTTTGAGGCCAGCCTGGTCTACAGAGTGAGTTCCAGGACAGTAATTTACAACAGAGAATCCTTGTCTCGAATAAACAAAAACAACAAAGCAAAATTAAAAATATAATTAAAGGGCATAGGTATTAATAGCAATCTTGAACCCCATAATGGAAGCTACTTGTAAGTTGCACAAATTAAATCATTTTGAAATAAACAAAACCTCACTGCAATGAAAATGTTTAAAATCTAACTATATTCACCCTTGACATATTTTTGTATTAAAATACAAAATACCCTGTAAGCAAACTACATTACTTTGAAATAAAATCGACAACACTTAATCTATTCCCTGGTGTTCAGGAAGAACTGATAATGTATTACAACAGTCAACACTTTAAAACTGCAGACAGTAATCAATGAGAGACTCTTATGTTGGGCATCAAGGCATCAATTCTCAGGGCAAATGACTTTGTAATTAAATAGCACAGCAAGTACAGTGTGCAGAAGAGATGATCTCCCTGAGACTGCTTGTTAGGCTGGCCCTTGCCAGTGCTAGTTTTCTAGTATATAAACTGTTGGTCTCTTAAATTTCCTCATCTTTATAAAGAGAGGCAGTATTAGTGGTGAGGTGTAAGAAGGTGATCAAAGGGCTGAGTGGCAAAGACCTAGCTGTGTTTGGAGCCAGGAAGCAATCCAGTTTCCTTAGAGAAAAGGTCACGGGCACAAAGTATGCCAAGCAAAGGGATGTACTTCATGTCGGAATTGTGGGAAGCCACGTGGAAGATTTTGGGTGGAGGAGGGAAAGGTCAGCTTTATTTCAAGGAAGTTTGTCTGGAAAGAAGGGGAGGGCTTTAAGGTGTGTGCCAAGGTATGAATAATACAGTCTGAATTTTAATTTTAATTCATGTGTATGGGCGTTTTCCCTGATGCATGACTGTGCACCACTTTGTGTGCTTATGGAAGCCAGAAAAGATACCCTGGGACTGCAGCTTCAGACAGTTGAGACACCATGAGGGCGCTGGGACACAAACCCAGGCCCCCTGGAAGAGCAGACAGACAGCACATAACTGCTGGGCTATCTTCCAGCTCGTGTGTGTGTGTGTGTGTGTGTGTGTGTGTGTGTAAATATATATGTTAAACATATATTTTAATAGCAAGATTCACAGGTCTTAGAGGCAGAGGACAACTAATCCAAAAATTTCAGCCTAGTTATAAGGATAGTTTTTGCCATTCTTTATCCAGTAAACTTTATTTTTTTTTTAGCATCAGTTTTACTCATGCTTATTTTACCAATTAAAGATGAGGATAAAATCAGCCAATTAGAAATTGCTTGTGGCTGGGCACGGTGATGATAGCACTTGGCAGGCTGAGGCAGGAGGAACGTAGGTGTTCAAGGCCAGCCTGGGCTACTTGAGGCCCTGTTTCATTTTTAGAAAGGAGAAGAAGAAAGTAAAGAACAGCACAGAACAAATTACTTGGATGACTCCCGGATGTGTAATAAATCTAAAGATGCTCCTGGTTTCTGGGACCACCAGGTGCTTGGTCTTGAGAGGACTTGAGAGGTCTTGAGAGTAATATAAGATGCTGTAACAAATTATGAGAAGTCCATTTTTAGATCCCTCTACCTGTGCATTTTAGCTTTCTACCTTTGTACCATAGGTTATCTTGAGAACATACGGTAACAGCTGTCCTCTTGGTTTTAGTTGCTGTGTTTAAGCTTTGAGAAAGGCAGTGAGTGGGTGGAATCGTTAGATATATAGATATTATATATGTGATATATATAGATATAGATATATATGTAGATATATAGATATAACAACTACATTGAAATAAGTCAGGCCTGCTGGCAGACATCTCTAATCTCAGTCCTCATGAAGTATAGGAAGGTAAATTGTGTTTTTTAAGCTAACCTGGGCTATATTGCAGATCCTAAGCCAGCCTGAGCTATGTAGGTAAACGTCTCAGCAAACCAAGGGCTGAGGATATGCTCTGGGGTACAGTGCTGAAGGCCCTGCTTCTAAGCAGGCAACATTGAGGATCTATACCGCATGAACTTGGACTATTCTCTGCCTACTTCTGAACTTCATATAAATTTTAAGAGAAAATAGGCATACTTTTTGCATGCAGAGTAACTCTGAGCTGAAATACAAGATCAAATGATATGAGGACATTTTGTTATTCCTTAAAAATTATGCTGTGCTTTTAATGTTTTGCTGTCTCTTCCACTGTCCTGTGACAGTATGTTTGTTTTTTTTTTTGTTTGTTTGTTTTTCTTTTTTTTTTAGGAAAAGTAGCAATAAATGGTTCTTGTAAAATCCTTTGATTGGAAAGGATACATAAACTGCATTAATGTCAAAGAATATCTTGATTTCAGGATGCCCCTAAATCGGGTACTAGTTGCAGCTCTCGCTGTTCAAGTTCCAGACAGGATTCTGAGAGTACAAGGCCAGAATCTGAAACAGAAGATGTGTTATGGGAAGACTTGTTACACTGTGCAGAATGCCGTTCATCTTGTACCAGTGAGACAGATGTGGGAAATCCTCAGACTAATCCATGTGTGAAACGAGAATATAGAGACGACCCTTTTCATCAGGTTAGTTTACAGTGTTGGGTTTTGTGGAGCTGTCCGAAAGCTCCTGTGAGTGTCTGAACAAATCTCACAAAGGGGGCGAAAGCGTTTACATGCAATTAAATTAATACTCATGATGTGGCCTGTGGTCTTGCCTCATTAGAATATAGATTGTTGGTGTTTATATTGTGGTTATGTCTCATCTTTCACACGTGTTCCCGAGTTAGTAGATGGAGTTTGTGGGTCAGTTTGTGTTTTAGATACATTAGTTTTTTTTGTCCTTCCCAGACTCATGTATAGCTTGGCATAAGTTCTGCCTTTAAGATTACAATCAAAAAAATCTGTATCTTGTGAGTATTACTAAGCACCTATAGTCCTATTATCCAATAGAATTATAGTAAGACAACAGTCATTACATTTTCCATGAGCCTCATTAAAAACACTTTTAAAAGGTGAAATTCTAATATATGTTACTTAACCAAATATATTCAACATATTATTTCTTTACTATATAATTTGAAAATAAAAAATGCTATAGATTATAAATGACATTTTATATAGCAAGTCTACAAAATTTAGTCTGAACCCTTAATGTGCATCTCATTTTGGATTAATTACACTTACTGAGCATGAAAACACAACGGAGTAGGGCACTGTACCATGTTAATGTCCATCAGTACTGACTTTAACCAAACTCCTCATCTTCCCTTGTGAATTCTCTTACTGTACTCAGAATCTTGGTGAATGGCATCTCCATCCACTCACAGGTCCAGAAACCTGATGGCCATTTAAAAATCCTCACTCCTGGGCTAGGGAGATAGCTCCGTCAGTGTAGCGCTTACTGTACAAGCGTAAGAGCCTGAGTTCAATCCCCAGGACCTGTATTTTAAAAAAGGAAAAAAAAAAAACTGTGTATGATAGTGCACTGGGGATGCAGAAACAGACTGACCCCTGGGGCTGGCAAGTAGGAGACCCCGGCATAGGTAAGTGTGCGTGCCACTTACCCCCCCCCCCCACATCCTCACCATTTTTACTTTCTCTTAGCCAGCTTCTTATCAAATGTTGTCAACAAAAACCAGTAAATTCTTAAAATCTAGAGCTAGAAGACAATTCTCTTAATCTGATTAAGAGTAGTTAGCAAGAACCTTCAGCTGTGACATAGCACTACAGACCAAATCTTACTCAGTACTCATTTTGCTCAGTTTTGGTAGCTGCTAGGCCCAGATTAGGGAGTCACATGGTCACTTTCTTGGTAAAATTCCCACTTCCTATATCTTTGTTCTGTAGGCAGCAAGCTCTGAGCTTGATTTTAGGGTGCATTTTTATTAAAAGCAGGTACCACGTGAAGGTGTCCTTTATCCTGCTTTTATTTTTTAAAACTATGACAGCCTTTTTGTTCATTGTCTGCCAGGTTTGGGTTGGATTTGCACTGGTTAAAGTCCGTATTAAAGAATGAAATGTTAAAAAGAGCAAAAATTGTTAGGCATATTGGCACATGTCTTTAATTTCTGCACTTGGGAGACAGCAGTTGGGTATCTGAGTTCCAGACCAGCCGGGGCTTTGTAGTGAGGTCCTGTATTTAAAACAAAACAAGACGGTTTTGAATAACAATAGATAGATGTTCCCTACAGATAGGAACTGGCAGTTTATTTTGAGAGTAGGATAGTTCTGTGTGGACGCCTAAACAAAAAGGCCAATGGAACAGACTAGAAAAATCCAGAAATGCATTTGTTCTCTTATAGATCCCTAATTATGGCATAAATAGCAGTAATACTCAGTTGAAAAGTTTAAGACCATAAGATGGTGGGATAAATTATCATCCACACAGTAAAATTTTTTGCATAGTTTCAAACTGTGAAGGAAAAGAATCTAAAACGTTTAGAAGGAATATAGAATAATCATCTTTGTTATTTCAGTTTACCAGGGTTTTCAAAAACAAGACATTGAAAGCATATGCAAAAACTAATTGGAGGACTTAGGAATATCTTAAATTTAAAAAACTTTGACTTGAAAACTAAGCCATAATTATTATTAAAAGACAGTCCTCAGAAGATGTTTGTAATATCTTAGCTATCAAAGCATTGATATATAGAGATAAAGAACTACTGTAGAACTACTAAAGAACTACTACTATAGATGGTGCTGGCTGAGTTGGCCTCTGCCTTTAACACCAGCACTCACCCAGGTGGCAGAGGCAAGTGCCTCTCTGTGGGCTGGATATCAGCCTGGTCTACAAAGGCAGTTCCAGGCCAGGCAGAGTTACCTGGTGAAATACTGCCTCAGAAAAGGGAGAGGAGAGAGGGAGAAAAGGGAGGGTGGGAGACGAAGGGAGAGGACTCAGTAAAAAAATGAACAAAAGGATTGAAGGTAACTTGGGGGACAAACACATGAGTGGAGGTAAGTAGTATGCTTGTATGGCCAGTTTAGAACAATCGGACACCATTTCATACTGATCAGATTTCAAAATTTACTAAGCCAAGCCTGGTGGTACACACTTTTAATCCCAGCACTCGGGAGGCAGAAGCGTGTGGATGTCTGTGAGTGCCACACCAGCCTGGTCTACGTAATTGAGAGACAATGTTTCAAACAACAAACAAACAAATAGCTAGTAATTTTTAAAGATTAAGAGAAGTTTTTGTACAAATTTGTACAACTGCTTGGAAGTAGCTCATCATTCTGTGATGAGTGTGAAGGTGCATATGATCTAGTACCTTCTCATCCTACCCGAGTGACACAGGAAACATA
Source organism: Cricetomys ansorgei (assembly GCA_026225945.1). Lineage (NCBI taxonomy): Eukaryota > Metazoa > Chordata > Mammalia > Rodentia > Nesomyidae > Cricetomys > Cricetomys ansorgei. The sequence goes on from JAMJFZ010004075.1 coordinate 1,557,530, forward strand.
AATATTCACCACACCTTACATGACAGTGAAAAGTCGAAGCTAGCATAGCTGTGAGGATTATCCTTCATTGTCAACCTAGCTGGATTTAGAGCCACCTAGGAGCGACGTGCCATGTGTGTTTGGGCACACCTTACTCTGAGGAGGGAAGAACCACTGATCCAGGAGCTGAGGTCCTGAGTAAGGGGAGAGCAGAGCCAGCTCAGCACTGGAATTCCCCGTTTTCACTTCCTCGTTGGCACCACAGACCAAGACACTCCTGTAGTCATCCTTCCTGCTGTGGTGGACTGCACTACAACTACACTGCGAGCCCAAAGAAGCCTTCCTCCCTTAAGTTGTTTTTGTCAGATATTTTGTTGCAATGGTGCGCAGTACAGAAGTAGAAGTCAGAGCTTGTAGTAAACCAATTCAGAGCAGTGGTTCTCAACCTTCCTAACCTTTAACACAGTTCCTCACATTGTGGTGACCCCCAACCATAAAATTACTTTCATTGCTATTGTTAGGAATCATAACGTAAACATGTGATATGCAGATGGTCTTAGACGATCCCTGTGAAAGGGCCCTTCGATACCCTCAGGGCTTGTGACCCACAGGTTGGGAACCACTGGTTTAGTAGCAATGAAATTAAACTTAGCTACATGTCAACATAAATGTTGTGAATACAAATTTTCAGTTATAAATTAAAGTATACATTTGTTTGAGTGAGAGCACTTTGAAGAACTGTACAGTACCATTTATATACAATTTTAAAGCATGCAAAACTGTGTTATGTGTTCATGAATAAAAGCATATGCAGTTGGGTTATAAAAACATGCAAGGGAATAATATGCATGAAATTCAGACTTGTAGAACTTGGTGACTAACCGGAAAGTATGCAAAATAATTTCTGAGTTTACGTGAAATGTTTTACTTCAGCAAATTGAGAAGAAAAGTAAATCGAGTACAGCCAACTTCCTGAGTTGCTGAATGAGAATGTTTCTCTTTAAAAATATACCCATTGGTTTGGCTTCAGGCCAGATGCAAAATGGCAGGGAGAGCGAGCTCCACAGGGAGTGGCTAGAGAGTGAAGGAGTGGTGTGTAAGCACCATAGCAGAGAAGTGTGGAGAAGACTAACTAGTTTAGAGAGAAATTAAGAGCTGCAAGCATTTTTTTAACATGTGAGATATTGAGCACATTTATGTACATATGAGAAAGCTAGTAGGGAGAAATTAAAAGCATTGTAAAAGAAGGAAAACCGTAGCTAGCAGCAGGGAAGAGCATAAGCTCCAGGATGACCGAGAGGCATGCCTGTGTAGAATAGGCAAAGCTGTGGAAACCAGTGCTCCTGTCTTCTGTTCTCTGAGATCCGGGAGGCTCCGGTGTACTAAGGAAAAGAACCAGAGAAGGGATGCCTGAGACGAGTCCAGGAGGCAGGTGGGCCAAGAAATGACTGATAAATTGAAAAGGAGCACGTGCTTTAGAATTGAAGGCTTCATACATTGGAGATCTCCATCATGTCCCTGCCCTCAAAGCTCTGTGAACCATGCGGGAGACGGGGAGGGGGAATTGTAGGAGCCGGAGGAGTTGAGGACACCGGAGAACACGGCCCATGAGTCAGCTAAGCAGGGCTCATACTGGTGTCATGGAGGCTTGAGTGGCGATCACGGAGCCCGCCTGGATCTGCCCCAAGTCGTCTGCATGTGTTATGGCATTCTGGCCGTTTTTGTGGGACTCCTAGCAGTGGGAGTGGGGTCTCTGACTCTTTTGATGCTCCTGTCCTCCGACCAGGCTGCCTTGTCCAGCCTTAATGTGAGGATCTGTGCCTTGTCATTGTATCTTGTGCTGTGTTCCATTGATGTCCCAGCTACTCTTTTCCGTGGGGAAATGGAGGGGAGTAGATGTGAGGAGGAGGAGGAGAATGGGGGGGCAGTGGAGGGAGGGCAGACTGCATCAGGTTATATATTGTAGGAGAGTGTTTAATAAAAAAAGAATTGAAGGTTTCAGAGACCTGGGCAGATGGGAGGTTGTGACTCGTTTCAGAGGCGAAGCAGTTCAGGGTGTGGCCACAGGACTAGCTAAGGGACCCTGAATCTGAAGAGATGAAAACAGTACTGAAAATCCATGAGACCACGTGGTGTTGGGTGAGGCGTGTACCGTGTTCATCTAGGCCGCGGAGGCCGCAGGAAATGCCCGTGAGCTGTCTTCCCTGTGATTTCATAGATTTCGTAGTGTGGACACGGGCTGTGTGGGTTTTGGTGAATTGTTTTAGTGCTTACTCCTTGCTACATAGTATATATTAATAACTGCCAGCTGCATGAATACCTGGAAGGAAATGCATTAAAAATACCATTTAGGACTTGTCGGATGAAGCTGTTAAATCGTTCAATAAATCGGCCTTATGCGTTCGATCCCACCCTTCTACTTTTCTATGAGATAGAATCTCTTCACACTCTACTCTGCATATCTAATTATGGTATCCTTCACTTATGTTAGTATTGGTTTTGGACTAAAGGCTCATGTTTTTCCTACACAATTTACTATTTTCAGGCATCCAGTCTCATAGTTTTCAGTCTTACTAGTTGTCAGGCAGTAGAAATTAGTCCTTTAATGAAAAACTACCAGATTGTCTTCTTGTCTGACTGTAGGTCTGTGTTAGGTTTGCAAGACTATTTTCTGTTTACCACCAAGATGGAGAATTCCCCTTAGGAAGACACACCGAACATTTGGAGTGGCATGTTTCCGTCAGAATACTGCCAAATACATCGTTTTGTTATATTTGTGAATAGTAACAAACGTTTTATAGAAGAAATTTGTTTTGTGCTAGTGATGGCTGGGTATATACTGAAATGGCCATAAACAAGTAATAATATTTTCCATTAGATATAGCCAGATTTTAATGACTACATTCCGATACTTGGAAACCCCAAGCAGTTGGCATAGTGAATTTATTTGAAATAAAACATAACATCATTGCAATATAAGGTTTCCATTTTGAATGAAGAAAAAAGCAAAGCACTGGAGATCAGATGAAGAACAAAAATGCGCATGATGAGGTTAGAAGCTCGCTCTTTTGTTTCTGGTGAGCCCTGTAGCGGAGGGTGTATCACTCGCGCGTGCTGCTTATGTTTTTCAGCATATATTTGATAGAAACATGTCTACGTTGAGAGATACAGGGTTGTTTTGATCGAATGGCCATCTCTCTTGCCCTTTGGCTATAAGAAAGTGAAGCGAAGCCAAATGTTTGCGAAAGTAACTGGGGAGATAGATGTGTGTAGCAAAGTACTTTGGGGACAACAAAGAAGCTGATTTCTAAATCTGTCTCTAGATTGACCTTCATTGTAGAACATATTCTTTGTGTAATTGAGAAGACCTGTTATACAGTGAGACTTGAAATACTAAAGTCTGCCTCATAGTCTCACCCCGCTGTGCTGGTGAGTGTTCTTGTCAGCCTGACCAGCTCTGGAGTCACCTAGGACACAAGCCTCCAGGCTGAGCCTCTCACACTCTCCATGTTTATACATGCTGTGCCCCACCCCCTCCCTGCTGTCAGAGTACCGGGGATTGAACTCACACTGCGCTGAACACTGGACAGGCACGCTACTGCTAAGCGACACGTCTAGCCCTGTTCTAGAGCATTTCAGAATTTATTAAATTTCCATAGAAATTTTGATTCAGAATTATTTCTATTCTAAACTACAATATATTGTTTGTCAACAAGGTATGAAATAATACTGGAAATAAGTTGACAATTAATAACTAATATTTCAAAGCTTGTAAGCCCCTCAATTAATGAAATAAAGACCATGAAAGTATTTAGAAATGATAAAAATTTCCCTCTTTTATATATTATTGACTTTTTAGACAACTTTAGTTGAAGCTTATTGGTGCACCTTTATGCCCTCTGTATGAAAAGTTCTATTTCTTAAATGTATGGAAATATTTTGGACTATTAGAATGTCAACAATCTATTGATCATATCAGGTCACTGTGAGGGCCTAACATCCTTTATACAAAATGTGGGAAATATATCAATCCTTGAGATGAATGTGTTAGAAATGCTACAGTATAACCAGGCTAGTCCTTAGGATTGTATCCAGCTCCAGTCACTTAGAGTCGTCCGTATACCGTTATGTGTTACTACGAAACTATTCCAGTTGCTTCTGTTGGTACTGGCAGCCCAGATGTTGTATTTTTGAACTCCATTCCTCCAATTGTATATCCAGTACTAACAACCAAACTTAAACATTTGATGCTTTATATTAATTTTTAAAAATTCTAAGCTTTTTTTATTTCTTGAAACATTGAGATAATGTACTTCAAAGAATACTTGTAATTCTTTATGTTTCTCCTTACGTTTGCTGTATCTGATCTTCAGAAATGCTGATTTAAAATGCTACAGAAGTAACTCAATCAGTTAATAAAGGTAAAGAGGTAAAGTCTATTCCAGGATGAAATTGAATCATGTAGCTTCTCAAAGAGCTTAAGATCTCAGCCTTCATATTTTGTACTGAACTATTATAACCTGGACAATGATTGGTATACAATTTGGCATTCATGTGTTTTAGCCTTAGACTAGTTGACAGCCAAGTGCTTTTGCTGACATATTTTGGTATATATTTAAATGATAGGGTATTTGTCAAGTTCTACATTTTTATAACTGCATAATTTCTTATGTCATCTGTGTAATGTGTAATTAATTTTAAATTAAGGTTTTAATGTAGCTAAAATTGTATGTGCATAAATATGGCTAATATACAGATAAATGGGTTCCATTTATAAAGTATATTCAACAATGTCTATTTTCTGTACTTATGGTCACTTACATACATACATACATACAGCTATCTATAGTTTTGTAGACACCTTTTTTTGTGAAATGTGATAAATGTGTTCAACTCTTTTTTTTTTTGTAGAGTCATTTGCCCTGGCTTCATAGTTCCCACCCAGGATTAGAGAAAATCAGTGCTATAGTCTGGGAAGGCAGTGACTGCAAGAAAGCAGACATGTCTGTACTTGAGATCAGCGGGATGATAATGAACAGAGTAAGTTCTCAGTTTGTGTTCTTTTAGGTAAAGGGTGAACTTAGTGGCTGTGAGTATGTAGGCTAAGTACCTAAGCATTAATAGCCTATTCATTTCTTCACCCTGGAAAATTGTTTCTTTTAGCTCCATCTTAAACAGTGATTTGCCAACAGAGCCTTTCATCATTTGAAGGGGCAATGGGGTGTGGTGCGTGTGTCACAACTTAATTGTGGAGGGTAGAGGACAACTCTGAGAAGTCGGTGTCTCCTCCTCCGTGTGGTCCTGAGGTTACACTCAAGTTGCACACTTGATGGCAGGCATCTTTATCTGCTGAGCCATCTCACTAGCTCCAGAATTTTTTCTTGAACAAATTGGGTTTAATTTAGTACGTGATTTTTAACACTCTGATATTGTGATTTTGGTAAATACTTCTCTTATACTTTTAAAATAATAAGGTGCGTAGTTTTTTTCAATATCTAAGATTGATCTTCTTTCATATTTACTTATGAATTAGAGATCTTATAATTAATGTGTAATGGGCTCATTATGTATTAAATTAAAATATTTTTTAAATTCTATTATAAAAAGTAAAGATCCATAGGAATTCATTTTACTTTAGATTCGATTTATGTGTACTTTCCTTTTTCTCTCCTGCTTTCTAAGGTGAACAACCATGTCCCAGGTATAGGATACCAGATATTTGGAAATGCCATCTCCCTAATCCTGGGCTTAACTCCATTTGTTTTCCGACTGTCCCAAGCTACAGACTTGGAGCAGCTCACCACCCACTCTGCTTCAGAACTTTATGTGATTGCCTTTGGCTCTAATGAAGATGTCCTGGTTCTTTCTATGGTCCTAATAAGCTTTGTGGTTCGTGTGTCTCTTGTATGGATCTTCTTTTTTTTGCTGTGTGTAGCAGAAAGAACATATAAACAAGTGAGTATGATATAAAGAATATTAGTTTACCCTTTTCATAACACTCGGAGTATTCCTTAAGTATTTTAAAATTTCACTAAACTCTTTGATGAAATTATTTTTGTTTTGCTTTTATATTAAGGCATAATTCATATTTTACCATTGTTGTTTTTACACAGTAGTCTTCATTTTAATCTTTTTTAGCGATTACTCTTTGCAAAACTGTTTGGACATTTGACATCTGCAAGGAGAGCTCGGAAATCTGAGGTTCCTCATTTCCGGTTGAAGAAAGTACAGAATATAAAAATGTGGCTATCTCTCCGTTCCTATCTGAAGGTAAAATGCTCTTGATAAATGTGCTCTTAACATACTGTCTTTCCCAGTAGTTCCAAGTTCTTGTCTACATGTGTGGGTGTCCAGGTTGGGGTGTTACAGTCAACAGTTGCTCATTCAAAGGCTAGATTTGGTTTTTCCCTAGAATAGTTATGACAAACCAGCAGAGGGAGCCCACTACTTAAAAACAAAACAAATCTTGAGGGTCTGTAACCAGTGAGACCTACTACTCTTTACAACAGTGGCTCTCAACCATCTTCATGCTGCAACCCTCTAATACAGTTCCTCATTTCGTGGGGACCCCCAGCCATGAAATTATTTTTGTTGCTACTTCATAACTGTAAGTTTGCTACTGTTATGAACCGTGATGTAAGTATCTGACATGCAGATGATCTTAGGCGACCCCTGTGAAAGGGTCATTTGACCCCCAAAGTGGTCAGGATGCACAGGTTGAGGAGCACTGCTTTAAAGCAACTGTACATAGCTTTGTCTTTACCTTCTGCTCCTCGCTTTGATCTTTTAAATAATCTTGCTGTTTGTGGAGGTAAAGTGTGGAAACTCTAGACACTAGGAAGCTCAGACACCTGAGTTAATTTTAAATTTTTTCTGGGGATTTTGTTTTTATAGTAAATAGCAGGGGGTTTATTATATATGGATTATTCAGGCAAATTCAAGGACACTTATGCAAACAATGTATGATATTAAAGTTGTCTCAAAGACTAAGAATCCCCCAACTTAGATCTTTAATGCTTTTCATTTTTAAGTAACAATGAAAAAACAGAAAAATTATTATTTGCTCTTACGTTTTAAATTCCCATTGTTCTGTTTCTCAGTTTGACTTGTTAAATTTAGCTCAGCACATATTTGGGAAATGCTACAAATTGACATTCTCTCCTCACGGTTACATTTATATTCTCTGGAGGGGTGACTGTGATCTTTGTTGCTTAATTTTGTGATAACCCATTTTAAATCTCCCTTTATTCTGTTCTTTCATACATTGATGATTTTATTCAGAAAATGTTTATTTAACGTTAACCATGTTCCATTCACTGTTAATTAGAACTAGAATTACCTTACGACTTCTCTCTTGTTTTCTGCCATCTGGTCTATCTCTGACCTCATCCCTTCTGCTCCCAGGGTGTATCTCATATCTGTTCGTGTCTCTTTACTTCCATGTCCACCACCCTAATTGAAAGCATTAGTCAGCACATTGGCCTATTTGAGCCGCTTCTTAACTGGTGTCCAGTGTTAACATTTCCTCCTCTGCTACTGTCTTCAGCCTGCCATGAGAGATCTTTTACAAACTGAGGTTTGGTCATATATTCTTAACCTTTTCTGGGAGTTCTCTGTTACTCTTCGATAAAGAACAAAACCATAATATGTTTTGGCTGCTGTTTCTGATCTAGGCCTTGCCCTTCTACCTGTCTCTCTTGGCTTACTGTAAAACATTTTCCTCTGCCCTCCGGACTGCGTTAGTTCTGCAATGCGCTATGGTCCTTCCCACTTTACACTTTCTTTCTGTCTAGGACAGTGCTGTATGACACCTGGTCCTTCTTCCATGGTTTGTTTTAAACACTCCTTTCTTCGGAAGCCCTTCCAGGCACACACTAGCCCCAAATCCATATTAATCTCCCTGACATTGGCCTCAGAGCACCCAGTGTATGTGCCTCCTTAGCACTCAGTGCAGCTTCTCATGCATGTCTGTATGAGTTCAGTGTTTTGCTCTCCTGCTAGTCCTGTGAAGGGAGAGATTTTGTGAGTGTTATTCTGTGCTGTATTCCTTGCACCTAGCACAGTGCTTAGTTTTGAGCAGGTACTTAAGAAATAATTGTTGAATAAATGACTGTACTGTTGGATACAAAGAGTTGTACTGTTGAATCTATGCTGCTTGGACACCACATTTAAAGTGCTGTAAATTAAGAGGAAATACTAACACTTGACAATAAAGTTCATCTGGCAAGTCAGATAAATCTTCAGCATTGTAAGTCATAACAAACCTGTAACATCGTAATGAGGCCATGAGACTGCCTGCTATTTAGTAAAAATATTTAAGTGTTTTCCCTTTTTTCCCGTAGCGTCGAGGTCCTCAGCGATCAGTTGATGTCATTGTTTCATCTGCTTTCTTGCTGACAATCTCAGTTGTATTTATCTGTTGTGCTCAGGTGAGTTAACTTGTTCCACGAAGAAATTAAACCGTCGCCAGGTAAATGCTCAGTTTCTAAAAATAATTTTTAATGTTTTTCAGTTAACATGCAAGGTATTAGATATCATCTTGTTTTTGAACAAAGTATGTTTGATAGATTCTTCCCCCTTGTCGCACCCGCTGAGTGCTACAGCTGAACTTCTGTAAACCCTCTCCTGCCCACGGGTCCTTTGTGCACCCCGCACCTCTTGTTCTTCCTCATCGCCTAGTATTCTCTCGGGCTCCTTTCTAATTTTTAGGTTTACCCACATTTACACACATGCACACACATACATATATACATACATACACCCACATACATATATACACATATACACACACACAAAACAGGCTTCGAACAACATGTGAAGTAGGACATGCATTTTTGTCTTTCTAGGATTGGATCTTTCAAATCTATCTATTTCATGGATTGCAGATTTCATTTTTCTTCACAAGTGAATAAAATCCCATTGTATATATATACCACTTTTTTTTAATGGTTTGTGTTATTTAACAGCGCATTTTGTGCCAAGTGCTGTAGGCGTAGCTTTATTTTGTCCCTACAGTTCTTGTTTTATTCATTCACTTATTTAGGTTGAGCTTGTTTGTTTGTTTCTTTTTTATGTGGTGCTGGGATTTGAACCCAATGCCCTGTGCATGGCAGATGAACACTCTGCCACTGAGCTACATTCTCAGCCCCTTTTGTGTACCACATTTTGATCATCCATTTAGACATCTGTTGATGAGCATGTAGGATGGTTCCACTTTCTTGCTCAGCAATAAACATCAATGTGCAGATAAATACTAGGCTTCAGATAATAAAAGCAACAATGCAAACAAGTCATTAAACAAGTTTTTTTAAAGATTTATTTGTATTTTATGTGTGCCAGTGTTCTGCCTGCATGTATGTATGTGAACGATGTATGTGCCATGGTGCCCATGGAGGTGAGAAGAGAGCATCAGATCCCTGGAACTGAAGTTGCAGACATTGGTGAAACACCAATAAGTGCTGGGAGCAGTAAGTGCTCTTGCCTGCCGAGCCACCACCCCAACCTCCTAGACAAACTTTGAAACACTTGGATAGAAAACTCTTCACCAAAATATAACAGAGGATAAGCCTGGTTACACCCGTAAGTCATGACCAAGGTGGTTTATCCCGTGATGCAGGGATCTTCAATTCCAGAAAATCCACTAATGTAATTTAATGCCTATAGTTTGTTAAAGGAAGAGAAAACATGCAGTCATCTCAATAAATGCAGAAAACAAATTGTAGTTTCTCAGCAGAGGCTTTGACTATGCCTCTCCATACATGCATGTATGTGTACCAGACATGCATACATGTGTACCAGACATGCATGCAAGTGTACTGACCTATCCTCAGTCCTCAGAGGATGGTTGGGATCACAGTCACATGCAGTTCAACAGAATGCCGTGGTTTTTTTTTGGTTTTGTTTTTTGTTTTTTAATTTTTGTAAGCTTTCTACAATTCATCAGGAAGCACAGGGACAAGAACAGTCCGGAGCTTTGAAGGACAGATTGCCTGCCTAGAGACACAGAACTACTTCCAGGGTATAGGAAAGCTGTGTTGGTGATAGAGATGTGGAGTGTCCATGCAAGATACGTGGTACAGTGGCATCACAGATCAACCCAGGAAGGCTTACACGAAAGGAACGTGAGCAAAGCTGGGGTAAATGAGAAGTACTCCATACTTGAAAATAAATTCTAGGTAGGATAAAGATTTAAATAAAAACAAAAATTAAATCGAATCACAAATAAGTTGTACAGGCTGCAAAAGGCACCATCAGTGACAGAATAGGATGTGGGGAAACACACTGGCAAAGCGCAACTCCAATGGGAATGTTACGGGTCTGCCTCCTCAAGTCAATAAGGAAATCATCTTAACAGGAAAAAGTTGTAAAATATCAAAAGGTAGCTCACAGAGAATCCAGTAGCCACTAAGAGTCTGGAGCATCATTGTCTTCCTGAGTATCTGGGAAAGTTAAGACCAAAGTAATGAGGTTACATTTTACACCCATGAGGGTGGCAAATGCTAAAAAGTTGGGTGGGTGCAAACAAAAATGAGTGCAAACAGTTTGAAACATGACTCTCTTCCCAGAACCAACATGGTGGATGGAGAGAACTGGTTCCTGAGGGTTGTTCTGACTCCCCTCCCCCCCACCATGAGAGTGAATAAATGTTAGAAAGTAAATTGAATACGATGTTGGATAATGTGATAACAGTGACATAGAAGTCAAGACACGGGTAAAATGACCTAGTTTAAAGATGAATGTCGAAGGATGATGACGTGGCCCTGTGGTCGAGGGGCGGAACACTTGCCCAGCCCGCATGGAGCCCACGTGTGTCCAGTACTGGGAGCGGGGACAGAACCAAAGGACAAATAGTTCTTCTAAATTATTAAAAGCCCGCTTGTAAAAGATAAACACAAACTTGTCTTGCGGTAGAGTGTAGTGCTGGCTCTGCAATCGGACAGAGAAAATCTAAAGGCTTAAATGAACTTGAAGACTTTTTTTTTTTTTTTTAAATTTGAAGTAAATACAGTAAAATAGTAAGATTCAGCGAAACTGGTAGAACCCATAGCTATTGGTTGTATTATTCTCCACACTTCTGACGCGCTGAAATATCCCATGATGAATGTGTCCTGAAAGCATAATTTGTGAGTGGTCCACGTAAAGCGGCGTTGTGCTTGAATGAAGTTGGCCGCCCCACTGCCCACTCACGCTGTCCTGTCCCCCAGCTGCTCCACGTGCACGAGGTCTTCCTTGACTGTCACTACAACTGGGAGCTGGTGATCTGGTGCGTCTCCCTAACTCTGTTCCTCCTGAGGTTCGTCACTCTCGGGTCAGAAACCAGCAAAAAGTACAGCAACACCTCAATATTGCTCACGGAGCAGGTGAGTGGGTTAGGTTGTAGGTTAGTCTCTGCAGTCCGCCACCCAGCTGTGTGTGAGGCGAGGACTTGCTAGGGTCAGTTTGGGCCTTCTATCATGTCTTGTCCTAGAGCACCTCCCCATTGAGCCACCTGGACAGCCTGTGGATATACTAATTAAAAACACTTTTGCTAATTTTATATTTTTTATTAAGGTCATTTGTGCTATGAAGCTAAACTTAAATTTTAATAATACACAAGCCTTTCTTCAGTGTTTCTGTTTTGATTCAAATTTCAAATCTGATCTGCTGTTTTTATGTTCCATTTTCATTTGGCAGGAAGGAAATAATATTTATAAAAATGATAGATTTTAAATCATTCACGGGATGTGTTGGCTTTGCAGTATAACAGAACCACATCAGAATGAGTTTAAATTTTTATTTGACAGAACAAAACATAATAATTTTGATGATTGCTTTCATTTTGTAAGAATTTGGTAAATATTTCCTCTTGGTATTTCATAAAAATTGTACAAAAGAAGTGTTTGCTAATGAGCTTGTTTGAATATTTTCATTAGGAAGAGCTTGTGTTTTAAAGATTCAGTAAGCTGGATTAGACGTAAGGGGAGAGTTACCCTAAAGGTGGCCATTTCTAACAGTGACCGGGAATCAGGTCAGCCGCCTTCTCAAGTTCACGCGAGGCTGGTGGCACCTCTGCTCCCCTCCTTGTGCGCTCCCGTCCAGTGCCTCTGTAGGCTCACCGCCCGAGCTGCTTGCACATGGCTTGGGTATGCCGTCATATGGCTTCTGCCCTTGCTGTCCCGACTGTCTGGTTCATAGCTCCAGGACATCTGGAGGACAGTCAGTCCTTCCAGTCCATGTGCGAACTGTGGGCTTTGGTTGGGGCTCTGGCTGCCAAAGTGGGAAGGTAGAGCCAGTGGGTAAGCGTAGTGTGAGAGTGGGGCCTTCTCAGAAAAGGGAACTGAACTAGGCAGGTCCCTTACAAGTACCTGTCAGAGAGTCCATGATAAAGATGTGCAAATATTTTAATCACTTTCATAATAAAAAAAAAATCATGAGCCAATTTGTTCAGTTTATTCTGTTGCTACTTATTCTCTAAGTTGATTTGGCCCTGAGAATACAATTATTTACCATTTTCAGTTTTATGTTTTCTTATTATAAAATAAGTTTATTATAAGATTTGGAATGTATAATTATATATAAACATTAAGGTCATTTGTAATCTTAATACTCAGAGAACCACTATTAATATTTTGGTGACTGTCCTTCAGATCTTTTTAAGAATGTGTATTTTGGGGCCGGGGAGATACAATTCATTGGTGAAAGGATTGTGTTAGCATGAATGATGCCCTGGGTTAGCATGTATGTTATAATTTTAAATGATTTTGCCTGTGGGGCTTTTTTTTTATATATAAAAGATAAATCTCTACTTGAAAATGGAGAAGAAACCTAACAAAAAGGAGGAGCTGACACTTGTGAATAATGTTTTAAAACTGGCTACTAAACTGTTAAAGGTAAGAAAGGAATTGACGCTGGTGAAGCACGGGCTGTTCTGGAACTGTATCTTCGTCTCTGTGCACTCTGTCTTCATCTAGTTGTCACCTTCGCCTGAGTTGCTAATTTGGAAGCAAATTCCATTTGAGCACACTTGTGCGGTTTTGTTTTTTTCATTCAAGTAATCCAAATAATTTCTTTGAAAAATGTGTTAAGGCTTTTACTAATGTTGAGAATATTGTAGGTGTAGTTTTTTGCTTCTTTGTTTTTTATCAATTTCATCTACAATACTAGAAAACATTTCAGAAAAGATTAGATGTTAACACAGAAGTTCATTTTGTATTTCCGTAGAACAGTCTTCTGAGTGACCCATGTTAGCTTAAGAAGTAATGATAGTCATTGTCCATACTGTCAGCAAATACTTAATTTGAAAATGATTTTTGAAAAATCAAAGATTATAATAATGCCTTTGATGTCATAATATCCTTGAGAATTTTATCTTTGTGACTGAGTCTTGCTGTTTAGCTTTGATTTGCTAAGTATTAACTCTGTTGCCCAAGGTGGCTTCAAACCTGTGATGACCTTGCTATCTTGGTCTCCCAGGCGCTGAGGTTACAGGTGTGCCACCAGGCCTGGCTCTGAGAGTAATGCAATAGAACATTTTCACTATTGCTTTATGGTATTTACTTTTTTAAAACAAAAATATATTTAAGAATCTCAATTTCTATAACTAATTGAACATGCTACTTAAAGTTTTAAGTTTTCAGAGAGTGGTATAAAATGAGTTGTAACTCTTGATAGGGTTAGTCCTCTGTCAACTAAAGTATTGACCGAGTGTAATTCAGAAAATTAGACATTGAAAAAAAACAGGGGCTGTGGATAGAGGGATAATAAAATAGGTAATTATGAATTGATTTCTTTTTAAAGGAAATTTTAAAGGAAGATGATAGGTTTTAAATAAGCAAGAGAATACAGACACATAACTCCCCTTTATTTTTTTGCCAAAAAGATACCATAATTTGGTTTTCTATTTGCTTGATGCTTTTGTATTGGGTGTCTTCAGAGTGTGGCTGGCTGCAGGGACTAGAAAAGTAACACTTAAAACTGTAAAGTGGGGACATTTATAAGGGTAAAGCCTAAGGCACAACACTTGGTATGCTTTGATCTAGAATGTGTGCCTTAATGTAAGTTTTACCTTCTCACTCACTTTCCACTGCCAAGAAATTCACAAGGCACGATTCAGCCTCTTATCTTCTAGCCCAGTGATTCTCAACCTGCCAAATGCTGCAACCTTTAGTATAGTTCCTCATGTTGTGGTGACCCTCAAGCATAAAATTATTCTTGTAGCTACCTCATAACTGTAATTTTGCTACTTTTATGAGTCATAATATAAATATCTAATATGGTCTTAGGCAATCCCTATAAAAGGGTCATTTGAACCCCAAAGAGGTTATGACCCACAGATTGAGAACCTCTACCAGTCTACCTTTTCCCTGTCAGTACTGTCCTAGGTGAAACCCTTGACTCTTAATGTGGCACACAGAACCGAAAACATTCCTGCTTCTTGTTTTACTGCTCTTTATCATCAAAGACCCGTTTCCTATGATTTGTGCCGTGCACCCCCTCCCCCCAGGTCTCCCCCTAGTTCCTTTCATGTCAGGAAGGCAGCTGTCTAACAGTGCTCAGCAGCCTGCAGCACCTTCTCCCTCAAGTGCCTCCCTCAAGGCCTGCTCTCTGTAAGGCTTGTCTACTTTCTCTGGTGGAGGACCTCGTGTTTGAATTATTGCATGCTTACTAAGCTATAAAGTCCTTCAGCTCAAGGACTGGTTTTTAACTTCCCAGAGCCCAGCATGGTGCCTGGCATATAACAGTCTTTTTAATAAATCATCCAATTGATTAATTGTATATTTGAAGATGAAGTGACTCAAGTGAGACTTTGTATTCCTGTATTAAGTAGGCCAAGACTTTACTAGGTATTCCTTTGTAACAGGAATTGGAGCTACGAATTTATAAAATTATTTTAAAGGAAGTCACTTTTCTTGAAAAAAATTAAAACAACTATTAGAATTTACTCATTTCAAGTTTAGACAATGCATCCATAATTTATAACTTTCGAATAGTGACTTTTTAAGTATTTTGCATATCAGGGATGCAGTTTAACTGGAAATTGTTAAAGGACCTAAGACCGCCGCTCTCTCTCCTCTCTAGGAGTTGGACAGTCCCTTCAGGTTATACGGACTCACGATGAACCCGCTGCTGTACAACATCACCCAGGTCGTCATCCTGTCAGCTGTGTCTGGTGTCATCAGCGACTTGCTTGGATTTAATTTAAAGGTAAAAAGCTTGCAAGTTTTGTTTTGCTTTTTTTTAACCCTGTTACTCTTGAGATTTCACATGCATAATAAGACCGTTTGGGCAAGTTTGTATACAGTTATTAACAATGGCTTCACATTCAACTTCAGGGACTTAAATACAGTGATGGAGTCTCATACTGATAGAACTTCTAATTCGAACAGAACCCATTATATAGAGGGTTCTTCTAGGGTAAGTCAGAGGGAGTATTTATTTTTCTTCATTAATTAAAACTGATTCTAATGATTCAACAAAAAGGAGAGTCATATTTTGTTGGCCAAAAATGTATTATTTATATAACAGTGGATACACCCCCTTAATACATGTACAAATGTTGTAAGGGGTAGGAAGAGCATAGTGAACAAGGAGTTGATGTGTATTTACATTTCTCCGTGCGCTTCAGGTGAGTTCTTGCACACAGAGGGAGAGAGGAGCTAACACGCTCCAGTCTGCGCCTGTGACAGAGTTCAGGGATAATGTGTAGTAGGACTTGGGCTCCCATATTATTGATGATCACGACTTGTCATTTTTTCCTATAGCTATGGAAGATTAAATCATGACATTGAGAAATGAAGATGTAGCCCTTTCTCTAGAACCCGAGTGCTGATGAAGCTGTCTGCGGCAGTCGCTGGCTCTGCTCCAAAAGTCTGCTGGGAATGAAGCGTTTACATCAGACTGTATTGTGCAATTTTTATATTTATTTTACTTGTTCACTGTCTTTTTGGTTTTGTTTTGTGTGTATGTGTATGTGTGTGGTTTTCTTTTTTTTTTTTCACATTTATTTTAGTCTGTTTTAAGCATTGACATTCTTAGTTGTTGAAAGGGTGACAAACTGACCCAGATACCTGAGGTCCTGGTGATTGTTCATAAATAATTGACAGAGAAATTGTGAAAATAGTAAGCCATTGCTAAGCACTATTTCTCCATCAATGCCGTGAACTTGCCTTACTTGAGGGAAACTTAACTCTGAAATAATGCATTGGACTCAGTTAAACAGAACATTTTCTTTGGAAAACCAGGGTCCACTCAGGATCACTCTTGAAATATTTCAGAACAACGCTGGGATCTAAACTGATTAAGCTGCAAGTTGAAGCACCCTTCAGTATTAATATATGGTATTACGTAACAGGTCAACAAGTGCTCTTTGATGATAAAACTCTTAATGGAGCAATAATTGTAAATGGTTACCATACTGTAAAATATTTTGCTAAAAATTAATTAGTAATAAATGTATTTATTTGAAACACTGAGCTGTTTGCACAGCTCCAACTGTGCATGCTCAAAATGTGCACTTTTTAAAACTGTTACTTTTGATGTATATCTTTATGTGGGATATGTTACAGTGTACTAGGGCATAATATGGTATCCTTTTGAGTGGGGTCTATCCTCATCTCACAAGTGAAGTGCCTACTGCTATTTCTAAAGTACGTTATGTTTACTCAAAAGTTACTTCCCATGGTACACTATAGCGTATGCTGTTCCTACCACACTTAAAGCTTAAGAATAAAGTTAGAAACCAATAAAATATTTATCTGATTGCTAGTTATAAAATTTCCAATTTTTCCAAAAAGACAGCTTCAGCCTACCAATTCTAGCCTCTGAATTTAATCTGGTGCACCCCTCCCCCAGCTCCATTATATAAGGGCTATTTTTAGATGCTTTTAACATGGAAAGTTAGATTCTCTCCCCTTGAGTAACTTGTCAGGTGTCCAGTGGGAGCTTATCATGTTTCCGGGTAGGTAAACAGGGCAGATATGCTAGTCCCCTGCATCAGGCCTCTAAGTTGTTACATTTGTACAATCAATCAGTAGTGTTTTAAGAATTACATGAAACAAAAATGTTTTGTGATTTTTTTGTTTGTTTGTTTAAGCCAAGCATCTGGTTTCTAAAACAAAGAGTTTATTTGAAACAATCTAGAATTTTCTTGGTGCAAAGTCATATTGAAGATATTCATATTTTTAGCATATTTTAAGGAATTTAAATAATTAATTGTAAATAATTTATGTGATTGGTGCAGTTCTAATTCCCAGATCACTCTTTAGAATCAGGAATGAGCAGAGAACAGAGCCAAGGGATCCAACGCGGCTCTTCCCATTCCCTTGAGCAGCCTCAGTTCAGCCTCCTCGCAGAGTGCTCTTTGGATAGGAACGGCAGACAGCATTGTGTGTGTGTCGCCTGTGTTCCGATGCGTCTAACAATGACCAAAGTGCATTCTGAGTGCAAGGGATGCGTCACTGGAGCTTTAAGCACATGAGTTTCTCATGTGAAGATTAGGCCTTGTCTGATACGTTTCTTCCTCTGTTGTCTACTGTTGAGGTTGTTTTTAGGAACTATATTTTATAAACTTTTTCAAAATAAGGTACATACCTATACAGAACTTAACATTTTGCACAGAGTATATCAAATATATTTTGAGAAAAAAAAAAGAGTACAGCATGAGTTCTGTTAGGAATAAAAAATGAAATTATTGTATCTTACAAAAACTTATTTCAGAATGGAAATATTTTTGAGAAAAGCAGCTCGAGTATACTGATGAGGGAAGATGCTTGTGTAGGTTGCAGTCATTTTGACATAGAATCGGGGTTGACTGCACAGTATGCTTCTCAGCAACGCGATGTACTGATTGTGCCATTAATATGGGCAACAGTAGCACACTGAAAGGAAAATGTCTTAAGCAGTTTCATAATGTTAAAAGAACCATTTTAAACTAGTAAGTAGTAAGTTGACGTGGCTGCCTTTAAGAATACCATGAATGTAAGAAGTTGAAATTGTAACATATCACATCATAGAGAAGAAGCAGTTCAGAGGTAGAATTATGGCAGATGTTGTATGATGTTTCTTTGGCACGTGTTGTTTTTGAAAGTTTGAACGGCAAGTTTAAAATAAAACATTCTATGGCTGACTGTTGTGTCTATTGTTTTAAGTTCCATGTCTGGGCTGATTTTGTGTTTACTGTAGCATAAACCTCAGTTACACCCTGTAGACAGGGTGCAGTGGAAATAAAGCTTTGGCTTTATTTTGTTACTTTGGATTCTGTTCAGGTCCTGATAACATGACAGGGTGACTGTATATACACACCAGGGTGTTTGTATGTGGGAACACTTGCCCCTTTGATTTGGAAAACTGACTCTGGCCTGGAATGTTGAAGTTCAGTAGCAGGACAGTGACACATAGTTTTGCCACATGAATCAAGCTGAAAGATCGTGGCCAACACGGTAGTTAAACATTCAAATATTTGTTACCTAATTGACACAAGTGTCCATGGGGCTCAAATTAATCAGGAGTAGTCAAAGTGTGCTTTCAGACATACCTTAAGCTTCGAACTGGTCTTTTAATGAATCTCCTCTGAGACTTCAGGAATAGCAAGATGGCCAGCAATTCTTTCATTCACTAATTTTCAACCTTTCTCCTGCCGTCCTACAAAGAATTGCACGAGTGCTTACTTAGCCCGTGTCACTGTGCACCCCCACCCAGATGATATGCTTTCTTTCTGGGAACTCTAGAAGGGTGTTGGGAGAAAGAAAGCCTATCACACAGCCTTTCACCATAACAACACCCACGTACGTTCTCTGTCAGACACCAACCAGGAGCGTGACCAACTCAGTCTCACACTAGACCCAGAAGAGTGGGAGATTCCACAGGTTGGAGGCACACCCTCCAAGATTCCTGTCGCTTCAGAGCAGAGCTCAGTGTAGGATGCCCGCTTCTGAGAACCGGGGCTCCAGCCCGCTTTTCTTTGGTTTACTTAGTTTGCTTAAGGAGTTCCTAGAATTCTGGGAAATTTTTCCAAAAAGGGATCCGAGAAAGTGAAGACAATGAAAGAGGTACCACAGCCAGTGGCCCCTCGCCCCCCCCCCCCCCCCCCCCCCCCCCCGTGGCACACCCACCCTCCAGAACCTTCTGCCTCTTTGGAGACCTGGGAAATTCTCTGAATTCCGCAGTCAGGAATGTTCTGGGCTTTGTCACATGATGACAATGATTGATCTGTTAAACTCTCTTTCTAGAGAACATAACAAGATGCTCTGAGCTTATTTATGACTGTTGCTTGGCCTTTCTAAGGATGGATGGCTTGAGGTAAAGGCCCTTACACTCTACCTCATGCAAAGGCCTCATGAGACAAACAGGCCACAGAAATAGGTTGTCTGAGGTTGTACAGGTAATGACAGAACCCACGCGTACTCTCTATGTCCCCATGTGTGTCATCTGTGATGGTGTCCATAACGTTGCTCGCTCTTGGCTCATGAAAACACTTAACCATAGGAAAGTATTCTGGGAAGAACAAAGAAACTGAAAAATTACCTGCCTGTGTTCCTACTTAGCTCGTGTGTAAACTAACCAACCTCAGCAGGAAGAGGCCCAGATTCACCTTGCCAAGGTCTCCATTCAGTCGTCTGTGTGCCCTCGTGAGAACATGGCTTCGGTCTTCCTCAGCCTCACATCTTGGGTTTTCTCTTTCAATTTTTTAGCAAGCAATGAGTCTCACTGTGGCATTTCCGTACACATCCATGTCATATTTTAGGGCACCCCTTCCCTCGCAACCGGGCTTTGGTTGTCTCAGCTGTACGCCTGTCTTCGGGGGCTGTTGGAAGAGCTTCTGAGAACACATGCTAAATACTTAGCCCAGGAGCTGATAAAACAGTGGTTGTGTAGCCAGACTAACACTTCCTCTTTCACAGCAAGACAAATAAGTAGTGGCCTCAGTCAGTTAACAAAAACTTTAAGATAAACATTAGCGTTAAGATGTCAAATATCCTGCCAATTAAAAGTCAGAAGAAACCTGCATTTAACTGCTTTTCTTCCTAAGGATGGAACTTGAGATTATGTTAAGCACTGTAACTCAAATATTGCGTGTTTTCTCGAACGTGAGATGTAGGCCTACGTATATGTATTTTTATATTTAATATACATTATCGGACATGAACGTAGAAAGGGAACTGCAAGAATGGAGACGAAACCTAAAGCAAGGAGCTCGTGTCACTTGAACGCAGAAGAGAATGCTGTTTGTGGGGAGAAGGGGTCCAGGGTCGGGGGCAGGGCGAGGAAGAACACATAGCAATCTGTACACACAAGAATAACACATGAAACCCGTTTCTTCTGCCTCTCTCTCCCCCCTCTCTTTTTCTCTCTCTTCCCCTCCCTCCCTCTCTCTCTCTCCTCTCTTCTTCTCCCCACCCCCACCCCCAAGACAAGGTTTCTCTGTTGTAACTCTGTCCTGGAACTCACTCTGTAGACCAGGCTGGCCTCGAACTCACAGATACCCGTCTGCCTCTGACTCCCGAGCGCTGGGATTAGAAGCATGCGCCACCACTGCCCAGTTGTGAAACCCATTTTTTTGCCAACCGCAGTTTAATTTTTTAAAATAGAGGGAGAGTTACCCTGGGCTGGTGAGATGGCTCATTAGGTTAAGGCAAGTGCTACCAGTCTCGGGGACCCTCCTGGAAGGAGAGAACCGGCCCCCCAAGCTGTCTTCTAACCTGCGTGTCACACTGAATAAATGTAACCAAAGAAAAGATAGATACAGGCTGCATCCCTTTAAATCCTAGTAAACCTGCATGTAATAGCCAATTACAAAGGTGAGGTGCGTATTCCATTCGTATCCCCTCATTATTAGCTCTGACTCATGGGGTTACTGTACCAACACCCTAGCCTTTGCCTCCTGTCTGCTCTCAGTCCTCTACCTCTTGCTCACTCTGCACACCCTGCATTGCTGGAGCACACGGGGCTTAGCTTTGTACCCATCATGCTTATCAAGGTACCTCTGGGACCCCAGTCCCACATTTGGCAATGCTGTTTCTTCCCATCAGTGTCATGGCCGCGCACGGGTTCCTCACAATGGTTCTTAGAACCCTCCTTGTCACCATCAAGCAACTCTCATCACCCTTTACCTATTGGCATTTCCTTGTAACTTTCCTGGAAAATGAAAATACCTTGCAAAGTAATTCTTCCGTTCTCTTCCTGATTCAGCTGCCTGAAAGAGGCATTGCTCTGTGAGGCCAGCTCTGTGCCTGCCACCCCGGCTGTCATCTTTAGCCTTTTTCTTTCCCGAGTTTCTGAACCATTTAGATCTCAAATGAGTCTGGACTGTGAGCAGTCGAGTGTGGGTTGGATGACGTGAGCTTGCCATCCTCTGCTCTTATCCGACAGGAGCTTGTGTCTGTAGTTGTCCTGTACCGAGTCCCTGTCATAGCTGGATGGGCTGGTGGCTGGTGCCCGGTCCTAAGGCAGCGGAGGTCGTGGGGGCTGTTGCATATGCTGTCTGACTTGCCGGCAGGGCCACTTCACCCACGTGAGGCCCCTTGTCCTTGTAGAAAAAACAGGCACTCTCACTACAGACCGGGTTTATGCCAACAGGGAGAAGATAAGGAAGAAAAAAGCAAGGGAAGCTATGAGTAAGTCACATGATACAGCAGGAGGGTGGAGGGAGGAGGGAGAAGCCAGAAAGTGCCCTCAAGTGGCAGAGCAGTGAAGGCAAATGGGAGGTTGGCAGGCCATGCTGCTCATGCCTTAGGCATGGTCTTGGACTCTTGTAGCCTTGACCTGTGACCTGTGCCAGATGTCTCCATTTATCCTCAATCAGCTGCTCATGCCTTAGGGCTGGTCTTGGACTCTTGTAGCCTTGACCTGTGTCCTGTGCCAGGTGTCTCCATTTATCCTCACTCAGCTGCTCATGCCTTAGGCATGGTCTTGTGGACTGCTGTAGCCTCGACCTGTGACCTGTGCCAGATGTCTCCATTTCTCCTCACTCTGCACACCCTTCTCTCCCAAAGTAAGCAAAGCAGATTTAACCTGAAGAGGCTTCAAGCAAATGAAGCCTTTTCCCTCTCTGATAAGCTCTCTGCATCTTTGCCCTCCTTCTGAGGCGAGTGTAGGCGCTGTCTGTACCTTCTACACCTTCCACATATTCCCACTTACCGTGACTACAGAATCGAGGTGCCAGATGTTCTCATAGTCCTTTTTGTTACCATTCAATAAATGATCTAAAACCTAACTGATTGGCTTGCTTTTCTTTTGTCTTGAGTGCTAAGTCCAACTCTCTTAATTAAGTGACTGGCTGTCTAGTGTTATGTATTAATAATTGGTTATTTATTATTATTAACTATTGGTTTCAAGAGTCTGAGGGATGTGTTTTAATCTTAGTCAAATCCTGCAAATTTCCATCAGCTGTGCATGTAAGGCAATTTTGATTTTTCCCAACTTCGGTACCAGGGGAAGAGCTTTATGCTAAAGAAGACTGATTTCCAAACACGGTGGCCAGTTTACTGCTCTTGAACTCTGTACCCAATATTTTATTTGCAGATGCATTTGTTTAATTTTGCTTGGAAATGCAGACTTTAAGTAAACAGGTCTCCTTTTGACTCATAACCTTCTTGCTGGGTCAGTGCAGTGAAAGGTTGTTAGGAATTCCACTGTGTTGAACAGGATAACCCACCGCCACCATCTTCAGGTTCAGATGGGCCCACTCACCCATTAATTAATTTACAGAAATTAAATTAAAATGTAGTCTCTTCTTTCGTGTAACTCGGAGGCCAAGATAGGGCCATACACCAAATTGAATGACAGAACAATTTGGGATATCTGCTGCTGAGAGGGACTCAACAGAATGAATATTTCCAACCACAGTTCCGAAGAGTTGGTTGCTAGGTTCTATTCTCTGCATTAGCTTCCTGCTAAGGGTTGTGGAGCCTTTGGGGGAGAAATGCTGAAAAGGGACGTGCAGAGCTCCGGAGACCTCACCACAGGGGAGTGATGGCTTGGGTCTGGTGGACTATGGGTGTTCTCTTTGCGTCCCTGCCCTAGTGACCAGTGTCTCAGTATGCACAGCACTGCCCTGTGCTGTCCTCCAAAGTTGGGTTTTTGTAGCAAGCCCCAGCTGTGCTTGCTCCTGCAGTTCATGCTCTACTCCAGGTGTGCTGCTAGAGACCACGCTCTGTCCTGCCCACGCCAGTGGAAACCCCTACGAGTAAACGTAACAACTTTCCAACACCGAAGAGGGAATCGAAGAGAGTAGAAGACCCAAAGGCCTTTCAGACTCAGGGAATTAATGGCTTGCTAAGGCTTCTGTACGGCCTCCATCAGAATCCCAATGACATTCTTCACGGAAATTTTTAAAAATTCTAAAATTCGTGTGGAAGCATAGGAGAGACCAACCAGGCAAAGCCACCGTGAGCCAGTCGTGAACAGTGCTAGAGTTTCCCTGCTACCTGGGTACAAGTTACACTCCAGAGCCCAGCTAGCAAACACAGCATGGCACGAGGACAAAATAGACACGGAGTTTAGAGGCACAGAATAGGACCCGGAAACAAATCCTACAGCCTACAGAGTTTTGACAAAGATACCAAAACAGACATGGGAGAAAAGACGTGTAGACAATATATACAACGTGAAAATGGAAATGAGACTGTCTGGGGAGACAGACTGGCGGGGGGAAAGGTATGTAAGGGTCATGTCCATGTGAAATAACTGAATAAAAATGGCTTAATGAGACTTACTTTGTATAACAAAAATAGGCCGGTGAAGACGGTTAAGACAATAGAAAATAAAGCTTTGGGCAGAATCCCTTGGATTAACTATTATAGAAAAAATCTGAATGAAAGTGTACATTTGTGTTTAAACCCATAACAGCTAACGGCCACAAGTGCCTGGAGCGCTTTTAGGGTTGAAGACACAACTTCTAGCTCTACTAACACAACGAATGCGTCAGCAGTTCTTGATACTTCTTTTATGTCTCGTCTCTCAGTCGGATTACTAGCTGTTGCTCTGAATCCTGATGTCAATACTTCATGTAAGATGTTGAATTTCTGGAAGTCAATTGCAAGGTTTTCTGGTGGGACAAAGGAGCAAAGCTTCTCTGCCTTAAAACTGCTGTCCTGATTGGAGGGAGCCTTTTGAGGGCCAGGTAAGCTAGAGCAGACATTTTTCCTCCTCACCATGGCCCACTTTAACATAGGACTTCACCCCCGGCTGATCCCAAGTGAGCTGTCATCTGTTCACACTTTTAAAATGGCCTGGCTGTCCACACGTGACTCTCTTCAGGTACAGGCTTTCATAGTCCTTGAGTCAGGCTGACTTTACTCGGCCATTTGACCATCTGCCTGGTGGTAATCTGAGTGCATCTCATTAGTGGGTCTTTAAACTGCCCATTGCTCTACCCAGTCTACAGCATAGCTCTTGAGATTGTCTCTCAATTGCTTCCAGGCTTGCCCCTCAGCGGCTGATGGACTGCTTACCTGGGTCCTGGCCTGCTTACCATACATCCTTCCTTCTGTGCTCCAGTTCCTAACAGGTGTGAGGCTGAAGGCCACCTTCCCAGACAGTGACAAAACTTTTGCACTTGGCCATTTGTAGACGGTTTAATTTGACCCTTTGTTTCCAACAACTTTATCATCTTCAAACATCTTGCAAAGCTCTAGACTGCTTGCGGTTTAAACCTAGCCCTGTGCGCTCCCTAGTAATACTCAGTATTAACGGGGCTAGGTCATAAGTCGCTGTTCATGTCAGCCCAGATCTTTGTGGGTGTTTAATGAAGGTGCTTGTTGAAGGGAGGAAAACAGAGAAACCAAGATGTGTTCTGTAGACCGTGTTTTCTTAGTGATGGACTCTAAACCTGTTTATAAGAATGACTCAGAGCCAGGAGGCGGTGGCGTGCACCTTTAATCCCGGTGCTCGGGAGGCAGAGGCAGGCAGATCTGGTTTGAAGCTAGCCTGGTCTACAGAGTGAGTTCCAGGACAGCCAGAGTTTCGACAGAGAAACCCTGTCTCAAAAAGCAAAACAAAACAAAAAAGAATGACGCAGAAACTTTAAAACACCCACTGACATCTGCTGGTTCTTTGCCTGGCTCCAGGGACGTGGACCCGACTGGGGTTGTGGAGAGATGAAGAAATGACAGACAGACACACAGAAAACTAGGATCAGGTGGTCTGGGCTCTCTGCTGGAGAAAAACCACAGTACCCTAGAAGCCTGCTGTGTTTATTGTATAGCGTTGAACAGAGAGGTTATTACATGCAGATAAACAAGGAGCAGGATTCATGGCCTATAGCTGGATCAGGAGGCAGGTTTGGCGAATCCAGGCAGGAGCCATCTCCGTAGGGAGCAGTCTGCAGGCAGTAAATACCTTGGGCAGAAAGCTATGGTGGACATTTCTGCATACACTGTCAGCATGCGCTCTCAGCCTGAGGCCATGGGGTCCTTGGTGGAGCTGTGCCTGCATCAACAACACTTTGATTCAGGACTTGGCTCACTCAGGAGCAGAAATCCCACCATCTTCTACTAAGCTATGTGTTTACAATATTCACAAAAGTTTAAAATAACTCCACTCAAGCATTTCTATTTGCTGTTATGGAAAACATAGTTTCATAAAATATTTATATAAACATGTAACTGGTTTCTTTTATCACGATAGATCTTTAAATATTTTCTCAGATTTAATTTTAAACATGGTAAATATCGATTAAAAACAGCTTATACAAGCTCTTTGGGTTCCTCAGTAATTTTTGTGGGCTGGGGGAGTGGCTCAGTTCTCAAAGTACTCACCACATAAACTGGAGGACCCGTGTTCAGGTCCCGGCACACGTGAAAACAGTTGAGCCAGTCCACACTTGTAATCTCAGTAGGGAGCAGAGTCAGGTAGCACTTTCTGGCTAGTCAGTGGGTGACCCCATCTCAAAAATAGGGAAGTAATTAAGGAAGACAGTAAGTAATTAACGTGAAGACAGTCACGTTCTTGTCTGGCCTTTGTGTATACCCCCCATCTCATGCACACATACACACACACACACACACATATGCACATGCACACACATACACACACACACATATACACATACGTATGCACATGTACACACACACACACACACACACACACACTTTTAGAGTGTTAAGATATCCGGAGACTAAAACTGAAAACAACAGGTCTCCTGTTTGGCTGCTTGAACTGAAAGGGTGGGTAACCTCGGCAGGAACATCCACAAGGCACAGCCTGAGGGGAGGATTCATTCATTGGCTTCCGGGACAGAATACCAGAGTCCTACTGTTCCCCCTGCTGTGTGGATACCTGTGGGGCATGGTTATAACTCTTTGCCTTGGGAATCTTTGAGGTAACAGTAAAAATACTTAAGAAAAAAAGAAGCCCAAATTATAAATGAAGGCACGGTGAGGTTTGGAGGGTGGTAATTTGGGAGTCTGGGAGCCAGAGGCCGCTGGAGAGGCTGGCCATGGCAAAAGGCTACAGTTCCGGGTGACTCAGCAGAGGGCCCCCAGCCCTGTCGTCTGTGCTTGTTTTCATTATACTGGCTGCTTTATGGACGCCAGTGTTTGAAGAACCTGGACTTCCTCTTGCCTCAATATTTAATCTGGACCAGCACCCCTCTGGGATTTAGTTTTTCCATTTTCTATAAAATGGAGAAGCCAGAAAACTTTCCAGATCTTAGCTTCCAAGTAAAAGGAGCCTATGTCTCATTAGCGCAAGCGCAGAAGAGCGCCCATTGACTCATTCGCCAGAAAGCCAGGTTCCTGCTGTCCTGGAATCGGGTGCAGACTGTGGCCAACCCTTGTTGATTGCATGTTTGTTTGCTTTTCCTTCCCTTTTCATCCATCTTCTCCAGTCAGGAGCTGGTTTTCTTTTTCTCAGCCAAGTTTGTTCCATTCACCTGCAAAACATGTCCCTCTCCCCACAAATAAAACAAGCCCCAAGTTGATGTGGGCTCGTAAGCTCAGAGGTGGGAACACGCTCTCCTAGCGCCCACAGGTCCAGTCCTTTCAAGACTCCTTGTGCCTGTACCGGAGGCTGACTCACGAGGATTGCTACAAGTTCGAGGCCAATCTGGGCTTAAGCCAGTCTGAGCAATGAAAAATGCTGTCTCAGAATTAAAATACATTAAAAAAAAAAAAAAAGTCTCTTACCGGGTTTATGTAGTTTATGTAGTTCTGTGTTTATTCTCTGACCAAATGATCTCAGCATGGTCAGAAAACACCAAGATTGGCCAGACTCTGTCATATGCCAGCCCTCAGTAGGGAGGGGGCAGAGGAGGAGCTGGAATTTACTGTCCTATCAGAATTCGAAAGGAATAAGGCACGCTAATGGCCATGAGGACTGCAGCCTGTACCTTGAAGAAGTCATAAGGCAAAGCAAACTCCGCACAGTGTTGTTCAGAGTCTGACATCCGAGTCTCCCAAATCCCATCTTAGGAACAATTTAATCTTTTTCTGTTGCCGTTCAGATATTTCATCCGCAAGGCTAAGATCTCATTTTCACCCTCAGCCCCTCAGCAGCTTTAGTTCTGGCAAGAGTAGACAGGATGGAGCCGGCTGAACCGCCAGCACTCCCGTCAGAGCTTCCAGTCGCTGGCGCCGGGGCTCCTGCTCCTCTTCAGTTCTAAATCCTTCCCGCCTGACTTCTCTGTCACCCTGAGGTAAAACAGGGATGCGGAATCAGAGCTGATAGAAAAATGACTACAAATGGCTAAAAAAGCAAAGAGGCTCTCTTGGTGTGCAATCCTCGTTGGATTTAATCTTTAGCTGGGTGATCGCATCTGGCCTCCTTGGGAGGAAGAGGGAAGGAAGTACTGGGCATGCAAGACAGGTCCTGCTCTTTCGGACATAGCCGCCTTCCAACGGGCGGGCTCCGGGAATCCATTGGAGGCTCATTATTGCACAGAATACAAATGCAGAGTCTGAATCTGTTTACGCAGAAAAACATTATCTCCGTTGTCATTTCAGACACTGTTTCACATAGCAGCTTGTCGTCTGTGTTTCGGGTTTAAATCGGGCTTAACAGAATGAAAACCAGCATGCCAAGCAGCTATTCCGTGCTGGAACAGCGCTTCTCAACCTGTGGGTCGCGACTCTTTGGAGGCTGAATGCCTCTTTCACAGGGGTCACCAGAGACCATCTGCATAGGAGATGTTTACACTGCAATTCATATAGGAGCAAAATTACAGTTATGAAGTAGCAACCGAAATAATTTCATGGTTGGGGGTCCCCACAACATGAGGAACTGTATTAAAGGGTCCCGAGATTAGGAAGGTTGAGAACCACTGCTCTGGAATATTCACACACAGAGATTTACATTTAGAATTAAACCGTGGGGTCCTACGCCTTCTATAGACCCAGAGAAAGGTCACAGTTCATCAAGGACAGACGGTAGTGCTCACTATGTACCAGTGAGCGAGTGGGCTGCAGGACAGAAGTTGCCACTGACTGCAGAGACAAAGCTTCTCTTCTCCATTCAAGCCTTCTGCACTAAGCACGCCCCGCTTTATAAAAATAATTTTTAAGGTGAAAGCTGTGTCACCCGTTATCCTAGCTCTTGGATGGCGAGGCGAGATGCCCGCACTCTGAGGCTAGCTTGGTTTACACTGGGAACCTCTGTCCATAAAGCAGAATGATGATCATTTTTAAAATGTTACGTCAACACTGACTTACAAAAGTTCTAGATGTGAGTCAAATTATGCTCAGGAAAGTTATACCTACTGAAAAGAACTGGATAATTGCCCAAAAAAACCCCACCTTGTCTTGAATCTGGTTCTGAATCCTTTGACTCTGTCCTGACTCAACAGAAAAGGTTCCTGTGGGATTGTTCGTGCATGTGCATGTGCATTCTGAGGCTCTGAAGAGAAGCCCAGGGGGTTCCAAAGTTTTAAGTTTAGGTCTCTGCTCTCCAAGGGTTTAGAATGAGTTAAGTCTCTCACCCAATTTTTGGGAGAGGGAGGGGTGAGGGGCGGCATACCCTGTCAGTGAAAGGAGAGAGAGCCTTGAATTCATTGTTCTTCTATGTTCCTGCTTTGGAAGCCAACCCGTAACACCAAGGCCCCGGCTAGTCTGTGCTCACCCAGGCCAACAGAACTCACTGACAGGCAGCTGCAGGACCAGAGGCCAGACTTGCCTGGGGTCCACCGGGAGGAAGGCCCTGTGGGTGGGTACTTGTGAGAACGGGGCAGCTGACAGAAGTCAAGGCTTCTCTGACTCAGGCCCTGGGAGCTGCTGTTTGCGGCTCCCAGTCTTCTTGTTCTAGATCAGTCATGAGTAGAAACCTAAAAGTTCTGCTTGCCCGTGCTGGCCCTAGATCCCTGAACAGGGTGTGCACGGGCCTTTGAGGTAGCCCCAGGCTTCACTCAACTCTTAAGGGAAGTCTCTTTTCAGCCCCAAGATTTCATTTCTTCATACATGAAGTTAGGGAGCTTATCAGAACAGTTAGAAGACATGAAATGTGTGTGGGTAGAATGTTAGCAGTAGAAACTGCTCAGCGGATGAGTTGTTATAATCATGTCCTAAATCACCTAACCAAATGTTACATAATGGCAATTCTGTCAGTGATGAGCCACCTTTGAAAGTGACCAATGTGGCTCCATAAGATTTTATTGCCTCTTGTGAACCATAGATAACTTTTTGCTTTTGACACGGGGTCTCACTGTGTAGCCTAGGCTGGCCTCGAACTCCTCGGCCTCCTGCCTTCTTCTAAGTGCTAGGATTACAGACGTGTGAGCCGCCATGTCCAGCCTCCCAGCTGTCTTACTCTGTGTAAGCCCTGTCATGATGTTCGATGGTTACAACATAGTCTGATCATGTGGTTTCAGAATGTGTCCCCAGCGTTAAGTGACCTGTGGGCCGAACAAAGTAAGTACTCCATAGATATGTGTATCAGACTCAGAACCTGTTTGTTGGGTTCCCGTTGGGCTTGTGAGTAGCTGGGAACTGCTGCTCATCCCTGAACTGTCTTGAAGCTATAGTGTGTGAGCTGAAGCCAGTTGGCACCATCCTCTCCTGATGACTTCATCACCTTGGGAAACTTAATGCACTTAGTCATAGGAAGTGCCAGTACATGGTGCATCAGCATCATGAGTTTTGGCATTCAGATATTCTGGAGTGCTCTTCCTAGAGGAGGAGGAGGAACCAGGGAGCCTACCAACCCTCTAACATCTTTTTCTCTTATGAGTGTGACTGCTACATTTTATTTTTCTTCGGTCAGTAGGACCACCTTTAAGGAAGATGCAGTCACCAAATCATCCTTTTTCTCTACAGAGCGTGTGTTTGAGAAAACAGACGCCTTGGTGCAATCGAGGTTATCAGACGCCAAGTGTACAGCAGGCTGCCATGGCTGAGTCAAAGGATAACGAGGTCCTCGTGATTTTGTAACTACAGCATAGCCGTTAGGGACCCCCTTGCTAGTTTCCACATGCAGTGATCAAACCCAGGCTCTCCCACACG
Source organism: Cricetomys ansorgei (assembly GCA_026225945.1). Lineage (NCBI taxonomy): Eukaryota > Metazoa > Chordata > Mammalia > Rodentia > Nesomyidae > Cricetomys > Cricetomys ansorgei. The sequence goes on from JAMJFZ010004075.1 coordinate 1,587,913, forward strand.
CCAGGCAAGGGTTCTGCCTCTCAGTCATACCCTGCAAAACCCAGATGAGGAAATGGATGCAACTCATTCCACCCTCCAGTCAGAAATCACTCAACTGGTAGTTTACATTTGGTCTTCGATCACATCTGAGATGCCACCGTTATAAAAAGCATGATTGTTGGGTTGTTCTTCCGAGAAAGCACTGCTGTTGACTGAGAATAGCGTGCGTGAGACAGCGTGGTAGTCAAGGGAGGATGGCCTGTCGTCCACTGGGTCCGCCCACTCCGAGTACTCCTGGCCCCTCCTCCTCATGAATATGCAAAGCGGTTCATTCACAAGCCGGAGAGCATTACTTACGGTTAAAATCTGCTGCATTTTAGGCAACACCCGTGTAGCCGATCATTGCCAAACGTCCTCATCTTTAAGGCATTTTTTTTTTTTTTTTTAGCAGTGATGAAGTGAAGCTAGTTTCTTAAAGTAATGAATGACCTCAAGCAAAGGCAGAGGAAGGCCTTAGCAGGTGGACCCACCTGTTCTTGCAGCCATCAAAGGACAGGTAGGTCCGGTGCCGTTTTGTCCTACCCCTTCCTTTTTGAGCTCTTGTTCTTGATGAGTCCAAGGGATGATACTGAAGGACCTAAACTCCATTTCTCTTTGTGTGAACCTGCAAGGTCCCTCAACTCAGACCTGGTTCAGGTCCACAGTGTGCTGCTCAAACCCCTGAGCTGGGCCTGACCCTGCAAACTAGAAAATTCTAAGAGAAAGCCATAAGAACCACTACTCTGAGGGCAACCAAACAGAAAGAAGAAGCAGTGCAAGTGTATCCCCTATCTCATCTAGCCAGGTAGCCTAAAGGCCATAAACCAAATGTCTTGACTTTGATGGCTACCCAGATATAGTTTAAGAATGTGGACAGTTAGCCCCTTGAGCAGGAGCCAGTCAAAGCTAGACATTTGTAAACTGCATTTCTGTCCCCCAGTTAGAAACCAGGCTGCCTCACCCATGTTGAAACCGCCTCTTACTGTCTATAAAGAGGCCAGCAAGCCTTTGTTCAGGGTCGGCCATTCCACCTGGTGCCTGACCCCAGCATGCTGGTTTGCTCTGCAGAATAAAGGCTCCTTGCTTTTGCATCAGAACTGGGCTCCTGTGGTACTTGAGGAAGGGGATTTTGGACACTGGGCACAACAATACCAGAACTATGTTTTATTTAGAGCTAGTCACAGAAGGGCTCTGCATTTGGGGTAGTACTGGTCTCCTCACCCCAGGCAGTTATTCTTCAGGAGTGTAACAGACAGAATTGTTTTAGCAAAAGACTTTTTCTAGCAGATGCTAAGAAAAGCCTATGGTAAGGAGAAGGAGAACGTAGACGGAAACCATCGGGAAAGAAGTCGGGTTTCTATCTTCAGGATAGGAAAGCCATTATATGTTAATCTAGTCACGTGCAGGTGGATTCATAGCAGTGGCCATGCAAGTAGAGCCTGGGGCTACAGCATCCCTCCGGGAGAAGCCTGATTTGACGGCTCCTGTCCAGAGTCGCAGGGTAGCTTGATCTTAGGGAGCCTGCTTCCTCCATTCTGGGAGGCAGTGGTGGTGGTCTAGCCAGAGGTCATAGCTGAGCGACAAGAGTAGCCTGAGAGGGGTGCAGGCTGTAACTGTGTCACGGTGCCGAGGATTTCTGGCTTCACACTGGCACAAGACCTCAGTCTACAGCTCCAGGCCTTGCAGAGTGGTACCGGAGTCGTCTGGGTAGTCAGTGCTGTTGGATCGGGTGGGCTGGGAGGCACCTGAAGTCGGCTCTGATGGTCCAGAAGGCACTCCGAGAGGAACTATGCTCTCCGGTAGATGGCCCACAATCTCCAGGTCAGACCCATCTTCCTCTTTCACATTTCCTCCCCATGGCCCACCAGTCTCTCCTGATGCAAAAGATGTTAATGAGTTCAGTTGAAACTAAAAGTCAGCTCTTATCTATGTGTTTTGTCTGTTCCACAGAAGTGCAAGAATCTCCAGTCTGCACCGCTATTAATTATTAACCCAATCGTGGCAGCAGGTAGCTGGGAAGTTGAGAGACAGATGTGGGCAGCACTCTCAGTGGCCTGCCCTGTTAGGGGTTTGGTGCTTAAAAAGTTGGCAAGTCTCCCACCAAACCTGGCACCAACAGTGTTCTACAGCACAGGGCTGGGGTAAAATGGACTTTCTTTTTAAAAAATTATGCTTATGTGGGCACTGGGACTCTCGATCCTGTTGCCCACAATCTTAGGTTCAGAATCAAGCAATTGCCCCTGCTATCAGGACTTTGGTCTGAAGCAAGAGCTTTCCTAAAATAAACCTGGTTTCTGGGATTTTACATTTTATCCCTCATCCCACCCCTGACTCCTCACTAGAGTCCACAGTGTCCTGTAAACTGAACACACTACAGAGTAATCTAATTCCCACACAGCAATCTTAAGAAAATAAAGTTTTATACACACACACACACACACACAAACCCCAAAAACCTTTAATGGAGCTTCAGTCCTAATTTATACAAAGGACTATTTCTAGAAGGAATAATAACTAGAAGGCACAGTAAAGCACTGAAATAAAATCTCCCTTTGAATTATGTATAAGACAGTGAATTAATAAAATCTAAGTGCATTTTAAAAACAGAACTTTGCCGTTTGCTGGACTGGGCTTTATTTCATCATTGAAAAGGAAGGGAGGAAGAAGAACTAATGGAGCTAGTTTAGAGTGGAGGGCAAATGTCCTTCACATTTTTTGATGCCCTCCTCTGATCCAGCAGCATCGTGATCAAGCTGTACCTCGCTACAGTTGTCATGACTTGATTCTAGCCAGGCATGGTCATGCATGTCTGTAATTCCAGTGCTCTGGGGCTGGAGCAGGATGATGAAGAATTTGGGGTCATTTTGGGCTACACAGCAAGACCCTGTCTCGGTGAAACAAAAAGATCATTCTAAGAAGTGTGTGTGTGTGTGTGTGTCTGTGTGTGAATCTGTATCTGTGTGTTTGTGTGTTTGTGTCTGTGTGTGTGTTTGTGTCTGTGTGTGTGTGCATCTGTGTGCGTGTGTCTGTGTGTGTGTGTCTGTGTGTGTCTCTGTGTGTGTCTCTGTGTGTGTCTGTGTGTGTGTGTGTCTGTGTGTCTGTGTCTGTGTGTGTGTGTCTGTGTGTGTGTATCTGTGTGTCTATGTTTGTATATCTGTGTGTCTGTGTCTCTGTGTGTATATCTGTGTCTGTGTGTCTCTGTGTGTCTGTGTGTCTGTGTGTGTGTCTGTGTGCGTGTATCTGTGTGTCTGTGTGTGTATATCTGTGTGTCTGTGTCTGTGTGTGTATATCTGTGTGTCTGTGTCTGTGTGTCTCTGTGTGTGTCTCTGTGTGTGTGTCTGTGTGTCTATGCGTGTGTCTGTGTGTCTGTGTGTGTGTGTCTGTGTGTGTGTATCTGTGTGTATGTGTGTCTGTGTGTGTGTGTATCTGTGTGTGTGTATCTGTGTGTCTCTGTGTGTGTATCTGTGTGTATGTGTGTCTGTATCTGTGTGTGTGTGTATCTGTGTGTGTATGTGTGTATGTGTCTCTGTGTCTGTATCTGTGTGTGTGTGTATCTGTGTGTCTGTGTCTGTATCTGTGTGTGTGTGTATGTGTGTGTCTGTGTGTGTGTAAGTGTGTGTCTGTGTGTGTGTGTACGCGTGCGCACAGTGCAGGTGTGAGCCACAACAGATATGTGAGAGGACCAGCGCCCCCTAGTGGTGGGCAGCACTGACCTCGCCTCTCTACTTACTGTCAAGTACTCGCTTTCCCAGAAGCCCCTTGCTTCCTCCCGAGACATGACAGCCAATCCAGTATTCAGATCTTGCATCAGAAGGATCTTCTAGGCGCTGCCTATTTGGTTTAAGAGGCACCACATGGCTAGCTTTCGAGGCAGTTGCCATGTTTGTTTTTTTTTAATTGGACAGCCCTGACGTCAGTATGTAACCCATGGAAAATAAGCTGCTTGTATACACATGTACACATATCTCTCAGTGTCTAATTGAGCTATTAGCGTGAACCCAACACACGGAGGTCAGCGGACGACACTAAGGAGTCGGTTTTCTCTGCCACCGTGTAGGTCCTCAGGCCTGTATGCAAATCCCTTCACCTGCCCTGCTGAGCCGTCTCATTACCACCAGAGAGCTCTCTCACTGGAGTTTTATAGTCTTTCAAGCTAAGAAGATGGAGAGTGACTTCCAACTTTCCTTTGTGTATCCCTTTGTTTGATCACTTGTTGTGAGCGCTCATTTCTCTGTGCTGAGTCTGGAGGTGGAGCTGGAAGTAGCGTTGGTTTTTGTGCCTGAGGGTGGTTCAGCAGCTCCTGCAACAGGCCAGGATCCTCTGGATGGCTCTTCTTTATCGAATGCTTAGGAAAGGTCGTTAGCCTTTGGCTCTGGGTCTCAGAGTAAAGTATTACTTCCTGTTGGAATGAGGACCTGTGAGCAATGGTCTGCCCTGGGGTCTCAAGTGTGAAGGGAACACTGGGGTGCTATTCAGAAAGAGGGAAGTATTTGGGAGATTATAGTGGACACACACACACACACACACACACACACACACACACACACGAGAGAGAGAGACAGAGATAGAGAGAGACACAGATAGAGAGAGACAGAGACAGACAGACAGACAGACACTGCTGGCATAGGATGAGGTGAGTCACTCAGGGCCACGCAGTGGAGACCCTTGAGTAGAGATCAGAGTTTTATTTTATGGGCGGTTCTAGGTAGGGAAAGCCTGGGTTCTTCTCTACCCTTGTACAGTAAGCGTGTTCCTCCGATCCTGGAGACAGGCATAGCTTGCGAGCAGAGGGAGGGTTTGTTGAGCTCACCCTCCCTGCTTCCTCCTCCTCCAGCGACTCTCATCGCCCAAAGCCTGCCCCCTGGGGAATCCGAGGATCGAGGGATTCCTTGAGCAAAGGCAACACTATAAATGCCTGGATGCACTTTAAATCAGGTCATCTGTGGAAGAGTTATTAAGATGCAGGAAGGAGCATGGGCCAAGGGTCGAAGGTCTTCCCAACTGTGCCAGAAAAAGAAGAAGTGGACTCACTCATCTTTGAGATGCCTTTGTGCGATGCGTGAACAAGCCTACCTTGTCCCACGGAGCGTGTCAACCTTGAGTCATTTGATGGTGCTTACAGGTCAGCAAGCTGTGATTTCCTGAGCTCCCCTTGCTAATGGGGAAAATCGCATCTCTTTCCTTTTCTTCGGATTGTTTGATCTTTAAAAGTTTGAGCAGGTGTTTAAGTAGCCAGGGTTAAAGTCTCAAGTCACCTCAGAGGCCATAATTCTCCTGCTGTCTCGGCTTCCTTGTTCATGACCTTGATCAAGTCTCTGAGTTCGGTGTGAGATTAAAGACGGTGGGCATGGGGGAAGGCTGCCAGAGTGACATTTGAAGGGCTCCATTAGCTTCAGTAGGCCGGGTAAGGCCAGACAGAAGGCTGCTGAAGCTCCGAATTCTGGTTCTTTTGCTGGCTGCACACACTCCACTGGTCCTTGCTGCCCTTGGTGTTGCGATTCCCCACAGACTCAGGCACAGAGGGTGACAAACAGGCAGCTTGTAGGGTGCTTTATGCTAATACATCCATAGCCTTCAGTTCACTTTCTTACCAATGACTCTGAAAAAATTAGCTCACTGGTGAGGAGCCAGGCCAATCAGGAATGCACTACTGCCCAGAATCCTTACATGGTCATCCCCCCCAGGGAAAATCTGGGGAGCTTTCTTATTTCATGCCCAAGAGTTAAATTCGTTTGAACCAAATCTGCTGAAATGGTTTTACTTCTGAAGGCCCGACTCACCCGTTACTTCTCAGCAAAAGGGGGTGCCCAGGCAGGGTTGTGGATGAGGAAAGTGGTCAGAGGGAAGAAATGAATCGTTTCACGTCGGATTTCATGCTGCGAAACTTAGGCAATGTTTTGCATTTCTTTTTTCTTTCTGAGACAGTCTCCCTAGGCAGTTGTCTACCATAGTGCCCTCCAGCCATGACGTGGCTGTTGACATCTTGAAATTCAAGTAACTGTGAGTAACACTCAATCCTCCCTCACAGGAGCAGGCATGTTATACATCCCATCACGGGCGAACGGGGGTAAGAGGGGATGAGCCAAGCCTCTGGAACAGAAAATGTGATGTGTATCTGTGGGAAAGCACAGGAGCCTGCCAGTTAAGATGGTGCACTGGCTAATTTTAAGTCAATTTGGTCATGGATGAGGACAGAACCTGAATTGAGAGAATGCGTCCAAAAGATTGGGCTATCGGTAAGCCATTTTCTTAATTCAGTGATTGATGGGGCTGGGGCCACCCCTGGGCTGATGGTCCTGGGTTCTATAAGGAAGAAGACTAAGCAACCCATGAGAACAAAGCCAGTAAGCAGCACCCCTCCATGGCCTCTGCATCAGCTCCTGCCTCCAGGTTCCTGCCCTGTTTGAGTGTCTGCCCTGACTTCCTTCAGTGCTGAAGCATAAACAAGACGGTGGATTCTTTTGTCTGGGCAAGTCTTTGGTTGGAGGCCGAGAGCTGCGGGAAACAGACTTCTCAGGAGACAGTTTTCAGTGAAACAGCTCAGTTTATTGAAGCAAGAGCGGTCACATTTATAGGGTAGAGGAAAAGGGTCACTGGCTAAGGCAGAGGTACTGGGGTAGCTTCATTTGCACATGGGAGGCTCACAACCAGACCTAGGTGTTGTCGTTGGCTGGGGCCAAAGTCCTGGGAGAGCCTCTGAAAGGCGGTCTCACAAAGGCCAGAGGAAGAGACCTTATAAGGTCATATGGAATAGAGAAACCCAGCCCAAGGCCCTGCAGCCAGGGCGGTCAGGTAAACATTAACCATGCCACATACTTTTGGACAGGATCTATCAGTGCCATGCTGTGAAGGCACAGCCGCATGGGAGCTAGCTGGGCTTTATCAGAGAAAGAGAAGGGGAGCAGCTGAACACCTTCCACTTTCAAGGTGAGAATTCCGGGGTTCAAAGCACACTTCAACCGCCCCTTAGCTTTAGGCAGCCCCACACCAGATAAACCCTTTCCTCCCCAAGTTGCTTTTAGTCATGGAGTTCCATCACAGCAATAGTAACCCTGACTAGGACAGTTGGGCTCTTAGGTGTATAGAGGAAGCAGCCACAGAAATTCTCCATTTGTGTAGCAGCATGGATTAACCTTAGGTCTAGGAATGGCAGTGTGGCAAATCCTGTGCTGATCATACAGCATTTGCATCGAAGACATATGGAAACATGAAAAGAAAAAAAAACCAGTTTCTGGATAATAAGTTGAACACTACATTGTCCTTCTGAGGAGTATGTGAATGAGGGTTATGGATGGTTACACCGAGAAGGACAGGGGCTTCATCTTCGAGAAGTTAATGTACTCAGTGTAACAGAGAATATTACCTTAAATGGTAATATCTTCCCCCATGGCCCCAGGATACTTTGCCATTGTTTTCGTTTGTAGAACCAGAGCAGCTGGGACCCTTGTGCTTCTGTTTAATTTCCCCTTACCTTGGTACCTCTCCTGCTTTTATTTTTTTTTAAAGTATGGCATCTTTATTAATTTTTAGAGTATCTCATATACCCTGACAGTGTGTTTTGATCATATCTACCCTCTCAGCTCCCTCTAACTCCTCCCAAATACATCCCCCATCTCCTCTGCACCATCAAAACTTCATCTCTTCATTTCTTTTGCCTTTTGTAACCCACTGAGGCCCATTTGTACTGCGTTGTACTCATAGGTGTGGGGCTACCGACCGGAGCGTGAAAACCTCTCATTCTGCCAGGGGTCGTACCCTTAAGGAAAACTGATTCTTCCTCCCTCCGCCCCGAAGCTATCAACTGTCAGTGGTTCCTTAAATAGGGCTGGGTGCTCATGACCCCACCCCCACCCCCGATCCCAGCCAATTCTGGAATGTTGACTGGTTTGATCTGGCAAGGGTCTTATACCAGTGGTCATAGCTGCTGCGAGTTTACAGTTCAGCAGGCCTGTCATGACCAGAAGACACTGTCTTCTCCCCAACCTCACAAATGTCTGCCTCTTCGAGTCTTTTCTGCTCCCTCTCTGTAGCGCTCCCCAAGTCTTGTCTGGGAGAGTGTGATGCGGTTGTCCCAGTTACGGCTGCGCACTCCGCACACACTTGTTTTCTGCATTAATCCCCCTTCACTGCACAGAGAAACTTCCCTGGTGAGGTCAGAGGCTTACACTGGTCTATGTGTGCAGAGATTATAATTTAAAGAGCAGTTCTATAGCATGTCCATTTAACAAAACAATAATGATGAGTTCACCCTGGCGCCTGTGAGCTCCCTGGCCATGGCTTTACATTTATATAACAGGCAATTAGAAAGAGGATGGTAGCCCCTATAACATTCATGGCACGATTGTACCCAGGGTACCCCTACTTTTCACCGCCTCCCTTGCCAGCCTTCTATGCTGGCCCCATTTTCTCCTGATGTGGCGGATAGCTATGAGCAGTTTCTGGCTAGGTTTCTAGCCAGACAACAGAATCCGTATGAATTACTTCATGCTCAAAAACATTTAAGGGGAGTAGTTTACCAACCTAGAAGAATTTGAAGAAATGGCCTTTAAGCTGGGCTTGTAGGAATAACCTTCCAGGTCACATAGAGAAGAGGGCTGCTGGGAAAAGCTGCTAACTCTACCATAACTAGAAGCTACCGGATCTCTCTGGTTCCAGAACATTCTGCCTCTTTCATGCTATGCAGATAGATGTCTTGTGCCCTGTCTTCTTCCCAAAAAACTGAGAGTCTTGCTCTCCTTGTTTAGAACCGTAAGCAGTGTCTCCCCTCTAGGCTATTGAAAACCACTCATTAGGACTTATCAGTGAACCAGCTGAACACCAGGCCGCTTGAGAATTAGATGAGATGTGCTTGGCCCTGCATCTGCAGTGGCTCCATTTATACTGATGTTTGGGATGCAATTACAAAAGATGCCAGTGGTTAGCAGTTAAGAACACTGCAAATGTACTCAAGAACAGAGATGCCAGGTAGGAGTGGTGAAGGCATCTGAGGCAGTGAGACAGGCAGCAGGCAGGCATCCTGGCCTTGGACTTCAGGTAGTAAAACATGTAGGCATCTGCCCGGCCACTGTGCCCACACGCTGAGGACAGGGCAAGGGATACGGAGCCAGTCAGCAGGAGGCTGGGTCCATTTCTTAAGTGCCTGAGAGGAGATAAGTAAAGGAGAATAAATGGGAACATTAGGCTTTTGGGGTGCCCTCTTCGTGAAAACGATGGGTACTAAAGCTGTCACAAGGACAGTATGCACAGGAAAATACCACTAGAGACTGGAGCACAGAGCCATGGAAGCCAAGCATGGACAGTTAGGGAAGTGTTGTGCTGTGATTAACCATGTCCCAAATATCACTTAAATCAGGTAGAATCGTAGAGACAGTGGCCATTTATTCCAGCTGCTAAAAGGTCATTTGTGCTCTTACTACTGTGCTGTCAGCAGGGGTTGGCTTCTAAATCCAGGCAGATAAAGGTCGACTTGGTCCCCAGAGCAGAGGTCATAGATCTGAGCCAGCTCCGTAGACCTGAGACATCTGAAGTCACTGGACAAGGCAAGAGCATGAAAGCAGAGCAAAGGGCAGGAGGCCTGTTTTTCTTTTTTCCTCCAAGATCTGGTCATTCGAGAGGTCATAGGAGGGCGCTAATGGAATGCGAGGCTATTAGAGGGCGTTGCTGCCCTGCTCTGTGAGTGAACGGACAGACAGACTGTGTAGCCAAGTTGAAAGGACCCTGCATACAAGAGCGGAGATGAGTGCTACCAGAAAATACGACCTATCACGGAATATGTCGGATGCATGTTTAATCAAGAGCAAACCAAAGGGAGATTAGGACGATAAAGGCCCCTGACAGTCATCTGGCTCAGCCTTTTCATTTGCACAGATGAGGCAAATGAATTCAGAGGCATGTCCCAAGCACCTGCAGCCTACAGAGGGGGAGCACTCTGCCACCAGGCTCTCTGCCCGCGCCCATCATCCTCTACTGTGCTGCAGGGACTGTCGCCATCCACACCTACCACTCATGTGGTCCTAACCAAGCTAACCAAAGCCCTTGGGCTGAGGGAGGGAATGGGCCCAGTCAAGCTTGCCAGGAGACCCCGACAGGCCATGGATTAGGAACCCACAGAATCGTTGATCTGATCTCTTCTCTATGAGGTGATCTGAACTTGAGCTGGTGGCCTGCCATCTGCTGAGCTTCGGAGCAGCTTACGGGTGCTTGGGGTGGGTAGGTATAAATCAAGGGGGAGATAGATGTTCCTCCTTTGAATACCCCAAACATCTCCACCAAAAGTCATGTTAACTTCCTGTTCCTCTGGCTCTTATACATACAGCCATCCACTTCCACAGTGGTCTTTGAGCCATAGAGACGGAAGTTGCATCGTAGACTATCAGTTGGGAATGGGCTTCATTGAAGAAAGGCCGTGGATTTGAAGGAGAGCAAGGGTGGGCACACAGGAGAGATTGGAGAGAGGAGAGGGAAGGGGAAATGATATAATTTATGATCTCGAAGGTGTTTTTTGAAATGTAACGTTCTATTTTATCCTCACTGTGAGGTAGGCATTAAGCTACGGAACTGGAGGAAGTGTGACAGGTGTGAGGTCTGCGGATGGATTTGCTATGGGTTGATGGGATGTCGAGGAGCGGCTTGTCTTTATCCAGGTTGTTCTTCAGTGACAGGGTCCTGAGAGAGAGGGCCAGGGAATCAGAAGAGAGAAGGCAGAAGTCTGGGATCAGGAGGTCTTGCACAAGCTATGTCTTACACCAAGCAAGCTTGTCACACAGCGCAGCAGTTCCAGACCATCGCCAGGGGCGAACCAGGGCAGAGGAAGCAGGGTCAGACTGCGCCAAAGTCAGCGGGAGGCTAGGCAAGCGATGCTGCGCGGAGGGAGTGTCAAGGAGCTGAGACAAGAGCAATGCATGGCCACAGATTCATCTCTGAAGGCCTTACGATACCCTGTTCAAAGGAAAAATGAGCAGGTATTGAGTGTTCAGTGTGTGGTGATTCTGTAAAGGAATTCATTGTGAGTTTGTATAAAGGGACAGTGCATTGTAATTGCTAGGTCACAGACCCTCTAGCTGCTTTTCTCTCTCTCCCAGAAATCAGGCCTCATCCCCTTAGAACAAAGAAGGGACAGGAGCCCCCCACCAAGACTGATGGAACAGTTGAATGTCAGCAGGAAGTAACACAGCCCCTCTTCCTGGCAATTACAGAGTCGTTTGTGGCTTTACCTAGTGCCTGGCTCCGTGCCTGGCCACCAGCCCAGCCCAGGCTAGACCACGTGGTATGGAGCTTCCATCCACACCCTCTGGAAACTTCTAAGAGTCGAAAATGGGCTTTGTTCAGGGGATTTGAAGGCTCTTCAGGTGCCCATGGTGATACAGGGCACTCGTCTTCCCTAACGCAGGTCCTTGCAGGGTCTGAAGGTCTGCTCTTCCTTCAGGGCACCATCTCTTAACGATGTGTCTCTGAAGGCTAATCTTGGGTTAGTGCATCTTCTTAACATCACCTCGTTTCTTTTTAGTTTCTAACAGTAATAGACTTCAGCAGTGACTTCAGAGCAGGCCCTCACAAAGAGTTGTGGAAATGTTCCCGGGAGAGCCTATTTTCCGAGGCTAGGAATGTCTTGATAGAGCTATTTACATAAGAGAACACATATTTGAGGTCTTTGTGTATAAAAATCATTTCAACTGTAGGATTTGCTGTATAACGCAGTTGTCTTTGTCTGGAGCTGCTCTGCTGGGTAATGCACCAAGTACAGCAGTGGATCTTCCTTTCCATCCTCCCTTCTGAGCTAGGGATGGAACCCAGGGTCTTTGTGCTTGTTAGGCAGGCGCTATACCGCTGAACTGTACCTTTCAGTCCTGCAGACGTTACTCACAATGACTCTAACCCATCCTAGGAGGCTCAGCCCTTACGACTTAAACATATCCCTAGATCTACTTTGTTGCATTCAGAATTAAGTTTCTAACCCATGAATTCCACAGGACACATTCAGACTGTAGCTACATCCTGAGACAACACACGCATGTGCGCGCATACACACACACACACACACGCATGCATTCACGCATGCACATGCTCATACATGCACACACACAAATCTGATGGCATGGAAAATTAAAGCAAGAAAGAGAAAACATCTGTGAAGGTTGAAGTGGGGCGATGTGCAATGGAGATTCACTACACTTCAGTTTCTGCTGTAAGACCAAATCTAATTAAGGTTGTTCTGCAGTTTCCCACACGGGACATTTCCCACACGGTGACTGGACAGCTTTACCCACCTTAGGAGAGAAATGCATTGAATGCGGACATCTGACCAATTACACACGGGGTGGGGAGGCTTTAGCAGAAACAAAAAGAAAGGTGAGGTTATCTGACTAAAGAAGAGAGTCAGAATAGAAAGGAATAATGGCCACAGGGAAGGTAAAGTGGGGTGGAAACTGTGACCCAAGAGTCAGGAGGAAGAAACACTGCAGGACCTCCATACACTTCTGACCTCTCGGTCTTTCAGAGTCCCAACTTCCCCCCTGGCATCTTAACTCTGGGCAGGGCGGGCTTGGGGCAAGGTGCCAGGCCACCATTCCCTCTGGCTGCACGGAGCTAACTGCAGAAGGGACGTTAACAAATGCTCTTGAACTACTGCTTAAAGAAAGCACAGGAGCACTTAGAATCAAGCCAGTACGGAAGCCGCAGCGTCTCTGTCTCTGTCGTTCTTAGGATTCACTGCACATCCAAATGAATAGAAAACTGCTTGCAGAGGCAATTAGACTCAGATTCACCTGCAGGTGGCATTTTATGCCATAAGTTAATGGTCCTTCATCAATGTCAGCTTGTCTGCGCTTCCTGATTAGTTTGCGCTATATGAGAAAGTGCCTTACCATAATTTTTCATTAGCTTCTCAAGTTATTTCATTTGGAGCCACGTAAGGTGGCTAATGTCTTAATTATTTTGTTTTAACACTTTATGATCGGAGATTCAAGGGCCAAATGTGGTGACTCAGAGCCCATTCAGGGCCCTGAGACATGCCCAGGATTAAAGATTAGTTGTAAACAGTCTTTGAAACAGAGGAGCACTTACACACTGTGCCGCTGAGAGGCCCCAGGCCTGGGTGGTGGTCTGCAGAGTGTGACTGTCTCTTCAAGCTGACTTACTGCCCCAGCTTGTCTAGCTGCGAAGGCTAGACCTGGTTTCTCATAGTTTGGAAGAGGCGGGACATCATATTCACCGGAAGGAATGATGTCAGATCGTAGTCACCTGACCCTGAGGAAGCTGGCGAGACAGGAGGCTCGGTCACACGGGGAGTAGCTAGGGTGTTTGCTTGAGTTGAACAATGGTCGTGCACAGATTTCGAAACTGAAACGCAGCTGTGGGAAGTAGAAAGTTTTATGAAAGAATAAGTACTGTTGTGGGAAACTATTGTCTCAGTCATGTGCGTGGCTGTATGTACTCAGACATGCTGTGAAATGTGTTTTCAAAATGCCAGTCAAGGGGGATAGAGAGGTGGTTCCATGGTTAAGAGTGTTCACTGATCATGCAGAAGACCTGGGTTCGGTTCCCAGCACCCATACGGTGCTCATGACTGCCTGTAACTCCAGCTCCCGGGGATCTGTCATCCTTTTCTGGCCTCTGAAGGCTTCTGGATACACATGGTGCATGTAAACTCATACACACACACACACACAACTGAAAAAAAATTTTTTTAAGTGAGTCAAATTCCAAGGCCTTGAAGAATGCCACTCTGAGGAATAGTCATTTACCCCCAGAATAAAGCAGAGTTAGAAGAAGCTGTGATGTAGGCAGACTCAGTGGCTCTTCAGTCAGTGCTTACACAGCCCCACAAGAACAGGCTGGCAAAGGGCCAAAGCTTTCCTGTGACATCTTACTTGCAAGAGAGGTGAGCTAAGCAGATTCCTCTCCTGAAGTAACAGAATTGGGAGTATGCTTGACACTCCAAGTTCCTTGACCGATATTTATTGAGACTTTTGAAGGTCTGTGTCTTCATAGACAGTGCTGCTCGCAGCCGTGATCAGGGAAGGTCACACATTCAATGGGTGACAACGCCGGGATGCATAACTCGTCAAGGTTCTGAGAATAAGTGGGGTGTTGTGTTCGCATTCCCAAACAGAACATCTGTATCACTCCCTCCGCGGCTCAGGGAACCCTGAGCAAGAGGGAGGCAGGAAGCGGAGGCGTGTTGTAAGGCTGCCATCCGGACATGATGTGGCTGTTGCACTTGGAAACTCACAGCAGTACGCTTCCTGTACAAGATCGAGCCTGCCAGTTCCATTATGGCTGAAGAAGAGACTCATAGGCCTCTCCTCTCCGAGAAGGGCTATAGGCAGGTTGCCAGAGGAGTCATGGTCATTGGTAGTGTAGCCACTGGTAAGTTGCTTTTGCACTGGTAAATAACCCCACCCATGCTCATGCAAGCAGCCCTAATTAAATGCACGAGGCTACAAAAGAAAAAATAGCCAGTTACTGATTTCTGTCCCCACCCACATGCAGCATGTGCTGGGAGGCAAGGTGCATGCTGGGAGCTGGATTAGATTAGGATAGCAGTGTAGGAGCAGAAGGGGACAAGGGATTCGTAGGTAGAGTCAAAGAAGTGAGTATACCGATCTAGGTCAGAACCAGTGGGCAACGTCAGTAAGGACACAGTCGGAATGAACAGGACCATCAGTCAACTCGGTATGATGGGCAGCTGTAGAAAACCCCAGTCAGCGTCAGAATCCACACCTGTATGAGGGTTCTCTAGAGGAACAGGAATGATGAATATGTTTATATGAAGAATTCATTAATTCAACTTGTGGTGAAATGGTAACCGCTGTCTCATACCTGAGAGGCTGAGTTGCTCCGTCCACAGTGCTAGGCACCTCTGCAGTTCCAGTGCCGAAGATCAGGAGGGTTCCTCAGTCAGCAATGGGAGGCTGGAGATGCTGGCTCTGGTGTTAGGGAAGGCATTTGCAGTGGTGGTCACAACAGGGTAAATTAGCTTGGCAGCAGCAAGAGGTAAGGCTAAGTGAGCAAAAGGTGGAAAAGAAAATCTCCCTTCCTCCATGTCTCTCCACTACCCTCCCCCTTTAATCCGAACTGTGGCAAAAGTACCACTCCTATTTGGTATGGGTCTTCCACATCAATTAAGGCAATCAGGACAGTTCCTCAGCTGGCATTCCCTACTCAGGTGATTCTAAATTATGGCACGTCGACACAAAAACTGTGTTGTCTTTGCATACTCACCTGGGAGATTTGCTAAGGTACAATGCATTCTGGACCAGAAAGAGAGTAACACTTGTATTAAGAATGCTTGTAGACCACATAGAAACTAGCCATTGGTAATAGCGAGACAGCTGGAAAATCTCAAACTATTTGGAGATCAAGGTCCAAGATGAATCCTGCCTTAGTCTGTTCTTGCTGTTCTAACAACATTCGGGCTGGGTACTAGATACGTAACAACTGGTTTCTTACCTTTGTGCAGACTGGGAAGTAACTGATGGCAAGTCCAGTGTCTCGCGTGTGTGTGTGTGTGTGTGTGTGTGTGTGTGTGTGTGTTTCGAATGTAGTGCCTTCTTAAATGCTCCCACGGGAAAGGGTCAGGCAGTGCCCCTAGACCTCTAGTTTCCACTTATAAGGGTTCCTTCTTCACAATCTCAACACCTTCCACGGGCCCAGCCTTAATAACTTCATATCAGTGATTAGTTTCAACATATGAATTTGGGGGTACACGAACACTCAGACCACAGCGAAGTCCTGAGAAAAAAATTTTTTTTTTAAAAAATACTTGAAGTAAATGAAAACACAAATATAACTTTTCAGAATTCACGTCATGCAGCGAAAGCGAGGCTTAATCTGAGATGCACAGCACTGAGCGAGGCATAGGTTGGGAGAGAGTGGCTCCCATATCAGCAAGGCAGAGGGAGGTGGAGTCAGATGATATGGGAGTCAGAGAGGACAATGGAGAAGGGACTGAAAGTGGCCACGAGGTGTGTGGGAAAGATGCCCACTCAGGGAACGAAAGATGAAGAGGAGACATAGTTATCATTTGCCTCTGTCAGGCTTTCTATTTCTGTGAAGAGACTCCACGCCCACGGCAACTCTTATCAAGGAAAATGTTCAGTTGTGGCTAGACACACTGGGCCTGGCTTGAGCATCTGAAACGTCAAAGCCCTCCTCAGTGACGCGCTTCCTCCAACAAGGCCACGCCTCCTACTAGTGCCACTCCCTGTGAGCCAGTGGGGGCCGTTTCTGTTCAAACCACCACACCGCTTGAGAGGTGGTGGGCAAGCAGGATCCTGAAGGAAAATCTGGGGAACGTTATGGGACAAATACGTGGGGACATTCGGGGAAGAGCACAAAGCTGAGGGGATTTTGCGGATGCTGCTCAGAGGGCTTAGGAGCGAGACAGGGACCGTCGGAGCATGGTAGAGAAAAGGCAGGATGGCGGGTCCCCAACCAAGCAAGGCCTAGAAGGTACACATCAGAGAGACGTTACCAATTCTTCAAGATGGAGGTGTGGGGAGTCTTCTGGGGTCACGGCAGGTTCTGGGGCTCACAGAGGGGTCTCATTGCCGTGGTCATGCTATCTGAGCACAGCAGTGGAAAAGCAACTGAGACACCCACACTCAAACACACAAAATAAGTAAATGTAAAAAATTAAGTGGATCATTGACCAAAATGTAAAACCAAAATATTTGAAAAGTTGAACTTAAAATTTTATATCTCTGGTCTTCAAAAGAAATTAAAAAGGGAAAAAACAAATTGAGGGAGAAATACTTACCAAACAAACATCTGATAAAAGTCTCATGCCCAAATGTATTTTTTTAAGTCTAAAAAGCCAGTGATAAAGACAACTCCATTTTTAAGAGATGAGAAAAGGTACTTCCAAAAGCATTTGAGTGTGTGAAAAAGTTAGTAATTAGGGAAAGTTGGAGCCACAGAGAGCTATCATTTTTGATCATCTAGAATGGCTCCACTTTTGAAATTGACATGAGCTAATGATCAAAATGCAGCATGACATAACCAGCTAGGAAAATGGTTTGGTGCCCTCTCACAAAGCTGAAATATGGCTACCCAGCAATACCACTCTAAAGCGTCGACTCAAGGGAAATGAATACTTACATTCATGTGAAATGTTTTTTACTGACTCTACCTCCATTTTTCCAGAACTGGAAATGAATCAAATATCCTTCAACTTGCAAATGCACAGCCAACCTGCAGGGTGACTGTGTGACCGGCAAACACTCATCAAGAAAAGGAACACATTCATGCTCAGGTGACATGATGTCTTAGTCACTTTTCTAGTTTTGTGAATGGACACCATGACCAAGGCAGCTTATAAAAGAAAGCATTTCATTGAGGGTTTGCTTACAGTTTCAGCGGGTTAGTCCATGACTGTCACGGCGGACACACGACAGCAGGCAGGGCACTGGAGCAGTAGCTGAGAACTTACATCCGATCCACAAGCGCAAGGCAGAAGGCTAACTGGGAATGGAACTTTTTAAACCTCAAAGCCCGCCCCCAGTGACGCAGCTCCTCTAAGAAGGCCACACCCCCTAATCCTTCCCAAACAGTTCCATCAACTGGGGATCAGGCATTCAAATATATGAGCCTACAGGGGTCATTCTCATTCAAACATGGATTAATCTCAAATCCATTCATACCATTCCAGGATAAAAGCTACCTAATATAATTCCATGTATACGATATTCTACAGGTACAGTAGGGACAAACATCTAAGGAGACAGCCGAAAGACCAGCAATGGCCTGAGGTTGCAGGTAGGAAAGCTGTCGATCTCAGAGAATGATTGTTCATGATTACAATCTTAGGACTGTTACAAGTGCCATTCCTGCGTCAGGCGGGAATAAAGCTCTTACTGCTTTAATTTTCTAACGTAGTTGCCGGAACATCCTAAGCGTTTTGTAACTACTTCATCGGAACATGTGACGTGTGGATGGGTCCAGGTGGGTGAGAGGGGAGAGAGGGAAGGTCAAAGGAGCAAGGGAGGTGGATTGGATGGACTGAGTCAAAGGTCTTCTAGAAAACCTGAGTAAGCTAGACAAAAACAGGAAATGAGCCAGAAGCAACAGTGAAGACATGAGACCCACAGATTCACTGAGAGTGTTAAACCAGATATTTGCTTATGTGAGCCTCTGAGTCACAGAGGAAGCTGCTAAACCATCCATGTGATAAGCAGGCCCTCAGTTCCCCCACTGGGACGTACCCCCACTCCCCCACCGTCACCCCGAGACTGAGCTGAGGCCTTTCTCCTCACTTGCCTTAGCTGTCCACAGGAATGGGCACCCCATACTTGTCACTCACTCTTTCTAGCAGCCTGAAAGACCCAAAGGACTACTCTTCCCTACACCCTCTTCTAGAAGATTCCGGAAAAGGTTGGTCCTTACTCAGAAAAAAAAAACAAAAAAACAAAAACAGCGTCTCCTGTGGTTTTCCTTTTGCACAGAGACGAGCTGAGACCCCTCCAGCTTTCAGTTTCAGAGGGTGAGTCCATGACCATCACTGTGGGGACATGGCAGCAGGCAGGATGGCATGGCACTGAAGCAGTAGCCGAGAGTTTATCCTGGTGCACAAGGATGAGGCAGAGAGAGGAGGGGTGTATGGGAGGGAAGGGAGGAGAGAGAGAGAGAGAGAGAGAGAGAGAGAGAGAGAGAGAGAGAGAGGGAGAGGAGGGGGGAAGGAGAGGGAAAGGAGAGAGAGGGAGAGAGAGAGAGGGAGAGAGAGAGAGGAGGGAGACACTAGAAATGGCTCTAGTCTTTTGAAGCCTTCAAGCTTACCTCCAGTGACACACATTCTCCAATAAAGATACGGGGACCAAGCATTAACTCACATGAGCCTCACAGAGCCATTCCCGTTTAAACCCCACAGACAGGTAAGTCAGAAGACAGCTTACCTAAGTCAGTTTTCTTCTTCCGCCATATGTATCCCAGTGGTGGAACTCCGGTAGTCAGGATTGGTGGCAGTTGCTTTTACCTGCAGCGCCATCTAATGGACCCCACGGTCCGGTTTAAGTTAAATGTTGTGCGTAGTATAAGATGCATTTTTCTCAGCTGTTGAAAGACTTTGCTTTCTCCATCGAATTGCCGTTGTGTCTCTCCTGAGAGTTGGTGGCTGTACATGTGTGATTGAATTTCTGGACTCCGTTCTGTGCTATGGTCCGTGTGTCTGTCATTCCTCCGTCCTTCTGTCTCGATCCTTGCAGTGTGATGCTTCTCACCATGGGGCAGTTTTGCCTCTTCTCCACTGTCTGGAGATATTTTGGTTGTTGTAACTGGTGGCTGGAGGTCAGTAATGTCTCTGAACACTCTTTCTGGCACAGGTCAGCACCTCCCCATTACCTCATCCCAAACCTCAGCAGTACTGAGGCTAAGAAATTCCTGGTGGCTCTACAGTGAGTCTCAGGTAAGAAGTCTGACCTTCACAAAAGCAGTTTTAGCGATGGAGGGAGAGCGTCATGACAACGCAAGCTTGCTTTGAGGAGGAAACATGACAACCCTTGTGGAGGTATCTGTTTTCATCGGGGTCAGACATTGATAGCTTAGTAAATGCGTAATAAAGCGGTCCCTCCCCATACTGCATTTGTGTAATACGAACTCATCTATATTTTACCTGTGGCTGTTCTCGGGACCTCGGGCAGAGCCGATAATGACAACAGAGGCAGCGTGGTCTGAAAAGCCACATTCATTACTTGACATTTTAGAGAAAAGGTTTGTTGATGCGTGGTCAGGATCCTTGGTTTTATTCAGAAGGTGAGGTTGTTGGGGAATGGGAAGAGGTGAGAAGCAGGTATTGGATGGATATGATGCATTGTGGGAAAACTTCTGCAGCTTGGAATGTCAGGGTATTAGCAACAACTTTTACAAGGGGAGCTGGAAAAATTCCCATAATGCCTTTCCTCTTAGGCAGTTTCTAGGGAAAATGAGGAAATATTATTTCTCCTAATGGGAAAATGTATTCTTGGATCAGAAATGTCCATTTATCTGTCAAAGCCTGTCCTCCAGTTTTATAGTTTGGAGTGGTAGCTGCCAGACAGTTGCCGGACTGGAATACATTTCCCAGCTTTCCCAGTGTCTCACTGGGTCATGTGACTAGTTTTCAATGGAATATGAATGGCAGTGACTGTAACTTACAGGCTGGGACTCCATACTCTTCTGCTGTCTGAAGGCCGTGGTTGCTGAAGTTCCAAGGCACTGCTTCCCAAGCCTTTGTGTATTTGAGACACTGCCCAGGGATTCTCTCAAAATGCAACTCTGACGTAGGGGTTGTGGGTTGGGATCCCTCTCCTAACAAGCTTCTAGGGGTAACAGGGCTGCTGGTGCTCAAGTTATTCTTTCAGAAGGAGAGGAGGCAGCAGAGAAAGAGAGGAACATGAGAGCCCAAGTCACTAGACAGAGGAACGTCCTTCCTGTCTATCCCCTGGATGAGAATAAGCTTTAGGGGCAGATGGTGGGTGGGACTCTTTTCTCACAAGGTAATTAATTATTCATATACCTCACTGTTATTTCTTAAGCATCTTGGGCAGGTGACTAAAGGCAGAATCACCCCCTGATGTCCCTCCACCCCTTAATATGTGTGCCTGAGTCCTGGGCCACTGCTTTATGTTTTAAAAGGCTTGTACCTAATTATACCTTAACCCTAACCCAGCTTTATCCCATGTTCCTTGTGATGGCTATGTTGTAGAAGCTTACTTTGTAGTTGTGTTTAAAATAATTGTTTTTTTACACTGTTGGAAAAAGGTATGCATAGACAGGCCTTGTCGTTTTGTATTGCCTGCGGGTGTTGGATTCATGTGGGGGATGTTTGATTGCTAATGAGCTGCACATGGTATCAGTAGAACACCTGAAGAGTTCTGAATCAATAAAACACCTGAGCTGAAACGCTCATGGGTTTGATTGAGTACAGTGCTAGCCAGGACGGTGGTTCCCTCTGCTGAGTTCTGTCAGGGCTTACACCAATGAAGATGCCTCCTTGTCTTCCTTGCTGAGCTACCCCAGCAGCAAATGTAGTACTATAGCTTTGCACAGGGGAAACAGTCTCATTTTGTGTTTGTTGACTCAAGATTAAAACAGGAGGCTAGGTGTTGTAAATGAAATCTCATCCGTCTCGTTCCCAGCCGCAGCTTTCCTGCCTGGAGGAGTGGCACAGCTGCCTGCGGCCCAGCCACCGTCTCCAGGCTGAAAGCCGAGAGGGGAACACAGCGTGGATGCACGGTTCTTACTGCATTCCCATCCTGTCTTTGGCAAAGCCTGATGAGTCCACGAGTGTACAAACTTGGGAGAAAAGCACATCATGGGGTGGTCTTGACTTTAATGCAGCTTTACAGTACATTTATAGGGTGGGCAGGGGAGGAGTCATTGACCCTGAGAATGGGACCCATTGGTTAAGACAAGGATGCTGGGAGTAGCCTCATTTGCATGTAGGGCTCAATTCTCCCTAGGCTTCCAGCTACAGCGCAGATAAGCACCATCCAAGCCACATTCCTCTGCTTCTGTGAAGCAGGCAATATTTAATATTTAGCTGGGTTCTGGCCAGGGCCAAAGTGGGGAGCAGCCGAACACCTTCCGTTCTCATCTCCTGGGGGACATCTCATGGGATGACACGGGGTTCCAAGCCAGCTTCAACTCACTCTTAGCTCTAGGACAGTCCCACAACTCCTCCTTTGTTTCTATTTTAAAGGGGGAGGTATGGTTATCATTATTAGTCTCCAATTGAGAGATGGTTTGGTATTGGATTGGAGCACAATTGGTGGCACTTTTGGTTAAGTTGTTTATCTGCTGCTGTAGGGACTGAATGACACAGTGGGCAAGGGAGGTCCCAATTGTCAAGATAGGACCAAGGAGGGAGAGAAGCCAAACAATTAGGAGGATTGACTATCAAGGCATAAAGGCATTAGGGGTGAAAGGGCTTGTAGAACCCATTGGAAGTTTTTGGAGTTAGATATATGTCTCATTTTGTCAGCCCAGAGTCATTAGCTTAAAATGACAGCCCTCCCACAAGTTAGCAAGTCCAGCACAGTCCCAGTAAAAGGGCTTGTCTGACTGCATAGAGGTGTGGAGCTGTGAAGCTGGCCTCACTCCATCTGGTTTGTCCTGGAGGTCACCGGCCATCAAATGATGTCTCTGGACAGGCGTGGCTTCAGCAGAAATCAATGGCTGGGAGGATGGGGATGTTCTTTCTTCTTTCTCAGTCTTCTCGGCTGCTGGGCTTGTATAATCCTGTGGAATAATCTGAAAGCTTGGAGGAAAGATTTATAGGCACTAGAGAAGCCCAGGAAGATGGATACATGTTGGTTCCTGTAGCATCTATGAAATAGGCACTGAAGACTTGCCTTGCAAAGCCTTAATTAGGCATAGCCATAAGCAGTGGACTGGAAGGCAAGGTACGGTAATGAAACAGAGACGTTACATAGAACTAGTATTTGGAATTTGAGTGGGACTCAGAGAGACAGATGTCTCTGAGTGGAGGTCTCAGGGGACCATCGTCTTGTGGCACAGAGGGTTTAAGTCTGTTAGTATTAGGGAATTTCACCATCTACCAGGTCTGGAATCTCTTTTTTTGGTCTTGACATCTCTATTAGGGAATGAGAGAGTAGAGCATTGGGTTAGAATTATTTTCCAGCCACAAGGGAGCATAGGGAAGAGAAGGGCTTGTGGCTACCAATTCCTGGACGTCATTCCAAGTGATTTTCTTGTGGCTCCTCTAGGGGATGTCTTCTCTGCTTCTTTGGTTGGTCTGTCGGTGAACATTTCTGGCTGGGACTCAAATAGATTTTGGGTGGTCCTGTGGAGAGACACAAGCAAAAACCCTTTTCCCTTGTAAGGAGGGGGTCGGGTCCCTTTCATGTATCAGGAATCCCGTGTCCTGTATGTTTTCATGTAGTGGTCACAGTGGAGGACCTCACACTTATAGGGCTTTTTGTAGAGAGATGTTCATGGGATGAGTCTCGTGTCAAAGGAGAGGATTGTTGGGTGTTAGGGTGGTCGAGCCAGCCAGGAGGGCGTGGCTGAAGTCTCCTTTTGGATACGAACCTCCTGTTGAGAAATGTTTTTGTAAGTTTTCACCCGCCTTGGGGTGAAGTTTGGTTAGGTCTTTCTTCTGAGGAGAGGTCAGCACGGATTTGTTGAAATATCTGGGATATAGACTTCTGTGGGAAGACAAAATTCTTTTCTTTTGGGGAAGGAGGGGTTTCTTTATAATCTCATCTATAAGTGGGCCTTGCTTTTGGGCAGTTAAAATGCCTGAATATAGGGGGGAAATTGCCCAATTTTTATTTTTAAGTTGATTTTATGAGTGTTTGATGTCTTTTATTTATGATATTTCGAAGCTTAAATTTTATAAAAAGGAATTAATATTAATATCATAAAGTTACCACTGGGTGTAGTCTGTATTAAAGTATAGACACATATCTTAAGTTATAGTAAAAGCTATGTATCAAAGCACATATATAAGAGGAACAGTTAGCTGTTAATAGACATTTGTAAAACATTTTTATATTTATAAATTATAAAGTTATGACTCTGGGTCAAAGATGTGAACATTTTGTTTGTCTAGAGGACTAGGTATATAAATCAAACCTAGAGAAACATTTTAAGTTTACATTTTGGAGACAACCTTAAGTTTATATTTTGAAGACAACCAAATAAGATCTTAAGTCTTCTAATATTGGTTTATTAGAAAACCATTAAGAATGTTTATCTGGTGTTTTATCAAAAAGTCTGAGTCTTTCACTAAACTCCTTCTGGGCCTGAACAAGATATTTTCTGATTTTATAGAGAATGGATTAAATTCAGAAATGGGGCAAGTATTGATTGGAACTCTGGATTTTTGGAATTTAAATATAACCAATCACTTATATATCTCTTAATACCTTAATGATTAGTATTTGTATAACCATAAAAGCATCACCTGCTCAAGAAACAAAACAAAACACTCTAGTCATTTTTGGCAAGCCAGGGCTGAAATGGCCATTTTTATTATTTTTTACATCTGTGCTAGTTCAGAAATGATTTTACATCTGATCATCCAACACGCTTTCCTGTACCTGACAGAATGGTGAATTAGCAATCAGTATACCCTTTATCAAAAACCAGTGTTCTAAATTTATATACTACAAGCTATCTTCACGAATGGTACATGAATACTCCACACCATGTTTATATTATGTGCCATTTTAAGGGGGAAGGAAAACTTCACAGGGGTTTAGCCAATTTAAAGGATATATAATGATATGCGGAGACTACTAATCTGTACATTGGAAATCTGCATAAACTGCGTGGTCACCTTCCGTGGAAGAAGCCGCCGCAGCTGGAGAGATGCTCGGTGGTTGAGCATTCGCTGTGCCATCACAGCAACCAGCAGCCAGATGACAAGAAGGGCATTTCTTGCACTCTCATAACCCCAGACCTGAGTGTGGCAGAGGTACTTGCCAGTGTTCAGCCTAGCTGAGAAAACATGAGCCCTAGCTTCAGGGAGGTGTAGGTGAAGAGAGACAGACAAGGACCTTTGGCATCCTCTCTCGGCCTCTGCATGCGCGATGCACGTACATACTCACACACAAAATTATTTTCTAAAGACAGGACCTCACTGGGTAGCTTTGGCTGGTCTGAAACTCACTATGTAGACCAGGCTGCCCTTGAACTTGCAGAGATCCACCTGCCTCTGCCTCGTAAGTCCCGGGATTAACAGCATGTGCTATCACACCAGGAGCAAATCTTTTTAAAAGGTAGCTAAAAAAATAAAAGATTAAAAATGGGAGTGAATTGATGTCTGGGGATTGTATCATGAGTAATGTGTTTCTTCTTATGGTGAAAGGATTTAAGAAATATAAAACCTAGGAATTCACCTGAGTTTTAGCAGTCACAGGAGATTCACCTAAGTGCTAGCAGTCATGTACAGGGGAGATGCACCTGAGTGCTAGCAGTCACGTATAGGGGGAGATGCCTCCTATTGAGAGATGCCTTCCCAAGTACAGCCATTAACAGTACTCTTCAGTCTCCTCCCCACTCACAGGGAAATGACCATTAAGCTTATCAGCAGGATTCGTCCTTCCCCAGCATACTAGGTGCCACCCTATCTCAAGGACGGCTAGTCCAAGGGCACGGATTGACCCCCCCCAATCCTGCGCGCAAACTCCCAACCAATTAGTCTAACACAGAGAGCTCTGGGCCAATCAGAGCTGCACAAGCCCCCATCCCCAGACCCCTTAACCCCTGAACCCCATAAAAGTGCCTCGGGGGAAGGAATCGGGCCCGCCATGCTTGATCCATGAGGGACCCGACGCGTGCCAGATAACAATAAAGCCTCGTGCGTTTTGCAGCGGTTTGGAATGTCTCGTGGTTCCTTAGAAGTCCTCCCGGCTAGCCCTAACAATGGGAAGGTCGAGAGAGGCAGACCATAAAGGTCTTGGGTCTTGAGAGCTCATACATGAAGCTTGAGTCATTCAGCCAAAGGTCTTGGCATCACTTTTTGGTGTATGCCCATGAGGCTGAAGCTGGCTATAGAGTGGCCCACCCTAAAGTGTTTCCATTCAAAGGCTGTTGACTTGAGCTGCAGGAACATGGGCAGGAAATCAAATGAGGTGTGTGTGTGTGTGTGTGTGTGTGTGTGTGTGTGTGTGTGCTCTAGAGGAGTGGCAGTTGTAACAGAAGCAGAGGAATCTGGACCAATCTAGGCTCTAAGATGGCTGGAAACTATTGCACACTTCCAGCAAACATTTACAGTGGTTCAGCCACGACCATCAGAGGAAGCCTGACCAGCTGGACCTAATGTGCTAGAATTTAGCCAAGGATATGAGCGGGAAGCCTCTCTCTGGAGTTTGAACAAGGGCATGGCTGGAGTGAGGCATGCCCTTCACCATCGCTGTGGTCCTGACCTTGTCTTCCTGAATCAGAGTTGGGTCCAAGTATGAGTTAGACTGCACACAAGCAAGAGAAATCCAGGGGAAACAACTACCGGGCTCGCTTTGGAAAAAGCACCTGGACGAACCCCAGAAACTAGCTTTCATTACAAGTGGTGCTCAAAGAACACCAGGCCCCTGTGCCAGAGTTCTGTAGACACAGCTTCAGACTGGAGAGAAAAAGACAATCTGTCACTCTCATCAGTGAAGGCCCCTGACATACTGAAAGTCATCCATGCCCAAGAGCAACTCCATTGGATTTAAAGGGGGGGATCACTTAAAAGTATCCGGTCTTCAGCAGATACTCACCAAAGAATTTATTTATTCTATGCTAGTCGTTGCCAATTCCAGAAACACACGAATTTTCATGTCTTGTCTTGGCGCAAAGGGCCAATGACCTACCAAGTAAGAGTCAGCCAGTGTGCTGACTCAGCGCCTGGCTAAGAGAGTTTATGCTGCCACGCAAGGCTTAGAAAGTCGTTTGAGCCTCCCAGAGAGGCTCGGTGACTTTCAAGACTGAGAATTCAAGATGGCTGAGCTCATGATCAGTAGTTCTGCAGAGAAGCTCAGGGCAGAGGCTAGAGAAAAAGCAGAGGAGGGAAACAAAGCTGAAGGCAAACGGCAGGGCGCAGGAGAAATCCTCACGTGGTGTTAGTATTCTCTGGCGCCTCCACTTGGTGGCTTGAATGTTATTTACAAGAAACGTGCATCGCATTAGGTCCTCCTGTCTAGTTAAAGCTGATAAGTGAAACCAGGTGTGATGGTGTCCACTTGTAATCTCTGGGAACGCAGAGACAGGCAGATCCCTGGGGATCACTGGCCAGCCAGCTTAGCCCACCTGGCCAGTCCAGACCAGTGAGTGATCTTGTTTAAAAAAAAGAACAGAAAAGAAACAGTGCCGGACACTCTCCATTGTCCTTTAACTCCTGCACACACACACTCACACGCACGCACACACACACATGCACACGCACAAGCACACGCACACCAACAGCTTCTTGCTGCCTTCTAAGGGGAGGCCCAAGTCAATAATAGTCAAGACTTATTATACCCTGTGTGACCCGGGTTCTTTGGCTTCCAACTTCATGTCTGCCATGTGCAGAGGGATCCAGCCTTTTCCACAAATGGGTTCACAAAAACTCTACGCAGGAGGTAGTACAAGTGCAGGAAAAATAAGGAATGGCAAGCGAATAGAGTAGTTCGTTCTTCTATGGGACCCAAAGAAATGGCACACATAATTGCACTTTGAAATGACACGTAGAATGCTTTAGAAGTAAAATGCAGGGCATTTTTAATGGGGGAGTTAACAGTATACATATTAAGAAAAGAGAGGGGCAAGAGAGAGACTGACAATGCACCTTGTCAGTGGAAAAATCACACCAAAAAAAGAGAAGGAGGGAGAGACTAACAATGTACATTACCAGGGGAGAACCGTGCCAGAAAAAAAGAGAGAACTGCTCTGGCAAAACCTTTAAAAAGCCAAATGCAGTTTTTTGGTATGCAGATGTTGGTCAGGCCTCCAGAGGAGTCGGTTTGATATGTAGATGTAGTCACTTGAAGAAGTCAATCACACCCAGGGAGGAGCCAGATGTCCTTCCTCCAAACTTCAAAGTTATCTTGTTTACTATCAAAGAACAGTTGACTCAATAACCCATAATTAGTTGAATGTTACTATTGGCTGAATAATATCTCCATCTGCCTCAAACAGAGCAGGGTGCCATGCAGGCGCCAAAGAATGTATTTTATGGTTTTAGCTCTTTGGTGCATGTTTATTTTTTCTCTATCTAGGCTCTTTTTGCTTCTATCTGTTAAAGGCTTCTCTCTTCCTGGGAGGACCAATGCCCACCCCAGGAATAGCCTTGCAGTGTACTATCAGTATGCATAGATAGGTCTACACATGCCAGGACTTAGAAGCCTGCAAGATATTTTACAATAACAGTTACTTTTGAGTAAAATGGCTACGTCCCCTTCTTAGCCAACAACAGCTAATGCAGGTATTACTAGGCCATGCAGACATTATTATTATTGATGAAAGGCTTTTTGTCACCATTACAGCAAAGAGGAGAAGGGGGCAAAATGGCTGGTGAGCTGAAATTCCCTGGACAGGGAGCCTGGAACTTTGTTATGCAGACTTCATCCATGTTACCAGGGTATTGGGGCTCCCACACATGTCTGCATGCTTTCTCTGGTCCTCTGGCTCCTGGGTGACTGGCACCTGTCAGAGCCCCCTCAGATGTGCTTCCCAGGCTCTGTCTGTTCCCTAGGGTGACTAAACCATCCTCTTTGCCTGGGGTTGAAAGATTTGCCAGACCTTAGTATTCAGTTTCAAACCAGGACAGTCTTTGGTTATGCTGGCTTCATCTGGCCTGGACTCTGAAGTCTTTTTATTATGGGGGTGCTGTGGGACTCCTTGGCATCCCTCACATTTAGCAGAGCCCCAGATTGCCTCTCAGGCAGCTTTTCTCAACACCTTTTCCCACCTGGTGGCTCCCTGACGTATCTTGTCCTTTGTCTCTGGGCACCCCCATACCTGTGAAACCTGTAACCTGCTGGTGCAGTTTGCTGCTGGAGTTCAGTCCCCAGATGATTAACACCCAGAAATCTGTGTGCATTCTGGAGTGCCACTGCTAGTGTTTATATATGTTTACATTCAAAATACTAGTATTGTTGCTCCCTGCTTACAGGATGGTGTTTTCAGAGAATGTTCATTTATGTAATAGCTGTTTATAGAGCATTTAGTAATCACTAAGCTCTGTACTAAGGCAGACCTGAAATTGACTTCTCACTTTACCTACAACTTAGCTTCAGGAAGGTCCTAGTTCTTTTATTGTTCTCTTGCTCATCTTTGTTTTTTCTTGATCAAGATGTCTGGGAAACCCCTCTCAGTCCTTCTCTCATCCCCCGTGTTGTATCTATAATCTACGGGCAAATTTCTACTATGTGAAATGTTGGAAAGCAGTTAATACAAACCCCTTTAATCTACTTGTTCTCTTTCCTTGTCCCAATGTTTCCCCAAATCTGTTAGGTTTTACTATCTTGGGAAAATGCCTTCTTCCACAACTCCCCATCACTGTGTGAGCCTGTCTGCCTTCCTTCCCTCCATCCCCTCTAGGACTTTTTACAGTCCCCCTATAACAAATCCCTCATTTGTTTCCTTTTCTCTGTCGACTTCTGGGCTGAAAACAGGGGAAAAATTGCTTCTGGACAGAAAGCTAGCCATAACCTTCTGCCCAGCCTCTCCTTGAGCTGACAGTGCTTTTCGACCACCACAGTTCCTGCTTCCTTAACCAGGGTTCTCCAGACCCTCCAATAATCTAAACAGTTGGTTCTGATCTCAAGTGACACTATCGCAAGTGTGGATGCTAACAATCACTCCGTATTTGTTGCAGTGTCCCCTCGCAAACATGACATGGCCCTGCAGTGTCTTCCTTCTTGATCCGTGTCTGCACCAGCCTCCAAAGTGTGAGTCTTTCTTTACCTTTAAATATCATTTTTTCTGCTTTTAAGATGGTGGTTTTCAGCTTGCGTTGCTCCACAATCAAGGCTCCTTGAGAAGTTTTTCTAAAAATCCTGATGCTCAGGGCCCATCCTACTTGACAACATGGAGGTGGGATAGAGAAGGGCTCTAGGGAGTTGATTGCTAATCCATAGGCTTGTCTCCATCCACACCAGGTTTGACATATACTCATCTTACTATACAATTACTGGCTAGATGAGCCTTCACTCTCCGCATGCCGAAAGCTTTAGTGAGGCCCCAGGCAGAGCTGGCCTTTCCCTGTTTCTCCAGTGCTTGAAGCTTGTAGTTATTCCCCACTACTGACTGCAGGGGTTGAGGCCAGCTTTACTCCACACCAGGGTTCCTCAGACTCCACAAAGAATGATAAACAGTGGGAAAGTTATGGCAAATGAACGCAGTAGTTCATTCTTCTATGGGACATGATTGGACATGCTTACCGTGCTTTAATGACATGCATAGAACACGTTTTTTGTATGACAATGTCATGTAAGAGCGCCTCTTTTAATAGAAAAGGTAAAATAACAGTGTGTATACTACGGAGGAATAATACAAGGCTCTCCTTAAACAAAGACTTTACTGTTATAAATAGCAAACTGCAGAATTGTTTATCTAATGGAACACAGGTGTCAGGCATACATCAAAAGGGAACCAATGCAAAAGTGTTCAGCCTCTCCCAGCTGCAGACTTCAAGGTTTCTCATTCACCATCAGAGAGTATATGATACAATGACCAACTAGTGGATGGTTGGGATGTCACTGCTGATTGAATTATATCCCCATTCGCCTTGCCCAGATAGTTCAGGGTGCCATGTAGGCACCAGAGGAGGATTTTTATGGTTTTTAAGTTCCTTGGTATATATTTATTCTTCTGGATCAAAGCTCTAAATTTCTGGCCTTATCTGGTGGCCTGCATTAGGTTGAAGGCCATTTTTCTTTTTTAAGTCCTAGGAATATTTACTTTTAAGTTGGTGCAGGCTTGCTATATTCTTCATTAGTGAAGGACTAGCTATCTGTTTGTTTTTCCAGGTGCACTAACTCTCTAACTAAGCTCTTTTAGCTTCTATCTATTAAAGGCTTATCTCTTCCTGGGAAGATCAGCATTTACTCTAGGACTAGTTTTTATGATGCACTTGCAATAAACCTGGGTAGCTCTCACACATGCCAGGACTTGAAAGTCTGGGAAGTGATTGCAATTTACTTTTTAATAGAATGGCTGTGTCTCTTTCCAACCAGCAGTGTGCCAGCTCAGGGATCAATTTGGGCATTACTTTTAGGCTATGCAGACATTATTATTGATGAGAGACTTTTGTCACTGTTGGTGGGCTCCAATTCCTAGCAAAGGGAGCCAGGAACCTTGTCACACTGGCAGCGTCCATTGCCTGGGTATCCTTGGGCCTCAACAACTGACTATTAAACCCAAGGACCACTTGGTTTCCCTCTTCAGAGCCCAAAGAGCTATTCTGGTTTCAGGGCTCTTTGTTCCTCATCCGCCAGATTGTCTCCTCTGCCCAAGGACTCTGACTCGCAGAGTCTTGCCCTTTCCGTTGCTCACAACTCAGCATTATGCTTTGTAATCTGCTTAACCTCTGTTTTTGCTCACTTCCATATTCTTTCAGTCAAAATATGTACTTCTTATTTCCCCAACATTCCCTTAAATCTCCTGTCTGTGGCTTTGTTTAAGCTGTTCTGTTTAAGCTGATACCTTTCTGCCTCCTATAAAATCCAAGGTGTTCCTTAAAACTCATCAGAAAAAGCCTGTTACCGGGACCTCTTCTAATTATGTATGCATTGTGTAGAATTCTGCAGTCTGATTGTCACGTTTCCAATGTCTCGGTCTCCAATCTAGATCATAGACAGATGAGAATAGAGGCTGTTTCCCATTTGCCTGTAATGTTTTCAGCAACCTGAAGCAAAATTTATGTACTAAATGAAGGACGTTTATCTGTGTGAGTGCTGTTTGTCAGCATGTAGTCCTGAAATAATATATGTATAAATAAATGATATATGTATATGAATTCGGGTGTGTGGGTGCCACAAGTGTGTGGGTGCCACAGGTGTGTGGGTGCCACAGGTGTGTGAGTGTCACAGGTGCACAGGTGCCACAGGAGCACACATGGAGGACAATTCCTGGAGTTCTCTCCTTTCACTGTGAGTTTGAAGGTGGCCAGGCTTGTAAGGCTCTTCTACCTACTGAGCCATTCTACCTATCCAGTTTTAGGGAATTTTCCTCCCATTTTGGGGAGGTCAAAGGTTGTTTTGTGGCCTCACATAATCTCAGGTCTTCCCAGGTGATATCACTAACGGGTGGGGGCTTGGGGAACGCTCCATTCAAACTCGCAGAGTCCTCAGAACAACTGGCTCTCACTGGAACTTACCATTAATCTTCCCCAGCTGTGGTTAGACAGGCTTGAGTTTCAGCACAGTCACTGACGGTTGAGCCTCTCGGGTAACATGTTCTAGAATGTTCAGCAAGAGTTCTGTTTAATTCTAGGGTGCTACTCTACTGTTTATATAGAAATGTTTACAACCACAGCCATTTTTACTGATAATAATCAAAATCACTACATATTTAATTGGGGCCTGCAAGAACTAAATGTGATTCTGAACTTATCACTGGACAGAGTGACCTCATCTCAAGGTCTGGAGAGCAGGTGGTTTTACAGGTGCCCTGTCTGGGCCTACACTGTTTAAAAGAGGGACTCCGCTCAAGCTAGAATCCTGTAGCAGAGATGACATTTGATTATTTTGCTGTGAGTTTGCCTTAAAAAACAAACAAACAAACAAAACATAAGACAATGGTGGAGAAGCCACAAGTTGGGATATGACTTTATACAACAGGGGAAACTTACTAAGAATATAAACTTCCAAACAATACGCAGATCCCACGCAAGCTTCAGCCAGTTGAATTTCAGCAACCCTGCCCTACTGCAGGAATGGCGGGCTGGTTGCTGGCAGAGAGCCTTGTGCTCAGCAAAGGCTGCAGAAGCTTTTCCAGGCACACCACAGGCTTTCCTGTCTGGGGTCTGAACTGTCTACTGCTTCCACCCAGCTAAGGCTTCTCTGCTGCAGGCCTGACTGTTGTTCCAAGACAGCAGTTTCAAAGTGGTGGGCTGCGGGCCAGCTGTGGCCTGCAGGTGGTTTGTTATGGTTGTGTTCAGTCCTCGTGTTTGCTGATTCTTAAAAATGTAAATCAACCACATCAACCTTAATAACAAGGCAAAACTGCACAATTTCAAATAGCTGTCTTTTTTGGTGGTGGTGCTCTTCTCATGAGATACCAAAAAGATACATCTACACTGGCTTTCACAAAAGAGCAAATTTAGAGAAACTAAGTGCTTACCCTTCAGCCCAGCCTGCCCTGCTCCCCTCCCCACCAAGGTTACCTGGGCTTGGGAGCCCTTGAATTCCTGAGTCTCTTGGTCCTTCCTGGTCTCACCCACATTTTTGCCTTGAGCTTGCCTTCTAGCATTCTGCTCTGGCCTCTGATATCTTATCTACATTTTGTTTCAAGATGGTAATTACTATGTATCATTAATGTTTACACTACATTTTGATAACTGTTGTTTTATACATCTCTTGCCTTTTCTGAAAATGCTGGAACATCCCTGCATTATACTTTAATGAGTTCTGTATGTTTATTACTGTTGTTTATGTTATTGCAGCCACCTTAGCTCTGTGTTGATGTCATACTTCTGCCCCTCTTTTCTGAAAGTGTTGTGTGATCATTTTCATAAAGGAAACAGTATTGGAATGAAAGATTGACAGGTTTGGAATCTTAGGCCTCCTACTAATGTAACTGGAAAAAGACCCCCAGCAGTCCACTGAGAACTGTTCCCTAGGATCACAAACCCCATGACCAACCCCCCATGCAGAACCAATGGTTTGGACCAATATTGCTGCTGTATAGTGTTGAAGAGCTCCCACAGTAGCCTAACTACTACAAATGGTGCCCAACGTGGGGCACATCATCACACCAGCTAATCCAACATGGAGATAGGAAAGAAGATTTGAAGAGTACAGTAAAATACACTCAGGACAGCTCCTAGAGGACAGACTATGTGTATGTGTGTGTGTGTGTGTATATATATATATATATATATATATATATATATATATATATATTCAGAAGTCTCCTGAAGGAAGAGAAGGTGTTACTGGTTTTGAAGGCATGAAGGGGCCATGGAGAGCTAAGTGCTTGGCACTATGAGAGGCCAGGAGAGGCCATTAATGAGGGTGCAGCCTCCATAACAGACGAAAACCCCGTTGAAGGGGTCATGTAAAGAAGTTGAGCCTTGGCACCATGAAGAGAACCCAGGAGAGGTCACTGGTGAAGATGCAGCCTCAGTAGCAGTTCAAGGCCCAGATTGAAGGGGTCATATAAAGAAGTTAGGTTTGGCACCATGAAGCGAGCACAGGATAGGCCATCGGTGAAGGTGCAGCCCAGTTGCAGCAAGAGTCCCCAGCAGTTTTTGAGATGCCAGTACTATGCAACGACCACCAAGAACAGCAGAAGCAGTGGAATGGGGACAGCCAGACCCTGGAGGACAAACTGTGTGCTGCAGATGGCAGAGCCAGATCCAAGCCCTTTGGAGGAGCCCAGAAGATCAGGAGTGGATTCCAGATAATTGGACATTGATAATGTTTTTCTGCTGACCAAGGACATTGTGACAAGCTTGATGTTTGGTTTCATTTGGTCCTGTGCATTAGTTAGTCACCCTCATGATTGTTCCTCTTGTAAATAGTTTTGATGGTCTAGTGTTAAATTGTGTTGTACAGATAAAGCAACCTTTTTTTGATTAGCTTATGCAGAAAAGGGGAGTTGTTGAAGAAGTTTATTTTTAGTTGTGTTTAAAATACTGCTTTGTGAACTGTTGGGTGAGAGTCTGCCTAGGCCTTGGCATTTGGTATTGTTTACAGGTGTTGGATTTCTGTATGTGTGTGTGTGGGGACATTTGATTGCTTATGATCTGCACCTGAGGAGTTTAGTATCAATAAAAACCCCAGAGCTGAGACGCTCAAGGTTCCACTGTTGAGTACAGCGCTGGCTGAGATGGTGGTTCCTTCTGCAGAGGTTTGGCAGGGTTTGCATCTATGAACCTGCCTCCATGTCTTCCTTGCTGAGCCCCCACAGCAGCCTGACTACTACAGTATAGTTGACTTCTGCTCGAACTCCTAGAGAATTGGAAGGAAACAGCGTGGTGCCATCTGTTGATGATTGAGCCTGTAAATTTTTCCGTAAAAGGATTGAAGGTATCAATGTAACAAGCAGCAGAAACACATGGCCAAGTCATGAGCGATATGAGCAGAAGACTAGCACTAACTAGACTCTTGGTTTTCTTGAGTCAAAGTCTTTTCCGTGTATTGCCATTACATCCATATTGAAGTCTTAAAGAAGCTCTATTTGGGACATTAAACTTATACTTCAGAAAATCATGAGAACATGCATCTTGGGGTGGGGTGGGGAGTAGTGGTGGTACACACCTTTAATCTCAGCACTTGGAGGCAAAGGCAGGCAGATCTCTGAGTTTGAGGCCAGCCTAGACAACAGAGCAAGTTCCAGGATAGCCAGGGTTACATGGTGAAACCCTGTCTCGAAAAACCAAAATCAACCAACCAACCAACCAACCTCTGGTCCTTACTGAATTCAAAATAACACACGGTTTATATAGTTGGAAAAAGAAAAGATTTTTGGATATATATTTTATTTGACAGTGTTTTAGAATATCATACAGTAAACAAGATTTCTGTAAAAGTTAATTTATCCATAGTGGTGCGTTTCATAAAAATAGTTGCTCACTTACAGTCTTTCTGTGACTATTAATACATGGAATTATATTTATAGAGATACAGCTGTACAGGGTAAATTCACAGCTAACACTACACAGAAGTATTATTTGGAATGAGATTTAGATGATGTGCTGTCTTCACAGGTTATGGATTACAGCCGCATAAAGCAGTTACTGCACAAGTAGTAGCTGTGAACTGTGCAAATCAGAGTTTATGCAATCGTAATCTCCATTTTTTTTTCCTTTTGTAACATATGGAAAACAAAGGTCAGAGGGTACAGTACCAGGACGTGCAGCTACACTAGAGAAGCATTGTCCAAAACCAGATTCAATAAATTAATGGCAAACTATACCAGATTTCTAGACCAGGGGAGAAAGGCGACTTGAGATTAAACCAAAAGGGTAAACCGCTACATGTGTTTGTGCTTTTGTTTATGATGAGTGGGTTTCATTTTGGAAATTCATTTTATAAGCTGCAAGACTGTTCACAGGAGGCTTTCTACCATACTGGCTTGTCAAACAACTATCCCTGTGTCTGATTGGGAATTAAACTCGGTAGTGCTCAGGTTCCAAAGAAGGAAGGACTCGTCTGCAGCAGCTTTTATGTGTGACCAGGTGTGATGGACCCAATCTCCCCTTTACTTGCTTGAGGACAAGTGCGGAGGGGTGAGTCTTATTTGCATGGGGCTTGTGAAAGGGGCGGAATATGGGAAGGGCTGAAGCCTCACTTACACAGAGCATATTCGTGACAAAATACCTTCAGACAGTTTGCCTTTGAATATGCTCAGCTACAAACATACCAATGGAAAACCGATTGAAGCTAACGTTTAGTTTTACCACGGGGTCAACCATAGACCCGTGATGGTGACCGGGCAACCGTCTATAGATTGTTAGTGTGATAACGTTAGCAAACGCAAGGCGGAGGCAGCAGAATGGGAACGAAAGGGAGGCCAAATAAGGAAAGATAAACAGAGGAATGCCAAAGGACTCGTTTTCCTTTAATGAAAATAAATTAGTTATCATAATGTTTTTAATATTAGAGATTCATTCTAATTTGCGAAATATAGGACAAATACTTTGTCGAAGTGCAAATGAAGTAATGAAGAGGTTTTAAAATAAGACAATAAAACAGGTAACATAGAATACTGCTAACAAAGCAGCTATCCATCTCCGTGCGCCTGGGATGGCCGGGAAGCCTTTGCAGGAAGGAACTGCAGAAGTTGCCAATCTCCATTAAACAGATTATGGTCTTTCGATTATACAACTCATATTTTAGAGGAAAACCGATTAAAATCTACGAGCTAACCTGCAAAATTCTGACTTACAGCAAACTGCTCCCTAGGATACAATTTTTTTTTTTTTAAAAAAAACCTTTTCTCCCTACCACTGAAAATGCACAAAAATATGACTTGGTCACAGAAATGGCAGTAAAAATGGCATCACACCAATGAATTCACTAGGTTTCTAACTCATCCTGCGGCAGGCAGGGCACGGTGCTGCTAATGCCGCTGATGGATGCCAAGGGTGAGCCGTGGGAACGTGTCATGGGCGAACAGTTCTGGATGTTTCAAAGAAACCCTTTAACCCCTGTCTAGATATGTCAAGAACGATTTATTTACAACACTTTAGATCAATTAAAAGATATAATCTTGTCTCAGTTTCCGCTTGCTCCGTGCAGTTTGATTTTTTTTTTTTAAGGCGATATTCCAGTTTGTGATTGCTCTGAACTTGTCCAGTTTCTTGGTAAAAAGTTTGGATGACATCCAAATCCTTCATGCAGTGGGGGGAACGCTTTTTCCTTTCTCTCTTTTAAAACTAAAGCTGCACTGCACTGTCTGCGACGTTCGCGTGGTTTTGGTTCTTCCGTAGCTGCCAAAGCTCCCACCATGGAACCAGGGGGCTTTCTGGTCAGTTCGGGTCGGCGCCCCTGGGCCTCGGCGCCGCGCGCGCGGATCTACGCGTGTGACCGTGAAAAATAAATAAAAACGCCGCGATCGGGGACCCGGGAAGAACGGCCCGCGCGGAGGATGTGCGGACCCCGCGTCGGGGCTCATCGGCCCGCGGCCGAGGCTCCGGGCTGCAGGGCGCCCGGCAGCTTGTCGGAGCCCGGCACCTTCCAGGGCCCCGGCGCCACAGCCGCCTTGCGCGCCGGGCCGCCCCCCGTGGGCCGCGGCGCGGGTCGGGACGCCGGGCGTGCGCCCGCCCCGGCCTCGGCTTCCCGCGCGCCCGCCGCCCCGGGGCCACTGCGCCGGCCGCGCGGCGCCTCCTTCCGGTCGGCCGCCTCCGAGGCGGGCCTGCCGGCCTCGGGCCGCCCCTGGCCGCCGGGCGCCTCCTCCAGCCGCGGCCGCGCGCTGCGCTGCGGGCTCGCCGAGCGCTCCCTCTGCTCCCCTAGGCGCTGCTTCTTCTGGCCGCCGGCCGGGAGCTCCTTTGGTTTCCTAACGTCGTGTTCCCTTTGGATATCCCGAGTCGGGTCCGGGCCTGTCGGGTGGGCAGGGGCGGAGGGTGGGGCTGGATGCGATGGAGAGAATGGAGAGAGGATGTCTTCGAGGGAGGCGCCTACTTCCGGCAAGCCTGGGGCGGCGGCGGCGGCGGCAGCGCTCCAGGCGTGGGGTTCGTCTGCGGGACACGAAGCACAGGCGTTAGGGCTCCAGGTCCCCGCGCCCCGCTCCCCTCCCCGGGGACTCCGTCCCCACCCGACCCGGCCTCGGGGAAACCGAGGCACGGCCCCAGCCTTCCCCCCTCCCCCCAACCCCGGCCTGGCCTGACTTCAGGTGTCACCCCCAGCGTGGCCCCCCACGTGGCAGTACTCAAGCAGTGGGCTCGAACCTCACTGTGGTTACGACCTCACGGGTGATCGCCCAGCGACTCAGGCCCGCGGAGCCCGCGGGGAAGGGACCTGCTGGTGGTCTATATTTTTAGCAGGCACCCGGGTGATTCTGGAGGAAGACCAGAGCCGTTAGGAGCCAAGATTTTGGGAGCAGGGGTCTGAGCCCTCTTCAAAGGAATCCGGAGAGTGAATTTTCTCAAAACCGTTAGGTGTCGCTCAAAGCATAATTCTCAGGGTTTGCCTGATCGTTTTTTTTTTTCTGGGACTTGGATGGATTCATCTGAAAACTACTACTCCTTTTGCCTTGAAAAAAAAAAAAAATCATTGTCTTTGATTCTTCTTGTTTGTAGTTTTAACAGGGATGGCTCCTAAGATAAGATAAACGGGACTGCTTTAGAAATTCTAGCTTCAACATCTGTTGAAGATGTACTGTTTACATCCAAAAAAGGATTTAAAACAGTTTTATAACATCTATCTATATATAAAACATGATAAAAACGAAGAAATGACTTAAAACAAAACCACTGGCCAGAAGCCAAGTAGGGGACAGGTGTGTTAGGGACCACGATGAGTCCGTTACTGCCACAAAGAATAACAATATCCTTGAATTCCCCATTATCCTTGAATTTCCTTACCCCAAGGCAGATCTAAGGCAGGGAACTTCAGTTCAGGAACCCTTGACTATTTGTGAGGAATATTTCCCATGACCTTTGAAAAGTCCTCGACTTTTGTAATGTCATACCAGAATGTAATTTTCTCTAAGGAATTGGTATATGAGTGGGAGAAGAGCCACGTTCGTTCCTATTGAATTCTGCGTGGCTGGTGGGACTTCTCCAGTCACCTAGAGGGGCACCCCCACCCCCATCAACCTTAGGGATGTGATTCAATTTCTGGCCTCTGTAACAGTGGTCAGAGGCGATGGAGAATTCTTGTGTGTATCCAGTCCACGAGTACAGGAGTCTACTTTGTCTTAAAGTTGGGATTTTTGATATGGTACTTCTAATGGTGTCTTAGACGAGGAGAGAAAGGACAGTGGAGTTGATGTTTTCCCCAACAGTTCTGGCCACCTTTAAAATATCAAATTAGTTGCAAAAAAGTTTCTCCTTTGATGTGAAATCTGAATAGGGTTTTCTGGGCACAGTGTTATCTTCCTTCTCTCCATAAAGTGATGTCCATGGATATTTTCACATTATAAACCAAGTATCCTTTACCTGGCAAATAACCTGGAAGTAGCGAATGCACTCAGTGAGAATGGGAATCTGTCCTCCTGTGGCTACACTTAAAAACCAAACTAATACAGAAAGTGGCAACTTGCCACCGTAGGAAAATATTGTCATGAGCAGTTAAACCCACCATCCAAAAGACCCAGGGTAGTTTGTGCAGTAGTAATTTCTGACCGGGACCATGCTAATGATATTTTGCATGTTAATAGCTCTTCCCCCCACCATTACATCACATAGGGGAGCGCCAATTAGCTGGCCTTAAGTTACTTCAGAGAAACAGGGAGAGGGCTGTCCTTATTCACACCAT
This sequence comes from Cricetomys ansorgei, assembly GCA_026225945.1. Classification (NCBI taxonomy): domain Eukaryota; kingdom Metazoa; phylum Chordata; class Mammalia; order Rodentia; family Nesomyidae; genus Cricetomys; species Cricetomys ansorgei. Next base: position 1,627,482 of record JAMJFZ010004075.1, read on the forward strand.
TTCCTGAAGGAGGAACTGAAGCACAGAGAGGGTAAACAGCTTGCCCAAGACGAAAGAATGGCCACCCAAGGATAACATTTTGGGGTTTTTTTACCCTTTTTACCGACTGAGAAAATTGTCCCAACCTATTGCCCTGCAAATAAGGTCAAAACATTTGAAACAGACCTGCTCACTGGTCCTCCTGACTAACAGGGACTGGGCCCATTACCCGACGGAATATTTAGCACTTGTTCCTAGGTATCAACCACATGTGTGGTACTGAACAGGACAGTTCTGGTCAGACCATGGAAAATGCTAACTGGTGCGTATAATCGGCTGCCATTAGCTGGCCTGGAATAATTTCTGAAGCCTTATTCTTTTCCCTTCTGCTCTTTCATATCTCCAGTAACTCTCCTAACGGTAAGCTAGAAAATGGGTTTATCCACAAATACACATCTTACTATAAAAATCCTTTCAAGAAATTTTTAATAGGTAATTAAATACTTAACTGAAGGATAAACTAAAAATTTTTGTGTTCTATTAAGAATACCAATCAGGAATTCAAATTAACTTTGTATAAAGTAAAATATTTCAGAGGTAGAAATCTATATATGTATATATATATATATTTTAAAATTTTTGAGTAAAGGAGCTCTCTAGTTCAGTGCTAGCTGTATAGTGGCCACACAAGCAGAAGTTTGCAGAGTTCCGTAAGGCATCTCAGTGGTCAGCCCTCCTATACACCTCTCCTGTCACCCACTGCTTCAGGTGACATGGGTTGGGGACAGGAAGAACCCTTCTCTAATCTTTCAAACTCTAATGTTCACGACATCATGATGTACAACAGAAGAATTGCTCAAATGTAGTTCTGACTCCTTTAGGCCATGTTTTCTGTTTTCTTTCCATTCTTTTTTTTTTTTTTCTTTCTTGTACCTGGATCAGGCTAAAGGATATGATCATGGACTAGTGCACAGGCTGAGGTGTGAGGTCACAGGCCCAGCCTACCACAGGCTGAGGTGTGAGGTCACGGACCCAGCCAGGCTGAGGTGTGAGGTCACAGGCCCAGCCCAGCACAGGCTGAGGTGTGAGGTCACAGGCCCAGCCTACCACAGGCTGAGGTGTGAGGTCACAGGCCCAGCCCAGCACAGGCTGAGGTGTGAGGTCACAGGCCCAGCCTACCACAGGCTGAGGTGTGAGGTCACAGGCCCAGCCTACCACAGGCTGAGGTGTGAGGTCACAGGCCCAGCCTACCACAGGCTGAGGTGTGAGGTCACAGGCCCAGCCCAGCACAGGCTGAGGTGTGAGGTCATGGGCCCAGCCTACCACAGGCTGAGGTGTGAGGTCACAGGCCCAGCCCAGCACAGGCTGAGGTGTGAGGTCACGGGCCCAGCACAGGATGAGTGTTATACATATTTATGAAATGGTTACGAAGATGTACTCCACAGTATATTCTCCGAGGTGTTCTAACAGGAGCTATAACAGGGATGTGTCCTACAGAGTTGAACTCAGCCACAGATGTTGGGACTTCTGCAGCCCCTCCATCCAAACCGTGTCCCAGGCACAGTGGCTAAAACTAAAGTGGCTTCATTAGTGTTTCCTTTCCTACTCGCCCCCCACCACACAGTGATACTTTTCTTTTGTCGACCCGGGAGATACCTCTGTGTATCCTCTTCGCCTTCATGTACCCCATTCTCACACAGCAAAGTATTTCCATAAACGAACTGGACTCAGGGCTTCATGAGACCCCAGTCCCTGTTCTTCACCCTCCCCCTCTTTTCCCACGACCTTTGTAGGGCTTTGGTCTTAGGTAATTTTCTCTCCCCATAGTCTCCTGGGCATTCTCTTCTGTAAAGCTCATGCACACAGCGCCCAGATGTTCCTGTTGAGTTCCATGTTACCGGATGGCTCTATGGTAGTCTGCCCATCTGCCTTCTTGCTATCTCTCCCAGAAAAGTGCTTTGCTATCTCCTGTGTCTCAACAGAAAACCAGACCCTTCCCTCCCATCCAGTCTCCATTCCTCCTCACTGCCTCACCATGGTGGGCGGTGCTGTCAGCATCATGGTCACGCTCTGGATCCCTTTCCTTCTCGTATCTCACAAACACAATGCATCTGTCTTATCGGTCCTGTCTTCAAATACACACAGGCTCTGCCGATTTACTCCACCCTCACTTTTAGCGCTTTGGTTCAAGATCTGGGGGCAGTCCCTGGATGGATGCAAGCGGTATGAGGTGGTCGAGCAAATCACATTTAAGAGGAGGCCCGCACGTGGACATCTTCTGTTGGGGGAGACTGTAGAAGTTCTAAATTTCAAAAAATCAACTTCAGAACTGTTCAGAGAAAGTAAATGGTGAACTACCCACCAACCACCACCACCACCACTGGTCTGTGCAAGGGATTGGTCTGGTATAGGAAGCCAGTTGGGTTTTAGCCTCTGAGTATGTGTGTGTGTGTGTGTGTGTGTGTGTGTGACAGAGGAGCTGCAGACATCCCTGTCACAGGAGCTGCTGCCACAAGCCGCTCCTCTCTTCGCTTCCACGCTTGAGCACCCCCTGTGAGTTCCACACAGCATCTGCGACAATCTCTGTGATAAACAAGCCGGACGGTGCCAATTTGTACTTAAGCTTTCAGTGGGTTCTCACTGCTCTTAGAATAAAACTCAGAATGATCAACAGCCTACAAAAGCCTGCACGGCCTGGGTCCAGACACCTCCACCAGCTTCCTCTCCACTCCTTGCCTGCCTCCACCCAAGTCGCTCTCTGCTCAGCTCTTCAAATGCACTGAGCTCGTTCTGGGTGCTCTTGGCAGCTGCCCCGCCTGCTGCAGAAGGCTGTCCTCCTCGGTGCTCCCATGGGCGGTTCTCCTGTACCCCTCAGGGGTCTTTATATAGTAAACACTCCTCTTCAACAGCGTCCTGTCTTATGTTCTCCTAGTACTTCTGCATGTTTGCTATTTACTTGCGTGACGTCGGTCTCAAATCCTAGTCGTGCGCCTCCTGACGAAGACGATCACGTTGGTTTTGTTTATCTCAGCGAACTGGGAAAACAGTGCGGCGCTGGACGCAAGAAAACGCCTGCTTGATGAGTATTTGATAAGTGAATGAAAAGCTGTTTCACAGATAGAAATGGAGGGTCTGAAACTGGATACAAACCCGAAGAAACACCTCAGGGCAAAAGATTCTCATTTAAAGTATAATCTTGTCAAGAGTGAGTTTGTGTCTGTCTCTTGTATCCGTTTCGAGAGGGAAGATGGTGGTGGGTTGGGAATGACGGAGGGAAAATAGGCCTGGGCAAAGGAAGGCTACTGAAGGAAGAGAGAGCAGGCAACAGAGAGCATGCTGGGAATGCCTCTCCACTTTCCCGGTGGCTGGTTAGGTTGGAGAGGGGCGGACAAGAGCTTTGGCTCCGAGGTCAGAATAAGCTCCCTTGAAAATTTGAAGTTGTTCTTTCCTCATCAATCCTATCAACTGCTCGGAAGGCTTCACCCCTGCAGCCACTGACTGCTGTGCTGTGGAGGGTTCCGGCCAGGCCAAGGCTTCACCCCTGCAGCCACTGACTGTCGTGCTGTGGAGGGTTCCAGCCAGGCCAAGGCTTTACCCCTGCAGCCACTGACCGTCGTGCTGTGGAGGGTTCCAGCCAGGCCAAGGCTTCACCCCTGCAGCCCCCCCACTGACTGCTGTGCTGTGGAGGGTTCCGGCCAGGCCAAGGCTTCACCCCTGCAGCCACTGACTGCTGTGCTGTGGAGGGTTCCGGCCAGGCCAAGGCTTCACCCCTGCAGCCACTGACCACCATGCTGTGGAGGGTTCTGGCCAGGCCGCAGATAGAATAGATCCTAGAGTCTTAAACTTCACTATGAGAGAAACAGGTCATCTCCTTAAGTTAGGACCACATTTCCTACCCTTTCTACTTTCATTTCTATCACGTTCTTATCTCTTCTAGAACACAGACTGGTCGATCAATGCCCAAGTATACCTTTTTATCTATAACACAGATTATGCACACACGATTATTTTTGAGTTAAAAGGTACATGGTCTCCTAAATCATCTTGTAGGAGCTCATCAATATAAACAAATTGAATTTTACTTTATATGGTGAGATTTAAAAAAAAAAAAAACTCTCCTCGGGCTGGTGAGACGGGTAGGCAGGTGTGGGTGCCTGCTGTGCATACCTGGGCACCCGAGTTCAGCGTTTGGGACCCATGCAAAGACAGAAGGAGAGAACCAAGCCCGTGAACTTGTCTTGGGATCTCCACAGGCAAGCAGGCAGGCAGATAGACAGATACACACACACACACACACACACACACACACGCACACACTGAAACCCCCTCGTAAACTTCTTGTATACAGGAACTGTATTTCACCATCTTATTTTATGAAATATTATCAAGGTGATAGCAGCTAAGGGTCTGGCCTTCTGAGAATACACTGCTGCCAAAGTAAATAAGTATCTGATGTCCTGGATGGCTCTTATCCCCAGTTTAAAAAAAAAAATCTGTACAGATAAGGAACACATGATTTAAATAAAGGAAAATGTTGGAGGTATGTCTCAGCGGTAGAGCATTTGACTACAAATCAAGGAAGAGTTGATATTAACCTTTGCTGAGGAACAAGGTGGGGGAACTCTCAAACCAGGCCCAGAGACTGAGGTGGGAGAGAGAGCCTGTTATCTGCTACTTCGCCATAGATAGAGCCTCAGGGCCTCCAGCATGGCCTCCAGCTGCCCAGCCTGAGTTCCTGGGCTCCCACATTACCTTTTCCCCTTGGTACATAGCTCAGACACAGCAATTCTAGTGCATGCCTTTTAGATGAGGATGCTCAGGAAGACAACGGTAGCATCATTGATCTTTGGCACTATTGCTAACTTAGTAGCACCAATAGCATCAGTAGCAGCACTGGTCGAGGCACACTGACCAACTGTACCTGACACCAGCCGAACTCACATCACACATGTGAACTGACCCATTTTACGGAGAAGGAAACTGAGAAACAAAGGTTAAGTGGCTTGCTGAAGGCTGCACAGTGGTGGGTAACGGAGAGGGCGCTGAGCTTCCTGAACATGCTCAGACAGCATAAACACTACTGCTCGAGGCCTTTGCCAGTGCTGGTTCTTATTGAGAAATGGGGACACAGCTCTTTTGGAGCGATGAACAGAAACGTCCATCTGAAGTGGCTGTCAGAAGCAGATCTATTGCTTTTCCTAATGGAGACTCTGAAATGTCATTTATCTGAACACTGGGCTCAGACAGTCAGTCATTAGACCACTGAGCTGTGAAAATGCTGGAAATATTGGCAGGATTCAACAGACAATCAACTTAGATCTCTCAGAGGCGGGGCTAATACTATATCTTTAAAACTATTCCTACTGCCACTCCCTGGGCCCGCATTGAATCGAACATACTCATGTTAGATATTAGAAACGCTGAGTTTGACACACAGATTCTTTGACTTCTAACTAGCTAAAATTGCCCTTGCAGAGTGGTGCATGGATTTGGTGCTACTTCTTGCTAAACCCTTTTCCTGTTGAATTCTATAAGTGGCTGGGGTTAGAGAACACTGACGTGGCTGCCTTGCAATCCACTTGCTTCTAATTTGGAATATTAGAGAAAAATAGAAATATAATTAAGATCCAAGATCAGCAATGCAAAATCATTTGGAAAAAAAGTGTTGCATAACTATTCAAACTACATGGGTTCATTTGCATTTGCTTAACCATTACTTTTTGTAACAAAATATAAATAGGAAATATGGATGTTAATATGGACGTTAATATTTTCTGAACGAATTAACTACTCTACTGTATTTCTGCTCTTTCTAAAGCACTGCTTCTAGTTGGGAGCTATTGTTAATGCCCATCGTGTGTGTGTGTGTGTGTGTGTGTGTGTGTGTGTATGTGTTTCACTTTCACTATCACAGGGTGTAAACTAGGTGTTGTAACCTTCTAACTTTCAAAGTGACCGTGTTTGCTTATTGAAGTTTCATGCTCACCCTCATTTTGAAAGCATAAATCAAGGTACCACTCAGCTCCCCCAAAGCAGAAAGGCAATTCTCAGGGCAGGACAGGGTGCCTAATGATGGATCTTCTACTTGATGAATGTTTTACAGGAGCTAGTGCTTTGCTGTGTGTCACGCACGCCACCTGTAATCCTCACACCAGTTCTAAGAACTATGATGCTGTTCTCCCTATCTAACTGATTAGAAAACCAGAGTGTAAGTCAACTAAGGAATTTGCCAAACCGCTCAGCTAGAGAGAATCGGGGAAATGCCTCTAAGACCTGGAGCCCTAGGCCAAACTCTAACTGTTCTATTCTTTCTAAATAGTGGAAGCATCACAGGAAAAGATAATGTCTCTCAATGTTACTTAAAATGCAAACAAAAAATAACCCATCACCAAACAAACAAACCGTGATCCCCAAGTGAGGTGGCTTATGCCTGGAATTACAGCATTTGGGAGGCTGGGGCGGAAGAATTACTGCAAGTTTGAAGCCAGTTTTGCAAGTTTTAGGCCAGCAGACAGTACAAAGAGAGATTCTAACTTAAAAACAACAACAACCACCCCTCTAAGGTAGCAGTTAGGAAAAGTCAGGGAACACTTAGATAAGAGAATGTCCCCTAAGCGCTAGCTGTGAGTTGGGCTCCAGAGAAGGAAGGAAGCACGGGGCAATTTCACCAGAGTTGGGAGTTAGTTGGAAAAGTAGCCACTTGGCCGGAAGGGTAAAGACCTGCCCTTATCTTCTGGAGGAGTTAAGTCAGCACTTGTGGCAAGAGTGGATCGGAAAGCCTTGTTCCTGGCTCTAGTTCATGGTGTGAGCTGGGCAAGCCGCATAACCGTTCCCAGCACCATCGAAGGAAGTGGCAGTCAAAGTTTTCCAGGAGAAACACTTGTATGGCTAGAACTAAGCAGCAGAAACAGTACGGCTGAAAATATAGGCTGCTCAATCGCTCCTGTACTGTAATTTGAAATGAATACCAAATCAAGAAGTAGTTTGGCAGTTTCCGAAAAAGTTAAACATTTATTTATCATCCAACTGATTTGTCTCAGTGTGATAAAAACTTATATTCACATATAAAAATCTTTGGATTTTTATTGTGACTTATATTTTTATCGTGAATTTTACCACCAATGAAACAAAACCAGATGCCCATCAACTGGTAAATGGATAAACACACTGGGATGCTATTTAACTATGAAATGAAGCCAATTAGTCATTCACCCCAAAACACAAGTGGATCTCAGATGCAGTATATTAAGTGCGGGGGCGTGGGAGGGGGCAAAGTCTGATTCAGAAGGTGACAGAGTCTATAACTGATCCGATTTAAGTGACATCCTCAAAGAGGCAAGCTCCGTGGTGGTTTCCAGGAGCCAGTGTGGGAGGAGCTTGGCTACAGTGGATATGATACTGAAACTGTGGGACTGTTGTGTTTTTGGATCATGATTGTGATGGTAAAATTGTTGTTTTTACATTACTATTAGTTGTTAGGTGTTTGACTACTTCATACATGAGCATAATGCATAATGGTTGCTACCCGCCCCCACACACACTTTCACCCCCTCCCACCTCTATCAAGCCCTCCTCCTATCCATTCCTAGCCTCATTTATGATTTTTGGTTTTGTTTGGTGACCCATTTAATTTAAACAGGAGAATCTGCGTGATCTCTGGTTTCGGACTAGCCATCGGGCCTAGTGGGGGATCGGTGGGTACATGTATGAAATCAGCGACTCCCCCTTTCCCTGAATCTGTCAGTAGGAAATACTTTAGCCGTGGGAGAGGGCTCCCTAGAGCCCCTCCATCCGAGCCTGAATGACTATTGACGGGCCCATTCCTGTGCAGACCCAGCAGAGTCGCCCGTGGTTGTTGAGGGTTCGTTACTGCAATGGCTGTTTAATGCTCGCTGTTGTTTTTGAGGCAAGTCTCATGTAACCTGGTCTGGCCTTGGCTTGTCATATAACCGAGGATGATGCCGAACTTGATCCCTCTGCCTCCCAAGAGCTGGGATTGCAGTTGTGTGTTAAAGCCTGATTGTTGTGACAGTGTGATTTTAAGTGGTTTTTAAAAAATACCTTACAGAATTAGATACTAAAAGGGCCATTTTTATTGTATGTGAGTTACATCTCAATTTAAAAAAAAATAGGAAAAAAAAATGATAGCGCAGAAAACCTGTATTAAGCCGAGTTAAGGATTCAGGTCACATCTGAATGTTTCTTCCAGTACTTGGTTTAGTAAATTCCTTCCAGGTCTTTCATGGTAGACCAAGATGAGGTTTCAGTCCAATAAGACTGACAATAAATTCCGAGTTTACAGAGTTAGGAGAAGCTGAGTTAAAGAGGTTTCACTTCAGACTTCAGAGGCACTTTTAATCTCAAAGCCTTTCAAGCGTCTCGCTCCTCATCATGGAAATATGTCTGAAGTGGCGGAGAGCTGAAAATAATCAATCACAGGAGCCTCTTTTTTATTTATTCTCTTGGTGGCGGAGCTGGTGGTAACCAATCATTGCTATTTCTTGCCAAAGCTGGGAGTAGACGCGAGTTACTCACGGGGTACACTCTCAATTCTAAATTTACACCCACCTCCAGGAAGGGGGGGGTGTTCCTCAAATAGTCTTCCGTAGGAACCTTTGGCTCCTCAGTGGATAAATAGTTCATGGACAGAACCCAGGAGCAAGAGTAAGTCACTTCTAGGGTAAAGCCCACACCAGATATGCAACAGGTGATTCTCTGTCAACACCGACACGGAGGACAAAGCGTGTGCCTCTCTCTTAAGTATCTTGGCCCGTTTAAAATGAAAACAAGGAAGTGGGAACAAACCTTCCGTACAGAGCCGGCCTGTGCAGTCTCAGCACCATACCTTAGCAAGGCTGTCCTAAAATTACTTTATATAGAGACAGCTTTGTTATTTCTTTCTTACCCTTCCTTTCTTCTTGTGTGTGTGCATGGTTTTGCCTGCGTGTGTCTGTGCATGCAGTGCCCGGGGCAGCCGGAAGAGGGCATCTGGTTCCCTGGAACTGGATTTAACAGGCCTTTGGGGGCTCCCTGGAGCTAGGAACCCAGCCCGGGTCTCCCGGAGGAGCAGCCGGTGCTCTTCACTGCCCAGCCATCTCTCTAGCCCCAACAGCTTTATTTTTTTAAAGCTTTTCTTATCTTCCCAACCCCTTTACCCAGCTGCTCTAATCATCTTACTTTTAAAAATTCAACAAATTCAGCCTGAAAACGGTATCTTTATGGGACTTTCCACCGTAGCGCAAGAGAGGGAAATTAATGTGCGAGTAGGTACTTGGAGAAAGTCTGCTACACATCAGTGCAAAGAAGGAAAATAAAGGCTGGGCGATAGAGTGTGGCGCTGATCTGGACGGGGTGGGGTGGGAGGGGCATGTGGCACTACCGCACGTACTTGAATAGAGAGGAAAAGCAGATGTGAGGTTATCCGGGCCACAGACTAATGGGCAAAGATCCTGAGGAGACAGAGTTTGGTATGTGCCAAGAATGACACAGACTTAGGGCAGAGAGGGGGACATGTGAGGTCTCACGGGGCCATAGGGGTGGATTACTTTCTAAATGCTGTGGAAGCCATCGAATAGTTTCAAGCCGAAGAGAAGGCATTTTAAAAGGCTACTGTAAAGTTAGATGCAGCAAGCATCTAACATTATACCGGAAGGGGCAAACCCGAGAACACTTCCTCTAAGATCTGTAAGAAAAAGGGTACCTACTCCTTCCACCTCTGTTCAATATAGTGCTCATCTTAGCTAGCTCAGCAAAGCAGGAAGAAGAGGAGGGACTCAGAGAAGGACCCCAGATTATCTGTGACTTCAGACCTCATGATCGCGCACTTCAAAGACACCCCCTCCCCAAGACTCTATCAAAAGCCGCTCCGATAAAGACCAAAGCAGGAGGTTTTAAAGTCAATGAACAAAAATTAGTGGTTTTTATTTTTAATTTTTTCTAAAAACACATAAACTTTCCGAGAAAGAAACCAGGAGGCAAATCCCTGTCCACAGCTGGAATTTTGGTTTATGATGGCAATCCCAGACTCAGGAGGCAGAGAAAGAGCATCGCTTGGAGTTTGGGGCTAGCCTATCATACACAGTGAGTTCCAGGAAAGCCTGGGCTACGGTGTGAGGTCCTGTCTCAAAAGCCAAGAAACGAAATTTAAATCCTATTATAACAATTTCTAAACTATGTATGAATAAGCCTAATCAAGGGGGTGAAAACAATGAAGCCTTAAAACATTTAAAAAAGAAAAAAGAAATTGAAGAAGACATTAAAAGATAGAAAGAATCCCAAGGTCAAGGATGGGCAGAATCAGTGTTATGTAAATGACAATATTAGAAATAAATTTACATATTCAAGGCAATTCTTAATTAAAATTTCAGTGATATTCTTCATTGATCTTGGAAAAAAATACTAAAATTCTTAAGGAGATATGAAGACCCCTCGTAACCAAAGCGATCCTGAGCAAAAAGAACGATGCTGAAGGTATAACACGTGATTTCAAACTATACCACAGAGCCACCACAACACAGCGGCATGGTTTGGGCACAAAAATGGACAGAGAGACAAATGGAATAGAGTAGAGGACCCAGATAAGCCCAAAGAGCTACAGCTGCTTTATTTATGACAAAGATGCCAAACATACACATTGGAGGAAAGACAGCACCTTCAACAAACGGATTCCTATATTCAGAAATGGAACTGGGTCCTTTTCTCTCATCTGCACAACTCCAGTGGATCAGAGACTCTTCTGAACCTCTGTAGCTGCTAGAGGACTAAGGAGGGAAAACCCGTCAAGATGTAGACACAGGAAGGACTTTCTAAAGAGGACTCCAGTTGATCTGGGAGGAAACGCAGCAATGAGCAAATGGAACCTCCTGAAACTAAAACACCACACAGCAGAGCAGACAGTCCCTGGGGTGAAACCATCCAATTAATAATAGCCAACTGAGTTGAACAGGGAGTTCTCAAAAGGAATACGAATTGCCAATAAATTTATGAAAAAATGTTCTACATTCTTCTCCGGGAAAATACTAAGATTCCAGTTCAGCCCAGTTAGGAGGGCTGTTACCAAGAAAAAGAGGCAAATGCTGGCAAGAATGTGTGCATGTGTACACCGTGTGTGTGTGTGTATGTGTATCTGTGTTGTGTATGTGTGCATGTGTACACTGTGTGTGTGCGCGTGCATATGTATACTGTGTGTGTGTGTATGTGTGCATGTGTACACTGTGTGTGTGTTTATGTGCACATGTATCTGTGTTGTGCATGTGTGCATGTGTACACCGTGTGTGTGTGCGCGTGCATATGTATACTGTGTGTGTGTGTGCATGTGTACACCCTGTGTGTGTGTGCATATGTATACTGTGTGTGTGTGTATGTGTGCATGTGTACACCCTGTGTGTGTATGTGTATGTGTGCATGTGTACACCCTGTGTGTGTATGTGTATGTGTGTGTGCGTACACCATGTATGTGTGTGTAACCTTTATTTACTGTCCAGGGAATTGGAACTAGATGGGACAAGATGTATATCAGTATGGAGACCAGAAATGAATCATGATATGATCCAGCTATACCACTCCTGGGCTACCCAAAAGAATCAAAGTTAGCATACCCCAGGGAGACTGCTACATCCATGTCTACTGCTGTATTCACAATAGCCAAGATGTAAGACCATTCTAGATGTTCTTCAACAAACGAATGGGTAGAGAAGTGTGTGTGTGTCTGTGTGTGTGTGTGTGAGAGAGAGAGAGAGAGAGAGAGAGAGAGAGAGAGAGAGAGATTTTCAGCCAAAAGGTAGGTTGAAATTATGTTATTTGTGAGGTTAAGGATGAAATTGGCAATCATCATGCTAAGCACAATAAACTAGACTTAGAAAAACAAATATTGTGTGTTTTCTCTCATATGCACAAGTCTAGATTTAAAAAAAATGGCATGAATGTAGTAAAGTGACCAGGGGAAATGATCTAAAGAAGGGAGAGTGGGAGACGAGTTGGCGTAACGGGGGAAGGAAGACAAATTTTGCATCTTTTCTTTTATTCAGAATCTATGTACGTATGCGTGTATCTATCTATTTACGTATCTATGAATGTACATACTTGTCTGTCATCTACTTATTTGTAATCTACCCTACCAAAAAGCAGAAGAGAGACCGTTTGGGAGGAGGAAGAGTACAGGGGGAGGGGCACACGGGAGGGCAGTGAGTGGGTGGAAGCAAACACGATCAAAATACAGCGCTGTCTGTATAAACTATCACAACGAAATGTGCAGTCTGTACGCTGGGAACAGGAAGAGAGGCCGGCGTGGCCACCGCAGGCAGAACAGACTGCAGATGGAATCAAGTTTGACGAGGAAAGCTGCTGCGGTGGCTCAGAAAGCGCGGTGCTTGGGCTTGGTTTGTGAGAAAGGCCAGAATCTGGATATCTCTGTGAAGCACACTACGCAGACTTGTGTGAGGGCCTGGAGAGGTGAGAGCCACCCACTTGGTGCCTTCCAGGATTCAGTGTTGGGTCCAGAGTCTGGGGCTCCTGGCAGTAGAGCTGGAGTGTGTAGTGGGTAAGGAGAGGCAAGGAAATCCTGAGTTTGTGTTTGAGGGACCGTGACAGCCCACTAGACACCGAGAGTTGGGAGAGTATTTCAGAATTGGGCTCAGAAGTGCTCACTGTGGGCATGCGCGGGCAGCAGAGTGGGCATGCGCCGGCAGCAGAGCCCAGGAGGCTTCAAGGGAGGTGGGGCATTCAGAACTTCGTCCTAGGCAGTAGAGAGCCGGAAGGCTTGTAAGCAGGAGAATCATCAAGGTCAGCTTCTCCTCTTCATCTAAGCAGGTGAGTCAATCCGCTGATACTGACAATAAATTATACTTCAACTAGAATTTACTCGGTGTGTTTTGTTTCTTTTGGAACACCGTGTCATTTAAGATGCTTTCTCGTCAACAAATGGAGTTTCTTTTTGTTTTATTGGTATCGGCAAATAGGTGTGATCCCTCTTCAGGTGGAGAAATATGGTTAATCTTGTAGTTAATGAAAATTGGACATCTACTGTCTCGCAGGCAGCGTATGAAGCCAGAACTTATGTGCTGGCGTCGGCACAGTGATGCCCTTTACTTTATGGGCCTTACTGTGAGAGGCAGATGCGGGCCGGTAACACCAAGTATAGAGTGTCACGGAAGGAAAATTTGAAGAAAACCCCACGGAAGCATCTCACGCAGCGCTAACTTCATGTTGGGACTGCAGGAATCCTCCCCTAGGAGCGGGTCTGAAGTGACGACTAGGTTGGTTACAATTTTATTTAGCAGGAAAATCACCTCTCTCATCTTAATTAGCATTTCTTTTGAGTGGTTCTTTGCAAACAGCGTGCAAAGAGATAGACCAACCGTCTCGCCTTTTACACTAAAGTCAAGCTTTTTCTTAATACTCCAAGGTTGCGGTAGGAGGTGATAGGAGAGGAAGCTGTGGCAGGGCTTTCTCGTGTGTGGACCACAGAGCTGTGAGGTCCGCCATGCAGGTGTTAAGGAATCGTTGGAGAGCTGAAGCCTGGTCATCAAAGACAAGTGTTAGAGCACTGACACGGAGACCAAATAGAGTGTCCACAAACAGGCGGAAGTCACGACCATACACTGGTGGGCTGTCCAGGGGAGATCCACAGGGCAAGGCAGGAAGCCCTGCAGATTCTTGGGCAGTTGGGGATACACCCGGGATCCCGAGAGACTCTCAGGATTTCAGCTCATATGACAGCAGGCAGAAGCACCATAACTATGATGGGGAATACAGACTGGAGGGCGAACAGGTTCATATCTGCCTGGTGGGACGGTTTGAGAACCCTCTGCATCCCTCTACATCAGCATCACTGTGCCAGGTGGGCGGAGGGGAGTGTTGATGGGGAAGGCAAGTGAGTTCGCCTGCCTGCAGAAAGAGTCCTGTCTATCTTCTGACGGAGCCTAACTGTGAGTTTTTATGTCCGCGCACAGTTTGTGTGCATGCGTGCCTGTGTGAGCATGTGTAGAGACATGATAGCTTACTTTAAGCAGCAGTAAAAACCCTTGATTGTCACCCCTCCTCAGAGAGGCATGACACGTCTTCCTGCCTTTTATAAAGTGCATTCCTGTGTTTTTTTCCTCATTGTGTCTGACATGCTTGCTGTAATTTACTTACGAGCTCTTAAGCAAACACATCTATTCCCCGGGCCGAGAATACGGACTCTTATTAGAAAGACAGCATCTTACCACTCAAGAACCAACCGAATCAAGAGACGCTATGCATCTGAGGCGGAGCATTCGCGCGTTTGAGGCCAGCCTGGGCGACTCGGGGAGACACTCTTTCAAACCAAAAATGTGAAAAGAGGACTGAGGATACACCTCTGTGGTAGAGAACTTGCACAATACCCACATAACTCTAGGTCCAATCCCCTGTACCACACAGCTCACAAGCAGTGAATCAGCCAGGTATTGCTAACTCATCTGTCTCGAAAGCAGGGCCACAGTCAACCCTAACAGTTTAAAGAAGAACCTGCGTATTTGAAGCGTATGTGTATATTTCATGGATACAGAGAGCTGTGGATCTGTATGTACCCATAGCTACACAACATCATCTGGCGTTAGAAACCTCAGGCTTAGCTAAACTTTATTATGGTAATATATTATTAAGTGCAAAAAAATTGTAAGGATATTACACTGTATAAGATTTGTGGGAAAATTCTATATGAATTCTCTAAACTCTTGGCTTTCCAAGTATCAACTCATGGGCAGCATCCCCTGGGCACTGGCACCCTCTCAGCCTCTCCACCCTCATGCCACCGGCCTCCTGAGTGAGAATCTGTGTGCGAACACATTCCCCCGGAGTTCATGAGGTCGTGAAAGCTTAAGGTGTCAGCTGTGTTCTGGAAGATTCCGTAGTGGTCAGATCATCCCGTGAACAGGAGGGAATGGCTGAACTGAGGCTGAGAGACAAGACAGCTGTGGCCAGCGTGCTGCCCGGGGCACCAGAGTGAGTGATACCTCTATGAAGAACGAGAAAGTTTATGCTTCACCGGCCGATTTTTGTTTCTGAACCCAAGAGAGAGCATGATGTTTGATTTAGTGGGCTTCTTAACTCAGCATGACTCCTGCTGGGTTACTGGAGTCATCAGTTCCAAGAAGACATTCAGAGGACCCTCAGGGTGGTGGAAGCCACTCCTTCACTATCTCAGCTATCACTGGAGAGGGGTGCTCTCTGCTTTATAAGTTAAACAAATCATTAGTTCATCAGCTACTGTCATAACACTCGGACTCAGAGTCTGTTATTCCAGTCAGTGCATTCCTGAGATTTTCCAGCCGGGTCAGACACTGCAGCTAGTACGTATCTTACCCCCCCATCCCCGCCCCCCTGGCAAGAGCACAAGGAGGCTTAAAAATCTGGGCTGGAGACACGGAGATCCTTAAAGCCCAAAGGATGAAGCATCTGATACCCACATTTGGTTTCTATGGGCTCTGACATGCATGTGGTGTATATAAGCCCCCACATAAACACACCAATAAATCTTTAAAAAATACAGAAGTGGAGAGGGATTGAGGAAAGACTCATGATATTAACCCCTGCCTTCCACACGCACACACCCCCTCTCCATCAACTCACGTGCACAGCACTCCATACCCACAGCACCACCCACACAAAAAATAACTGATAACGGGCTCTTCGACGAAGAGTTCAAACTTCAGCTTCTAAGTTGTAGATGTTAGTATGGATGGGAAAGACAAGTAGTTGGCTAGTTGGCTCACTCAAGCATGACTCAATTAAATAACCATTTATTCAGACCCTGATATGCCAGTCTGGAAGTCCAGTGCAGGAGTCAGAAGAAGTTAACCTCAGATTGCTTCTTTCCATCCTGTCATGGAGCCATGACAAATGTCTTCCTGACTTGGCGAAAGCCAGGAGTTCCCCTCTCTTTAATCACAGTGCTCTGTGTTCTAGGTCAATCAAAAGACCGATTGCAATGGAAGAATTCTGTTCTTTGTCAACTGGAAAATTACATCTCCTTCTCTAGCTGTCCTTAGGCACTGACCCTCAGCAGCGTGGATAATCTTCCCTTTCCTCCGAGTGGGTTGCTGTTATTCTGTGGGCCTCTAGAGCAGAAAGGAAAAATATTTTCAGTGTGTGTCTTCTGTTGCGTGTACCTGGCACTTTGGGGCTAAACAGGCAATGAATCATAATAAATGGAAATGGTCGCCCATGGCGTGATCTGATTGAGCCGTTTAAACAATCACTTTGTGTTGACAGGAGGTACAGCGATTATGCCCGAGGAATTCAAAGGTGCGGGAAACAAATGAACTAGAGAAATGGCTTGACAAATGTGAACGGTTTCCAAGGGCAATAGCCCCCGTGCATTGCTGCTCAGCCTCAAGGCCCGTGGGACCCAGCCGAGTGTCCAAGGCCCTGCTCCTTCTTCTGCCTCACCTCTGTGGAGGGCTCTACCCAACTGCTCAGCTGCTGCCTCAGAATTCCTTCTCAGGCTGTGGTTCTGAGGGATGCACCTTTAAGGGACAGGAGGATACTGTGCATGGTGAGGTTAATCCTCACTTTGGTGAGGGGGTAGAGTCACTCAGAGGGCAGCAACTGTTCTGATAGAGACTCACCAGGGAAGTCATTATCAACAATAGTAATTGCTGCAAACAGATTGCTTAGGCTAGAGCATCCTGCAGACATACCGTGACACCCCGCTGGGCCTGGGGACCGGGGACTATTTTTGTGTATATTTCCAAAAGACCCCGATGGTCACTCCATAAGTGAGTAGGACATTAGCCTTTTCTCTCTATGCTCCGAGCAGAGAATAGATGAAGGATAGGCCAGAAAGCAGTGACCTCTGGTGACTTCCAGTCGCACAGCTGCCCTTCACTTTGCCTGTGTTGGCCGGGTCACCTCACTGGGTTCTTGGTGGGCCTGGGTAAAGGATTCCCAGCCTGCACTACACGCAGGTAAGGGAAGCTAGTTGGGGGGGAGGTGCTGGAGCTCAAGTCATCTGTTCAGGGCTACTAGGTAATCTTCACGATCCAGAAGAAGCAATTGCCGCCCTTGTACATACAAGGTGGGCCACCAGCAGCTTGCAGAAGGCTCACTGTTCTCCCTATGTCACAGATGGCTGCTCGGATGACTGCTTAGGAGAGAAAAGTGACTCAGACTGCTTTTGTTTTAGTCCCAGAGACCACGTGTGCTTCTCATCCGAGGCCATGTGTTTTAAAGAGAGCTCTGACGGAAAGAAACCCAACGAGCAGCTCACTCGGAGACTTGCCTGCTGGGCCGCAGAGTGGCAGAGGCTGCTTCTGGAAGGCCTGGGTCAGCGTGCTCATCCTGGCTCCTGCAACCGGGGAAGCTAGCTCATTGAGAGGCAGCTGGTGGGCTGTGATCACAGCCTGCAGACCCCACAGCTTGCTGGTCCTTGGGGTGGCTCCTTTAATACATTTTCTTTAAGTAAGCTTCCCTGTCCCTCCCACAGCTCCTTCTCAGCTCTCTGGGGGCAAGGCAAGGGTCAGGCCCAGAAGAAGCGACTCCCATAAACCAGGAGCCATAGGTGAATGGGGCCAGTGGAAAAGGAAGATGTCATGGGATGGATCTTTTTACTAGAGGCATTTTCCTTCCTTTTTTCCCTTTCTAAACCTGGGCCCATGTAGTCCAGGGTGGCCTTCTACTTGCTATGTACTCAAAGGTGGTCTTGAACTCCTGATCCCCCTGCCTTTACCTCCAAAGTGTTGGGGTCACAGGCATGCATCACCACACCCAGCTCAACCAGGGGCTGTTTTCAAAGGCCAGAAGGTGGTTAAGTCAAAAGCATCTGTGAGTGTTGGTGACAAGGGCTCTAAAGTTCTCTTTCTGACTTCAAATAGTGTAATGCGTTTTCTTTCTGCTTTCTTCCTCTGTGAGAGGAAGGTTGGCCCTAGAAAGTACGTCTCAGGAGGTCTTTGGTTCCCAGTAGTTGAGGGCTCTGCTCTTTGGCTATACTCCCGTGTTTGATGACTTATCCAAAGAGGAAGAATGTGATAGTTTTAAAGTACTAAAGTGACATCTCTTTTCGGTCATTCAAACATAACGTATCTTTGAGGCCCAGAGCCAAGGCAAGGTGGCTCCTGCTCAGTAAGTCAATATTCTCTGTAATGGCCCACAGCGTACAGTGAATTTTGTACATGTCTGATATTCTGCTTAGGAAGGCACGGACCCTACCGTGGTTGTACTGCAGGGTTTAAATGTTTGGACTGTGAATCCAAATGACACAGGTCACCCAAAACTTTCTAGGCCCTTCTTTTCTTAGTAAAGCGAAAGGCTGATAGTCCCCGTCTTTGTGAGTCCTTGTTAGGTCTGAGTGAGCTGAGTAAGTTAAGACATCCATGGAGCGCCTGGCACACAGTCACGGAGCCAGTACACGACTAAGTAAAGGCTGTTGTTCCTGGTGGTTGTCCAAAAAAGGACCAGTTCCCTAGAAGCCCTCTGAAGGCCCCAGACTTGACTAAATCTCATGGAATTATCCCATATGACTAAGCTATGAAAACTGGGACTATCTGGTTATGGAAGATGGAGCTGTCTGCCACAACTGCAAGAATCTGAGACTGAGCTTCAGCAATCCCTCAACACAGACACCATGCTGGGACACCAGCCTCCCCCGAAGCAAGCTGAGTAAAGCTTTGATTCAGGCTGGCAGGGCACAGTGAGGTGGAAAGAACAGCCCCCCTCTGAGGCCAGAAGCTGGGTTCAAGTACACTGTCTATTGCTTACTCCCTGTGAGCCCTTTGGGCAAACCATCCAAGCTCTCCAGGCCTTCATCCCATAGCCGGTAAATGTTCAGCACGTCTACCACCTTGTTTATGAGATTGCCTTGTAGGAGACACTTAGAGAAAAGCTTTATCCAAATATAGAGCAAGGAATTTTTCTTAAGCTATACCACTTGGAGAGAAAAGGTTCAACTACTAAAACTAGAACTCTGGGAATGTGTTTTCAAAATGGAAATGGCTTGAAAAGGCTTTAGACTATCTCACGGTGTGCTCAATGGCCCTGTTGTTCTGTGTGGAACTGGGCTGGGAAAACAGCTTCACAGAGTGATGAGCTCTCTGGAGCTTCGCACTGGCTTTAACGGCTCAGAGAACGTTTCACTGAGGTTCTGTGTCAGTTTGACAAGCACAACGGGCCTCTTGATCTCCAGGTGGGAATATTGATCACAATCTCCATTTATATCCACTTGAAATTACTGACAATGCAGGACTCTGGGTACAGGGTGTTTCAGGAAGGGCCTGCCAGCACCTTCCTCCTTTTTAGTATTTGAGTTGGAATGAATCCAGTAAGTCAGAGGGGTTTCTAAGGGCCGTATGGCCGGTGTCTTCACGGTCAGCATTTCACATTGTTTGCCCAGGATGAGTGAAGACCAAGCTCTCTTTTATTTTTAGCAACATCTTTCCCTGGGACACAGGAAATGTGTCTACCATGTGCCAAGAGCAATAGTTACAAGTATTGGGAAGGGTAGGTCTGAGCCTCAAAAAGCTAAGTGAGTGCATATATAATTATTAGTTTTGATATAATTATTAGTTTTACCAAGCTTTTTTTCTAAACTCTTAACTGAAAGCAAATGCAGAAACCATGCGCAGAGTGACTGCATCAGACCAGATCCTTGTGTGTAAATCTTATCCCTGTCAAGTTCAAGCTTGTTCTTCTAATGCCAGGGTAGCCTGATTGAAGGTGAGTGGAGGAGATATGAGTTTTGACCTAATAACGCATCTCTATTATCCGGATACCTCTTATTCTATTATTTTATGAGAAACTTTCATTAAAATGTGATTTCTCTCCCCCCAGATTTACATTCTATAATGTTCCCTTTTCAGGGCCTCAGCTTCCAAGGGCATTCTCTCTGTGTGTGTGTATGCAGAGGAGGCTGTGTGTGTGTGTGTGCACAGAGGAGTGTATGTGTGTGTGTGTGTGTGTGTGTGTGTGCAGAGAAGGCTGTGTGTGTGTGCAGAGGAGGCTGTGTGTGTGTGTGCACAGAGGAGTGTATGTGTGTGTGTGTGTGTGTGTGTATGCAGAGGACGGTGTGTGTGTGTGTGAGTGTGTGTGTGTGTGTGTGTGTTTGTAAAAGCACGAGGCAGATAGGCACTCCCACTGTAATATCACGGAATCAATGGCAATGTCAAGGTGATCATATAAAGGACCTCAGTGCCATCTTTTGACACAAGTAGGGATTAGGGCCAAATGTGAACGGAAAAGACTCAGGCATTTCACGTGGGAAGGATACGTCTAAGCTGAAGAGTCAGAAGTATGCAAAAGAGCAGCAGCCACTGATGATCGTTAGCCCCTGTTTCTTCGTCAATTTATTTACTAACCCTTTATTCAAACAGTGAGGAAATTATTCCCAATCTTGAGGCAGAGCAATGTGCTAGCCACTGGGAACAGAACGAAAATTTAGAACCCTCTCTCGTAGACCTTGTAGAGCTCACATTCTAGGGAAAGAGAAGGACACCTAAAGAGATAGATACGATGCAGCTTCAGCGGACTTGCACACTGACTGATAGAAAGACATGGGGAAGTTTCTTAGAAATGCATTTTTGGGCTCATGTATCTGAGTAACGTGCTATTCTCCCGAGCCCTTTGTGTCCTGATTTTATGCCTGTGCACACACGTGGGGTCAAGCCCTCTTGGCCTTCATCTGAGACTAGAAGATCCGACTGATCAGAGCCGAACTCTAATCTCATTTATAACTGTGCAGTTCTCGCAACAACTAGTGAGGAAGCAAATCAAAGTGCCTTCGTTTTTAAATTGATAAGCATTGGATGGGTTTTTAAAAAATGAGCAACTCAAGATCCCTCGACCTTCCCGCTTTTACGTTTATCTGACGAACTCCCTTAAGACACAGGCTGCACTGAGGCGTCTTGAAAAGAAGAGAGCTGTTGTAGTGATGTCAGTGCTTGCTTGGGACTCCACTTCCTGTTCCTCTCAACATACCGGGCGATGTGAGGGGAAATTCCCAGTGGCTCTCTTCGCAGCTGCGTGGTCAGTTCTCCAGCTACTGCGTTTGTTTGTTTGTTTGTTTACTCTCTTCCGTTGGGCTCAACGGCCTCTGTAACTGGAGGCGGAGCTAGGGAAGTATAGCTTATCTGTAACTGACATACTTTGGCTTCGTCGGCAAATAAGGTGGCTTTTCCTGTAATTGAAAGTCTCGGGTGACTATGGCAACATGCTTATTAGCTACCAAGGTCTGGGAGCGTTCTGTTCATTGTTGGTGAACTGCATCTGACTTCCGTAGGGGATCTTTAGGGGCCTCTGAAGCCTTATTCCATGTGACCAACAAGCTGGGCAGGAGATACGACATCCCGTCTCCATCCTCTGTCCTGTACTGAGTTCTAATAAATACATAAGCCTCGCGGTACTTGCACTGTCGGACTCAGCAGCTCTGCATCCTTCCTATTAATGCCAAGGTCAAGAACCAGATGGTGTCTGGTGCCTCAGACCTGGCAGACTTGTAGCTATAGAAACTGAAAAATGAACACACAGCCGAACAATGAAGCAGCTAGGAAAGTAATGCCAAGTGGGGCGGTTCTAGAAAGAACTAGAAATAGTCATGGGCCCAGTATCAGGCCCAAGGAACAGGTGACAATCACCTGGTACGTTACAGGGGAGGCTGCTTGGTTATCTAGTTTAAATCGTCTTCAGTATGCACGATTCAGGCTTAAACAGTGTAATCAGGAGACAGAATTAGCTAACAGCTTCATGTGAGGTATCTGCACTGATTTCTGACAGGAATAACTATGGTCAAATCATGGGGCCACATGGGAGCTCTGTGGAGGTTATTTTTAATCAACCTTCCCCACCAGGCAATTTATGAAAGTGCTAATAAGGAAGAACAATGTTAGCTTTGAACCAATAGAGAAAAGGCAAGGACCATTTTCTGATTTGGAGAGCAGAAACGATGTAAATCAAAATCTGTAATTAAAAAGGATAATGACTGCTAAATTAGTTTTTATTAATAGAATTGAGCCATATTAGGTCTTAGATCGTATTATAAATATGATATTAAAGTATTCATCCTTAATGAAAAATGTATGGACTGAATAATTTAAAAGTCACCTACTGCATGTTGGTTTATAACATTAAATATATTAATCAGCAGTATGACATAGCTTAAAGACCCTGCATCACTAGCTAAGTATTTAGGAGGTTGCCAGTAGATCTCTGTCACATATACACTAAAGTCACACTTCCAGAGGGCAGTTTGATAGTGACTGCTCAAGAATGGTCATTCCTTACAAGGAGCTGCAGACTACCTTCCATGGCTGAGAGTTCTGTGTCGATTAGATTATCCCACAGGTAACATTCGCTTAGAAAGGCTATTAAAACGAGGGGAGGGTGGGTTCTCCTTCCATACCTGTGTCTGGCTCTGCTGTCTGGGGAAGCTGGGACCTGCCGGGGGAGGGAATGGACAGGGTGCAGCAGGTTGCCTGCCTGAGGCCTCCGAGCTTTCTTGGATTTCCTGATGACGACCTTGCCATTTGCCCTACACTTGTTGCCACCTTGAAACCCCACCCCCCAACACACTTCTTTTCTCTACTAGTCAGTAACCAAGTTAGCAAAGGGTGGTTCTCTGGTTCTCTTTATCAGGTAGTGGGAAGATCCTGTCTCTGCTGGCCTTTCTAACACCCACCTCCCTGGGAGGGACTGCTAGTATCTCTCACTATCCAGAAAAGACACAATTTTCGTGTCTTCTAGTTCCCTTTACTAATATCTCATTTGTGCTCTTACAGCTAGGTACACAAGGCTCTACTGTTGTTGGGTGTGGAGGAGTGGTTTGTCTAAGTCTCCATTTAAGGATGAGCCTGAAAAAAAAAAAAAAAGCCTGTTCTTAGCCCTAATCATTCTAGGGGAATTTCCAATAAATACAAGAAACTCTGGGAAATTAAAAACAAATGAGATTTAAAATTTTGCCTCCAGACTTAACATGTGCTGCCTTTATTTACAGGACAGGGCAAGATGCATACAGGAAGAAAGAGACCCCATGAAGTGAAAGATGAGACGTAACCTCACATGTACCTCTGTGTTACTAATTTGATCAACACAGGGCTTCTCCCTGGGAGGGACCGTTGCAAACTGGAAATATGTGGCGAGCAGGAGGAGAACAAATTAAATTCATTTCTGGCTCAGAGCAGGCAGGGCTGAGGCCTGTGGCTGGAGCTCTCCGCTTCTGGTTTTCCCTGAGCACTCATGCCCAGGCTAACTGTGGGGCCTCCCCTGCCTGAGTCCCTCTCTGATATGCTCTTCCACCCTGCATTTCTGTACATCCTTGCACCTGTGACCTGCTCTTTCCTGTAACAAATGGTTGTAGAGGGTTGCATTTCCATGAGGCTTTAGTGGTTGTGGGGTGGCACCTCACAGTCTTCAACACCATTTCTCATCCCTATTTGTGGATGGGGTGGGGGTGGGGGCATCTAATTGAACTTGACAAAGAAACCCACCAGTCTGAGGACAAAGTTTGCCGGGCTAGACCAGATGACATCCTCTGAGAACATACCCGGAGGAGAAAACTACCAACGTGGTTCCTCTTTTCAAGCATTACAAGGACGTCTCAATGTTTTCTTACTTAGTTCAGAAGAGAAAATGAGACCTCGAAGTACTCAGGATCTCACTGAACACCGATGCACTTCAGAATTTATGCCTGTAATTTTCCACACCCTTGTGCTCTTGGCAACGAGATGCTCACACTAGGATCGTATGGTCCTTTGGCCTATGAAATATGCCACTATTTCTCTTTCAAATACCGTTTTCTACTTTGGGGCTGATAATGAACGCTGCGTGGCACTTATGCAAAAGGTCAATAAATCTTTCCCAACAGAGAAAATTCACCAGTAGAAGATGTCCAAATTTTCTGTTTTTCCTATCCAGAGACATTTTCCCAACCCACACTGCTAGCAATTACATATTTATTAACTGTCACAACTATGTTTGTATAACACATTTTCATACTTGATTTTGCCCTTGAATAGTTTTGACCCTGAGCTATAAACCTGAGCCTTAAGGACATCCAAATCGTCTTGGTTTAGACCAATGTTTTTAACTAGTATTCTGATTCATTTGGGCAGTCTCTATTTTCCACACCGAAGATCCTTTAAGTTGATGTTAAAAGAGGAAGAAAAGGAAAAAGGAAGAAAGAAAGAGGGCCCCTGAAAGAACAGGTTGAAGATGGATGAATCCTCTCAGCTTGGCCATGGTGGTCCCTGAAGATCAGGCATGGCGCTTTCTAAACTCGTCTGTTTCAAACTTCAACCAAACCGGGAAGGGTTTCCCAGAGGCTGCTGCTCAGTGAGCATGGTTAGGCAGAGGCAGTGTGGAGATGTTTCTTCCTCCCCAGCTTTTCAGGCGAGGGAGTCAGAAATCCCTTTTGTGCCTTCCATTTTTCAGCCATACAGAGACATGCCCCTCCCACAGGCTTGAGCTGCTCTCACTGACATAAAGGGTTCCTGCTTGGTCTGGTTGTTAACAGAAAGAGTGATAACTCATTAGCAGGGCACTGGTGCCTTTGAAGTTACCAACTCAAGGGCTTCCTTCCCCAGGACCAAAGCTCTTTTACATTCAAATGTCTGGAGCCACAGAATCCTGCTTTGCCTGGTGAGGCCTCTGAAGCCAGTGTCCCTGCTGGCAATTGGGCAACCCCTCCTAAACAGCAGCCTGCTTTGGTTTTGTGAATGAGACACTGTCTATGTGCTATAGGTCCATTCTGCCATTGGCAAATGAAACCTCCTGGCTCTTATATCCAGGGAGTGTCTGAAACACTCTTACGGCCTAGAAGGCTTCGAAAGAGAGCCACAGCAATGTCAGAAATGGTTTTGGTTTCTTTGTGACTAATTGTGCTTGCCCCAAATAAATAAAATACACAGATGCAGTCAAGTTCTGAGTTACTGGAGGCCTACAAGTTTTAAAACGTCAAAGACGTGTGTTACGAGATTATACAGCTCTCTGTGTCTTTGAGAAATAGTGTTAGTGCAGCTTAAAAACAAACTAGGAAAAGTGGAAAGAGTCATAAAAATAAACTGAATTGTACATATACATAAATCTGATGCTGCTGCTGGTCCCCGTTCTCTTTTCCACTTTTGAAGGAAGCCCTGTGGGCGCAGCCATTTCTCTGGGTTAAAATGGAGGGCATTGGAGCCCAGGACACGAGGCACACGAGGGCCCTGTGGGTCAGGGCCAGCTTGCCACGCAGACGGGTGCTTACTCTCAGCTCTCCACGCTGCTCGTTAGAACACATGGCGTCTGCCAGAGTTCACAAATGTTTGGCTAGCGGCAAATACGCTTTAGTAAAAAGTTCTCTCCATCCTTTAAGAGTGGCAGCACGTGCCAACCAGGATGCAACTCCCTGACCTCTCGTCTCCAAGGATTTATCTGCTCTTTATCTAGAAGTTTTATTTTTCAAGTATCTTAAGGAGAAATCAAAGCCATATAGGAAGATATGACCATATAGGAAGAGGTTTTTTTTTTTTGTAAAATTTATGTATAGTGGGAAAATAAGCAAACAACAACAAAATAGCCAAACAGACTTGCTAAATGATAAATGTATAAAATAAAATACTAGGTAGTCAGTAAAAATGATCTATAGAAGTCTATTTAACATTATGGGAGTATAGTAAAATAAACTTCTCAGAGAAGAAACCAAAATGGTTATATTTTAAAAAGAAAACTAATTTTTTTTGTGGATTTATTTTTAGTCTATAATTAATAGTCTATAATTAATATGAAATGTGTTGTTAAAATATGTAAAAGTTACCAAAAAAGGAGTACTTTTTTTTTCCCTATAGAAGTAATCTACTTGACCAGGAATTACAGAAAATAGACATTCTTCCCTAAAATTTCCCCTCTGGAGTCTCTGGTTGTCTTCATTCCATTCTCGAGACCCCCTATCCGCTACGCATCTTTTCCTCATTGTCAAGTAGATGTGCTGATTTTTTGGGTTGGGTAACTAAGGAAAGCTCAAATAGAGATGAAAGATTACAAAAAGCTAAACAAGGAAAAACATGATAGCTGAAAATTGTTAGCATTGCTAAGATCTGGTGGCGGAAACTGTTGTGTCCAAAGGAAACTCCAGTTCCCCAAACTCCAAAACGTAGTCTCCAGAAATGAGCTCGACTTGGGCTAGGGGAGGGTTTCTGGCGGTTAGATAAAAGCCATCATTCCTCAGGAACCTGTGACATCGGTTCCCTTCTACTAAAAGAGTCATTTCCCTTATGTCTGGCAGGAAGGATACATGGCTACCTGTGGTGCCTGCCTGTCAGCATATCAAAGCCGTGCCGGCTTCCGGGCTCCCTCAGTATCACAAGTGCCTGTCGCACATTTCAAAACCCATAATAACATCCTAGCCCTTCTCCCCACCTCCCCTCCCCAAAACTCCTTCCAGCTCACAGACCCCCCCCCCCACCAGCTACTCATTCTCCTTATAACCCTGCTATTCTCAGTATGCTCTACCTCTTTCTCTGTCTCCTCCTTTTTCTTCCTCTGTCTCTGTCTCTGCTCTGTCTCTGTCTCTCTCTCTGTCTCTGTTCCTGCTTCTCTCCTAGCCAGGTCCAGCCTGCTGGCTGTGTTCGGTCTATTACTTCCTGTCTGCTCTGGACTCTTCCAGATGCCTCTGGCTGCTCTGTCACTGTCTCTGTCTGTCTGTCTGCCTGTCTGTCTGTCTCTCTCGTATCTACCATAAAAAGTTTCCCCTTATCCATACCATGCCGTCACGTCATCAGCTTATAAGGAAACAGCTTATACAGAAACACTTGGTGCGTTCTGCTCTGCAGCCCGCACGGAACTTCCCACTCAAGGCTGAGTTGTCCTGTTTTTATTGTTTTTTTTCAAACATACTCCTGTGAGATCTGAGGATCAGCTGGATCTATATCCCCTTGTTATAAACTGAGCTGTATACCTTTGCTTCCTAAGTGGAAAAGAAACCTATCCTGTCTCCGTTAAATATGACAGTTCTCCTCATAATGCATCTTCTTATTCATATTATTAAAAATAGAACAAGTTTAATATAAATTTTAGCAAACCATGCTCCAGCTTGAGCAATTTAATTTTTATGCCAGGGTACTGAAAATGGGACAGGTAGGGATTCTTGCTCCAGGCACCTTAGTCGGCTGGCGCTCTTCTTTGGGGCTCTGTGTTTGCATTACCCTCTCATGAGACCATGACTTGTAAGGTCCTTCATCTGCACGAGAGCATATTGTCTTTTTACTAGACCACACATTTCTGGAGGGCAGGCCCTGCCTGTGACATGGCCTTTTGGGCCATCCACTTGTATATATGACACAATGGCCGCCCTGCTGCGGGAACAGCTCTGGGCACAGCTGTGCTTGCTATCCGGTCTAGCAGCTGAAGGACTATGAAACAGTAAAAATTTCCTATGACACTTACAGAAAGGCATTCGGAGCGCTACGGTTTCCAGTTTGTCTTTTACTGTAAGGTGAATATATTCACACTGCCAACCCCTGTTTGCCAACACCAAGGCTCCCGACGAAGGCCAATGTGGCGCCTTGCTCTCTCAGTAACTGTGTACTTTGCAGGCTCCCAGCTCTTCTGAAGACAGTTAGCTGCTGCCTTCCAGAAGCTCTTGTGGGAGCGGGTTAGGTCAGCAGGAGCCTAGATAAGCAAGCCACTGGAACCTAACAGACTCAGCACAGGCAGTCCCGCTCGCTCGTTCTGGCCCACGGAGTCCTCATTCCAAAAATCGGTCAAAGGCAAGAACCAACACAGCAATAGAAGCCAAATGGAAACTATGAACTAAGTGGGAAGTGATGAAGCTATCTCTAATGATCTGCCTGGCTCCTGATTGCTCCTTTGAGAACCTCATTGCCTCTCATCTAAAGGCCCCAGGGCTGCCTGGTGCCGGCACAATTTACTTACAAAATAAAGCTAGGAGGTGGAACTCCCCCGTGCTAACTTCTGCTGAAGACTCAGAGGCACCAGCTCTCTTTAGCGTCCCATGCATTTATCCTTTAAAATACCGTGGTAAAAATCCACACCTTGTCTAATCTGCTTGTCAGTGCTGTGTGCGGTTATGGTAAATGCGGCAGATGGCAGACCCCTAGTCATCTCGCAAAACTGAAGCTGATCCGCCCGTTTGTGCACCCCCGCATCCTCACGGCCATGCTCCCCCTTCTCAGAATTGGGTTGAGATGTGAATGGAAATGTGCAGGATCTGTCTCTCTGTAAAGCGCCCATCTTGCTCATCGAGACGGCTTCCAGCGTGTTGTCGTAAATGCCTGGATCCCCTGGTTGAGCTCCGTCGCAGGTACTCTTGCTGCTGTGGCCCAATAAGAAGCAGTGTAAGGGGCAAATGATCACTCAGGCTCGGTGGGAGCAGGAGGACAACTGGTTGCAGAAGGCAGAGAACAGACCGGAAGTGGGACTGGCCTATTACCTGTAAAGGCTTGTCCCAGTGACTGCTTCTTCCAATCAGGCTCCACGCCTGAAGGTTCCACAGCCTCCCAAACAGCACCATCAGCATGGGACCAAGATTTCAAACACATGGGCGTTTCTCAGCGAGGCTGAGGGAATTCTAGGGCAGGAGACACTGCATTTCCTTAATGCATTCCTCTAATGAGGACATTTAGGGTGCTTCCACATCTTGCTGTTCTAAGTACTGCAACAAACTTGGCTGTGCAGTTATCCCTTGGAGGCTCCGCTTGAAGTCGGCTGGACGAGACCCACACTGTTCTTGTTAGGTCCTATGGTGTTCCATTATAATCTTCTGAGGACCCACCGTGGCGTTTCCACTGCGTGCTGTCTTACGGTTGCCTCGTGTTGCTTTCGGGCTGTGGTCGTCAGCGGTGAGGTGGGATCTCACCGTGGCTGTCAGTCCTCTGAGGACTACCGAGCTGGACTGTCTTTTATTATACTTGTTCGTGGTCTTCTAACAGCCAAAGCATAATTAGGACCATCTATTTGGAAATTTTGAGTTGTCTCAGGCCATTGGAAGCGGAAACACCAGAATATGGGAGACACACGTGAAGAGTCCCTGCTGTTTGTTCTCTTGGGTGAGTTTTTATAACAAATCACAAAGAATTCCAGCTCACTACTTTTGAAGATTGTATGTTCACCTCGGCGGGAGACAGTGTTTCGACCCAATGCAGGGAGAAGGGCATCTTGTCCGCAGAGTAAGACTTCCTACTGATGTCTCTACGCAGAAATGGCAACCAGAACGGGTATTTACACACCACACTGCTCCACAAGTGCCAAAGTCAGGTGAGAGACCACTCTGCCTGCTGCTAGAGTGACGAAATGAAAAGATGCATTGAGGAAGGCAGGAAGGAAGGGGTTGACTATGTCACCTGAAGCTCCTGTAACTCCAAGCAATACCCTTCCACACACACATGTCCACACACACACACACACATGTCCACACACACACACACACACACACACACACACACACACACAGAGAAAACCTTTTGCACTGGACAGGGATGGAGAATTAAGCACAGGCTTTAGCCTTCAATCCCACTAGCAGGCCAACTATGGTAAAACTCAACTCCATGGACTAGGCCAACAGAATGGCTGGGGAGGAGTTGGTGGCTTTGCCACAGACACTACTCACTAGGGAGCCAGCATGGAAGCTAGCCACAGGGCTTTGTCTTGAACTCAGTTCCAGGCCTGCTGGGCTGAGATCCAGAAGGAGGCTCAGGAGCAGTGCTGAACTCCCAGGTGGAGCCCCTAGCACAGGCCCACAGCCAGGCAGAGCCTGACATGTGTTGGGCCTGCGTTATTTCCCGTCCCGGGGCATTGCTGGAGGGTGCTCACCTTCCTACCACCGCCCAACATGTTCTTGT
Organism: Cricetomys ansorgei; assembly: GCA_026225945.1. Taxonomy (NCBI): domain Eukaryota; kingdom Metazoa; phylum Chordata; class Mammalia; order Rodentia; family Nesomyidae; genus Cricetomys; species Cricetomys ansorgei. The sequence goes on from JAMJFZ010004075.1 coordinate 1,657,241, forward strand.
GGCTGCGAGACTTGGGAGCGTCTGGTTAGCACCAGCCTTGGCACCTGTGCCCCAGTGGCAGAGACTAAATGTCAGCCTGTGTTGCCACCAATGGCAGCACAGGCACGGTGCTCCCAGGGTTGTAAACCGGGTGGCTTCTAGCGCAAGGCCTATGAAGTCCATTTCCATCTGAATTCTTTTGCGTGTGAGCTTTACTGCCCACATTTCTACCAGCATCGCTGCCTTCTGAGGCCTCTCCAGGACCACAGACGAAGCTTACGGAGCTGTAGGCTGGCCTTTCAAGCCTAGTTCTTTGAGATTTTCAAATTCCTTCCACAAACTAGCTTGAAAGACTGTCCGTGTGGTCAGCTGCGGTCCGTAGTCTATAGTCACACCAACAACAACCTCATTTCCAGTACGGATTTTCTGTGTGTGCAGTCTGCCATTGCAACCCAATACCCGAGACAACGGACACACACTCTGTGGGCACCCCCAACCCCACTGTCTTCTCCCACCAGTCTGGCTTGAACAGCCCGGGGAGGGATCTTCATGGCTACGTTTCCGTACAGGGTCTAGGGTGAAAACCCTTTCTAGAAATATTTCCCACCACCCACACGTCTCTTCTCTGGCCATATCAGTATGGTGTTCCCAGCAAATGCCCCCTCCAAACATTCAAAGCCCTCCCACCTCCCTGTGCTGGTCCGAAGGGGCAGCATGTGGCGTCATCTCTCTCACCCACTTCTGAAGGAGCAACATGTCGAATCATCTCTCTGTGTTTCTTACCCTGTATGCCCCTCACAGCCTCCCATGTCCGTTTGTTTTGTAACCTCTGTACCTTCCTGTTTGCCCACTCCGGAGTCAATGGTTTCCCAAGGTACTGCAAGACTTTCCTCCAAGGAACTCTTTCTGACTATTCTGGTCATCATTCCCTCCCCTTGTCTCAAACTCTCCACGATTCACATCTGTATGGTCCTATTCCGAGCAAATATTTTTAGTCCACTCTCTGTGATTGTCCGAGATCTTCAACGCTCTGTGCTTAGAACCTAGGCTACAAGCAATAGCAACAACCAAAAGTCCTTGTCCTCGAGGAACCCGAATCCCCTAAAGGGGAGAAAGATGCTTCTGCTAAGAAACAGGGAGAGAGAAGGGGGGAGAGGCGAGCTGGAGCTTCTGAAACTGGGAGATCGATCTATCTGGTAGATTTGAGAAATGGTTCCTGGAGGGGCAGCCTTTGACTGGGGTAGAAGGAAGGAGGAGGAGGAAAGGGGAAGGGTTTTCTAAGTTAGGAGATCGTATAAGCTAGCCGTGCTGGTGGGATGGAGGACCTGTAAATGTTTTACTGCAGCTGGGACCCAAGTATTGATGGATACTGGAGAGGACAAGAGAAGACTAGGAGCAGAATGAGGCCAAGCTGTGGATGGATTTGGGGGCAACCCTAAAGGGGTGTATGTGCGTGTGCGTGCGTGCGTGCGTGCATGTGCATGCATGCACGTGCATGTGTGAGTGTGTGTCTATGTGCATGTGTGTGTGTGTGAGGAAATATGTGTGTGGATGCTACAAACTGGAAGATAGCCGGAGACCCTGGAGGAGCAATCAGAGGTTCTAATGCACTGACCTGAAATGTTAACTCTTACAGAGAGGCCCAGAGACTAAAGAATGGAATCAGTTACCATGGCAAGATTGGTGATCTCTGAGGAGACTCTTCTACTTCCGATGGAGGCTTCAGGATGCATTTTTAAGACTGGGAACAAGAACACACTCCTCTTCAAAACATTAGGTGGAGATGTGACACAGTGTGCGACTTCAATGGGGGTGTGAGTGGGAAGTATTCGTCCCATGTACTCCTCAGAGAGAGCGCCTCTCTATGAGAGTGATGGGATGTTCTCCCCGCCTTTGCCCTCCAACAGACGTGGCCAGGAGCCAGAGCAGAGGCGCCTGGTCACCCAGGTGCTGTCACACCAGTCGGCTTCCCACTGCTCAGAGTGCGAGGCGGCCTATGGCAATGGCCTGTGGCGAGGTCCGTAGAGTGGGAAGAGGCTGCTTCCCAAAGTCTTCACAATAGCGAGCATTTATTGAGTTGTGTGCCTGGCTCTGACCTAACCCGGGCAGTGATGTGTGGTTCTGATCCCTGAATCTACGAAATCCTCTCTTGCCAGCCTATGTCACGGTGGAACAAAGGAATATTTCAATGTATTACCAGCACTTACTGCTGGGTTTTTTTGCTTGCTTTGTTTTGTTTCTGTTTTTGTTTTTTGAGATGGAGCTTCTCTGTTGTAACTCTGGCTGTCCTGGAACTTACAACTCACTCTGTAGACCAGGCTGGCCTCGAACTCACAGAGATCTGCCTGCCTCTGCCTTCCGAGCGCTGAGATTAAAGGCATGTGCCACCATGGCCTGGCCTACTGCTGTGTTTTTGAGAAAACAGATTTAATAGCAATACTTCTTCAGTAGAGAGTTCTACTTAAATTTTTAAAGCTAATTCTTTGAGAATTTAATACAACGTATTTTGACCGTATTCATCCCCATTCTTCCCTTAACTCCTCTCATATCTGCCTCTCCCCCTCCACCCCCAGCTTCATCTCCTCTCTCCTTTAAAAAATTTAATAGCTTATCAAGTCCAATTTGTGACGTCCTTATAGGTCTGGGGCAATCTATTGGAGTGTGGTCAACCTGCTAAGAATCATGCCCTTAAAGGAAAACACCCCCCTTCCCGGAGGCCATCAGCTGTCCAGAGCTCCTGGGGGCAGGTGGGACTCCCCAGTCCCTTCCCATGCCATGCTGAAATATGGATGGGCTTGATTCTGCACAGGCAACTACAGCTGCGATGAGTTCTAAGTGCTGAGATCCTGTCATGGCTGGAAGAGAGTTTTACTGCAGGCCTGCCTTAGGGTTTCCTGTCCCCCATGCCCCTCATTCTGCCATGGTCCCTGAGTCTGGGGAGGGGTGTGATGTAGGTGTCCTATTTGTGATCAAGTCTCTCAGCCTCTGCACTTTGAGGACAGCTAGTTTTCCATCCAGAACCTTGCTGGCAATTCTCTCTGCAGCCCCTAAGGACCTCCACTTTCTTCAGTGTCACTCTCCTGCCTCTGCCGAAACCAAGGGAAAATGAACACCACCCCTTCTATTTGCCTCAGTTACTTGCAGTTAGCTGACTTTAAAGACTTCACATTTTGGAGCTTACACAACTGGGTCCCACTAGCTTGACTGTATATAACTCCTTGTTTTTCTTTTTTTTTTTTCTTTTCCTTTTTTTCTTTTTTTCACCACTCAAGGTTTAAAGCAGAGCCTCACAAATACTAGGCAAGTGCTTTACCGCCAAACTGTATCCTTAGCCCCCTTTTGTACTTTTTTTTTGAGACAAAATATCCCTAAGTTTTCCAGGCTGGTCTTGAACTCACTCTGTAGATAGTCCAGGCAAGCCTTGAACTTGTGATTACCCCATCTTAGCCTCCTAAGTAGTTAGGGTTACATGCCTGTCTTGGATTTTGATAACAATGGTCAAGATACATTAGTTGCCAGCACTTGGGGCCAGTTTGGTCAAATCCACCAACTCTTCATTGGTTCTAGTGCAAATGTCTTGTGGGTGAGCACTTGCCATCAGAAGTCTGCAAACCCTTAGACCATGTTCGCGCCACCATTTTCCAACTGTGCGTTATGTGTAGAGTCATGAAGATCGATTATGTATGTACAGACCATGTCACCTCCAGTCACCTTTCTCTATGCCTTAAATCACCTTGCTTTCTTACCCCATCAATGCACCCAAGCACTGACCTTCGAGAGGCACATTTGAGGCTTGGCTGCCTCCCTCCATGCTTGGCTGGCTTGGAAATCAACTTTGTTTTGAAACGCTTGTCTGTTCAGCGTGCACACTGTGTGGAGGACCAGCCTGGCCTGGTTCAGTGCTGCCCCCACCCCCATCATCAACATTCTCCTCTTGCTATGACTGTGTCATATAGACTCTGCATCCACAATGCACCTTTCCTGGGAGCCCAGCCCCATTCCCGGGCGTCTCTGTTCTCCCAAGACTCTCACGCTTTCAGGTTCCACTTGCCAAGGGCTTCGCTCAGCAGCACCCTGTCTCGAGGTTGCCTCGTGCCAGTGTCTGGCAGACCCTGAAACGCAAGTCCTGGACACTCCGGTTGGTCTGCCCTCTGCCCTTCTGCATCTGCTGTGTACCTGCTTTTACTAGGTCCACCTAAAGCATGCAATGCATCTATGGAATCCAGCCTGCGTGCAGAGCACGCTGCTCCCACACCACCAGACCCCTGATTCTGGACCTCAGCTTTGGCTGAAACATTTTACTGCTTGAGCTTCCTGTGTGAAATCTATTTTAGATAATGCTGAGGTTTCTTAGCCTTCCAGTTAAGCTTTGCATTCCTTTGTGATGGAATTTGAACTCAGGCCTTATTCAGAGTAGGCACATGCTTCTGTCAGCGCTACCTCCCAGCCATAGAAAGCCTTCTAAACAGCACCCCGCCTTCATTGTCCCCACCCCCCTTTACCATTCAGCCTATGTGACCTATGAATACATTTTCCTGACTTTCTATTGGCTGTCTCCTCTACCTCAGTACAGCCTGACATCTTTTCTACTTGTTTATCATGGAAGGTCCAAGAAAGGTGTTCTATCTCAGGCAGAATGTTCTGGAACTCTTCTAGGCAGCTTCGGCAAGCTTCCCACTTGGAGTTCTTACCATTCTCTGCCCAGAACACATTTGCTCCATTCCCTGATCCACCCTCCGCCTCCCAGCTCAGGTTGTGACTGCCCATTCATTCTCTTAGCCATCTCTGTATCCCCAGTAGTGAGTGAGCTGCCTGCAACAGGGCTCTATTAGAGCTGTGGGGTCAAGCTGAGACACAGAGAGGCCCCCTGCCCCACCAGGGCTGGAATCTAGGGCAGACACTCAGTTGCTCTGTACTTCCGGCTCTCTTTCTCTTAGTGACTCAAGAGAGCTGGTGCAGGCCTCCTCATGCCTGTGGTAAAGCACACAGGAAGAATAGTCTGCCTGCCTACCCGCCTGCCCACCTGCCTGCCAGCTCTCTCTCCCTCCTTCTTTTTTTTGTTTGTTGAGACAGGGTTTCTCTGTTGTAACTCTGGCTGTCCTGGAACTCACAGAGATCCTCCTGCCTCTGCCTCCCAAGTGCTGGTGTTAAAGGCATGTGCCACCACCACCCGACAACCACCCAGCTCAATAATAGACTTTCTTTTGTCACTACAGAATTTCATCGCCCTATGACATTGCAACTTCCTGCTTCATGCCCTAACTTTGATTTCCCCTGATCAATAAGTGAACCATGAGAGACAGAGAGTTTATGGAAATGATACATTTAAAACTTTTTTTTTTGGGGGGGGGTAGACACCTTCAAGGAATCACTGTGGCAGCGTGTATCTGTGGATATTTATATCGGTGAGAATCAGTAGTGGGCCAAGTACATAATTCACTTTAGTGAGTAATGTCATCTTCCACATTAAATCTAAATCATTCCTAGATGATAATTAGCAAGATCATTAAGAACTGGGAAGTCTGTTTCAGACAAAGTCAGAGATCTAGCTTAAAAGGATTTGGCAGTACGATGCTTGGCCATGCGGGCAGTGGTGTGGACGCGGCAGAGTCACACCAGAGTTGAGTCAGCATGGGCCATACACGGCTAACTGTGGAGACTGAGAGTGGGCTCTAGCTGCTGCTAACAAGTCAAACTGACATTTTAAAGTCCCAGTCCAATTAAAGCGAGGCGGCAGCCCCAGCCCCTGTAGGACTTGCCAGTGGGAATGTAGACTGCTCTAGGCAAGTATTTGTTGCTCGACCTGTGGTTAGAAGCCTGCCACCTACGTCTCATTTATTTCTGTATTTCTGTGTAGCATACTTTTTCTTTCCTTAAGTTTTCACCAAGTGTTAGACAGACACAGAGCCACCAACTGAGAATATTCACTTAGAACCAGTGGGATGCTATCTGGATTAGACTCATGACTTTCAGAAATAATCGCAAGTAGGGCTTTTTTAAGAAACATATTTCCCATTAGACATGGCACATCACAGAGTATGGAGGAAGGAAGATTGGAAGATCTGGGTAGCCCTGACTGCCACAAAGCAGCTGGGAAACACCCATGATGCCAGGGGGGTCCAGAGTCCTTGGGGCCAGAGGGTCTGCTAACAGTGGCTCTTTTTTATCTAACACAGGAAGGGTTTGTGCATTTGGCTTAAGAAGAACTAAATAGATATCTGGGAGGCCCAAGTGTGTGTGTGTGTTGGGGGGCAGAACTCAGCTAGTGCAGACTCTGTTGCTATCCCCTCATGCCTTTCTTTCTTTGAGGGGCATCCTAGACTGGTCCCCTTAGAGTGTGGGGCATCTCAGATTCTCATGAACCCTTAACTGTATAGCCTTATTACTTACAAGGTCTCAATTACAAATGTTCTCCAGAATTTTAGCAGCAATTAGACAAGCTACTATAAAAGAATGCATTATACATCAGTTAAAAACATATGCAAAACAAGGGTCATTAGAGAAAGATAATATGCATGCAGATTTTACAAACCGTGTCTTTAGGGTGGCCCAGTAAGTAGAAATATGGGGACCCATGCTTGTCACTTTTCATGCACATGGAGAGGCTGGAAGGTACCATTCCTAAAGGAAGGGGAGGAACAGCCTAGGACCAATCATTAGAATTAACAGCACCAGTGACAAAGACATTATTACTGTTAGAGTCAAGATTGCTTAGTACGTTTAGAGCAGTTGAATAAAAAATTCTCTAGGCAGTAAGAACCAAAACTTTAAGCAACGCTAACCCTGTCGAGCATGCAGCAAGTGGAATTAGTAAAAGACTATATGTAAATTTCAAAAGTAGATTTTTTTTTTCTCTCTCTCAAAATATTGAGGGCATCCTGAGGTGCTTTTAGGGAGGCACGAATACGAATAAAATTCGCACTGGCAATGCCAGAATTCTCGCAGTTTCTTTCTTTCTTTCTTTCTTTTTTTCTCATAATAGTGAATGTCTTAGTGATATCAGCCGTCATTTGAGAATCAGTCGTAGCGATCACTCCTGAATTTTAAGAAGTTCTAAAATACAGACATGGATTTCCCATGTTTACATTTTTATTTCCTCTAATGTTCTCAGAAATTCTTATAGTTCTCTCCTATACCACTCTGATTCTTTATATTCAAAGTTCACAGTTGACTTGCTGGATGTAATTGCTCTCTAGAAAAAAAAAAAAACAAAAGCAGAACAATGACAACTAAAACCCGCCCAGCACCTGGCCTGTCCCGCCTGCTGCTCGGCTGCCACGCCGGGCATCGGCTGAACCAAGGCACAGCCTCTCCCACAGTCTCTTGGTCTATGTCCACTGCAGTCCACCCACACAAACGTAGGCACTAGAAATTCTGTAATATTCAGGTCCGTAATCTCCAAGGCACAGGAGGCCTGGAGAGGCTCTGCCATGCTGGCTACTGTGTTCTCTGCTGACATAGTATGAGAGATGGGCATGTCACCCAAAGAACTTAATCCATGGAGCCCAGACACGTGACCGCCCTCCTCTCCAGGGTCCACTGATGGATGACATTCCTGGGGCACACCCAGCTTGCTTCCTGTGTGGTGTTCAGGGTCCAGCTTCCCTGTACGGAATGAACCAGGACTCCCCGTTGGTGTCGGAGTATGTTATGGGGGGGGGTGGTTACCTAGCCTGCTCTGTGTAGGCAGTGGGGACGAGTACAAAGGGAAGTCTACCTAACACAGTGGGTTAAGTGGGAAGAGGGACCTCCCTGCCGTCACTACATCAATGCTTGACAGTGAATGCATTGAGTGGAAATTAAATTTCAGGATTTACTAATTGAGTTTACCATTTAGCCCTGCCAAGAAGCAAGCAGTTTCATGCGGAAATGATCAAGCTGCTTCAGTGTCACACAGAGAAGGCTCTCAGTGGGTCTCGAATTTTGGCCTTTATTTGGCTTGAAAACAGCCGTTCTAGGGAAGCACAGAAGGTGAGACAGAAGGGAGGAGGAGGACTGCAGTGAAGGCAGGAGTGGAAACTGCACAGAGACTAGAGCTTTGCACAGGGCTACCAACATTAGCGCATATGTCCTAAGTATCTGTGCCCAGCCCTGAACCCACTGTCCCGATGAGCCAGGGTCACGGTGAGCTAGAGAGTGTGCCTCCGAAAAGACTAGCGATCTTTCCAGAAATATAAAAGGCCAGGCAAGGCCTGAGCCACAGAACGGTTTACAGCTGCCCAGTGGTGAGAGCTCGTGTCTGTCCTACTCATTTCTCCCTGACCAGGCAAAATGTCGAAATATGTGATTCTCAAAGCTTGGAAATTTTATCGCAGTTAGACCATATAATTTAAGCACAGAGTAAGGCATTATCTGATTCTTATCTTTGATCCCAATTGAAGGAGTCCAGTTAAAAAGACAAGTTAGGGAGTCTTTATCAGGACTGGACGTCAGAGCGATGCTATCCCTGAGCAAGCGTGTAGGCAGAGTTTGTGAAAAAACAAAAATCTAGCCTAATGGCAGCAATGTGAAATCAGTGCACAGGTAGTTCCTGGGGGTCAGAAAAGGGGGGGTGGACACTGCAGTGGGGGCGGGGGTAGATGCCAGCCTCCATTTGTTCCAACCCAGAGAAGGGAGGTAAGGCGCCAAGGGTGAACTCTAATGCAAGCAATGGGCAGTGATGTGTAGGCTCGGCATTTGTAACAAAGGAGCTGCTATGAAGGGCCATGTTGACAGCGGGGGAGGGCGGCTGTGCCTGGGCGGGCACAGGAAGTATAGGCCTTTCTCTCAAATTGTCTATGTGCTTAAAGGAACCTAAACTCTGGTTTAAGGCTAAGGATACAGCCCAGTTGGCAGAGTGCTTCCTGTCATGCAGGAAGCTCTGGTGGCACATACTTGTAACCTTGGCACTGGGGGGTGGAGGCAGGACGATCAGAAGTTCAAGGTCATCCTTGCCTACATAGCAAGTTCAAAGGCAGCTTGGGATAGATTAGACCCTGAATCGAGAATGAAGAAATTAAAAGATTAAGTCTAGGAGCTGGAGAGAGATACCAGCGGGTAAGAGCACTTGTCTCACAAGCTTATAAAAACCTGAATTTGGATCCTGGCTCCTAGGTTAAAAGCTAGGCATGGCTCTGTGGTGCCTGCGACCCCAGCACTGTGTAGGGTGGTGACAGAAATATTGCTGGGGCTTGCTGGCAGCCAGCCTAGATCAAAGTTAATGAGAGGCCTTCTCTAGAGACTAAGGAGGCTGATTGGGGTATCGGATGCTATCTTCTGGCTCAAACCTGTATACACACTCATGTACACATCTCTCTCTATCTCTCTCTCTCTCTCACCCCCCCCCCCCCCCACATGCACACATGCACACACAGGGCAAGGGGGCTGGGACTCACAGTATTTTGGTTTAAGAATGGCCTCTGGCTTCTGGGCTTGGGGAAACTACTACAGGGAAGCAGGCACAGGTGCCTTCGAAGAGACGCTTTGAGATCTCTTTGCTGGTTGTTCAGTGGCATATGCCTTAAGGTGCTGACTTTGCTTTGAGCACCTGGACATTAGGGCTTGGTTGGCAAGTTCCTTTACAAAATCTTTTCTGCAATGTCTCTATTTCTGGACAAGAGAAAACCAGACAGTGGTCAAACAGCTTTGCTGTGTGGCACCAACTCCTTGATCTGTGTAGCTTCGGGGATGGAAGCTCGTCTAGAATCAACACTCCCAGGCTGTGGACCACAGTGCGAGACTGTTCAGAACGGACACCACACTCAGACTGACAAGAAGGGAGATGGCAGAGAGCACAAGAACAGGGAGAGGAAAACTTGGTCTCTTCTTGTCTAAGTCTCAACAGCCAAATCTTAGAATTGAGGAGTGACCTACACGGGCTGGAGGGTGTGATCTGTGCAGGCTCCTCCTTCACTGTGCTAGCTGCCTTTGCTCTTGGATCTCTGTGTGAGGCTCGGCTTTATGTTGAGGCAAGAACCCCCAAGCGTGTCTTTAGGATGGGGTGCCGGGCATCAGGAATCTTTAGCTTTCCCAAGATACCTGTGGGGATTGCTCTCAAAGGAGCTTGTGAAAAACACCCCTTGGCTCACCGATCTTTCAAAATGATGGATTTGGAACTTTAGGGAGGCTGGACAATTTTTTTTTTGTGTATGTAGTCTAATGAGTGAGGACCCGCAGATGGTGTCTGCGTGCGCCAGTGTACAGCGGGGGCTGCTCCGAGGCTGCAGCGTGACGCCCCTTGGGCGCTTTATCAGCCTTTTCTCACTCGGCACAAGGTGCCCTGAGTGATTGATTTGTGGAGGTGCCCGTGGAAAAGGAAATCCACGCTCAGCCACGAGTGCCAGGAGACGAAATGAGAGCTCAGAATTTATCACGGAGGCAGGCCACCCTTTGCCCTATTGAAAAGGCAGGTGAATTGTGCAAGAGCAGGGCGACCACTCGTGGCTCCGCGAGCGCCATCTTGGTGTGGGCGGGAGTGATGGTGGCTCTCCCTTTGCCTGTCATCCCGGGACAGATGAACACAGGGATGTGCAGCGCCTGGTGACAGTTCTGTGTCACCTGTGTCACAGCTTCTGACCTGGCTGAGAGCCACAGAGCCGTGAGCAGTAAAGGCATTAGATCAACTCTGGCTCACTGGCATGGAATTCCCAATTCAGATCAGGTCTTGGGGGGGAGGTTCACCCAGACTAGGCAAGGCCTCTCCTCGGAGAAAGTACAAGTTATTAGCAGGACTGTTACAAAGGAAACGCTTAGCAGACCAAAGAGGCCAAGTGCTCTTCAGGAATTCCTAATGCTCCAGAAGTGCTTATTAGATTCTATGAATAATTAATAAGCCTACTTTAAGTTTTTCCTGAGAGCGGACCCTCCTGGGCCTTTCCTTCAGCTGCCACTCTGTTAGAAGTGGCCTTTATACGTGTGCTTATTGTTCGGCTCTCAGCTCCCTTAGGGTGGCACTGTATCTCCCCTTCAGTGTCTACAAAGTGCCACGCATACAGTAGGAGCTCAGTAAATCTTGATGTACTTGAGGAGCTACTAATTTAATGCCAATCAATGACATTGTTTCTAGGGTCTGTCTCACATGCAATACTTGGTAAAGTCACATTTCCTGGAGTTTATCTTTGGTTAGGGAGTAAAAGAGATTGATGGGCAAATAACTACAAATAAGAAAATGAGCCCGGCAGCGGTGGCACACACTTTTAATGCCAGCACTTGGGAGGCAGAGGCAGGAGGATCTCTATGGGTTTGAAGCCAGCCTGGTCTACAGACTGAGTTCCAGGACAGCCAGAGCTACAACAGAGAAACCCTGTCTCAGGGGAAAAAAAAGAATATGACGGTATGCTTATAATATTTGTCAGTGTATATCACTGAGAAGAGTAAGCATCCAACTAAAGACCAATTCTGCCTGACACACGATATTCTGATATGATTGTCTTAAGTCTTCGTATTTATTGGTCAGAGGGAGACTTTTACCTTGACAACTACTTAGTTCATTCATTTCTTCAGGGGCAGCTACTGACACTTGTGGACTCTCTTCTCGCCTTAGAACAGTTTCGTTACACCTATAGAATGCGCACAACGATATCTACCCAGGACCTGTAAACTGAGTCAAAACCTTTCGAAGACACGATTCACTTTGAAAGTGCAGGTAGAAATGTAGTTCGGATAACTGGCTATGTCTTTCCCTTCACGGGGACTCCTGGTGCCGCCAGCTGCCAGGCTACATGTGAGAATTCTCCTTCCTCGCTGGGGTCCTGCGTGGCCTCCTTCAGATCACTAGGTCTCCACTGGCATCTGGACGCACTTCAGTGTTCTACACATAAAGAGCTGCCCTATTGCTCTCTGGGAGACTGAACAGGGCAGAATACAGCATCTCCGCTTCATTTGGGACAGCAAATATACCCGAGGGATATACTCCACTTTGGGGCAAACTATTCTGGGATTTATTTTTTATTTTTTATTTTATTTTTTTTTATCCAAGGACACTTCTGTGTACCTGGGCTCTGGCGGGTGGGTGGTTTGGTTTGCAAATGAAGTGTGTGCTCACATTGCATGCCAGGCCTTGAATGTTAATGAAGGACACCTGTACTTCAAGGCAGGGAGCTAATTTGTATAATTTATTCCAGGGCAGTTTTACAGCCGGGATGCTTACTTCCTCTTCCCCTAACCTCTTTAGGTTTAATTTGAATAGCAGTTCCCCCAGTGCTGCGGGAGCACTTCCGGTGCTCATCTTCGCAGTCTCAGTGGGCGGAGGGAAGCGACTTTATTCCTGCCAGTGGCTGAGAGGCAAGTCGAGGGGCGAGGCAGTCACACTTTCCACTCAGTTTACAGTCAACAAATTCTTATCCCGAGGACTACACTCGAAGCGCCTATCTCCCGAGCTTCTCTTTCAAGGACTCCACTATAGAGGCAACTTCTCCTTCAGAGCTCTTATCGGTCCTCACTCCCTCGGCAGCCGCCGCGCAGCCGCGACCTGCGTGGCTGCACTCGATCGCCACTTCTGATCTGGCTGAGGTGTCGCCTGGTGACCAGTCCTACCGTAATTACGGCTGGCTTAATTGTGGGGTGTTTATTCCCTTCTGCAGCCCACTCACTTGGAGTCACACCGATTTTGGTTAATCAGTGATCTGACAGCTCTTGCTGTTTTTCTTTCTTTCTTCTTTTCAATTGTACCTATGTTTATCTCTCTGTCACAGATCGCCCTAAGAACCCAGAGCCCCGGTTCTGTACTTCTCTTGACTATGGTCAGCTTTTCCTTGACAAGTCCCCAAGTCCAGATAAGGATTCCGTTTCAAAGCCGCTCAGAATCCCGAGATCTGTAAGAGGGAGCGTGGATGGAATGAGTTAAACCCCGGTACCCACAGGTCTTTAGTCTCCTCATCTTCAGTGGGCTCCTTCCTGCGCCAGCCTGAGCCCCAGGGGTCCCCAGCAGGTTGAGTGTGCCTGCTTTGGACCCTGACAACGCTGTCCAGTGATCTCTCAAGGAGTGTGCCAGGTTTAGGATCTTGAGAGGCAGACAAAGGAAGCATGCAGGCTTAAATTAATACCTGGCAAGGGAAGTGCCATTTTCCTGTGATTAGGCTTATCCCTGGACAAAGCAGATTATATTCCTGATTCTATCTCTTGGTAAATCAAGAATTTTCTTGTGCTTTACTTATCCTGTTCTCAGCAGCATTTTAATAAAACACATTCTGGTTTATCTTGAACAACAACAAAAAAATCTGATTTCTGATGCTGGAGGAACTGTTTCTTGGCCACCGACCCTGTGTGTATATTGGGGTCATTTGCTCAGCTACCCATGCAGCCATGTCTTTGGTCTGCTCCTGATGCAGAGCAGAGTTAACACAGCAGGGCAGGGACCATTCTGCTTATGAGGGTGGCTCTATGCTGGGAACATGGCTGTAAATCATCTGCTATGCTAATCACACGAGTCTTGTGCTGAATGCTAAGCACGTCTCATTTCCCTTAAACTGCTGATTACAAATGACACGGTTGTACTCAACATCTGCTTTCCTTCTAGGAGTCTAGAAATTTTGGGGTGTGGTAGGCAGGGGGTGCCTGCACGACCAGCCCTGGTGAAAACCATGTGCACTGAGTTGCTAATGGATTCCCTGGGTCCACTGCTATATTTTTGTTGCTTGGGGCAAGGTACCATCTGGGCAACTCTTCACAGGAAGAGAGTGTGGGCATGAGAGGAAGTCTGTATGTCGGTGCCTCCAGAAACTGCCTGCAATCTCTGTAGAGCTGTAGTCTATGTCCCAGAAGCTCTCTGAATGAAGGAGTCGTGCTGGAACCCCTTGAGAGCTGCCATTGGTTGTCATGAAATTCCAGAAGAACCACGTGATGGCATTGTCATCCAACATGTGAAATCTCGTCTCCGTGCTCTTCGCTCCTCGCGGGTCCCTGCTCAGGGTCTGGCTGAAATAATATCAATATGGAGACCCTCAAAACTGTGCCCGGATATTTAAGAGATTCTCTGTAGTGATTAATTTGAGAATCTAACTGAGCCAGCTCTTTTTGGATGATGTTAATAACAAAGTAATGTTGACAGGGTCTTTGGTTTTTGTCTTGTTCCAAAGCTGTGTGTTTCTGTTTTCCCCGAGTAGGCCTATGATACAACGCATCAGCATGAAGCAGGGCTGTCTTCGGTTCTCGCTGCAGATAAGCAGCTGGTTGTTGGAGGTATGGACCAAACAGTGATCCCCAAAATAACTAGAAGCCAAGCAGTGAGGCAGGTCAGAGCGACTTGGTAAAGACCGACCTGAACGGTAGTAACTTTGAAATACCTCGCTAGTTAACAGTCAAGTCTTGCCATGGTATGAAATGTACCTTTAAAATGCGGTGTATGTTTAGAAGTGATAGAATTTTACAGGTTGCTTTGATATTGTTCAATCAGGTGATGCCCTAGACTAGCAGTTCTCAACCTGTGGGTCACAACACCTTTGGGGGTCGAATGACCCTTTCACAGGGGTCATCTAAGACCATCTGCATATCAGATATTTACATTACGATTCGTAACAGCAGCAAACTTACAGTTATGAAGTAGCAACAACAATAATTCTATGGGTCACCACAACACGAGGAGCTGTGTTAAAGGGTCTCAGCACGAGGAAGGTTATACAAAGTCATTCTATTCTGGGAGTTCTGATTCCTCACAAGGGATTAGGGTTGGTGGCATTTACTAAGCCTGTGCTTGCTGCCGATATCAATATTTAAGAATAGTTTATTAGATCCAAGCATTGTGTGCGAGAACATGGAAGGAAGTATTTCCTTGGGTACAGAGCTGTCCTTGTAGAAGCTTCTGGAGGCTTTCTTTCTCACTCACCTTGGGGCCTGCTAGCTTTTTACGCAGGGAGTTGGAAGGGTATGCAGGGTATCTCCAGGGGACTTTGAATTTAGAGATTTTAGCTGAGTTCAGGCCACTGCTCTGCCCTACCAATGGGGATATGTTAGTAGTTATTTAGATAGCATATACAGAAAGCATTGTTTGAAAGGGAAAGGTACATTTTATACTCTTCTGGGTAGGAGATGGGGTGACACTGAAAGTGAATCACTTCACATAGGTCTTGGATGTGAAGTGATCACCGTGGCCTGCAGTTGGCTCCTGTTGATACCCTGAATGTATTCTGTGTGGTTCGTCACTGCTGTCTGTCTGTCTGTCTCTGGTGCTCCCTGGAAAAGGTTTCTATTTTGTTTCTGAAGGTGCTAGGGATAGAGCCCAGGGCCCATGTATGTATACTGAGCTGTGTCCCAAGGCCCTGACAGCATTTTAAACCCTCGCTTGCGATGTGAGGCTTTTCATGTAAGGACCTCTCAGCTGTGTCAGCTGTACTGTTTACACTCTCGGCGAGGCCTGTAACAGGCTTCTGGGAAATAACAACTTTAGAGACTCTCGAAGGCAAACTATGATTTGAGATGCATTTTAAAGCCTTTCTCACCCAGGCTCTCTCTCTCTGGGCCCGCAGATCAGGTGTAGCTCTCCGCTATTGCTCCAGTGTCATGAATGTCGCCATGCCCCAACCATGATGATAACAGACTAACCCTCTGAAACTCTAAGCAAGCCCCAGTAAAATGTCTTCTTTCATAAAGAGGATAACAATGACAAACCTTCCTCAAAAGCATATGAAACAGCATAGGAGTGGATTTTTTTTTTTTTTGGAACAATCTCTAAATGCCAGGGAAATGCATCCACTGAAGTTAGCATTTTCAATTCCACACCCTGAAGATCGCTTCTGGCTCATCCTCTGGCCCGATTCAGTAATCCTGTAGGACTTTCTGAAGCGTGTGTGATTTAAGAGAAAGACTGGCAAATTACTGCAGACTCAAATGAACAGAGCTCTATCCGTCTGATCATAAAGGATACGTGGTGCTGGCTCTCCCTGCGCACTCAGCGATGCCCTCTGACCTCACGCATTCGATACTTTAAACATTTCCTGGTTTCAGGAGCTAAAGAAAGGGTTTGCACACATACATTTGGGCTTAAGTCACATGTGTGCCATCTACCGAGACTAGACGCGTTTTCCGGCAGCAACAGAGGGCTGATGCGGTTTTATGTATATAAAGAAGCCTGCGTGTTTGTTATACACAGAGGAGGCAGAACCCGGGCGACGGGAAACGCGGAACGCACCATACTCCGGGACCTGCCCCGTGCCTCGCTTCAGCAGCAGCCGTACTCTCCTTCCTCCCGACTTGATGAGCTCTATTGCTCTGGCGTGTGTCATGTCTCTTGTGCTTTCCCCATTGATCTCGATGATCTGATCTCCCACCTGTCAGTTAAAGAAAAACGAAGTCAGGCAAACATGGTTTGCATTTCCAGCAGATTCAAATAGCACCCCGTTTCCAAAGAGCACCCGAGCTGCCTGCCTCCTGGAAGAGGCTCACCCTCAGCTGCACCCTGAATCTGACTAACTTTCCCAGAGGGGGTGTCACTCGTACTCATAGAATGGCAGAGGCCTTAGTTAAAATACTGGGCATTAAACACAACTGGAAAACTCACATACCCTCGCAGCTTTGTTTGGATCAAGAAGTAAATATTCTAAGACTTTTTCACTGAGCATATGACAATTCTTGGCTTTGCGCAGTATCTATTTAGCGGACTAGAAGGCACGATCAGTTTTGTGCGTCTCTGAATTTTTGCTACGCGTCATTTGATCTCCCTGGGTGCCACTGCAGCACTGCCTACAAGGCAGACAACAGTTAGCCGACATTCTGCTTTGACGGTGAGGTCTCTGTCACTGTCCCTTGAGTTGGAAATGAGATCCTCTATTCTCTACACGTGAAATCCTTGCCACACTCACACCTGGTTGCCAGAAGCTGTTTGGCGAAGCGTCATTCCCCTCTGGAATTGTCAAAAATGCCTGTGCTCCTTAAGCCATTCCCACTTAGCTTTTGTAAACAGATATTAGGATGCAGACAGCTTCAGCCACGAACCTATCATGTGACTCCCAGAGGGCCATTATTGTCAGGGACCTCTGAATTAAAATACACTGAATGTCAGGACATGCTATGTAAGGCCAGGGAAGACACAATGAGTTGCTTTGCAGAAATGTATCGTAGATGGTTTCTCAAACAAAGATCTCAACCTAATCTCCATAAAGTAGGCAGAACTAAGGAAAATCTAGAACCAAGTGGGTTGGGCGGGCACAGGAGCTTTGGTCACAAGCACCACAGCGCATTGTAGTAAGAACCCCGACACATTCAGCAAGGGAGTGACATCTCTGTTTAAAGAGGGTTCTTCAAGGGCCCCTACCATTTCCAATGTAATGACAGTAAGATTTCCTTTAATGTGCTTGGAGGCCTTTAGAGGCATGGGTTTGGGGCAGTGGAAGAGGGCGGTACAATTTCTGTGGCATCACTATTACACAGGGTAACTCAGAAGCTGGGACTAAACTAAAGGTTAATGTCTCTGTAGTGGCTAGTTTTCATGACAACTCTATAACAAGCTAGAGTTATCTGAAAGGAGGGAACTTCAGTTGAGAAAATGCCTCCTAAAAATCCTGCTACAGGGCTGAATCAGTGATTGATAAGGGAGGGCCTAGTCCACTCTGAGTGGTGCCGACCTTGGGCTGGTGGTCCTGGGTTTTATTAAGTAGGCTGGGCCAGTCATGATGAGCAAGCCAGTAAGCGGCATTCCCCCATGGCCTCTGCATCGGCTCCTGCTTCCGGGTGCCTGCCCTGCTTGAGGTCCTGTCCTGACTGCCTCTGATAATGAATAGTGATAGGGAAGTGTCAGCCAAATAAACTCTTTCTTTCCCAAGTTGCTTTGGTTATGGTGTTTCATCACAGAAATAGTAACTCTGATAAGACGACCCCTCTTCATAGAGCCTTAACTGTCACTTTCCTCGGGAGGCAGGAGCTATGTCCTGGAGTTCAGTGGTTTGCGAGGGGCCGTGCATCTAAATTCCCAGCAAAAGTGGGAACACTTATCCCAAGTGTTCCCCAAGGAGTCTTCTCCCACAGCAGAAACCTCAGGGCGTGGTGTTAAGTTATGCGAACTAGCGGCTCAACTGAGTCACAGAGAAAGTCTCCACTCCTGCTTCGGTCCGTCTTACTCGTGTCCTCCTGGTTACTGGGTGCCTCTCCACCTGCATCCCAGCAGGCATCTCAGCAGCAGAGGGATCTCTGCAGGCATCTCACCAACTTTCCCCAAACAGATTCTCCCCTAGTTTCTGACCCTTTAGGGATACTGAGGCAGGATAGGGGAAGTTATGGGGACGAAGGAAGGAAAAAGAGCATGGAGTCTGGCTGAAGCCGTTTGCCAGCTGAAAAGCAAGAGTTGCAACACAATTAAATCTTGCTTGAGGCCTCTCTTTCCTCTTAGCTGTAAACCTACGGTTTTCTGGGAATCTCAACAGAAGTCCTATTTACAGCAGAACATCATTCCAATCCCCTGTGCGACCCTGCTGGCTCCTGGTTTTACCTTATCCAGCCAAGGCACATCCGGGACCACACTATGATCTTGCTTTTCAAAGTGAGAAAAGAAGAAAGGAAGTTTCTTAGAAGCCCTTTCAGATGGGCTTTGAGAGCCCCCAGAATGGAGTATGTTAACTGCTGAGACGTGCGACTGAGGCTCTCCCTGGAGACTACCATACCCACACTTGAGTATGTTTCATGCTTTCTTTGAGGTCTTTCTCTAGCTTAAAACCTATACCCAGAATGTTTTAATAAACTGTCACTCTTCATTGAGAACTCTTCATTGTACACTCTTGGGTGTGCTTGATGCTTCCCCCGAGCACCTTTATATTTTGAATAACCCCAACTCTGCTTCATAATGGCTCGTTCTGAAATCCTGGGCTTGCCTGGGTCAAGGTCCTTAAAAGTTGAGGGAGTACTGTAGGCTGCTGGGGGTGGCGGTGTGGGACTATGCTGCCATCTGTGCCATCATTCATGCAAGCCAGAAGTGAGGGGTCATGCTGGGCTCCTCAAAAATAAAAATAAATATAAATAAAAGTTTATTATTATCGTATTTGGTGTGTATGTGTGCCACGTGTGTGTGGTATCTGTGGAAGCCAGAAGAGAGCATTGGATCCCCTGGAGCTGGAGGTATAGATGGTTGTGTATTGTATGTATAACACACACCCATATACACACAGAGAGAATGATATACATTGGCAGATATATATTGTGTGGCTATATATATATGCATTATATTCTCTAGGTATCTAGTGCTTGGCATGGGTACTGGGTACTGAAGCATGGTCCTCTGAAAGAGCAGAAAGGCTCTTAACTGCTGAGCTATCTCTCTGGCTCCGAGATTCCTCTTTAAAATGCAACTTCTCTGCACCTGCTCCAACTCTTACGCATCCTGTGCACCAGCTCGATTCCAGCCCGTCGCCGGGTCAGTACGATGCCCTCCAACTACCCTCTGCTCCGTCCTCGCCAGCCACTCTTCCCAAGGAAGGAGCGTTATGCAGAGATCCTCTTTGCCTACTCTTTCCCGCAGGCCTACCTCTCTCAAGCATAGCCTGAGCACCCTCTCTTCTGGGGTGCCTTCCTCAGGCCTGTCAATCTTCTCAAGCAGAGGCTTCTCACCGCTGCACTCCCCCCTACTCCACGCTCTTGGTTAGAGATATGTGGCTATCTTCCCCCCAAGACCCTGAGTGTCTTCATCCAGTGAAGTTTTTAATGAACACTTATTACACACCAGAGAGACAAATGCTACAGTTTCTATTTGCTATGCGTTCTTGTCTGGTCAAAGAAGAAAGAGTGAAAGGATGACAATAAATGCTAAGGAAGCAGAAGGAGGGACACGGACCCCAGAATGCTGTTGAGGAGGCTGTGAGGAAGGACTGCTTGGTGGCAACACCTCGACCGGAAGCTGCCCGGATGGAGGTGGAACAGCACGCTCTAGGCAGAGAGCATGAAGACCCCAGTACTCGAGGGCATTGCTTCTCTGGGATGTTCAGAGCTTCGTGTACCACTCAGGAAGTTGGGGTTCATCTTAAAGGCATCAGCCAGGCACTGAGCTATTGGTGTGGCGAGTCATTTATGTGTACGCCCAAACGTGCAGAGGTCTTCCTCAATTGCTCCCCATTATTTTTTGAGATAGGGCCTCTCACTGCACCTGGAGTTCATCGATTTGGTTAGACTGGCTGGCCGGGAACCGCCAGGAATCACCCTGCGTGTCTCGCTCTCCGCCACTGTGGTTATAGGTACATACCAATTGCCGAAATTTCTTGCCTTGGCCTTGGGGTCTGACATCAGGCTTGGGCTTGAGCAGTCGGCACATCACTGGGCAGGGATTTCTCCCAGGCCCTGGTCTCCTGCCTTACTGGGAGCAACAGGAGTCTGGGAATAGTTATACAGGGTGATGAGGGCACCTTGCAGAATGGACCAGCTCATTTGGAGCTAGGTCAACAGTAATAAACAGTCCAGTCCCAGATCCCGTGACAGTGTGAATTTCCATTTTCATTCCATCTCAGTTTTACTCGTAATCATTTTAACTGGAACTCTGTACATACAGGTGGGATGTGACTTCATTTCCATCCCCTTCCTGCCTGTATGTATAAAAAGACGGACCTGCCGACGGGAGAAGAAGGTCTCTTATTACTTCCTGATCCCATCTAACTGTGCTCCAGTTGCTAGAGTATGCCCCCCAAAGCATCACTTTCCTGTTTCATGAGTTGGGAAATCAGTATGAAGCCCTCAGCCTCGGAGGATGAAGAAAATGACCCGCGGTGCCCGCGTTCTCTTTCTGTATTCTCCCCAGCGTAGAACTGTCTTCAACCGAAATATGTGACAAAGCGAAGCCTTAAAGATGGCCATGTGTTCTTAGAGGATTTTAAAATAATGTATTCCAGAATTCAGGGGAGGGGCAGGGAAGAAGAGAAAGGGGAAAGGCAGGGAAGGAGGGATGGAGGGATGGAGGGAGGGATGGACAGAAGGATGGAGAGAGGAAGGGAAGGAAAGGTGGAGGGATAGAGGGAGGGAGGGAAGGAGGGCTAGAGGGCTAGACGGGTGTGGGATGGAAGGATGGAGGGAAGGAGGGAAGGAGGGAAGGATGGAGGGAGGGAAGGAGGGATGGAAGGAGGGATGGAAGAAGGGATGGAGGAATGGAGGAATGGAAGGAAAGAGGGATGGAAAGAAAAAGACAATCCAGACAGAGGTGATTCAGGACACGTGTGTGGCCTGTAGCTTTGTGTAGGTCAAGGAAATAGCAAATTTAGGAAATTAGTGAAGTGATTTAGAAATACTCTTATCTGGGGTTCCCTTGGGGCAACTAACAACCTTTAAGCAAAGCTGTGTCTTGGGGAAGGCAGGCCGAGATGCCTGTCACCCTTTAGCATAGCTATCCAGCCCCCCATCGACTCTGTGTCCCACATCATGGGGGAGCGTTCTTTAACAAAAGTGCTACCAAATCCTTACACTTGCTTGAGGCTGTGTAGATTAAATTCTTTTTATCTTCCTATGAGAAGGCCAAGGGAGGTAAAGGTTAACATTCAGAACTTAAGTGATTGATAATGCAGGTGTTAAAAACTTTAAATTCTGTACACGCACATGCGCACACACACATTTTTTGTCTTTGAGATAGTGTCTCGCTATGTTATTCAGGCTGGTCCCCAACTCTTTATCCTCCTGCCTCAGTCTCCCATGTTCTGGAATTATGGGCATGCACAGACACGCCCAGCTCTGGATACAATCATGCAGCCAAGTTGTGTAGAAAGTACATAGTTTGGCTCAACAGAATCTTTATACGGCATATATTAAGTGCAGGGTTCATTTCAGCATTTTTAAGGGCAACTGCATAAAGATGCTTAGCAGTTGTGTTTGTTTATTTACTTAGTTTTCAGAGGCAAAGTCTTACTAAGTGGCCCTGGCTGGGGTGAAACTTGCTGTGTAGACCAGGCTGGCTTGAAACTCATAGAGATCTGCCTACCTCTGCCTCTGAGCATTCTGGGAATAAAGGCCTGCACCACATGCCAACTAGTAGCAGATTTCATCAGTTCATGGCCCTTATCTGACTACTGCATGACAAGAACCTACTTTGCATGACTATCGTGAGTGTAATGGTCCCAGAGTATATCCAGTGTGAGAAGCCGGGCCTCTTTGCATTCATGCACCCACAGGTAACAGGTCAAGTCCTTATTTCAGGAAGGGCTGAGCGTGGGCCACGTTTGGGGCTAATTTCCTCATCTTACTGTCATCTTATGCATCAGCCATAGGCTGTTTTCTCCCATGACTCTACCTCATTTGTACCTGCGATGCCCCCTTGACAAGTAGGTCCTCAGCTAATCAGGGTCGAGACAAGGGGTGCTTTGTTTGCTTGTCGTTTGCGGCTGATGCATTCATTCTCATGATACAGAGACATAGCTTCGGACACCTCCGTATACCCCTCAAGTTTTCGGGAAATACTGCCTTAAGCAAATCCAGGCAAACTGTAAGACTTTCTATAGTATTTGTGGAAACAGGTGAGACTTGCACAGTGGTGAAATGACCGAATTCTTAGAGGTGAGTTAGAAAAAAGTCCTAAAAGACCGAGAGGAGGAGGAGATGCTGACTTGAATGGCACCGTGAGTGCCAGGGGGAGAAATCAGAATTAGGGTCTTGATTGCTCCAGGTATCACCTCTGGCTACTCGAACAGGCAGATGCTGGTGGCCACAGGTCTCCCTGCTGGAGCGAGAGGCAGGCTGGTCCCTCATTCGACCGTGACTTTCATGTATTTTCTAAATTATGGCGTTCTTTATTTTTATTTTAGGTGGATTAGTGTCTTGCCGGCATGTATGTATGCACACCATGTGCATGCCTGATGTCTCTGGTGGGCAGAATAGGGCGTGACAGCCCCGGGAATTGTGATAATTGGTGGTTGCCGGCCAACATGTGAGTTCTGGAAACCGAAACGGGATCCTCTGCAAGAGCAGAAAGTGCTGTTGGTTGAGCCATCTCTCCAGGCTGACCTTTTATATTTAATGGCAGTCTTCACGATTAGCCTTTGCTAGACATTCTGTTACTAGTATATTTCCACCTCCTCTCCCTGCCCCTGCCCCTCTTCTTCCTCCTCTTCCTCCCCCTCCTCCTCCTTCTAGCAGAGCCCAAGGCCTTGCGCACACTAGAGCAAGCACTCTTCCTCCAAATTGCACCTCCAGCCCTGTTAGACGCTGCCTAGTAACTATTTACAGTGAATATCTGTTGGTGGCGAACAGATCCCCATGGCGGGAGAGAGAGGCGGTATCAGTGCCTGCACCAGGGCGAATACCTGTGTGGCGCATCGCCCTTTAAAATGGTGGATCCTGGCATGCCAGTTGAGCCCCAAGATGGGAAAGGCTGCTGGGGTGGTGCCCACTTCCCCTGTCTTTATGGAAACCTTGTTCACTAACATTGGTGAACCGGATAGGCTAAAAAGCTTAAACATACAAGCCTAGAAATGGATGGCCCTTTCCTGACCTTGTCCACTTTCCCTGCTACAGCAAGCTTTAGGTAGGCTGATTGAAGTGTCTAGTAAGCATGGGCCAAAGTGATTGGACCTCTCCCTTGTGCAATACCCTGCTTCCTCCATAAAACCCCTGCTCTGTTCACAATTAAGTAGATCTTCACCATGAAGGTACTCTCTGGAGTCTGAGTTTCGTGAGCTAGTGACTGTCACCACTCACCACTTTGAGGACACCCTTGCTTCCACAAGAAACCACAAATATATTTTCCAAGGTGAAACCATTTTCATGGTTTGCATGAAAATGGCCTCCATAGGCTCACAGGGAGTGGCACTATTAGGAGGCACTTGCTGGAGGAAGTGTGTCACTGGAGGTGGACTTTGAGGTTTCAGAAGCTCAAGCCAGGCCCAGAGTCATTCTCTCTTCCTGCTGTCTGTCAATCTGGATGTAGAGCTCTCAACTATGGTATCTGCTTGTGTGCTGGTCGTGCTTCCCACCGTGATAATAGTAGAATAAACCTCTGAACCTGTAAGCCAGCTCCAATTAAATGTTTTCCTTTTTAAGAGTTGCTACGGTCATGGTGTCTCTTCACAGCAATAGAAACACTTAGCATGTATTTTACCTTAACCACCAGATCTTCTGTAGCCCAAGAGAGCAGCTCTCAACATCACCTGCTAGTAATAGTCTTTCTTTTTCTTATTGTTTATTTGCTTGCATTGGAGACAGCCTAGTGTAGCCCAGACTGGCCTAGAACTCACTGGAAGGAGAAAATGATCTTTTTTTGTTTTTGCTTTTTTGAGACAGGGTTTCTCTGTTGTGACTCTGGCTGTCCTGGAACTCACTCTGTAGACCAGGCTGTCCTCGAACTCATGGAGATCCACCTGCCTCTGCCTCCTGAGTGCTGGGATTAAAGGTGTGCGCCACCACCGCCTGGCTGTCCTTTTGTAGATGCTGATTCAGTGGTCTGCCTGGCTGTTTTCCCCCTTCATTTCAAACAGCTTCCTCTAACTCATAGCTTTAGACCAACACCAACTATCAGATCATCTACCAACCTTGGCAGTGTACCTTTCCTGTGCATTCCTTTAGAAGAATTTCATTGTCCTGTACAATATCGTAAGCATTCCAACAGCATGGGCTCAGCTACAGGGGAAATGTCCGTGCATATTTAACAGGTGGATGTATGAATGGCTGAAGGAAGGGATGGTTTTACAGACATTTCATTTGATTCTATGCTCCTTCTTGCTTAAACTGAATTTAATTAAGGTTTATATTAAGAACTTAACTTTAGTTTCACAGTATATGCTACCTGCTTTGACTCAGATTAAATAATACACAGCATACATGGATACCTTGTAATCTATAAAGCATATCTACAAATAAAACATATTGCTAACTATAATAATCTCCCTCCCTCCTCCTCCCCCTCCCCCTCCATCGTCATCATGGTGGAGGGGAGAAAAGGCACACAGTAGTAATCTCTGCATAATGAGCCCAGGAAGGGAGCAGCTGACCGACTGAGGAGTGTTAGGTGGGAAATGGCAAATACTGTTTCTGTGGAAATACCGCCGAGAGGCGAAAGACTCTTCTTGGGCTGGTAAGTACCGCCACGCAGGAATTCTTACAGGACAGGGATGCTATTTCGGCTTTATGTTTTTAGATGAAATTTTTAGGAAGAGAACCTCATCGGTGCTTGGCAGGTCATTTAAACCCCGAGTCAATACAAAGAAATCACCATGAGTGTGGCAACGGCCACGAAGGTGAAGACGGGGAGTTTAAAGGCAAGCTTGTTGAAGCAGAAATAGTTTCTACAAAGGAAAAAAAAAAAATACAAGCAGCCCCATTCCATTTCAGACACTCATTTAACTGTTCAGCAAGAAGAGACTGGATAATATCTTAAAACCATCCGCCTGAGTGGGAAGGGAGAGCTCTGGACGGCAGCCCAGCCGGCAGCTTCTCCTGTCGCTCAGAATTCACTTACATGAGGTCGTGAAGTCAGTCTGCCCAGTTGATTGAAAAATAAACAAAGAGAAAATCACAGAGGGAACTTATTGTGGGCTGTCATTTCCCTTCCCTGAATGTAACTGAGAGCAAAAAGACAGCATTATTCTGCATGCTTGCCTAATCAGATATACCTATTTTCCAGAAGTAATCACCAACAATGGCTGCTCCTTTGGCACATGAAAATAATTCCCGTTTTGCTGGAGCTTATCTTTCGAATGCATTTACACGTGGACTTCTGTGAGTGTGCCAACTGTAGACCTAGCGTGGTAGCTGTGTAGATTAGAATTCGCATGCATGGCAAGATGGGTAGCCATGCGTAGCAGTTTGCCACCATCTTGAGAGTGATTTCACCGGGGGCGGGGCGGGTATTTCAGAACTGTGGATGGAAAGAGTGCAAAGGGCTGCAGAGGCACCAGCCTGCAAGTACCTTGGTGCTGTTGCCACTGCGGTCTGAAAGGCCCGAGGAAGGGGCAAGGGGGAGAGCCTGGGGAGGATTCGGAGCTGCGGAGAGAAGCTCTGCTAGGCCCAGAGCACAGTTTCAGGGAGCAGCAGGCAAGACAAACAGGAAAAATAGAACGGCTCCGACTTTGCAGCTTGTTCCCACGCCTCTCCTGAGTGCGGTCTTGCCCTTTCCTAACCTTCCCGATTTTCCTGTCTTCAGCATATCATCGCCCTTGCTATTTTTCCTGCTCTTCTAAACCTCGTCTTTTAATCATGGCTACTCTTCAAGGTTCCACTGAGATTCTCCATGAAGCCATCCATGGCCAGACAGTTTCTCCTCCCTCCTCTCTGGTCTCACTTCACTGTAGCTTGCCTCTCTTACAGCACACAGGGCATCAAGCCCCCCCACCTAGGGTTGATATATGAGATTTCTGCCTCCCGCCTCTCAACCCATCATAGACTCCTGGAAAGTGGGCTTGTGTTTTTGTACCTCCTGGTAGTAATGCTACTCTGTTTTAAAGTAGGAAAGAGTAAAACCCGCTTATAAAAGGTGAGATTAGTCTTGTTCCCGCTGGTGGAGGAGGGAGACACTGAGGAGAGGTGAGGCTGTGGAGGAGGAGGGCAGGCGGAGGGCACAGCGCTTAAGCACTGCGCCTTACTGCTTTGCTGACGATGAGAGGAGAGCTTCATGAATAGTTACGTAGTTCTTTCTTTTTTCTTTTCTCTCCTCCTTCTCCTTCTTTTTTTTTTTTTTTTTTTTTGAGACAGAATTTCTCTGTTGTAACTCTGTCCTGGAACTCACTCTGTGGACCAGGCTGGCCTCAAATTCACAGAGTGCTGGGACTAAAGGTGTGCCCCACCACTGCCCAGCGTCATGAGTATTTCTTAAGTAAATACATACCTACTTGATTTTGGGAAAGACTAAAGTTGACTTCTGTGAGAACGAGGTCTCAAACATTTCTAATACTTATAATTTAAAAAAAAAAATTAAAAGAAAAGTTATGCAAGCGAAGCCGACTGAATCCTCTTCAGCTTGCAATGAGAGGCAAACTTGCAAGAGCGAATGCTTCTGCAGGAGTCTCGGAGGGAGCCGGCCACAAGGTGGAGGCATCCCT
Source organism: Cricetomys ansorgei (assembly GCA_026225945.1). Lineage (NCBI taxonomy): Eukaryota > Metazoa > Chordata > Mammalia > Rodentia > Nesomyidae > Cricetomys > Cricetomys ansorgei. The sequence continues at coordinate 1,684,117 of JAMJFZ010004075.1, forward strand.
TTGCTTTGCGCATTGCTGCGTCTGCTCACACAGCGGGGCCAAGGGCAGACATAGTGATTGTTGCTGTGAGAAGCACTGGGAAACAAACTCCTGTGGGATTTCTAATTATGCTCCCCAAGTACGGCTAGAGAGCAGAGACCGTGCTCTGTGTTTTCATAATATCTCCGGTAGCATTCAGCACAGGGCTGGCTGGGGTGTGTGCGTGTCTCCCTGTGTGTGCATGTATGTGTAGGCAAGTGAGCCGAAGTGATGTGTTGGTAAGTTTGGGGGGCAAACGTGAGAAGGAGCAGCTGGGGATGGTTATTCCCTATTCTCTACCCTCTGCTGACCACTATGGTATGGGACGAGTTCCCCAAATTCAAGTGCAGTAAACCTGATTCCTAGCAGATTAGTCTTGGGAGCCGGGCCTTTGCGGAGGTGTTTAGGTTCTGAGAGCTCCATCCTGATGAACAGATGGATAAAAGGCTATGAGAGTGGGCTGAGGAGCCCTCTGCACATTTGCCTTCTGTCCTGCTGACACAGAAGACAGCCCATACCAGATTCTGGCACCTTGATCTGGGACTTCTAGACCACGCAACAGAAAGGAAGAAATTGCTGTTCTCCCTAAAGGCAAACGTTCTCAGATACTCTATTGTAGCAACAGGAAGACACCCACAAATCATACACAGAGGTGGGGGCAAGGAGCCTACTTTTTTTTCCCCCTCTGGATTTTATTTCCCTTACTTTGAGTACTCTGCTCTTTAGAGAAAAGTGTGGAAACTATGAAAAACATAAGGTTTACAGTGGGAGCACAAGGCCTGTTGTAGGTTCTCTGACTGCTTCTTCTGAAGATACTTCAGTCCTCTCAGGAACGGAGAAAGACACAGAGTCATTTGTTACTTGAGACTGAGATGCAATGGAGATGTTTCTGATTATTTATCTTTTAAGTTGTATTGGTCAATTTTATGTCAACTTGACACAAGCTAGAATCATCAACGAGGAGGGAGGCTCTGATGAGCAAAAGTCTCCGTAAGGTTTGGCTTTAGGCAAGCCTGTAGGGCATTTTTAAAATTAGTGATTGATTGCGGAGGGCCTAGCCATTGTGGGTGCTTTCATCCCTGGACTGGTGGTCCTGGGTTTTATATGAAAGCAGACTGAGCAAGCCGTGAGGAGCAAGCCAGTAAGCAGCACCCCTCCCTGGTTTCTGCATCAGCTCCTGGCTCCAGGTTCCTGCCCTGTTGGAGCTTCTGTCCTGACTTCCCTCAATGGTGAACAGTGCTGTGGAGGTGTAAGACAAATAAACCCTTTCCTCCCGGAGCTTGTTTGGTCTCGGTGTTTCCCCACAGCAACAGTAGTCCTAACTAAGACAGAAATACTGCTTAAAGACAACGGGAGGGAGTGACGAGGTGATTGTAATCAGTGTGCTATTGGAAAATGTGATAACGAGACCCATCATTTATTATAGTAACATAGGCTAATAAAACATGCAGAATCGCATGTCCCGAGTAGCTCTAATACCCAGTCCATCCAGGCCGGAGTGGGAACTCAGCAGATGCGGAATGAGCACAGCTGTACCTAGGAACAAGTCTCATCAGCAAGGAAAGGCTCTGAATGTGCCTGATCCCTTTAGCCTTTCTCTTCAGCTAGCTGTGCGTACGACGGGAAGTCTCCGATCGGCAGCATCATGCATGTCCTTGTGCGGTATTTGAACTCTGCACAGAGAGTACATAACCGGGAAAATCACAGCAGTAGCTGGCCCTGGGGTCTACTGACTAGGCCATAATGGATATAGAGTCTTTCATTAAGAGTTTAATGTCAAGGCGGTTCTCCAGAGAACCCTCAGGCATTGCCACGGTAGTCAGCGCTACTGGCAACGAGTGTGTGGATTACAGTAATTTTTCTATTGGAGTGCTAATACTAAGTAAATAGAAAACCGGAGGAGTACCACGCCACCGTCATCACGATACACAAAATAAACATTATCCATTTATTTTCTTTTACCACTTAAAGTCACATATTAATTACTTAAATTTCGCAACTAGGAGTGTAGCCGAGTGTCTGAAGATCTTGTTTCTGTTCGAGTTAATTCAGATTGTCCATCCATGCATGAGAACAGCTGAGCTATGAAATCGGGCAGCGTGTTTTCTGGCAATAATGAGCAGATAATATTCCTTAGGAGTATTTAAGTGACATCGCTATCGATAGGTTAATCGGAAATAAAAAATGTATAGCTTTCGTAAATCGCGGGACTAAAAATCCCCTGGATTACAGCGGCTTTGCCTTGTGCTTTTTGGAACCCTCCCGCTTCGGATTTCAGGTTGGTAACTTCCTCATTAACGCGGCAGTGACCGCTCTCAGGACTCCCAAGTCACCCCAAGTCACCATTTTCAAAAGGGGTTTCCCATACATATCTTGCCTAAGGCGTGTTGCTCTTTCTCTTCTTAAGTCTGTGAAAACTGACTCCTACGTCTAAGGAAATGCATAGGATGTGGAGTGGGAGGAAGAAACAGAATTTGATGGGAGGACATAGAGAGCTGACTGCGGTGCTGGGAATGTTCAGAGCTCAGAGAACCACTTGCTTGTATTTAAGAGTTACACGGTGAGAGGCAGCAGAAGTGATAACACTCACTCAGGCATCCCAGCTAGGCTCAGATAGTTCTAAGCTTTCTACGTCACCATCTATTGTGACCCTCCCAGATCCATGCGTTTACAGTTTGGTCTCCAGGTAAGATTTGTAGTTAATTGTCTAAGAGCTGGTGCAGCTGTGAGCCACCCGGATGGAAAACACCGACCTGTCCATTTCGCATGTGTTCAACATAGCTTCGTGCCAGATTCTTTGGGATGTGTTAGAAACGTGATCACTTTTAGGTCTGAAATGAGCAGACAGCTCTCTGCTATTCCACAGGGAGCTGATTAATGAAAGACACAGAGTAAGAGCCACTGGTATGAAGATATCAAATTGGCTTTCTGTGCGATTTTTAAATTTGAAACACCCGTGCTACTTTTGCTTATACTTCTTTATAATACTTTTTACTAATAATTTCCCAGCACTCTGGAGGCAGAGGCAGGTGGATCTCTGTGAGTTCCAGGCCAGCCTGATCTACAGGGTGAGTTCCAGGACAGCCAGAGTCACAACAGAGGAACCCTGTCTCGAAAACCCAGAAAAAAAAATTGAGTTTTGTACGACTTCTCTTTTATTTTTCTGTAATTATGTTTTTATACCCTTACCTTGGACTAACACCCTCAACGCTCTGTGAGCATCTGAGAATCATTTTGATCTGCTTCACGGTGCTGCCCCTGTCCCTGTTGCCACCTCAGGCTCCCTCGTGGACTGTGGCCCTGGTCTTCACCTCCACTATGTCTCTTACGCTTTCGTAGAACCGCCAGATTTATCTCAGGGATGGCGCATCAGGCCCGCCCAAGTTCACTGCTCTATTGCTAGTCTTAGAGGTTGGTCCCCGTCTCAGAATAGTCCTGTGTTCTCCACGGTGTCTGCGATGTTGCGGAGTCATCTTGCAATGTGGTCTCCTCATCACCAAGAGGACTGGACACAAATGTGGAAAGGGAAAGCCCCAGTCTCGGGGCTCTTTCTAGAACAACAATCCTGGAGGCTTGTGCTGATGGAGAATCCGTATTTTCTAATCACCTTTGTTTTCCAAGAACCCCACGTTGTTAATATAAGTGACTTGGTTAAACTGTCTCTGGCCACTGAAGCATAAATATAAAATTGATTAATTTGTCCAATAACTACTACCAGCTGTGCTCTGTCAGGCCCTGTCTCCCCTGCCACCTTCCCCCACACCCCCCCGGGCTTGGTAGCAGTTCAATTCCATTATTTCTCAACATTTTAAGCCATTAGAAGGTATAATGCAGTGTCACACAAGAAGCCCCCCTCCCCCCCGTCTTTCGATGCCGAAGAGATGGAAGGGCTGAGCTACTTAAACTGATGAAAGGCTTTACTCTCCCATGTTCTGGGGTCTCTCTCTTCTCATCTCCCTGGTCTCCCAGAGAGGCTCCGGAGCTTCACTTCCTTGAGCAATCAGGAGTTGCTGGTGACAAGCCTGGTCTTCTGCCTTCTCTGCATCTGATATATGCCTTTCTTTCTCCTGTCTTTATAACATGTATGGACCGTGAGTAATCAATAATGCTGGGCTGCTTTACAGTTACATAAGTAGCATCACGTGCATGATTTTGTAACTTCCTTTTTCAACCCGGTATTATGCTGTTGAAATGCATCCAAGTAGAAAATATATTTTACCATTAAAACTACTATATTATATATACTATATATATATGATACTACTGTATTACATAAATGGCTTACTGCTTATTACTATGTCCTAATGATATCCATCTGGGACCCTCTCCCGCACTCAGTACTTACAATTAAAACCCGTGTCCCAGTAAAAATTGTCCCCTTGTGTATACGGGTAAAATCGGGGTATAAACATAGCAGTGGCGTTGATGACGGGTAAGTAAGCGTGTTGCATGGTGCCAGTATTCTCTACAAAGGCACACCAGTTTACACGACCGCACTGGCAAGCAAGAGTTCCCAGTCCCTCGTGTTACTGCCTTTAATCTTAGCACTCGGAAGACAGAGGCAGGCGGACCTCTGTGAGTTCGAGGCCAGCCTGGTCTACAGAGTGAGTTCCAAGACAGAGTTACAACAGGGAACCCTGTCTCGAAAAACCAAGGAAAAAAAAAAAAGAAAAGAAAAGAACAATGCCTTCATTTCTTTCCCCACATCGCTTGTGAGGTATTAAGAAACGCATTAAGTACCAATTACTAACTCAAATATTTTAATTGCAACTTACAGACAAAAGTTTTACTAGAAGTTATTCCACAGCTAGGTAGGAAATCTTTAGAAAATGAAAAGGTTTTTTTTTTTTCAAAGAAATTAGACATATCAATTAAAGCAGAATTATATTAACCATCCTACTGTTTTCTTAGTAAAATATTCGGAGAATAATTGAATTACAGAGGGATGAGATTTTTGCCTTATATCGTATGTCTCGCAGTAGTGTTCCGTGTAATGCTTGTGGCCCGTTCACCCAGGAATAAATGTCAGATTATGTAGGGACTTTTAAAAACCACCCCGCCCTCTTTTAAATTAAGGTCTCAACACACACGTGACAGCATCGTATGTCATGAAAGAGGTAGCGCTTTGCCTTTCTAAGAGAACACTGATGCCACTTATAATAGTGATAGGCATGAATTTTTGTAAAAAAACAGAAACAAAAACAAAAATAAAACTTGCCCAGGCTCTTATTCAGTAGGACACCTTACTGTACCAAAAGGCATTTGCCTTTGCAGCACAGGAAGGTCTGGCAGGCTCTCTGTCCCACCGGCCTAACTGCTATCAAGTTCTGTTGGACATTTCCGGTGCACTTCTATTTTTTAGTATTTTATTTATTTTTATCTTATGCACATTGGGGATTTGCCTGCATGTATGTCTGAGTGAGGTGTCGGATCCCCTGGAACAGTAGCTACAGACAGTTGAGAGCGGCCATGTGGGTGCTGGGTTCTCTGGAAGAGCAGCCAGTGCTCTCAACCACTGAGCCATGTCTCCAGCCCCTTCCGTGTGTTTCTATTTTCTAGTTTAACTTTTCTCAGGAGACGAATGGAAGATGTACGTGCATTGATTCTCTATATTCCCTTTAGTTTTGCTAGCATTATGTATTTATGTACTCTGTTGTTGGGCGCTTTTATATTTATGATTGCTGTATCTTCTTAACGGGTTGACCACAATTCATCACACATGAACTCTGTCCCCTCTTACACTTTTAACTTAAACTCTATTTTTCCTTATGCACATAGAGCTACTTTGACTCTCTTTCCCTTTAAATGGAATATCTTTTACCGTCATTCCACTATTGTCATACCAGGATCCTTAAATCCCAGTGATGAAACACTGAAAAATTTTCCTCTAGATCAAAAGAAAAAGTAGGATACTCACTCTTGTATGCTTCTGAGATAAGATCTCATATAGCCCAGGCTGACTTTTAATATTCTACATAGCTGAGGATGGCCTTGAACTCTGATCTTCATGCCTCCACTTTCCATCTGGAATGCTGGGATCACAAGGACTGCACCACCGTGTCTGGTTTATGTGGTGCCCGGGATTGAACCCAAGGGTTCATGCATGCTGGGCGAGTACTTTGCAGACTAAGCTATATCGCCAGCACTCATGATGCTTGCTCTTAGAGCATCTCAGCTTAGTATAGGGTTACAACTCCTACACGCGCCAAATAGGCAAGAGTATGTAATAAAAGATTTGTAAATGGGAAGCAAAGAAGCAAAATACTTTTAGTATGTGGCATGGCTTTTTAAGTAGTGAATTTAAAAAAAATATATACATACGTATCTTTAGAACCAATAAATGCACTTAGTACAGTTTCAGGACAGTCAACATATAAAATGATACATTAACTAACTAAATAAATAAATACATTAAAATTAGCTAACAGAATAAGAAATGAAGGGAAAAAACATCATTTATAATAGCTTCAAGAAATAAAATATTAAGGAAAACATTAACCATTAAACCAATGGAATGAAAGTCTGCATATATAATTATATATGTATGCATGTATATATATATGAAGTATTTGTGTTTTATAGTTTCTGATTCATTAATGAAATAAATTGAAGAAGATACAAATAAGATGAAACATATGTTCACGTGAGAGGAAGAATTCATACTGGTAAAATGTCTATAATATACAAAGGGATCTGTGGAATCAATGTTATTTCTCTGAAAATTCCAACGACAACTTTCACAAACGCAGAAAAATAGAAATCTACCCTGGGTTTCACGCAGGACCACAAAAGACCCCAGATAGCTAAAGTAATCTTGAGAATGAAGAGATGAGGACTTCAGAAGACATTTCGCAAAGAAAATTTATGGATGGGCAGCAGATACATGAAATGAGGCTCAGCCTCAGTAGCCACCAGGGAGATGGAAATTAAAACACAATTAGGTATCACCCCACGTTCATTGGGATGGCTCTTATCGAAAAGTCAAGAGATAACGAACATGGCAAGGCTGTGTAGACAGGAGAGCCTCCCCTGTGGTTGGTAAAAATAGACGTGTCATGGCGTGACCATTGTGGAAAACAATGAGGTGGTCCCTTAAAGACTGAAAGGAAGCGGAATCTTAGTAGACATCTCACTAAGTGAAATGGAGACAGAGAGACAAATCCTGCAGGGTACCACTTTTCTGGCGACATCTATAAATGTGAGACACGAGAAACACAAGAAAATAAAATGAGGAAACGGTGGCTGCCAAAGGCTGAGGAGTGAGAGAGATGGAGAGAGATGAGCACAGGGGCCAGATAGCCATCATAAGTCTTATGTTCTAGTATATGCTTCTGTAGCTGCAATGAATAGCACTATATATATATATATATATATATATATATATATATATATATATATGTATGTGCTAAGAGAATAGACATTAAATGTAATCAACCACTTCCACGTCACTTTGTTTGCTGAGAGGTATATTAATTATGTTTTACAAATAAAATATGTGAAGTGTACTGATATGAAAGCAACACATTAAAAATCTCAAGTATATCTAATTCTTTGCTGGTTATACCTCAAAAAAAGCTGGATTTTTTTTTTTCAAGACTAGTAAACAAAGCAAAAGTTGTCACAGGGTCAAAAGTAGATTGGGCATCCACCACTTTACTAAACCAGCAGAATTCCCAACTACTTTCTAAATATTTATTCTTATATCCACAGACAAGTACAGTTGTCACCCCTCGCCAAAGAAACATCTCCTTTCAACAGATAGAGACCATAACAGAAAACCACAGACAGTCAGAATGCGGAGGACGGGGGATCCCAGCCTGGCTGATAGATCTCCAGCACAGTTCTTGCACTTGAAGCCCAGAGGTCATTGTGGAAGAAGGAACAGGAAGATAGATGTAAGAGCAGGAAGAAGAGCAGGAAGTTAGTTTTGAGATTCTGTCTCCTTGGAATGTCAGAAGGGTTACACCCATGAAATCTCATCTGAGAGTGTGAGAAATGGCCTTCCCTGGAACAGAACCCCATAACTGCTTATCTGAATCCATGTGATCAGCCCTGGAGCTATATACACGCAGGTATTATCACACAAACTAAGCAGGTTGTATTTATGTATGTAGAAATCCTGTGTGTGTGAGACAACAATTTAAGGAAAAAGAGGTCATGGAGGTCATGGATTTGAGATCCAGGGGGATTTATGGGGCAGAGGGGAGGGGGATGAGGGAAGCAGGAAAGGATGGAATTATATTAAGCCTTCAAAATATATGAAAACAATTTAAAAAGTAGTTTGGGTACAGAGATCAAGGTGAGGACTAACCACACCACCGGGCACTAGTAAGCAGTGGGAAATCTTTCTCAAAGGAGATGTCACCAGAGAAAGGCCACAGGAGGGACCAGAGAGCAGAGCTCCTTTGAAATAGTGGTCGGATGAGAGCTGGGTCTCGGGGTCCTGCTCTTTACCCCATCTTGTGAAAATTAATTAATTGAATGTATGTATGTATCTATGCATCTGTGAGCACCCATATAAGGGCACACAATGTATATGTATGAAGGTCGGACTTGCGGGGTTTGGTTACCTCTATTATCATGTGGTCCTGGGCTTAACTCGGGCTGTCAGGCTCAGTGGCCCATACCTTCGCTCTCTGAGCCATTTAGCCTGCGTCCTCAGGGATGCTCCACAGGGCCGTAGCCTTTACCGGGATCATCTGCATCTTTTCCGTATGCAGATAATGCTTTGGGCACACTCGGTCTTCTGTTCAACCCTCTTGCTACTGGAACTTTGTCTTCTCTTCCCTCGTGTCCGCTTGGTGAGTGAGGTTCCACCAAGACCCCACTCGGCTCTCATCTCCTCTAAGGAATCTCTCTCCAGGATGGAGCTTACCTTTCCTGTTGCAGGTTACCAAAGCTTCCGTGAGACTGCCCGGGGAACATTTTTTGATGTGGCAGTCGAACCCAGGAGCCTTGTGCAGGGTAGACAAGTGCTCCGCCACCAGCGCACACCCTCAGCCTAATGGCTGCTCCTCTTCATCTGACTATAAGCACGTGATTCTGTTGCTTTTATAATAGAACTGGCTTAGGTCTGGATCACTGGGTCCCTTTCCTTCTTGCTCCTCCAGTTCAGAACACAGGTACCTCACGGCGCTCTCTTAGATTGGGCTCAACATTTTTGAGTCCCGGCACAAACTTCTTTGTAGTTTTAGCCTCTGTGTGCAAAATGGGCTCAGTGTGCCTACCATGACCACTCTGTCTGATGGTATTTTCCCTGCGCATACCGACAATCCTTGCCCTTCTTATACTGTGCCATTTTGTGGGGTTGGTACTTCGCTTTTGTGTTATTGACCAACATGGCTGCACACCTCCAGAGCATAGGGATTGAGTCTTTTCATCATAGTCAGTCATTATTCTTCTTTCCTCTTTTTTTTTTATAAGCCATCATTATCTTTAATTGATTAATGACTTAGAATGCATGAGGCAGTATCTTCACACTATCCATTAGCACATTTAATTAGTACAAAAACTCTGCGAGGCAGATGTGCAGTGATCTCCCCATTGTAATGAAGAAGTGGAGGTCATGCAGTTCTTAATGACTGAGCCATGATCTGCCAAAAATCCAGGTTCTTAACACAGGCTATTTTGCAACCCACAGCGATGTGCAGTGTTTATCTGCGTCTTTAGAAATGTTTACTCTGGTAGGAAATGAATAAACACGTGCTCAATTGCTTAGAATAGAAAGCATGAAAAAAAATCACGCACGAGTGTGACGAGGCCACGAAGTGAGATATTTCTCTTTCACACTTGCACGATTCTGAAAAGGGCTTTATGTTTGCATTTAGTGCCACCTTAGCTCACACTGGTAGTCTCAAAGCGGAGAGAATCCATTGGAGATTTCACTTTATTGGCAGTCTGTGGGAAAGTAAACTGGAGGCTGAAGCACAGTAGGAATTTCTTAAAAGATGTTTTTGTTTGGTGCTAGCGACGGAACCCAGGGACCCATGTGCAGCAGACAATCACTCCACACAACTGAGCCACATTCCCAGCTTCCTCTTCATCGTCGTTGATGTCTGAGCCGTATCCGATTGTGTGAACACAGCCTGGGACCAGAGTTCCCATGCTGGGGCTTTCCTCTGGATTCCTGATACTCTCCGGGGAGGTGTGGTGGATCAAAACAAAACAAATAAACGACCCTCATCAAATCGTGTCTCTCAGCTCTGTGTGCAGGGAAGCCAGCGGGGAAGCAGTCTATGAGAACGTCTGTGTCGGGGACAGGTGAGGAGAGACGCTAACAAGATAGAGAGAAGCTGTGGTGCTCATGGCTACATTCTCTGCGCTGAAGAAGGGCTGTCTGAAGAAAGAGGCATTGAGAGATGCCCGAGGGGTGCTGACGGAAAACCTCTCTGAGCATCTGTTAGGTGGGATCAGTGATGAGGCGGGGGGGGGGGGGGGAGGGGGGCAAAGATGATTACGACACGGTATCACACGTCGTTGTTCTGATAATCTCCTGTGAAGTCAACAAACTGCCAAGGGTGAGGACCTTTAAAGTTGAGTGCTACCTTGAGCTATACGTAAAGACCAATTTCTAGTAGACTACGGATTTCCAGAGTGAAAACTCCAACCTTGAAACCTCTAGAAAAAGCAGGGGTTTAAAATAGCAAATAATGTCCTAAACTCTAGCAATGCAGTCTAGAACTTTGATATATTTGATCGTGAAAGATTTATAAACTTAATTTCAATAGAGGAGGCTTTAAATAAGAGTGACCACAGAAAAAGAAAAGAGAGGAAAAGATATTTGAAGCATATAATAAAAATTTAATATCTAGATAAGCAGATAAGGAAACACGCAACCATAAAAAAGTGGGTAAGAGACATCAAAGTATACACCACAAAGGAAAAGTGATGCAAATATGAAGAGCTATAGGTTAGTAATCAGGAGGAAAATTAAAACCACAGTGATAGACTGCTTCGTATCCATTATAATATTATAAATTTAATATCAACTTTATATCAAGTGTTGACCAGATTCAGAGCAACAGGGGCTCACACACTGGGCATAGGAATGTACGTACTGGGTGAAGTATTTGGGGAATGTTCTGTCGTTATTTTACAGTTCGGAAGTTATTCAGACACCTCAATTCAAGTTCTCGGGATGTACTTCCGAGAAAATCTTGGAGACCTTTTGAAGAATGTCCCTCGCAACTACATTTTCAATAGGGAAAGATTAGAAACTGCTATGGCGCCCTTCAACAGGAAAACAGATAAATAAATCAGTAGCTGAGTAAGAGGGAAGTATGATAGTAAAATATATAGAGAAGGGACATTCTCTGTGACGGATTTCATGACGTTGAGCTGAAGTGCCTATCAAGTTAAAAACAGTGTAGCCAGCGACATCATTGAGAGGTCCGGCCATGTGTGGAGGGATGGCTGAGAGCTGGTGAGAGTTCCCTCTGGGAGGTTGTGGTGAGGGGCTGGCACCAGGGAGACGCGGGGCACTGCAGCTAACGGCTACGGCTGCACGGGCACTTGTTTTGCTAGTGTTGTTTAGACTCCATATATATCCTCTTTTCTGCTTTGACAGCGGTGCAGCTGAGTGGATGCTGCTGGGGTGTCACTGAGCATGTGTGAGTACTTCATCTCTGTGCGGGGTGGAGATGAGATGCGGGCGCCGGCTCCACGATGCAGTTAAAACCGGTCCTTGAGAGACAGCAGGGTTGTGAGGAAAGAAATGGACAGAAAGTTCCACTTGGGAAGAACAGAAAGAGGAAGGACACACACGTGTGAGACGGCACCATGTGTCCCCTGAACAATGACTGAGTATATACGGGGGGCCAGGGTGGCAGAGAAGGAGAGAAATTTCATTCAGGTAAACAGGGATGACCATCCTTCCCTTCTCTCCCTCCTTTCCTTCCAAACTTGGGAACACATCTGGATATTGACCTTTGGGTAGAGGAGGGTTGCTAAAGACTTTTAGGGAAGCAAGCAGGTCAGTACTCTTGTGATTTAGAACATAATTTTGGCAGTTACCCGAAGCATGAATGGGAGGAATTGGAGGCAGATGGGAGCCACCTGGCTCCAGGAATAGTTCAGGACTGCAAAGATGAGAGAGTCTGTACTGTGGCAAACGCAAATGGAATGAGCAGAGACACTGCGAGATTTGGGATCTCACCCAGGTTTCCTAAATATATGTCCATTTCCAGAAAGGCATTGGCTGGTTTCCATCAAGGAAGCTCTTGTTCAAGACTGCACAGTCCTCAGCTCGAGGGCTAATTGTGGGCACTGACTCTGAGGACTGTCCCCGGTTCCCTTAATACAGGGCATGCCTCTCAGTGTCTTGTGGCCATCTCTGGAACCAAGGAACCATATTTGAAATTGACCTCTGTCCAAAGTTTATTCATCCATTTTGCTTACTCATGTCTGACCTTAACTTCTCTCTCAGAGCTGTCATTTTCTCAAGGTTGTAAACAGAATCGAACTTAACATGAATACATTGAAGAGTCTCTTTTCTTTTGCAACAGACTAAAGCTGTGGGCAGTATCCTAAAGACTAGTGGGAAATTCATCCTTTCGGCAGATAATTACACAAAGATACAAGACACTGACATATATTACAAGAGCTGGTGGTTGGCGTGAAATGGAAGATAAGAGTGTTGAACATCTCACAGGCAGTTGGACCTTCAGATTAGGCAGTTAGGAGGAATATCAAGCAATAGCCCGTGTCTCCAACCCTGACCCTTAAGTTATAAGCTTGTGGGTGACCATGCCGTGTGAGACTGGATAAAGCAGAATTGGTGGACCCCAATACAGAGAAGAGCCCACTGGACAGCATGCCTCTTGGCAAGCTGAACTATTCAGAAGTCTGACGTAGGAATGACGAATGACCCTTCATCCTGGAGTGCCACTACGATACAATGGAGGAACAGGAGAACACGCCCATGGGAACAGAAGGGGAGCGTGTCTGAGGATGGTGACTGTCAGCAGGAGTGACTGTTGGGCACAGCAAAGAAGAAGAACTGGGCATGGCCCAAGATGAAGTTTAAGACTAAAGAATCCAGGTTCAGCCGCAGGATGACAAATGGCGCTTATGGAAGGTGTCGTTTATGGAATCTAGAAGAGTCTTCTCCTAGGAGCAGAGGGTAAGAACGGAGGTCACCAGGGACTTTGTGGGGGAGGGATGTTGCAGAGGGCACAGAAATAGAGTTGGGTGGAGGGGGAATTCATTCAACACACTGTAGCTAACGGCGGAATATTCTTTTTGCAAACACAAAAGTGGGTGGTGAACATTCCCATAATGCTGTCTGCTATGGAAGGTAATGTCGATTAGCTATAGTTAATAACCATCCAATGTGCATGAGCCTGAAACATAGTGTTGCGTATGATGTATGTGAGACGCAATGCCAGCTACCAATTCGAATTAAAAATTAAATATAAAGTACCCAGGCTCTCAATGTCTTCTGAGTGCTCTGCTGTACAAACTGAATCAGGCTTGTGCTTGGACCAAGGGACATTTAAAATCCACTTTCTGACTAGAAAAGCGGTTTAGGTGACCTGGGTAGACTAAGCAGCCTTCGGAAGAGCTCGGGGTATAGAGAAGACAGGAGCAGATGGCTAACTGGCTCCAACTCTGCCCTGGGAACAGAGATCGGGATGGAGTTTTAATTTACTCTCAGGTAGAGAAGATGGCTTGGTATAAAAGAGGAAACTACACCCACAAGTCTCCTCTCGGTGAAGGGACTAGCAAACTGTGTTTTTCAGATCACAGCAGTGCCTTGTAAACTTCACTCTCTTCTGTAGGCACAGCCCGCTAACCCCATGAATAATTAAAATGCAAAACCTCCTCACACTTCTAATGTATTCAGTTTCCTCTGTGTCCTTCCATAGCAAGATGCAGTCCTAATGCTAACCTTCTTACCAAACCTTTAACTAGCCCCCATGGGTAGCTGCTTTCAAAGTGGCTCAAGGTTGGGCACACAACAGGAGACACAGAGCAGAGAAATGGAGCCCTCCCTGTGTGGATGAGCCCTAGCAACCAAGCCAGCTGCGTTGCTCCCAGCCGCTCCTCTGAGTCAACAGAATGCCACCCCTCACTCCTCAGAGTAACTCATGCAAGCCATTTAACACGCAGTGTTCACAGGTCACACGCTGAAGCCAGAAGGGAATGGATTTATCTGCCAGGGGGTTTTCTTTTTCTTCGTAAAAGGCACAATAAAGACGGTAAAGATAAAGACCATAGAGGAGAAATCCCCCATTTTCAAACTACCTGAAGCATGATCCAGATGAGGGCCGGGGGCCAGCGGGGCATCAGAATGAGTGGGCTGTGGCGACAAGGAGAGGCCACCTGCGTTGCCGAGAAGACCTTGCCCGGTTTTCTGAGTCTCGGCCCCCACAGGTGATGTAACCCGTTCCTCAGGTCTCCTGAGTGATCGGCCCGAGCCCTTCAGTTGCCGCGTTTCTCCAGTCAAGACTGCTTCACATGCTTTGAGCTTCATCAGCCCCTTGGGCTCACTCACTCCCACGGCCCCGAGGAGCTTAGCTCTGCGGAGTTCGAATCCCCTGTTAAGCTCTGGCTACCCGTCATCCCACTGCGGGTTCTCCTGGGTGCCTTTCCTAATGGGCTGCAGCACACCTGTCACGTGATCTTTATTCTGTCATGGTTTGCAAAGCCACATGATGGAAGTCCTTCATTATTTCTGACTTGACCTTATTTTACTTTATGTTCTTTCCTGCTCTGTCATCCACACTTGGTGACAGGTAGTTTGCACAAGAAGAAAACAAGTCCTGAAACACCCCAAACCATAAGATGAAGGTTATTCTAAAAGCACAGTGAAGTTTTCCATGCACTACTTCTCAGATACTGCAAAACCTGTAATAAATAAATGTATCCCCAAAAGGCAATGTGTTTTACCTTAAGGCATATTATTTAAAAATAGCAAGAAGTGACTATGAGTTAGTTATTTAATAGAACACAAGTACACTTATATTCATACATCACCAACGAGAGACTGTCTGGTTCATCAGGAGCCATCACTCCCTTACACTTAGTAAGCACAGCTGGTTAACTTCCAGATGAAGCGAACCTGCAGTGCTTTGTATTTTGAAGGCTTCTGTTCACATACTATCTGGTAGTGTTTACTGAGCACCTACCGTATGTACAGTGTTGGGCACTGGGTTCAGGGAACATGCCCCTAGCGATATGGCTTCTGCTGTCCTGAGACTGGAGAGGCTGTCTTCCTACATAGTCACACACAAGTGTGTGTGTGTGTGTGTGTGTATGTGTGTGTGTGTACTGGAGATAGCAATTAGAATCTTCTACAAGCTCTGCTGTTGAGCCACAGCCACAGTCTTCATCTAACTGATTCTACCCAGTTCTTTCCCACTGGCAGATTCTATGTGTGTGAGAGTCTATTGTATATGCGGGGGAGTCAATCTTACCACTGAACCTAAAGGTCTGTTGTTTCAGGTTTGTGTGTAAGGCCATTCAAGATGGCTTCTCTTCCAATTTAGGCAAAACTTCCCGCTAGGCAAGCCTGCATGTTTGTGTCCTAGACATGCAACCTGGATGCTGGAGAAGGCTGAGGGGAATTCCTCTGAGTGGTCCCAAGGAAGCTGCCTCTACCAAAGGTCCCCTCTCTCAAAGCTGATTCTTCTTAGATGCCACAGGGTTTGACACACGCTAAGTAATTCGGACCACTGGAGTACGCTTTCTACATGTGAAAGCCACATCTTTAGAATCCCACATACACAAGGGAGGCATATGATCCACAGTTAACACACATTTTTTCTCAGCAGATGTATTTGTGAAACGATTTTAGTTTCCCATTAGTGTATTGCTCTGGAAAACAATCTGGGCCATGGACAGCAGTTGAGTAGCTGCCCCAGGGTCTGCCCATCCTGCTGTGGAAGCTCCTGCACCCCACATTCCACAGCTGTGCCAGTGCCCAGGCCACGCCCCTGTGGAAGCTACTGCACCCCCACTTTCCACAGCTGTGCCAGGGTCTGCCCATCCTCCTGTGGAAGCTCCTGCACACCCCCACTTTCCACAGCTGCACCAGGGCCCACGCCATGCCCCTGTGGAAGCTACTGCACCCCCACTTTCCACAGCTGCGCCATGTTCCCCTTGCCCTGGCATTTGTTTATAGCTAATGACAAATAGAAGGTGACTGCCATCCTCATGTTGCCTCTAGACTTCGTTTGACCTGCATAGCTTTTTAAATGAAAAAAAAAAAAAAACAAAACAACTAAGTCTAAAGTCTAGATAATCCTTATAAAACAAAACAGAACAGGCTTGAAAAATCAGAGACTTAGAACAAGGAAGCTGCGACTCCACCCAACAGTAGTTGGCCTGGTTTAAAGGTTTTCTCCTCTTACGCACGCGCGTGTGCACACGCACACGTGGGCATGCCTTGTGGGGCTTTCTGCCGGCTTGTGAATCAATGGCTGCCCTCCTTCCTGCCTCATGTGCTCCCCACCCCCACCCCCCAGTGTTGCTGGGGTGTGGAGCCAGAAAGCTCAGCAGCTGCTTCTCTCTTCCCGGGACCTACCAGGCCTTGGTGGGATCCCCCAGGGCCTACCCCTTGGCTGCAGAGTCTCAGCAGCTTTGATGGCAGGACACATGCATTAAGTGGGAGGTACAGAGGACTGAGAGGGAGTCGCATGGCACCCTCTGCAGGGCTTCTTGCAGCAGACCAGGTGGTCGTGGGCCAGCTGCCAGCTCTAAGCTTGCATGGGGTTTTGGTTTTTGAAGGTAAATGCTATTCTAACTTTTGTTTCTGGCAGTGAGAGTCATCCGATGCTCAAACAGGTGAAAGATTGGACCCCGAAGGCAAACTAACCCCTCTGCTGCTGCTGGCTGTTGGCTCAGAGAGCGCTGGCTTCCGTTCTGTATTCTCTGTGCTTTCAGAACAGATCTGAGCAGCTTTAACCAGGGAACAGCTGCTTGTTCCTCTGGAGGCCTGAGTTTCCTTCCATTTTGATGACTTAGTGACAAAGACTGACATCACACTTAGGGACAGAAGTGGGAATTCTAACAGGAGGCATGAGTGTGAGCTGGGACCCCAAGGACTGTCCAGAGGGAGGCAAGAAAGGAAAAAAGATGAAGAATGTGATCAATGAAGACGAGTGGAAAAAGGACAAAATGAAGTGATGGGATTAAACAAGTGGCGCTAACACAAGAATTAGTGTACGTTTCCTAGTGTGATCATAGACTCTTTGTCATCGTGAAAATAGATTGTTTAAAAATATCAAACTCGGGCTTTTGGATAAGTGTATCAAACACGAAGACACAGAAAGGCTAAAGCCGTAGAGGAGACACACCGAAGGAAACTACCTTTCTTATACGAGACAGAGCCGACCGACTTCAAAGCAAAACATGTCTGCGGGCGACAGCCGTTAATCTGGACTGTTGACCCGCTGGCATTTTAGATGATCGCAGAAACAAACGGGCATGTCCATGAGGGCGTTGCTGGACTGGGTTGACTGAGGTAAAGGATCATCCTCAACGTGGGTGGCGCTGCTCTATGGGCTGGGGTCCTGGGCTGAATAAACGAGGACGCGAGCTTAGCGGCACGCATCTCCCTGCTTCCGAGGCTGCATCATCTGCAACATGGCCTTGACCCCTGCTGCCGAGGCTTCTTTCCCTTGAGCTGGGGGTGACAGAAGCGCCCCTCGCCCAAAGCTGCTTTCCTGGCAGCGATGAGAAGCACAAGCAACACTGGAGCTCATTACCTAGTGTGTATACTCCATCGAGAAAATTCAGTCAACATCTTAGCCTCAGACGACATGACATCAAGACGCTCAAGTAAAAGCCAACCGAAGGGAATTTTACAAGATATTTTTAGAACCTAGCTTGGCATTTAATTGTGGTGAGTCCCCAGACTCTGGGTCTAGATTCTGCTGTGAGCCTCTGGCTATATTGCCTATTTCTTTATTGGGAGATTTTCTGAGCAAAACTGAGTCACAAAATAAGATTGCCCGAGAGTGGCTGGTTTCCGGGAAGTCAAAGGTTACCTAAAGGAACATTTCTTCTCTGGCTAAACATTCAGCTCCATCGAGAGAGGCTATTGCCCTAAGCAAGCATTTAGCCCTATGAAACGAGGCTATTGCCCTAAGCAAGCATCTGACTCCACCTAGAGAAGCTATTTCCCTGGATAATCATTCAGCTCACCGAGAGAGATCCTCTCCCAGGGTAAACATCCTGCTCCAGCAAGACGTTTGTTCTGTTGCTTTAAGGTTTAGGTTTAGCTAGAGAGTAAGATGTTTCACTTATGTACTGTTTTACCCTGTGACTGATACCCTCATTGTACACCTGCTGAATTCCTTGTGATCATTAACTTTGTAACTGCTGTAGCTGCACGTAGACCCTTGAGAAAAAAGTGTATAAAAACTGAGACAAAAATTAAACTTTAGCTCCATTCCATCTGTATCCATCTGATACAGTGTGTGCCTGATCTATCCCCTTCCCTTTTTGTCTCTTATCCCCTTTCCTCATGAAGCCCTTAAGTCCCGCCCCCCACCCCATTCAAATACTTTCCGACTTGGAGGCTGGCCCTGGCATTTAATAAGTTCAACAGATGTATGTTAGTACCAGCGTAGAAGTGGTTGAATAGGGCGGCGGTGGGCTTCACTCAGCGGTCAAATCGCTGAACTTTCTCATCCACTACAGGTGCGTGCTATTCTCTCCTATATATTTTAAAAAATGTGAACACATTAGGCAAAAGAGTGAGCTGCAACAAATTTGAAAGGTCGACATACTATGCAATATGTTATCTGAAGACAATAAAATTTGTGCAAAAAGTATCAAGACTCTATAAGCTTAACCAGAACAATCCCACCCATTAAAAATGCTTCTATATAATGCTTGAGTGAAGTGATCGTAAGTGAGCCAATCGTAAGGAAAGGTACAACGTGTTTAGAACGTAAGGTCGTGATGGTGCTTCATATCAGAACTGTAGTCTTACTGGAAATAAAGAAATCCCGAAAACGTGAGCATGAGTCAGAGAAGGAGTTACGTTGAAAATCAGAATACATTCTTGAACACCAAACTTAAAATAATGAACATACTGTGTAACAGAATAAAATCCTCAGAGCGGAAAGCCTCAGCGTTGCTGATAAAAACACCCGACTCCCGAGCTATAGGGTTAAGCCAAGGCAAAGGGATGGGATGAAAGAAATGTTAAACATAATAGCAAATGAGCAGGGGGATCAATATGTCAGCCGGTCATTTGAAGAGGATGAAGGAAAAGGGAAAAAAATCTCAGGCACGGTTGATGAAATCTAGAAAGCTTGAAGGAGGGACATAAATGTGTGTTCTGCCTACATGTACCTGCATCCAACGGTCATCTTGACATACCAGTGAAAAAAGATCATGTGATACCTTCTATGGAAATAGGAAAAGCAGCTAAAATTCAACATCTATTCCTAACAAACCCTCCCAGCAGCTAGCACGACCCAGAGTGATTAAGTACAGATGAGGGTTGTCTGCGGGAACCCATTAAACACCAGGCTTAGTAGAGAGTGTTCAGAGCACTCCCACTGAGAGTGGGGTGATACACAGGGCCTGCCTTGACCACTTCTCTTCAGCTTCTGCAGGAAGCCAAAGAAATAAAGAAAAGAGAAAGAAGCTAAAGGATTTAGAAGGAATTAAAAAAGAAAAGACAAAATGTTGTTTTCAGGAAATGTGATTATTACATAGAAAATCTAAATACTATTTATCAAAATAGTGAGTTTAGTAATTTTTTTTACTATGTAATTGATCAACATATAAAAAATAATTGTCAGGCCAGGGAGATGCATAAAATTGCCATCTGAGCTGGCATGAGGACCTAAATTCCGCCCACCAAAACCCAGATAAGAAGCTCAATGTGGAAGGAAGCGCATGTCGCCTCTGTAATTCCTGCACTACTACACAAGGTGGGCGTGGAGACCAGAGGACTGGCTGGAAGCCCCAGGCTAGATAGCATAAAAATAGGATCCATAGGAGAAGCACACACTTAAATGACTGACTCTACAGAGATCAAGGAAATGTACTGCTGGTGAGAGAGAATGTATTAGAAATGATCAGAGACATGCTGGCTTAGAAATAGACCTACACAAATGGAGTCAACTGATTTGATTGATTGATTGATTAATTGATTGATGGCAGGAATGGGAACCCAACCTGGAGCCTGGAGGTAAGCTTTCTACTACTGAACCACATGCCCAGCTCTTGGTTTTGAGACAGGGTCTTATTAAGTAGTAAAGCTATATAAAAGCTTTTTATTCTGCCCAGTGTAACAAAGATGTAAGCGTTTCACTGTTTTTTTTTTTTACACTAAATTCTGGAGAATGTTTAGACATCTATTCAAATAGATTAAACACCATGCTTAATGGAAATTAAGAGCACTCCCTCATTTTCTCTCATCTTCCTTTATCCCCCCCTTCTTTTCTTTCTCAATATAATGTTTTATTAATTCTTTGAGAAACTTAAAAAGGAAACTCTAAAATTTATATGGAGAACCTAAGAACGCTCCTCAAAGTTGAGTTGTGTATTTGGCAAATTCAATACGATGCCATCGATACAGACAAACAGGTCAGCCTAACTTAACCCTCCCCTCACACTTTCTTTTATTTACTCTTGCTTGAGAAATCATTTCCAAAGACTGAAGCATCTTTTATAGCTTCTAAGATTTTTAAAAAAGATACAGATGGTTGTATTATATAATATATATTTTATATATATACTTATATAATTATTATAGTTATCTTTGTCGGCTAGGGTGAGGAAAAAGTCATAAAATGATGCTGTGACATGAGATTATACATAAAGAAACGTGGAATTTGTATTTCTAACTCTTCCTACAGGTATTTAAAGCGTGGACTTACAAAATGCTTAGATGTGAGTCCGAGCTCGTGCTGAGGAATCAAGGGTATCTGAGTTCAAATTTCTAGCCCTCACATAGAGAACTAGTCATAGCTGCATGCCCTATACCCCCGTACTGGTGTGTGTGTGTGTGCAAACAGGACTGTTACTGAGGCTGCTGGCCAGCCAGCCTAGCAAGTTCCAGATTCAGTGAGAGATCCTGTCTCAAGGGTTACTCAGAGAGTGATAGAGGAGATACCCAATGTCCTCTGGTGCACACGTGCGCGCGCGCACGCGCACACACACACACACACACACACACACACACACGGGGGGTTTCAATGGGGGGGAGACAGAGACTGTGTTGGGAAGTGATTTCTTAAGCAACACTCAAAGCAGGAAGACTATGAAGAGAAAGGTGATGACGTTATATTAAAATTAAAAGTTCTCTTTATCAAAAAGTATCAGGAAGAAAGAGAGAGAACTCAACACATAAAGCAGAATAAGAGATTTGCATCACACTATGAGAGGACAATTATTCAACAGTAAATGAAGAAAAGGATGTTTTCCAAGAGGGGATGCCCAGCTCCAAGAACCATGAAAAAGGGTAATGAACATTGTGTAGAGTCGTGGTATACGAACTGCTCAGCCATTCACCAGCCAGCAAGTCCAGATGAACCAGTAAGCTTTAGGCTCAGAGGACTGTCTCGAGAGAGCAATGTGGAGAGGGTCTGTGAAGTGGCTCAGAGGGCAAAAGTGAACGGGCTCAATCCTCAGGACGCAGATGGCGAGAGGGAGACTTCCACGGGCTGTCCTCTGACCCCCACACATGCACTCTGGTGCATGTTTACCCGCAATAAATAAATGTAATGAAAAATTTAAAACTAGAAAGGAAACTAGGTAGAGAGCAGCGGAGGGAAGCAGACGATGTGGACCTCTAGCCAGCACCTGCGTGCTCACACGGGTGCACCCGTACCTGCGTGCATGCACACACAGACATACAAACTCACACCCGGATGAAATGCCCACTTCCATTTATTAGAGCGAGAATTTAGGTGGAAAAACAAATTCTTCAAGTATGAAAATGTATCAGCGTTGCTGGCACACATACGACTTCACACAGTGACCTACGCTATCACTCTTTGTGCTCTAAGCTAAGTAAGTACATATCTGTCTAGTAATATGCCAGTCTTGCACATACGGAGCTGGAGGATGCTTAAGGACTGTACTAATCCTGACTGTCCACTGTCAGGGGAGATTTCACAATGCCCACAGAGCAGAAAACCAGGCAACTACAGAGACTGCAGGATACTGACCCAATGGAAAATTCATAGCAATAAAAATAAATCCACCGACTTAGATGGATCTCATGAACACAACGCATATAAAAGGAACCACGGGGAAGAGTGCACACATCATGAGTCATCCATGTAAAGTTCACCAAGTGTGAAAGCGAAGCCCACATATGTGGAAACACCAGACGGAATGTCAGGTACTTTATTTAGGGTGGTGGCTCTTTCGTCTGGGGCGGGAATGTAGGAGGGGAATGGAGAATGAGAGACCGGTAAGGTTCTGGTTTTATTTATTTATTTATTTATTTACTTATTTATTTATTTTTTAAGCTGGGATAAAAGCTCATGGGCGTTTGAAGTATCACTATTAGTATTTGTTTCTGACACATATTCCAGAAATAACATTGCAAGTGTTACGTGTTTAATAACAACAAAATATTAAGCAGAATATACCTTGTTTAAATACCCTGTCATTTCAAGCTTGGTGTGTCGGGGCCAGGAAGATAACCAACAAATTCAAAAGAAGTTTAAATCAGAGAATTATACTTCTCATGAAGAAAACAAAGAAGATGGGTAAGATGTGCCTTTCTTGTACACTGTTTGGCCAGCTAAGGTTTTGGGTCGCTCTGAAGCCCACTGCGGGCAGACGCTAAGCGTGGAGCTTGAGCTCAGGCCTGTTAGCAGGAAAACGCCACACAGCTACTGAGGAAGTTATAAATGACTGATCCAGAAGATGCACCTCACAGGGGTGGGGAATGCCTTATGCTCTTGGGGCAGCAGAGAGCGTTTTGCCTTCTTCCACTGTGCTGGGGAGCAAACCTTTTTGAGGATGCTTATCTCAGCACGCACAGACCCCCACCCTCCACCCTCGTCCGCCTTTTAGAGAACACTCTCCTTCTCCTTTAGGCTCTCTTTCAATTTGTCTGCCAGATTTTTATTAAGCACTCAGAACTAGCGCTCCCTCCCTCGAACGTTTTCCATCTATCTCTAAATTTCCTACACTCCGCTCCACTGAGCTTCACCAGAAAGCTCTTCTGTGTGCCCCTTTTTCTCTGCCAGCGTTTTCTTCCTAGTCTCCGTTTTTAATGAGGTTATATTTCGAAGAACTTTGTTCCAGAGACTTATTCATTAGTTATGAAGATTTTATCCCTCTCAACTTTGTTAGAACTAATTTCTCTAATAGCCTAATTGCTGAAGCTCTCTGCTTCAGGTAGCCAGAAAGAACAGGTGGGGACTGTTGCCTGACTCTGTCTGCCTGCCTTTCGTCAAGTCCCATGAACATGATTGTTATTTGTCCTTGTAACACTTGGATGCCTAGAGACAACCTTACAAAAAGAGGGGTGGGTAGCTGAGGCCTGACTCCTCATTGTAAGGCCATAACAATAGCTCTGCTGGCTTTGCCTTAATGTCTGCTGTAGCCATAGTTCCTGGCAGCATCCTGCGGGGAGGCCCTCAAGGGAGAAACAGAAAAAGATGGGCACCACAGTGTCCCAGCACCCTCAGTAGAATGATGTCTTCACTTTTATGCTAGCGTTTCCCCTGGGTTTCTCTGTGTCCCGACCCAAACTGTCAACTATCGTTCTCCTACAGCCAGACTAACATGGATGACCAGGAAAAGAAATCTCTAATGCAGAGACTCAAATATGGTACAATACAAAGTATCTAAAGTTCACAGTATCCATGTCCTGAACCTAGGTGCACAGCAACTAATTCATGTTTCGGAATCACCCAGTTCCTTGGTAGTAACCTGGTTTGAACAGTTTTACTGTGCCAGACTAAATCTCAGATTCTATTATACCGTTACCTGGAGGTTTTCTTTTTGATGTTCTTAATGATGAGAATGAGGGAAATACATAGTATCTGTTAAGTGAATTTGATCAAATGTGTGTGTGTGCGTGTGTGTGTGTAAGTGTGTGAGCGTGTGTGTGTGTGTGTGTGTGTGTGAATGTGTGTGTATGGTGTGTGCTTAGTTCATGCAGAGAGGGATCACACTGAAATTGGAGGTGACAGAGTCATGCCAATAGGGGAGAAACGTGCTGTAGTAGTTCAAAGGCTGGGAAGAACATCACCCTAGCCTCTCTTTTGAGCTATTTTTTTAGTGCTAGTGCATGAATCTCTGACTCACCTGACTGTCTCAGGAGTCCTGGAAATTTACAAACTAAGTCATAAAGCACGAGAGGTTAACACGGCCTTGCAAAGCCTTGTTGGCACTGTGATTAAGCTTCGTACACACCTGAACATAGGTAACATCAAGGTGGAACCTTGTAATAAGCTGAGAAAAAGGTCCCTGAGTAACTTTATTATTGATTTTCCTAACCAATAACCTACATATTATCCAGTTAAGGCATTAGTTTAAAATAATCAAATCATCAGTCATGCAACTATAGATCGATCGATTCTGGTCCTTGCTGAGGTAATCTAAATGTGTCTGTGAATTATGACGTGGGTGCTATGATCAAGCACGACTGAGCCTTTAGCTCTACAGATCCAAATACTGTTCAATTCTGAGACTAGATCACACGGCCTGTACTGAGGACCACGGCCAGGACTGAGGCACTATAAATTTTACTTTCTATTTGGGCTTCTGTTACACAGGAGTACTGTATCTACCCAGAAGAGGGCCACTTACAGGACTTGTTCTTTTTTTTTTCTCTGTTCTAACCCTGGCTGTCCTGGAACTCACTCTGTAAACCAGTCTGGCCTCGAACTCACAGAGATCTGCCTGCCTCTGCTTCCCAAGCGTTGGAATTAAAGGCATGTGCCACCACCACCTGGCTGGACTTGTTTGAAAATGTGTCAACCCATAGGAGTGGGAAGAGGGCTTATCTCAGCTCACGAGGTTCTGGTCATCTCACTGTACTGAGAGATGTACATCTCTGTCCTGTGCTGACTTGACTTGCACCACACAGATTAATTTTGCTTTATTTAATCAACAGTGAGCTGACTTTGCAGTGCAGTTCTGGCCTGGGCAGGTGGCTCAGTGGGTAAAGGTACTTACTTACTGCCAAGCCTGGCCACCTGAGCCCCTCACGCCACACACACAGTGAAGGAGAGCGCCGACTTCTACAGCCTGCCCTCTGGCCTCCATGTGCATTCTGTGGCATGAGGATGCCCCACTATGAATACACAGTCGCACATCATTTTATAAGTAAGAACGTGCCGTTTTGGCCTGGAGGGAAACTGTAAGAAGCCATGTGGAGACTGACCAGGAAGTATAAGGTAGCACTGGATCATGACAGGGATTGCATGTATCTGGAGGCAGTCCTCTCTGGGGTCAAATTCCACTTCCACAATCTCCAGGTTATCAGAGGATTGTAGAGGAGGAGGGACACGTGATTCGCATTCTTCCTGCTTTTGCATTGTAGATGACTCCTTGACTTTGTAAAGAGAGCGACAGAAGACAGACCTGGTGGTAGGAGTGACAGGTGCATTTCCCGGAGAACAACTGGTTGACAAGGCTGAGCACAGGGACCCCGGAGCCTAGAGCCTCCATGTCACAGCTTTTTGTCTTTAAGTGTGAACAAAGCAAGGAAGGAGAGCAAGGATGAATTCTAGATGTCCAAGAAGAACTGAACTTTATTATGCAGTTGCTGGAGCTATTTGAGACAGGACAGAGATGTATCTGAAGTTATAAGTTACTGCTTTGTACCTGTTGGTATAGAATGAGTGACTGTTACACTACCCTCCCCCCCCCCCCCCCACAAAACTTGCACTCAAATGGAAAGTTTGCACTCAACTGAAAGCTCTGAATTTTAAGGGCAACCTATGCACCGGAAGCCGGAGCCCTGTCTCCTATTGTGCCTGGCTGCCCAATATCAAAGCCCAAAGGCCAGTCAATAAACAAGAAACATCTCCAGAGTGACGTATGACCATTTGATGAATGCATGTGTCGGGGAGGAACATAAAAGGGAAAATAGATTTTGAAAGATTCAACCTCATTGGAAATGGAGTCACTGAACCACAGAAGAATAATAGATCTTGTCTCCAAACTATTTCTTACATTTCTTCCCTCTGTTCTTTTTCTTTCATTTTCTCTTGAGAAAAATACCAGTATGCTGAGGTTTATCAATCTAAAGACATATATAAGCAGAAAACCAAGAGACACTATAGTTGTTTATCTGTGTGGGTTTTTGGAGAGGTCTATATTGCCCAAGATGGCCTCAAAGTTACTATGGCCTTGAATTCATTCTTCTGCCTCAGCCCCCCTAGGGCTGGGGTGGCAGGCATAGGCCATCATACACAGCTTGATAAGAGTTCGACCAAACCTTTAAAATTAAGGTTACGAAACAGGAAGAGTGAAACCTGCTTGCTTGAGAGCACATATCAGCCCCTTCCTAACACCACGCTGGGATTCTCATTATGGTCAAGACGCTCTGTAACGAGAGAGTCTTACTTACCCTCATCCTCCCGTTCCTTATGGCTGGCCCATCCTCTGCCAGTCTCAACACGTACAGGTCCATCTTGTATTCCCTTCCTCCACGTATGCTGAATCCAAATCCTTTGCCTCCCTTTTCCATGTCCACAGTGAAGTAATCAAAATCCTTTGGGGGCGGGGAGAAAATGGAACATGGAATTGCTTAGTGCTGGAGGGGCTTTGGTGGTCAATTCCCCATTCCCTCCCTCTCACAGTTATTGTGTTCAAACGGTATGGGGTTAGAGAACACCGTCTGACTTCACAAGTACTGAAAATGCTAGATGCAGCTCCAAAGACTCAAGGAGATCAGAGCGGTTAACTGCTGAAACAAACGGTTCCGCTCATGCCGGCTTTCTTGATCAACTTGCGCTTACCACATGTGGGCCTGAAGACGTCGCTCCCGGATTTTCTCACGTATTATTGTTAGCACTAAAAATACACCTGTCCGTCGGTGATGCGTCTCTGAGAGTGTAAACTACAGTTTACTTGAACAGGGATCTCAGTGCATCTTTTGGTTGTACAGACCAGTGAATATCAAGTCAGAGGATAAAAAATAAGATTTTCTTTCCCCTAAAATGCAGCATGCCCAAGACTTCCTGACCATCACCACTCCTAGACTCTTTGGGGGGGAGAAAGTTGGTCCTTAATTTAATAATGGGACACAGTATCGTCTGATAGAGTGGACACTGTACTTAATCTCTATCTTGGTATCTCGTTACCAAGTGATGAATATGTACTAGACATTGAGCTCTGGTCTTGATACCTTGCATAAAGGTTGACCATTTACCTTGGCTGGTAAAGAAGACCTACCCTTGAGGAAATGGAAGCTTAGAGAGGCTAAGGAAGTATCCAGAGGTATGTTCAATGCCAACCAATAATGAAAACAGCCAAGCCCTTTGTTGTGTGCATAGGGGCTTTCTGGCAATTACAGTGGCTTCAGGATAGATTGTGAAGCCGTGCTTCATGTTGCCCTTTGCACAGAGGCTTGGCTCTTTACCACAAGAGTGGGAGGCAGGAGGCCATTTAGAACCCATGGCTCTGAAAGGCAACGTTGGCTGAAAATGTAAAATCTCTGCATTGGCAGTATTCTAAGGGTCTAGCAGGAGCTTAAAAACCAATGCTGACCAGCCTATGTACTTGGAATCAACTGGTTAATTATCAGGGATTAGTTCATCCGTGACTACCCCCTCACTCTTGACGAACTGTTCTGCTTTATTCTGGAATAGATTTATTTATGCACCGAGGCTTTGGAGATGTGGCTGTCATCCCCGGTATCAATACTAACAACAGAGCCCTGCTCTTTTGTCCTTTCTGCCTTCCTTCCGCGGCATCCCTGCACATCAGGAAGTCTTGGCAGGGACCCTGTGATCTCCAGTGGAGGTACCTGCGGCTGCCTGTAGTCCGATAGAGGGTACTGCCTGGTATCTGGGGAGTGCTGCCTGTAGTCCAAGGGTGGGGGCTGTGGGTAGTCCCCTCCTGGGGGCTGCCTGTAGTCCAGCGGGGGCTGTCTGTAGTCTGTGAAGGGAGGCTGCCGGATGTCTGGCTTCACATCTTGCCTTGCTTTAACTTCTGACCTGTAACTAGATAAAGGGAAAGTGGTTTGCTTTGGCATTTCGGTACTCTGAGGTGATTAGAGTGACCTGCACAGTCCAGCCAGCCACCACAGCTCATGGGAACCCAATCCTTGAGTTGGTCTCGTTACATATTTAGGTTTTAAGGAGATTAAAGGAATGATCTTATTTAAAGATGGCTGACAAATGTACTGTGTATTTTCATTTGGCCCCTTAAGAAATTGAAAGTGACATTTCTACCAGAACTTCATGGGAAAGGCCTCATGGATATCCCATCACACTCTGGCTGTTTACAAACTAAACAATTAGGGGGTTGGGGGCTGGCTTAGTGGCTAAGCGCACCCACTGCCTAGAGGACTGGAGTTCAGCTCTCAGTACCCCTGTCGGGTGGCTCACAACCACTTGTAATTCCAGCTCCCGGGGGAGTCTGACTCACTCTTTGGCACTCACAGGTGCTGCACCCGTGTGGACATACCCGCACGCAGATACATGCAGACACACGCAGTCACAGGCAGACACACGCAGACACACGCAGATACACGCAGATACATGCAGATATACATGATTAAAATCAAACAATCTCTAGGAAAACCCCAACTGTACAGTCATTGTAAATCTAGGGAATTAAAGCATGTGTCATCCCTCCCTCCCTTCCCCTCTTTTCCTCTAGGCCTCCTCTGCTTCTCTGTCTGTGCCTCCCTTTGTCTCTGTCTCTCTCTCTCTCATGTACAAATGCACTTACTTCCTGGAGCATCACCATTACATGTAAACACAACTGAAATGTTCACCAAATCGTTTATAAACACGTTATTAGTGGCTATTTTTTTAAGTTTTATTTATTTTAGTTTATGTGAATGGGCATTTGCCTTCATGCATGTGTGTGTGTGGTTGAATCTTGAAACTGGATACAGAGGATTGTGAGTCACCATGCGTGTCTGCACCCCAGGCCTGAACCCCAGCACTTGCGAGAGCAAGTGCTCTGAAACACTGAGCCATCTCTCCAGTCCCAATCCAGGGTTATTTTAACTGCTACACTGCATCTTTTTGAGCATTTCAGATGTTCAAGGAGTGGGTAGTAAGGTATGATCATCAAATACGATGCCAGCTCAGAGTCAACGGCTCGTGGGGAAAATTGGAGCTATGTCACAGAGGTTTAAACACAAAAGCGCAGCCACCGGAATCAGTACCGGATTCCATCATGGTTCTGTGGTAGGAGGGAATGTGAAATGACCCAGCCAACACTCATTTCTGGCTTATTTTTAGTCATTACTAATAAATGCAGAGAACAGAAGACGCGCCCGAGTAATCTTCCAGGTATTCCCACTGCTCTAGGCTGAGGGCGTTCCCAGTGCAGTAACAGCCAATGGCTGACATTGTGCGGTCATGGGTACATGGGTACATGGGTAAAACAACTCAAAAAGTCATCACCACGGAATGGGGACACATTAGTTTCATAATTCAGTGCCTGTTGCTGTGGCGTAGATACAGATAGATTAAAACAATATTCTGAAGAATTAGCAAAATACTTTTTTTTTCCTATTGATTGATTGACTGATTGGGAGAAGGCCTGACTGTGTAGCTTGGGCTGGTTTTGAATTTGTGATACACCTCTGCCAGCCTTCTGAGTGCAAGGATTGCAGCAGTGTGCTACCCGCTGGTGGAATTAAGGAAATATTTAGTACACACAAAAAGGTTTAGAGCAAGTAGAATTTTACATTTAAGACTAAATAGCTTTTTTACTGGCTTATGGTCTTACTGATGCTGATTAGTACCAAATATTAAAAAGTCCCCCTGAACAATGACCACGAGCATAACCCAATATTTGGGGAGGGCACACTCAAAGTGCAGAACCATGGATGTGTTTACTTGGGCTTCCTGGAAGAGTGTGGTAAGCACTTTTAATCACCCCTTTGAGCAGGTTGCATTTGTTACTTAGCCCCGCAGAGAGGGGAGACAGTCCTCCTGTGAGTTGCATAATTCAGGCTTTGCTTTTTTCTTCAATAGTCCATTCACCTGCTGAGGTGCGTGCTGCGAACAGAATTATTTAAAACATAATTTGAATAAGATGTTTAACTATGCAAAGCCACACATTAAGCAAAAGGAGTGGAACTGGGTGACATTTGCCAGTATGTGTCGGTTCTCTTCTTGCAACCCCTAGCTCAGTGGTACGGATGTCACGCTGCTTTAAGTTAGCGCATGGGCACTTTATTTTTATGATCTGTGTGGTATTGGTATGGAATATCCATTATGTGCTCCGTTTCCAACCAGATGTGTCACGAGGTAGAGCGAAAGAGGATGGAATGTAAGAATCTCCCCAAAGATCAGACAAATGACTGGAAACAGGACCGGTGAGGCTTGCTGCAGCTGTCATCCTGGCCACCGGGCAACTCAGACTTCCCTCTGGTCCATTGTCACATGTCGGGGTTTTCAGTTAAACTTCCTACGGAAGAGCTCTTTAACGAGAAAAATGTACTTAATTTTTTATGAATGTTGCCAACTTTTAAGGTAGCTAGCAAAAATTAGGTTGGGCTGAATATGCGAAAGTCTTCACTTGATGGAAAACAGGACTATTAAAAATCCAAACAAAACAAAAACAAAACAAACAAAACAAAGCCAGGCTTGAGGCTGGGGAGATGGCTCAGTTGGTAAAGTGCCTGCTACAAAAGCGTGAGGTCCTGAGTTCAGATCCCCAGCACTCATCTAAAAGCCAGGCACAGTGGTCTGCACCTGTAATCCCAGCACTAGGGAGAAACAGAAGGATCCCTGGGCCTTGCTGGCCAGACAATCTAAACAATCAATGAGCCCTAGTTTCAGAGAGAACCTCTCTCTCAGAACAACCAGGTACAGAACCAGTTAAGGAGGATAACCAACAAATCTCTGGCCTCTGCACACATGTGGGCACCTTACAGAGGAGGATTCATATATACACACACATACACACACACACACAGACTCACACACAAACATATACAAACATATACACACACTCATACACAAACACAAACACAGACAAACACACACACTCACACATACAAACACACTCACAGACACAAACATACACACAGAGACACACACACACAGACTCACACACAAACACATACGAACATACACACATACTCATACACAAACACACACTCACACTCACACATGAACACAGACACACTCACACACACAAACACACTCACACACGTGCTCACATACAAACATATATACACTCACACACACTCAGAATCACAAACATACACACAGACAGACAGACACACACACTCTCTCTCTCTTTAAAGTTATTTTACATATAAAAGGTCACCAACCTAATTCTTGCAGCTGTTAATTTGATCACTAAAGATACTTTACAGATGATAAAGACAGATGGCGAATAGTAAATTCTAGTACGCTTTAATGGTGTGGTAAAATACCAAGACTGAGAGATGCTGCCCAGGAGATATTTCACAGCTTGTGAGCCTCTTTCAAATCATTTCCAGGTGTGGGAGCCCATGAGATCTCAAGAGCTACATGCAATTAACAGTGGCTATGGGAGAGAGGATTGTCCCCAGAGATGAGTTTCTTGACTGGTTATCCAACACTGTGTGGTCAGCCCCAGAAGCACACACATGCAGGCAACACTGAAGGACTCAGCAGGCTGTATTCATGTGTTGATTTACCTTTGTGTACCTGTAACAGTATTGGCTAAAGAGGAGGCGGCTGATACCTTGAGGGAGTTGCTGGAGTTGGGAGGGACGGGAAGGAAGAAACAATGTATTTATATTTTAACTAAATTGAAAAAGAATCATTTCTAGCCTTGAGTATCTAGGGTTCAAGGTCTATGAAAGAAGAGATGCCCCAATGCTCTTCAAAGACCTTGTGGTTTTAAATGCAAGTATCAATTGCCCTCGTGGGGAAGATGACTCTGTTCATTATACTTAGTTTGGGAATATAGCCTATAATAGTTCTTTCTTTCTTTCTTTCTTTCTTTCTTTCTTTCTTTCTTTCTTTCTTTCTTTCTTTCTTTCTTTCTTCCTTCCTTCCTTCCTTCCTTCTCTCTCTCTCTCTCTCTCTCTCTCTCTCTCCCTCCCTCCCTCCCTCCCTCCCTCTCTCTCTCTCTTTCTTTCTTTCTTTCTTTCTTTCTTTCTTTCTTTCTTTCTTTCTTTCTTTCTCTTTCTTTCTTTCTTTCTCTCTCTCTCTCTCTCTCTCTCTCTCTCTCTCTCTCTCCCTCCCTCCCTCCCTCCCTCCCTTTTCTCTCTCTCTCTCTCTCTTTCTTTCTTTCTTTCTTTCTTTCTTTCTTTCTTTCTTTCTTTCTTTCTTTCTTTCTTTCTTTCTTTCAACAGGTCCTTCTTACTTTTGCTTACGACCATTTCAGAATTATTTTTGACTCCTGAGTGTAGAGGGTAGCATAGGAAGTTAATCTGGGAGTAAATGAGATAGCATACAATACCACTTATTCTGATATGCAGAATGGAAATCTTTAAGAAGATTGTTGTAGTCTATTCCACTCCCACGGGGGAAATGGCTTCCTCTGCCATGTGGGTGGGCACACCTTTATAGGAACTGACTCGGCAGCATCTCCAGGCTGGACTAGAAATAGCTTTCCTTTAATACCATGGCCATGTTTGGAGGAGACTATGAAAAAGTTTCTAATATCTGTAAAAACATTGAATCTTTTTGTTTGCACATAAATGAATCACCAGTAACAGTAAAAATATAAGGCAGGCGACCTGAGCACAGGCCAGTAAAACGCCCTGAAATTGGAGAGGCCGCCACTACCCAGCCTGTTAATGTCACTGAAGCAAAGTTGATGATTCTAGGCAAATGTGCTGGTGGTTTATAAAAATTTGTATCATGTAAAAGTGCTAAGTTCAGATTTGGGAAATATTTTATTTTGTGGTCAGTGAAAAATTATTTTCAAAGACCACTGCTTCTGTAAAAGGGAGAGGAGAAAGTGAGCTGGGGGAGACGGGAACCTCCAGTGGCCGTGGTCAACTGTTCTCCTTGGGGAACTTTAACACGCTTTTGCGCTTTGCTCTTTGTGGTAAGGGAAACTTTGCTGGAGAGATGATGGGCAGTGGACAAGGAGAGTTAACCAGCTAGTGGAAATGAGATGACCCACCCAAGGCTGGAAAATCAAGATCCAAGTCCAGGGGAGTGGTACCCTGAAAGGAGTGTGGTTACGAGATTACTCTACAATGGCAAAGCCAAGAGCAGGAGTCCAAGACTGGCTGAGGGACTACGGGTACACACCCAAGTCTTCCATCTGCCGTGTAGGATGGATCCTGGGGAAAGCCAGAGCAATCCATCCAGGAAATGGGTGGTGTTAGCGAACGCAGCTGGGGCTCATTACTGAGGCAAGCAGGCCTCACTCTTCCCACAGCTTGTCAAGCTCTTTCCTCTGCATCATTTGCCCAATGGGGCGTCTCCTTTCCCTGGCGTACATAAAAACATACATAAGCAGCCAAGGACAGCTGGGTACTCACTTTTCCATGATAGCACATGGGAAATCCCAGCAGAATTTATGGAAATGACACGTGTGGTACAGGGAAAGCCATTGTTCTAGGGCCGCATGAGGGATGGAGCCAGGGGTTCTGAGAATCGGAGTCTTACTCCGTCTTCACCGACATGAGGGGTGGGTCATGGGAAGCAGTCGTCCAGAAAATGCTGGAATCATAAGGCTAAGGAGGCCTTTGCATTCAGGTACGTTGTTTTTCTCCTGTCAGGAGGAGGGAAGACATACGGGACACACCCTTACCTACTTATTTAATGGCTCAATCCAAGCCGGGGCTCTCTGTTACACACAAGCCACAGTAAGATGGTGTCATTTTTTGCATGTCATTCCTGTCTTCTGGAGGCTCAAAGAGCCTTACTCACATTAATCAGTTCAGGAGGTCCCTATGTGTGGATGAATGGCTATCATTAGACTGTTGGGTGGGCAATGTGAAGTTACCACTCAGCTAGTGAAAAGTGTGGACAGTCATGACTGGCTAGGGGTCCTTCTGCCTCTCCCTCCCTCCACACGGCCACTGCGCTCCAAACTACCATGCTTATGGCTCAACGCTTTTGTGAGACCACCTTCTTGCTCTTGATCTGCTTTACCCTGACAGCCTTCAGGCCACTCTCTCTAGAGGGACAAGTGAGAGTTTCAGAAGAGAATCCAGTGATGTTACCTGCCATCCTCAAACTGTACAGGGACTGTGGAGCAGTCGCTGCTCTGCAGGACAAAGATGAGGGCTATGCCTACCAGAGGCTTCAGGGTTGGCGTCTGTCACCCTCAATGACTTCATCTCTAGATCGCCCCATACCCTTTTCCACAACAACCCTGCCCTTGTTTCTGTCCTTCATGCTTGGGTATCTCTCCTGCCAGAGGACCTCTGCCTCTGTTCTATTCTAGAAGCTCCGTACTGCTCTTAACTTACTGCTAGTTAACCCCAAGTCATCTGTGACGGTGCGTTGTTTCTGTAGAGAAGCTTTTCTTACTGTGCAGGGCAGATGCTGCATTATAGTCAGCAATGAACAATATTTTCAACACACACACACACACACACACACACACACACACTCACACTCAGAAACCATACATAAACACACACACACACACTCACACTCAGAAACCATACATAAACACACACACACACACACACACATACACACTCAGAAACCATACATAAACACACAACACACACATACACACATACACTCAGAAACCATAAACACACAACACACGCATACACACACACACACTCAGAAACCATACATAAACACACAACACACGCATACACACACACACACACACACACACACTCAGAAACCATACATAAACACACATACACACACACACACACACTCAGAAACCATACATAAACACACAACACACGCATACACACACACACACACACACACACTCAGAAACCATACATAAACACACATACACACACACACACACACTCAGAAACCATACATAAACACACAACACACACATACACACACACACACACACACACACACACACACACTCAGAAACCATACATAAGCACACACAGTAATTTGGGCAGTACGGAAACTTCTCTCACTGCTGTGTCCTGAACTGTTCCCCAGGTTACTCGTCACCTCCCCCCCTCTCAGAGTCAGAAAAATCAGAGGAAACATTACCTATTTTCATGTCCTTGAAGCTGAAGAGGCTGAGGAGGAGCTGGTTGGGCGACAGGGCTGTTGGGGGTGGCGGGGCTCGGCTGGGCCAGGGGGCTCTGCTGGGCCAGGGGGCTCTGCTTCTCCGAGCTGGGTGCTGATGCTGGGCTGTTGAGCTCTGGTGGGGAACCAAGGCAATAGATGTGGTCAGGTGGGCCTCTGACCAGGGGCAAGAAGTGAACAGAAGTTGGGACTCGTTGCCTCCTTGTTTGATTCCAGGCCCTGGTCATTTCAGTGTCTGCTAGGCTTTTTGCTAGCAGGTTAAACTTACCAAGGTCCACACTGGAAGGAGTGTTATTCCATTAATTATAACTGCTACTGGGTGAAGTTATGAACAATCTCTTGCCATTTTGTTGGAAGGAAAGGTCACAGAAGCAAGGAAACCAAAGTAAAAACAGCATGCTAAAACTATGAGAAAAACCACTCAAAGGGACACACATAAAACATATTCTAATATTCTGAAAGCATTCAAACTGCTTGCAGAGATGTTCTAGCTAAAGCCGTTTGACTGTTTAAGAAGTCTCTCTCTCTCCCTTTCTTTCCTTTTGAATACAACCCCACTCTGTAATCCAGCTGGTGCTGAATTGGCCACCCTTACCCTGCCTTCCAAGGGTTCACAGGGGTGTGGTGTGTGTGCCACCACACCCAGTGCAAGAAGTCTTACCAGTCTTCCAAAGTGTGGGTAGGGAGCTAGCTGTACAAACTAGTAAGTGTTACAGCCTCTTCTCTGATCCCTCGCCAGTCTTACTAAGAGCCATCTGCACTCACAGGTCTACAGAAAGAAAAAAGAACTCTGCACACAGGGAGATTCATAAAGATATCCAAAAACTGCTTCTTGTTTTTTTTTTTTTTTTAAATCCCTTAATAATATAAACTTTCAACGGAAATGACCTTCACATGTTGGAGTAAAAGCAGGACCTTCGCTCCAGCCTGGGAAGGGGAGAAACATGTCAGATTTGCCGCAGACACACGTGCTTACAGTTCATTTCCACTATCTTGTACAGACTAGTACCTGCAGATGACAGGCTAAAAAAAATG
This sequence comes from Cricetomys ansorgei, assembly GCA_026225945.1. Taxonomy (NCBI): domain Eukaryota; kingdom Metazoa; phylum Chordata; class Mammalia; order Rodentia; family Nesomyidae; genus Cricetomys; species Cricetomys ansorgei. The sequence continues at coordinate 1,720,443 of JAMJFZ010004075.1, forward strand.
GCCACTATTATCTGCCTGCCTGTCTGCCTGTCTGATAAACCACTTTTCTTTCTTTTCTCATAGTCCAGATGTTTTAATATTACCCCTATTTTTATTAGGGTCTCTTGCCCTTGGCACCCTTCACATTTTGGGTCAGGTAATTCTTTGCTGCTGGGCGTTGTCCTGAGCATTAGAGGGTATTGAGAGGCATCTCTGGCCTCTACCCGCTGATTGACAGTCATATCCCTGCCCTAATCACCGCACTCAAAATTGTCTCTAGACAGTACCAGAAGTTCCCCAAGGGCCCAAATCACCCAAGTTGGGAGCTTCTGTTTTATAATTCAAGCCAGGTGGCTGGCTCCTCTGCCATTTGCTGTCCTAAGATGGAATGGGTAGGAGGCTGAGTCAAATAAAGAAGGCAAAGTAAGCCACAAGCCTCGGGGTGGGACGTGTCAGTTATTCAGCGGTTATTCATCAGTGAGCTCCGGGGATGAAGTTCTTGTTTCCATTGATGAGTCAGAAGCTACCACCCAGTAAGCAGCTTGCTGTGTGTGGAAAGAGTCAAAAAATGTGGAAAGGGGCCTCCGTTGTGAGTTAGGGGTTGAAGCTTTCAGGTGTTGGGGGAGGGGGGCTTGGATAGAGAAAGCCAAAAAGGCCAAGTGGGAATTTTACATTCTTATCAGACGCAACATTCCCAAATGAGCTCGCTCTGGACTGCAAAACTAAAACTTCTCTGGGCGGTTCGAAATCGGCCTGGCTTGGGAGACTTTTCTAGAGATGGTGAACAGGAGCAAGCCTCCCCTTCTGCATTTCTCTGGTTTTTTTTGCTACCTGCCGGGTCGAACGAGAACAAGTTCCGGCTTACTATCGTCACAAGATCAGTGTGCCTGAGACGCCAGGGAGGGCTCTGATAACCCCGGAGGGGTTCACACCACTGAGCCTGCAGCGCCACATGGTTGATTTCTGAACGGAAACAGGTGTGAGTTTGGGGAAAAAGTGGAAATAGTTGTCAGTTTCTGACACTCAGGCAGCACCCAGTCAGCTGGTGGACTCCAGGACCCCGGTGGGTAGGCTGAGGAACCCGGGTGAGGGCGTCTATGGTCTCTGAAAGGCCACGTCAGGCACTCACCCTCCTGAGGAATGATGCGAAGGGTGACACTAAGACCCGCGTCCTTGATGAGCTTCACGATGTCAGCGTGAGGCATGCTGATGATAGACTGGCCGTTCACTGCTAAGATCCGGTCTCCCACTTTTAGTTTTGCACAGCGGTCTGCAGGACTCCCATCAATGATGCGTCCGATTTTATGGGGCACAGCTAAAAAAACCCCAACAGAAATAGGTATGAGGGACATCACCAGTGCACGTTCCATCTCTCAGTCCCAGCCCAAGAGAGACAATGCAATGTCAGAGTTCTCTCCTGCGTCGGTATCTCTGCCTTTTCACACCACAACCATGTCTATTAAGTGGTCCTGTGAGTGCTACTGAGACCAACGGTCCTTAGTTCAAGTCCTTCGCAGTGATTGGCCAATTCTAAACCCAAAGACAAGAGGTTCTCAGACTTTGAGGTGTATCAAGCTCATTCGAGGAGCAAATAGGAGCTCTCCGGGCCTTCTCCAAACATCAGACTCTGAATATCTAGGCAGGAGATGAGGACTGTGAGTTTCTGAGCAGCTTCTTGGGAGAGTCCAGTGCGTGTCAGTGAACCGCGGTGTAGAAGAGTGTGCAAAAGGAGCTCACACTGGAGAGACGGGGATGCAGCTTCAGGAAGGTACATGGGAGGAAATCAGCTTCTCTCTCTGCTTTATTGAGAGGAGAAGAAGGAGCCCTAAGCATAGTGAGCAGCACCCGGCAAGGTTATAGAATTTACCCCTAACCTGCTGAACTTTAGTTTAAGGGCAACATGATTCCTGTCGTTCTTTTCCGTCCCACTTTACAAGGTGGTCCTGAGAACATGCTAATGTCACGTGTACAATTTCCTCAATTTTCTTTCAGATTTTATCGAATTTGATCTTATCAAATCTAAAATGCCATTTGTGGCAAAGACACAGTTTTAAGAGACACAAGAAAGGAAAAAATAGAAACCTGCCCTTTAAACAGTGATACTCCACTGACCAGAAGATCTTTTTCAACTGTTAAGATATAAAAATATTTAAATTTTTTTAGAGTTGGTATAACTTTCATACAATTCTTTAAAACAACAAACACCTTCTATTTCCATCTACTGTTTATATGTCTGAGAAGAGCCAAATACAGGGGCGTGCATTTTTTTTTTTTTTTTCCTAGCAGGTTGACTGACATTTAGTATAAATGGTACACTACGTACCAAGGTGACTGTGTCTGGGGTCAGATACTACACAGTATTCCTGTGCATCCTTTCAAAAGACTGGTCATCTAGCAAACTGTTGATGGGTCAGGTACTGATCTAGTGTGCAGAAACAGAGAAAGACCCAGCCCACTGTTCAGATTCTCTAAGGATGTCTGCACCTTGAACTCTCAATTTTGTGCGTGTGTTTGAGTGAAGGGCAGAGTTATTAACTGGTAACCGCGGAGAGCACTGGCAATTAGTGAGGTAATGAACTAGGACCTTGCTTACTCTTCTGCTGTGAAGGCTTGCAGACAGCACACAAAAATATCATCAAAGTTTGTGTCCCTAAAGTGAAACTCATCACACTGGAGCCCAAACCCATTTTTACTTACCATGAGCACTGATGGGTTTAATTAAGAAAGCACTATTTAGAGTTTACTGATGATCATCTTACGACCATAGACTATATTTCTCAAGTGGAAATGTAATAAGAACAATTAACAATTACTGGTTAAAAAGGTAACGTAGGAGACCAGTGAGGTGAGGCGGCTCATCAGGTAGAGGCGTGTGCCTGGCCGATGGCTGGAGTTTAGTCTCCAGATCACACAAGGCAGAGAGAGAAATCTAACTCTGGTCAGTTGTCCTCAAATCTCCATGGTTACACACACACACACACACACACACACACACACACACACACACACACACACGGAATAAACGTAAAAGAATAATGTAGGTATGAAAGGTGTTTGGTTTTCAGCCATAATTAGCATTTTTTTTTCTTCTTTCTTCCCCTGTCGGTGTTCAATAGTTCTTAGAACTGTGATTTGACCTTCCTGCCCATAAATGTGTACACTGTCATCTATCTTGTGATCTTTGGGAAGTTGCCTAAGATCTTTTGACTTTTTTTCCCCCAACTATTACTGGGATAATAATATCACTGGCCTCACAGTAGTTTTAAGAACTAGATGAACCATCCTATGGAGGCAGCCAGTAGAATGGTGCCCGGCCCTTAAGAATTGATCTGGAAGTATTAACTATCATTATTTTAATTACTATTTTCTTTCAAGTCTTTCTTACATAACCATTGGTGTGTATATATATGACTGTGCGTGTGTGTGTGTGTGTGTGTGTGTGTATGTACCAACTTGATTTCTTTCTATATGGGATAACTTATAAATGCAAAAACCAAAGGTCATAAAGAGTATCATCTTCTAAGCATCACGTGAGAAACAGCTTAAGCAAAGAGATTGTTCCAGGGATTAGATAGACACTGGGTGAGGCCAAGTCTGTCTCTTTGATTTCCCATCAAAACCATTGCACATCTATGTTGAAAATACCAACTTGGAACTATCAGTTTATTTTTCAAAGGGAAATCAACCTAGTGCTGATCTCTTGGTAACCTGTTTTTTTTTTTTTTTTTTTTTTTTTTTTGAGCACTAGTAATAATTCCTTCTATCTTTTTTGAATATTTACTAACACAAGACAAGTACTTTTAAAAATATGGAAGTTATTTATACAGTTATATTAATATTAAGCTGCACAGAATATAGCCCCTAAATTCTATCAGGAAACTGATATCTTTATGGGTTTGCAGTAGAAGAAATGTAAGCAGACAGCAGTTAGTAATTTGTTCAAGGTCACAAAGGGCAAACAGGGCCCAGATTCCAGTTATCGGAGTTCTTGGTGAACCTATTGGTCCACATTTTCCTGATGTCTGACCTCTAACCTACAACTCGATTTGAGAGTCAGCCTGGTGCTTCTGTCTGTGACTATAGCCTGCATCTAAAGCAGGAATAACAAGCTAACAGTTCCCGAGGAGCTCAGATCCAGGGGAGAGTGGAAGCCAGACTGCGCTCTCTTGGTGCAGCTGTCTTCTGATAGATGAGGTGTGGAGAGAAGAGAGAAGAGGAAAGTTGGGGAGCCCTCGGATCCTGCTTGGTTAGGATTTCACATCACTGTGCTGTTTCTTTGTTTGAAGAAATTGGGGGGTGGGGGTGGGGGTATGAGAAACGCTGACATTTGAAATGAAATTAAGAAATATACCGCAAAACACTGACAAATGGTACTTGTATGATTTTCCGCCTTGACTTATTTGTGCTCTGTTCTCTCTTCCACTGCACTGAGTCATCTGGAATTTGCTGGGCATAAAATCCCAAATGTTTCAAAATACAGTCTCCTCCCACAATTCTGTGTACTCAACAGCACGAGGTTGTTATTAATTTCCAAGTGCCATTCAAGGCCCTTACTTCTAATCCGTACAGCAGAGTAATCTCACTTATCTTCCTGTTAAGAGAACTTGCTAGGGTCAAATCCTTGCCTGTGGCATCAAACTTGAGGTGGTTCCTTCTGATGGGTCTGTGGGAGCTGGAAGGGGCAGGAGACTAGCTTGTCCAGCTGTTGAGAGCAGGCTGCCTGAGACCTCAAGGTGAACGCAGCACCGTAAACAAAATTATTTGCTTGTGGTGATTCCAAGGGTACTTTAACTTTTTTCAATAATTAAAATAGAAAACAAGCAAGCAAATAAAACAGCAACAACAACAAACTAAAGCAGAGACAGATTCTATGTTAGCCACACAGAATGACAGAATGCTTTACAGAAAACCTGATGAGCACTTTAGCGTGCGCTCAGTTACCGGAAGCACCTGACATGGTTTTGATACAAATGTGTTCTATTGGCACCAGCTTCAATACAAATAGTATCTGAGACTCTGGCAGCTGACGCAGCCTCATTCTTTCTTTGTTGACATTTCCCCTACATGTACGAGCACATTCAATGTTGATGTACAATAGATCTTTGACAAGAAGTGGTTTCAGAGAGGATTCTCTCTGGGAACAAGACCCAGTCCCATTTGCTCAGTGATAACGTCTGCAAAACTTATGACCCCCCGTGTCTTCTGCGTGATGCTAATGGAATCACAGGGCAAAGAAGAGGCCCTGATCTTGGTTTCCATTATTGGGATGAATGGTGCTCATTAATTTTCTGAGAACTGATGACTAAGGTTGCTGCCGGAGAGCGGTCCGTTTAGACGCATGCCTCGTAGATGTCATCTGTTGGGTGGCAACATAAATCAAGTCTTTGGATCCGTCTTCCTGCCAAAGTGTGCTTAGAGTACACAGCTATTTGGGAAAAGTCACAGTACATTATTTGGCTTTGGACAAACTGACAATTGGGGAAGAGATGCTATGTTACTAGATAGAAATTTTAACTGAAAACCCAAAGTTATAGGGAAAGAAATGCATCTTTCCTATTTCATTATTCATCCTAGGCCACATTTCATCGTAATACTCTTTGTACCCTCTTAGAGATGAGTCACCTGCTTTACCATTGCCCAGCATGTCACATGTATTGCAGGAATATTCGGGAAAAGATTCTTGGCTTGGATTCTCTCCATAGTGAGTTCTCCACACTGAGGTCTCCAGGGTCTCTAGTGACATTACTGCAGAGGACAATGCTCCTCGTCTTTCTTTGCTTGGACTCTCTTAGTGCATCTCTGTTTGGTATAGTTGTAGATGTGGAAGTAGATTCACACTAGACTTACTGGCAGATGTAGATTTTGATTCAGGGCAGGGGACAGTTTATTCTTTTGCCTAATTGAGTCACTGGTTCTTCCTTAGAGCCCTGGAGCCCTAGAGTATTTTGTCTTCTTTATAATCTACACTTAATTCTTGAACTGGAAAGCTTCAGCCTTCATACAATCTAGAACATTTAAACTGCTAGCCCAGACCTAGAAGGCTTCAGCCACTGCTAACTGAGCCACTCTGACTAGCTCCTTCTGAACTCTTACTCTTCTGGCTCAACTCACTCTCTGTTTTGGGCTTTTTCTGCAGAGCTCTGCTGTGTCTCTGTGTCTCGCACTGAGTTCTCACTGCTCCATCCTGCCTCTGTAAGATTGTAACTGACTGCTTCAACTGCATTCGGTAATTCTCACCAGCCTCAGCTTCTTAACTCCACTGTAACTGGCTCTTCAACTAACTCTGTAACTGATCCTCAACTGATTCTTCAGTCTGCTTCTCCGCTGACTTCTTACTGACTCTTCAACTGATTCTTCTTACTGACTGCTTCAGTTAACTCTTTTAACTCCTATGTAACTTTCTTTAGCTGAGCTGAAGCCTGCCTTTTCTCATGAGAGTTGGTCAAGTCCTTATACCACTAACTCTTCCTCTATTAGTCACTTTGCCTGCCATTCACTGTGACTCATCTCAGACATTAGTTCCCGTATGGCATTGACTCCTGCTGAGTTTTGCTTCCCGTGTCTGCTTCCACATTCTGATTCTGTCTTAGGGATTAAAGGCATGGACCACCACTGTCTTCTGAATACTGAGATTAAAAGTGTGTTTACATTCCATCCAGACCACACACGCCTCTGAATGTAGTCCTTGGAATGTAGACTTTAGCTTTCACACAGGGCTATTTCTCTATAGTTTGGCCAACTCAGGTTCTCTCAATTCCTTCATCAAAGTGGACTGGGTCAGCCAGTGGATAAGCTGAGTTCTGCTTTGAGTCAGTTTCCGGGAAGAAGGTGTTGTGACCACCTGTAGAACTTGTCTTCTGTTTATTAGTTTCTATATAGTTAAAATGTATTTTTTTTCACTCATTTCTTTGAGACAGGGTCTTGCTATGTTGCCCCAGTTGTCTAGGATCTCTCTGCATCCCAGGCTGACCTCACACATACCCGGCCCCCTTGTCTTACTTCCAGAGGGCTGGGATTATAGGCAACACCACCATGCCCAGCTATTTTCCTTCCTTTGATGATGGTTTCTTGATGGAATCCTGGGAGAAGGGATTGTTAGATCCTTCCCCTGCTCTCCGTTTTCATTATTTCATTATTTTCATTACACATTTCTTATGTGTTTCTCACCTCAGAGAAGGGAGAGCTCGACACTGGTGTTTACATTTAATTATCTCCTTGTTAGCAGGTCCCACAAAGTGGCCTTATGTATGGAGGAAAGCATTCGACAGCAAAAGTGGATTTTGCATCAGTCATGTCAAATTTACAAGAGGGGAGATGGTTCTGAAATGAGCATGACAAAATAAATACTTCAAAGGCAATCGATACCAAACGCTGACATTAGTTCGCACTTCTCCTAATTAGTGAAGGTTAATATTGGCTTGAAGAAGCCAAGTACGTTTGTTTGGGTTTCGAATCTATAGCCTGACGTGATTTTTCTTTTTAATATTGGATGATTCCAGCCATTTTGTTTTCCACTAAACTGTGACAATTATTTATTGTGTGGTTTTAAAGTTGTGGGTTGGAGCAGGAGGACAGCACACTTAGCACATCACAGGCACTGTGCTGGGCTCAGTGGGAAGAAGACAAAACAACAACACACAGATTTGTCCCCAAGAGACCAGAGAAAAGCATAAAAATATTTCAAACAATTCATAGATGGCACAGCCATGGTGAAGGTGGGATGCAGTAAGAGGAAAGAGGAGGGATGAAGCACCAGGTCCAAGTGTGGACTCTGAGCAGTGAGGAAAATAAAGGTTACTCTGGGGAAGAGGAAACACAAAGTCCCTCCTTGTGTACACGAAGTCCATCTTTCCCTAAGTGGTAGCTCTCTAAGGGAAAAGCTCCTGATGGCAAAAGGGAGGAGGCCCATAAATTCCAGGGTGGGGAAGCAAAAGGAGATGCTTTGCCTGTTTCCCTGTCTGGGACTCCTGAGGTGATGTTTTTAGCTACTATGGATGGAGGCTGAGCATATGAACTCTTTAATAGCTAATTAAGACTCCTGATGGATTTTTCTGTCTCCAGAAGCCTGAGCCCAGTGTTATCCTTCCCCATTGCCCATCTATTCTTTCTGTAAGCCCTGGATTAGTATATTCTGCTATGACAAATCCATTCAGCTAAACATCCTTTCCTGATGATGGGTACTTTGAAAGAGTTTTTCTTGGTCATCAGGAGACTGAAGGGAAAGCATTTTTTTTTAATTAAAAAATTTAATGGTAAAATTAAAAAAAGTTGCCTGTGAGACTTGTTTTCTTCTAGAAGTATGTGAAATTCAGCTTTACAAAGATGAAACTCCTGAAATTCATAGCCAGCTGATTTGCAGAATTCCAAACTGAACAGCCGGTATTTAAAAGACTGCATATTCAAAAGATGCACTGTCCCCAGTACCCATGAGTCATTCTTCTGTGATTGAAATGTGTAGTTACCCTGACATTGGTAATAAGTAGATGGTCAAACAGGGGAAAAGGAGGGGTGCCCATCAGTGGCAATTTGGGAACCCAACTGAACTCATGCTTCTATGAGTAAAAAGAATCCTATAGAAAAATACTAATTATATGGCTAAGAGAGAAACATACAATAGGACACTTGCAAGAGGTTTTTGTTATTTTGATTTCTTTAAAAATGCAAAATGGCATTTGGACTAGGTTTCTGTTCCCATCCTAGGTGTGATGGATGATTATAAGTTCGATTTGGAATGCTTGATGGTAGTCACTATAATTTGGTCAAGTACAGCTGTTTTGCCATGTGCAGCTTGTTCTTGGGATTGTGTGCTGCTTGGTTTTATGGGAAGTTTTATTTAGAATATATAAGGGTTGAATCCTTGAGAGACGGTGTGGGTTGTTGGTTGGTTGGTTGGTTGTTGGTTCATCCATAGTTGGTGTGTTGATTCTTGCATCGAAGAAAAATTTGGTTCTATCTTTCCTTTCTATTTCCCTAAATTGAGGGTAAAAGATTGTAGTGAACACCTACAAGTGGCACCCAACACGGGGCATGATATCATGCCACCTAACATCCAATGTGGAGATAAGGAAGAATGAGAAAGAAACTCAAGACGTCACACAGTATTCTCAGAGCAGTTTCCAGAGGACACAGTTTATATATACTAAAAAAAAGTATAATAATAATTAAAAAATAATAATGAGTAGAACTCTCCTGAAGGAAGAGGAGAGTGAGGAAGGAAATAAGCCTCTATGAAGAGAGAAGGCTGTGAAAGATAAATAAGAAAGAGTGGCCTCCATAAAAGGCTGAGCCAGAATAAAAGGGAATCTTTAGAAGAGAGAATTGTAAATGAGAAAGAGAGCTTTAAGGTGAGAGCCATTTCCTGGTCATGGAGTCGACCCCTAACCATGTGCCTACTTGCTGTGTGCTCCAGAAGCTAGCCACACTCCCTCCCACTGCTGGCAGCAACTGAGGTATGGGAAACACAAGCCAGAGCATACTGTTCTACAAATGGAGTTTTCTGGTGGCTTTGTATGTCTATAAAGCACAAGCAGGTCTTATATTTGAGATCTATGAAGAAGGTTGTATTTTTTTTCCCCCTGTAGTGGTGGTGGGATAGAATGGTAAACCACCAGAATGTTTCCACTGGAGGTTCTTCCCACTGGCCCAGGACTCCCTGCTGTGGAAGCCAAGGCTTGATGCTAAGAAGCTGCTGATACAAACTGATCTGTTATTCTTCCTTCAAACCAGACTCTATCTTAAAGTCTGGAAAGTATTTCCTCATGGTCATTGCATAGAAGCTGACTTCCAGAACTGGCCCAGATTGTTCCTCGTTATGGTAGCCAAACTTGGTACTGTATGAGTCACCAAAGTGGTACTGGTTTTGAAGGCATGAAGGAGTCACTGGAGAGCAGCTGAGGCTTGGCACCATGAGAGGCCAGGAGAAACCACTGGTGAAGATGCAGTCTCAGTAGCAGTTGAAGGCCCAGATTGAAGGGGTCATGCAGAGCAGTTGAAGCTTGGGACCAAGAAAAGAACCCAGGAGAGGCTATTGGTGAAAGTACAGTCCAGTTGCAGCAAGAGACCCCAACAGCCTTCTGAAGATGCCAGTTCCATGGGACGACTACCAATGCTAGCAGTAGCAGTGGAGGAGAGGAAGTCAGAGCCTGGAGGATAAATTGTATGTGTTGCAGAGGGCAGAGCCAGAGAAGTGACCCAAGCCCTTTGGAGGAGGCCCAGAACATTGTGAGTGAATTCCAGATAACTGGACATTCATAATGCTTTTCTGCTGTTCAAAGACATTGTGAAAGGTTTGATAGATGTTTGGTTTTATTTGGTCTTGTCCTTGTGATTGTGCCTCTTGTAAATAGTTTTGCTGGTATAGTGTTAAATGGTATTGTAGATATAAGCAATTTTTTTGATTGTCTTATTCAGAAAGGAGGAAATGTTGGGGAAGTTTATTTTTAGTTATTTTTAAAATGGTTGTTTTGTGTACTGTTGGGAAAAGGGCTGTCTAGGCCTCGGCATCTGTATTGTGTGCAAGGGTTGGCTTTATGTAAAAGCTGTTTGATTGCTCATGATCTGCACGTGCTATCAATAGAACACCCGAGGAGCTTGCATGTTAATAAAAACCCCCAAGATGATACTCTCAGGGTTCCACTGTCCAGTATGGCGCTAGCCATGATAGTGGTTCCCTCTGCTAAGGTTTCCTCCTATGAAAATGCCTTTGTGTCATTTTTGTTGAGCCGCAGTAGGTATACTACTACAGGCTAATGTATTCTTTGATCCACTGTCTTTTAGGGTCTGACAAAATGTCCAGATGTTATGGTGTGAAGAATCAAGGAAACCTCTGCACAGTCATGGCCTTCAAGCCTGTAGGTGGATGAAGCATGGAAAACAGACATGGAGAATGGGAAAACAGGTACTTTTCTTCTACAGAGGTATTCATTGTTTCTCTGACTATCTCTAGAAGTTACATCGCCAATTCCTAGGTCGCTAGGACATCTTTTTACAATTGTTTTGGACTAAAGGTTGCAGTAGAAAATTTGGCACTGGTGATCCAAATATCAATATTTTTCATTATTTTTACACTTTCACTCCAAGCTGCAGGCAGAAAATATAGACATTTTTAACACTTAATAAAACTGGCAACCCTGGCTTTCCAGGGTAGGGGTAGAAGTTGCCATTCCAAGGTGTGTTTAGTTCAAGCTGTCTCAGTAAATAAGGCTGTTACTTTTAGCAAGACTTGCTAACCAAGTAGCAAGCTGATTTAGTAATGATGGAAAAAATAGATGATCTCTTATATTCAGGTTTTCTTTCCTATAAAGCAGAGAAGTGAGTCGTATCAACAACAACAGCAACAATGTGACACAACCATAAAACCCATAAAACGGTTGCAGGCACAGCGTTGCTGTGGTTTAAATGTATCCCCTAAAGGTCCTACGTGGGAAACTCAGACCCCCAAATTCACATGTTCATGGTATGTGAAGGGGGCTTTGCTAGGTCGCTAGGATGGATGAGGCCATGGGCACAGAGTCGCAGGAGAGCACTCGTGCATGTAAGAGCAAATTCTACAACAAGGATTCTCTAAGGAACCATGCATGAAAGAGATTTCTTCAATTCTTAATGTTTGAAAATGTCCGTATCAAATTTTACCAATTGTATCTTAGAAAGCTACATTAGTTCCAGACTAAAAGCCAGTTTTCCTTAGGAATTTTCAGGCATCTCTCTAGTTTAGCATCCAGTGTTGCTGTAGTTAGCCCACCCTACCCTGCACACATGTTCAACTGACTGCGGTGCAAAAGCATATGGAAAATATAACCTGTATTAGTACTGAATATACGCAGACCATACTTCTTCTTCTTATGTGTTTCTGTCTTGTTCCTAAATTAAACCACAACGATTCATACAACTTTAATATTGATTTATGAAATATTAGTAATCTAGAGATGATTTGAAGTGTGTGGGAAAATGTATGGAGGTCATCCCTGTTAACATAATGACTTGAACATCTGCTGTTTTGAGAACCTGGAAACAGTCTCCACGGATACTGAGAAATGGCTGTGTTGAGTCTCAACCCATTAGAGTTTTTGTTCCTTAAATTTAATGCACTTGTCTTTCATTTGGGGGCACGGGGAAATGCCTAATAATTACGGTCCCTGTACCTTTTGTGTTCTGGAGCTTTGCTGAAGTGCACTTGATGTGGCTGGGATGAGGAATTGCTTCCAGTAGGAACTTGGGAACACTCAACACACCACGTCTTTGATAGTCCCCGTCGTGTCTCTCAGGTCTCCTTCTAGAACTCCTGATTAGACACCTTCTCCATGAATTGGCCTGCCAGTTCTCTTAACGTTTCTCTCACACCTCCTGCTTCTTTTTGGTTCTGTGCCATGTGACAGTTTATTTAGCTTTTACCTCCCAATGTTTATACTAAAAATTGTTAACTTAGTCAAGAGAGTTCCAATATCTAAGAATTCTTTCTTTAACCATACTGATTTTTAGAGTATTCTGCTTTTCTGTGATTATAATGCTAATTTAGACAACTGGGAGTCACAGAGGACCCTGAAATTTCCAATAAATTTCTATTCATTAAAAATATTCAAGCTGGGTGGTGGTAGCCCATGCCTTTAATCCTAGCACTTGGAAGGCAGAGGCAGGTGGATCTCTGTGAGTTCAAGGCCAGCCTGGTGTCCAGAGTGAGTTCCAGGACAGCCAGAGTTACAACAGAGAAACCCTGTCTCAACACCCTGCCCCCAAACATACACATCCAGCATGTGGTATTCTATTAGAACAGTATACAGCTGACCTGAGTGGCTGTATGCCTGCTGTATCCTTATGTTATCACAGTTTGCTTGTTTACTTTTCTGCCTCTAGCTTTGTTTTGAGGTGCTGGGGGTAGAACTCAGGGCCTTGTACGGCCACATTGCTAGCACTTGCTTTTCTATTTAAACATACTTAAACATTTATTTATTTATTTATTTATTTATTTATTTTTACTTATTGTGTGTATGTGTACCACAGGATGATGTGTGGAATAAAGAGACAGATTGCAGGAGTTAGTTCTATCTTTCTACTATGCAGGTCCCAGGGATTGAACTCATGTCATCAAGCTTGGCTGCAAGCCCCTCTGAACCACCTCACCGGCCCTACTGATCTTTATTTTTTTTTTTCAACTTCATGCCTAGTGGTCATGCTGGTTGTGTTACATTTTGTCCTGAGGCTTTATAATTCCGAGCCTTTCTGAACTCCTATCGACAGAGTAGGTGTGTGGTCCCTGTCTGTTTCTGTTCTCCTCTGACTTCCTAAGTAAGTAGTTACTTTTTTTTTTTTTTTTTTGATCTTTAAGGTGTCTCGCCCACTCCTGCTCACCCCCTTTCCCCTCACTCATTCACTACAATACCCTGGCGTCTAAGAAATAAGAGGTGATAAGCACATTATCATTTTGCCAGGATCAATCAGCAAATGCAAAATGTTTGTCACTTAAATCAGTTGCTGTAGTTAGAATTCTGGGGGCCTGGGTTATAGCCTTGGAATCCACTTGAAACAAAAATGTGAAATAATTATGTACTCCAACTAAAAACAATTCTCTCATCTCCTGTAGCACCGAAAGATAGAAATACAGACAACTGATTACTTTTCAAGTGCTCGGCAAATGGAACACGATTGCATTTCATCAACATAGGCTTGGGGTCAAAATGTTCAGTGAAACCACACATTGTTTCTCTCTCCTCCGCATTTCTAGCCCTTTGAAGCCTGGGCGACTTCGCACCCATCGATGTACCTGGGTCTGAGCCGCCCCAGTAGGGATGGCCGAGGGCTGTAAGCAGGTGTTCTGACAAGTGAGGCTCCTCATTTTTACAGATGCCATGGATTCTGTCTCTGCCATCTCCCTTTCCCTTTATAGCCTCAGAAATTGTGTTCTGTAAAAAGTCGCTTGGCTATCTTCACACGGTTTGCCTGTTACAATAGGTAAATGTCAAGAGCAATCAGGTGCAGTGTCAGCCCTCCATTGTACCCCCTGAGCCCGAGGCAGATAATAACTTCTTGTAATATTTTCTTAATGTAAATGGAAACAGATACTAACCCAGGCAAATGATCCCTCTTGAGCCAGCTGTCCTTTTCAAAATGTTATCCCCGAGATTACATGAATATTTATTGATTCTTCTCCCCCGCCCCCAGCACCGAAGCCAAAGTTCTAACAGGGTACAGGATGCTTTAACTCGAAATGATGTAATTTCACACGACTGCAAAAAAAAAAAAAAAAAAAACCCCAAATATGAAAAAGCCCTAAGCAAAGTGCTCAGGAGCCGGGAGGGTGTGATCATGTATTAGCTTTGAGAACAACTTGGATCGTGACCTCCCAGTGGTTAAGTAAATGATGCCGGCGAGAGCGCTGCCGGTGGTTTCCTGTGCTGCGTTGCTCTTTCTGAGCATGGCGCCCTCGACTCACTTTGGTTTTCTGCTTGTGGGCATTTTCTTTCGCCAGTTACATTTTCAGTGCTGCAGCTACACGCGTTTTCTCTTTTAACCAAGCAACGCTTTACGAGGTTCTCTGTTCCCCCCATCAGTTTACAAGACTGTTATTGCAAAATGAGAAATGAGAAAGAGGTCTGAGGAGTCCCCAAATGCGCACACTAACATGACAATTATCTTCTAGAGGAACGGGACCAGGAGCAAAATCACACTTCACCAGAGTTGAAGGTCCAGAGTTGGCACAAAAAAACAAAAAACAAAAAAAAAACAAAACAAAAAAAAAAACCAAACCCAAAAACCACGCAAAACATCTTCAGTGTTGCTGATCTTCAGAGAAAAAGTACAACTTAAAGTGAGATGCTGCTGTGTGCCTTATGGAGTGGCTAATATGTCTACGTGGAATGAACATGCAATGGGAAAACCTGACGATAGATTTCAAAGATGGAGAACATGCAGGATCCTCATCCAAGCCACTCTGGAACAAGCAACTTATGATCATCTGTCCCGCCCCTCAGCATTTACAAATGGGAACACCTTCCCATTTGGTTTTTAAAATATTAAAAAATCCCTACTTCAACACAAAGACTTATAAAAAGATGCTTAGCAGTTTTATTTGTGATTATTCCAAATAGGGAACAAAACAAATGTCTCTCAACTAAGGATTGATAAACGAAGGCACATCCATGCACTGGAAAACCTTGGACTCGTTAAAAAGGAACCAAATATCGACACAAGAGACAACCCGGACGAAGCTAAAATGCATTACGGGAAGTGGAAAAAGTAAGCGTCAAAGGCTTTGTATGGTCGTTTTGTACAGGAAAACATAAAGATCGTAGACCAGAAAAAATATCAGCGGTGCAGAGGGCTGGGCAGCGTGTGGAGCTGACTTCGTTCTGGCAACAGTGGTAAAACCAAACCTACTCTGAGTTAAAACTCAGAGTCAGATTAGACTACACCTGACAGATATTTTTACTCTATTGAAATCAAACCTTAAAAAACAAAGAGAGATGTGAAATAAGCAGGCAGAGAGGAAATTTTGGGCAGACATAGAGATAAATGAACAACTGGTGTTGAATAAGCAGGGAGTCTCATTGACTCCCTCAGGGCGTGGTGCCCAGGGAGGGGGAGGCACCACCCCATGTGGTCACTGGCCAAGGCAGGTCTGTGGGTTAGTGAGGTCTGCACTGTGCTGACCAGGAAAGCAGCGGGCACGAACACTTGTGAGCCCTGGGACGGAGGAGGGAGGATGGTTCATGAGAGGTTTCACCTGCCGCACAGATCCGGGGCAATAACCAGAGAGAGTACGATGGTTACTGGAGCCCATCAGGAGTGGAGTGACAAGAGGGGAGTGGAGCCAAGGGCCAGCCAGAAGCAGAGAAGAAAGGACCACGCTCAGTGCTGCAGAGAGGTGCGAGCCGACAGGGCTAATGACAATTACAGTTCTGTCGCACACACTAGCCATGTACAGCCAGTGGGTGCAGATTAGGTGCCACAAGAGGGAGAGGACATTTCCTGGGCATTTCCTGTTGCAGGCTGCTGATTTAGTACTCCATGCCAGGTATTAGCAGTGTCTTGGGGAGAGCACAATGCAATCTCTCTGAATCTGCTTTCATCTCCCAAGGGTGATAAATACAGTTATGTATACACTTAACTAAGAGACAAAGGTCAGAACGCACACGCTGATTGGAGTCTCGCGGCTTCTGCGAGCATCCCTCTCAGCAACGAGCTAGTTTTAATTGTATTTCAATTATGCCCAGTACCTGTGGGATTGTGGGTGTTTCTCATCTTGCCAAAAGCAAGATGAAAATGCATCTAGTAACTCTAATGAACATTCCAACGATGGTTTCCCATTCTTTCTCATGTTATTTCAACTGTTTGGCACCAGAAATTATAAGAACAAAACCCTCCAGAATATGTGTTCGTGTTTGATTTCTGGAAGGCCCTGCTCTCATGATGAGCCCATCGATATAGAGCCTTGTGAGGAACACCCCCAGAACAGAAGATACTTCTGAGATACTTCGCTCCTGAGAACAGGTGGGTCCACAGGGAACCTACATCTGGGCACATGTGGGGCACAAACCCTTGTCTGACTGAGAAATACGAACTGGAAGGGGTCGGATTGAAGAATGAGATCTCACATGGTCTATGCTAGTCTTTTCTCTGGCACCGTGGAGACCTTAAGAATGACCAGCCACCTCCCTTGTCACTTAGAGAAGGCTGGCTGATTAATCACTGAAAAGGTTCCAACCAAGTGTGGAGATTAATTCAGGTGGGAGCAAATGCAACCTAAATTGCAAAATGATTGGCCATCGAATAATAAGCAAACAAACAAACTCCCAAGATCTCTTACTAGGATTTGGTATGATTGAAGTTTGGCCAGAGGCACTTTCTGGATCCTTGGTGGAAGCTGGGCCTCCAGAAGATGTTCACCCCAATCTAAATGGGGGGCCCTTGTTCCAGCTGAATAATAGTGCCACAGAACAGTCTCGTGTTAACTGAAGAGTAGCTTCTAAAATGAATCCCCACGTGGAACCAGTCTTATTGGGATGCTTCCCTGGTATATTTTATGTGGTGCATTATTTGGAAAAAAAGAAGAAAAATACAATTACAGAGAAAACAGTACAACACGAGTTCCTAAATAGAGTGTGCAGGGAAATTTATCTTCAGCAGAAATGATGTGCGGGCTTTGAATCGCACGTGAGAGTAACAGGCGTTTTCCACTGGAGGGTCATCCTGTGTGTATTCGGGTGCCTCTCAGCTGGAGCCTCCATGAACTGTCTTGTGAATAGCAAGGAGCTGCATGATTTAAGCCCAGAGGAAACAGCCCCCATCACCCATTTACATGCTTTCAAGACAACGGAATAGCTGAAGGCAGGAAGACATCTATCTTTCACTGCTGAATGGAAGAACTTTGAACACAGTTCCCTCCCGGAACTGATTCCCTAGAGGGAGAGATCTGTGATCAAACAATCAAAACTAGATCAGAATTGAAAAGGAATGCTCTGAGAGCACTCAAAGGTATTTTACAAGGCTGCATGGCTCCTCTTCTTGAGAATAAACAAACAGGGTGCTGCAGCTTCTTTTTAGACTTAATTTTTATAGCCTTACTTTCTAAAAAACAAAACAAACAAACAAAAAGGATCTTGACATGTCAGCACTATCAGAGTTGAAGTGTGCATTAGTGTTTCCATGCTTCAATGTTCATATCTGAGAACACTCCACTGATGCAAAATGCGTTCACTTGCTTAGCTGCTTAGTGACGGGACCCAGGCAGCCAGGTTTTAATTTTGGGAGAAAAGCTAGTCATATTCAGGATTGACAAGATGGATTGGATCACTGGGCCCCATTCATTCTGGTCTTAGCTGGTTGCTGTTCCAGAGTAATACTGCAATTCAGATTTCAAATGGGAACTGAAGTGGACTGTGAAATGAAGGAGGGATTTGAAGTCATCTTTTGGTTTTCTCCCAAGAGATCTGGCATGTCGCCAAGATCCTTCCAGTTAGGACCGTATAATAACTGCCAAGGCAGTTACTCAGTGAGAACCAGGGGCCGTCTGTGCCAGACTGAGGTGAGCCTCAGAGCATACCCAGGCCACCTTGTCCTTTAGAAGGCTAGAGCTTTGCAACTCAGATACGTAGAAACAGTCTGCCCAACTCAAAGAAAGAGTCCCCCACCGTCCCTGGTTTCTTCAGGTTTCCTCTCATTTGATGCTTTACCCAACTCAGAGCTGGCTACTGAACCAGCTACCCAGGCGGAGAACAGCTGATGGGAAATTCTCCCACTGTACTGCACGGCTAGGTGGGGACCAGACCGACCTGCAGTTTCCTCTGTCACTTCGCCTGGTAGCAGAACTCTGTCCCGATCCTGTAGCCCAGTGCAGGTGCCAGGCGAGCTGGAGTGGAGCGCAGTGCTTCGCTTCTGTGAGAATTCCATCTCATCTTACGCACACCAGCTACAGGAGAATGCTAAGAACCCAGAGTGCTAGTGACTGTGGCAGCTGCAGAGAGACGCACACTCTCTTGCTCTTAAGAAACTAAACGTCATCGGAGGAGGGGAGAAGCAAAACAGGAGCTCGCTCACGTGAGCAACAGGGTGATGGTAATAAAGTTAGGATGAAAGATACAACAATGGAGGAGGTCACAGAGCCGCTAACTGCTACTGGAACTGTTTAAGAAGAAAGGAAAACTCGTGAGGGAGATGAGTGAGGAGTCAGGCAGAATTTCATCCAGAGATTAGACTTTTGAGCTGATTTGAGAGACGTGAGCTGTTCCGGCAATGGTCTCTACTTCATAGGGATGCCGTGGAGGGTAAAGCAAGGTAGGACTGTTACACGGTGGCTGGGGGATACTTGGTATGTTTAACTGTTAGATGGGAGAGGTATTCCAAGCTGGCGAACTGCAGGTTCTGAGACAGGGAAGGAACTGAACCAGCTTTAACAGAATGGAACCAGTGAGGAACTGGTGGGGAATAGCCATCTCTCTAAGATTAGCCCAGAGTCTGAATTTAGAAGCATGATTCTAGAGGAATATTTAGGTAAAGAGTGATAATGGAATTAAGAACTTTAAGCCAGGTCAGGTGCGGTATGTAGAGGAATGTTTAATCCTTTAATCCAACAGCATGGCTGCTCTAGGATAGAAAGAATGTTGATAAACATTTTTAATCCCAGTATTCAGAAGGCAGTGGTAGTCCATGCCTTTAATCCCTAAGATAGAAACAGAATGTGGAAGCAGACACATAGGAAGCAAAATGCAGGAGTCAGTGTCACACAGGAAGTGATGTCTGAGATGAATCAGAGTGAATGGCAGGCAAAGCAACTAATCAGAGGAAGAGTAAGCAGAATGAGTCAGAGTGAGGACACGCTCAACTCTTAAGAGAAAAAGGATGGGCTCTCAGATCAAAGCCAGAAGAGTCAGTTACAACAGGCAGTATTAGGTGAGCAGGCTGAAGCAGGCAGGCTGGGGAAGAGACACAGAGACAGAGCAGAGCTCAGCAGATGTCAGTATTAGATGGGAAGAGTGAGTCAGTTTGAAGCAGAGCAGAGCAGAGCAGAGCAGAGCAGAGCAGAGCAGAGCAGAGCAGAGCAGAGCAAGCAGTTCAGTCAGAGCCAGTCAGAGAGTCAGCCAGAGTACCAGACAGTTTGGAGAAAAGTTTGAGCTAGAACAACAAGGGCAAGTTGAACCAGAAGAGTCAGAGTTAAGAAGGAACTACTCAGAGAAGCCTGTCAGCAGTAAGTCACAGAGGATGATTAGATTGTGTGGAGGCTTAAACGTTCTAGATTGTATGAACACGGGAGCCTTCCAGTTTTAGGCTTAAGAACAGAGTGTATAGAGGCCCAAATGCTCTAGGGTTTCAGGCAAGAACAGGTGATTTAATTAGACAAATAATAAACAGCCTTTGACCCTGAATCAATGTCTACATCTGGTGTGAATCTATATCTACACATGCTACAGCTGTGTTCTATACAAATCTTTCTCAGATGTATTATGACCAAGCGTTTATCATGGGAAAATGTAGAAGGTGCCATTTTTCTTGATACACTTTGAACTGTAGGTAACCCTACCCCTCTCATGTCTGGTCTCCACATGAAGCCAGAAATCCCATTAGTCTATGTGGAAAGATGCGTGTGCTGCTTTAAACTAGAGTCGCCAAAGAAGAAGGACCCTCAGTTGAGGAAGTGCCTTCATCTTATTAGCCTGTGAGCGTGTCTGTAGGCCCTTTCCTTGGTTAATGGTTGATGTGGAAGGGCCCTGCCCACTGTGGGTGGTCCCACTCCAGTGCAGGTGGGCCTGGGTTAAGAAACTGTTGGATAGCCCTGGCGATGAGGTCCACCATGTCCCGATAGCTCTCAGAGCTTGGCACAAGATGGGGGACCCCCTTCTTGAGTGGGGCTTCCTCTTTCCCACCTGACCTTGTTTGGAAAATGTCTCCAATCTTGGCTCCCTGACCTTGTTTGGAAAGGACCCCATGTGGAGCTTCCTGAAACTCAGAATGACTCTGCACAAGTCCTGCCCCTCCTGCCCCTCCACATCCCACGTGATAATTAGGATACATACAGTAGTGTGTTTTAACCAATTAGGCGCAGACTTGTTGCTTTGTGAGCCCTTCCTTATATACCCCGCCCCTGGCACAATGACGTGAGCTGTCTCTCTGAAGGTTTTTTGCTGTATTCACAGCTGTTTGAACCCTGTTCACTGCTCCTGCTCTCCTCATCCCTGCGGGCTGGTTCTGGGGAAGGGGGGACCCCCCACAAGCTGAGCAAGCCCGAGGAAGCACACCAGGAAGCAGAGTTCCCTCAGGGGCTCTGCTCTAGCTCCCGCCTTGGTTTCCTGCTATGATGGACTGTAAGTTGGCATAAACCTTTTCCTCCTCAGTTGTCTTCTGTCAGAGTATCGTTTTTTTTTTGTTTTCATTTACGACAATAGAAAGCAGTCTAGAATAGAATTTGTACCAGGAACATGGGATGTTGTTGTGATGGTTCCTGAAAGACACAAGGTCTTCTGGGAAGACCGTGGAAGTGTTTATTGGGGATCGGGTGCTCAAAGCTTATGGGCCATTCTGTGGGGGCTTGGAAGATAGGAATGTTGAGAGAAATGTGGATGTTAAAGGCCTGGCTTGTGAAATTACAGAGAAAGTTTTGAGAATATTTCAAAGACTCTATCTGGGCCATTTGTACGATATTTTGAATTAAGACTCTGTGATTTGTAGTCAGCTGAACCGAAGAATCAGCTGTGATTAACAAGAGCCCAGCATCACTGAGGTGAAACCTTTGCTTTTCTGGGGTGCTGGATGCTGGAGGGCTGGGGCGGAGGAGCTGGCTATGATTGAGATGAGGTCAGTGTTATTGGGGCAAAAGCTTCTGGGAGGGGTTTCCTTGTGTCAGTGCACAGAAGCTGTTGTCTGGAGGCCGGGGATGCATCTCAAGCTGGAAGACAAACTTGGTAGTGTGTGGGACTCTCCCATATGGAGCTGGTTTTGAAGGCATAAAGGGGCCTGGAGAGCAGCTGTGTTTGGCACGATGTGGTATGGTTGAAGAGGCCAGGATAGGCCAGTGGTGAGGCCAGGAGAGGTCACAGTGGAGACTCTGGCATATGGAGACCCTGGAGCCATAGCTTGGCCACCAGGGACAGCAGCAGGTGGGGAATGGAGTTGGCCTGAACTTATCAAACAAATTGTATGTGCTTGTGGATGGCAGAGCCAGAGAGGCAGGGTTATCCAAGCCTGGAAGATCACAATGTCTAAGACATCAGACAGCAAGTTCTTTACACTGTTGGATTTTGGGTTTGTTTTGACCCAGTGTGTAAATGTGTCCTGGTTCTGCTCTCTTGGAATGAGAAAGCATGTAACTTGTTTTGGATTTTACAGGCGCTCACAGTTAAGAGTTTGGATTTTTAAAGGAGATCTTGGGCTTTTAAAGTGTTGAATGTTTTGAAGACTGTGGGACTTTCAAAGTTATACTGTATTTTATACTGTGATATCATGGGATCTTGAGGATAAAGAAGAAAGAAAAGGTTATAGAATTACAGAGACGTGTTTATGTGTCAAGTTGACAAGGGGGGGCAGTTGTGCTTGCTAACTTGCACCAGGGGAGAGAGATCCTTAAATGAGGAACTTCGCCTCCATTAGATTGGCCT
Source organism: Cricetomys ansorgei (assembly GCA_026225945.1). Lineage (NCBI taxonomy): Eukaryota > Metazoa > Chordata > Mammalia > Rodentia > Nesomyidae > Cricetomys > Cricetomys ansorgei. The sequence continues at coordinate 1,742,501 of JAMJFZ010004075.1, forward strand.
GAAAGCATTGCTGTGGCATTTTACTTGATTAATATTGAGGAGAGTGGGGCCCACTGTGGGCGGTGACACTCCTAGGCAGGTGGTCCTGAGTTGTCTAAGAAAGCAACTTGTCAGTAGACATAAGCTCTTTTCTCCTCAGTTGTTTTTGGTCAGAGTGTTTTTGTTACAGTAACAGAAAGCAATAGAATAGAATAGTAATAGAACAATGTGTTTGATTTTAAATACATGTGTACTATTTTGATAGATACCATTATCCTTTTTAAAACTGTGTAGGATTTCTAAATATTCCAGACACTTTTTTTTTTTTTTTCAAACACTGTGGCATCAGTGAGTGACATTTGGGAGCCAGGTGTTTAGGAGAACACTGGTATTCTCTTTCTGTGTGTGTGTGCGTGTTTCTGTCCACCCTATTTCTTCTGTTACTAAGTGTACACATTAATGGTGTGAATGAAACCATCCTTTCTCCCGAGCAAGCTGCTCTCAGCATAATCTAAGCCCAGAGCTAAGACTCTGTGTTGATGAAGGATCCCAAGCAGAGATTTGTCTAAGGAGTAAGGAACATTACACGCTGCAGAGCTGGTGCAGAGCTCCCAGAGGGAACTTGTTCTTGCAAACTTAATGTGTAAAGAAATTCATAAGACTTTCTAATTCCCAGCAGCTGGCATGATTTAAATATCGTTCCTTTAATGATTTTTGGGGAAGAAACACTGGGAGGTCAAAGGTTATAGTGATTTACAGGTGGTCACTTTGCCAGGATCAGCACCTGCCCGGGCCTACTACTTCTGGCTTGCTTGTTTTTGAGACAGGGTCTGACTACGTGGCCTGGGCTTATCTGGAACTCATTATGTAGCTCACACTAAGAAAACCTGGAACTCGTGGTAATTCCCCTGCCTTGGCCTCCCTGGTGTAGGTATGAACCATCCTGCTAGTCTCTCTAGGCTCTACCTGTATTTTTTAATATGGTTAATGAATAAACTCATTGTGGTGGTTAAAAGAAAATGTCATTGGAAGGAGTTGTGACGCTGAAGGTGACAGGCATGCCACAGTGGCCTAGGATTGTTGGGTGATGCTTGGTGTAGGAGGGGCAGAGGGTCCTGGGAAGTGTGGCCTTCTGCACCAGTGCATTATAAATGTGGTGTCGCTCCACAAATGTGAAAACGGGAGGGATTGATGGCCTTCACCTGCGGTCAGAGAGGAGCAGCTTCAGAGCACTTAGTGCCTGCATCAGATTATTTCTTCAGGGAGACCGAGATGGATGAAGAATTCAAAGTGTTAAGCGCCACTTGCAGCTTACAACCGAAGACAGAAAGTTACAGAAGTTAAAGTGAAAGCTCAAGTCAATGGAAGGTGTTCTCCAGGACTCCACGTCTCCCAAGACTTTACACATAGGGACACAACTAACCAGGCACCTCGTGTTCTTTCACGATGGATGGCATCGTGTAATTATGAGCTAGAAGAGACTGGGCTCGGGACAGACGAGGAGCACGGAAGCCAGTGGTGAGCTGGAGGGCTGGTTTCATGGTCTTCCTATTTAGCTAAATGTCCTTGTTTTAGGGTAGGACCACAGAGACAAAGACTTTTTGCTTTACTTTGTGCCTCTCCTAAGTTTAAAAGTGACTACTTAGCGGCTGTGTGGTCTGTGGGAAGAGTGTAACCCTCTACATTCAAGCTCACTTTGATTTTATGCTTTCAAAGGACCATGCTTTAAATGTTACAAAACATCTGTAGCTCAGTTTTTGAATCCCTAGGAGATATATATATATATTAAATATTGCATACGTGTGGACATAATTAAGGGTGCGTTGAGCAGGTCATCAGGTTCTTTCCCATATTGCACTGGGTCTTGGGGAAAAGTCAGCAATGAACAAATCCAAACTCTGGCCTGTGCCAGTAAAAGTATAGAGGTGGAAGAATCAGTGGACAGCTGAGACGCTACGGAGTAGTCATCAGCTTGCTGGCCACTGATACGCTTGTGGATAAAGACAGAAATCAACTGACCACAGTAGGGAAACCCAGAGGGAAGGCGATCAAGACGACTGCTTAGATCTCACTGCTCAGATTGATGCCAAGTTCTGAACGAGCTGACCTGGAAGCTTCCTATGGGTCTATGTGCAAGCTTTTAAATTAATTCAACTGCCTTGACCACTGATGGCCAAGCTTCCTGTGTTTGCTAACTCAGTGAATTCTGGCCTAACTTTCTTGACAAGCTGTAGGAATGTTAGAGACAAAAGTTTACTTCTTTAATCACTTTCTCCAAAGCTCTTCTTAGAAACCTTCAGTGAGATAGCAGGTTTGATGCGGTGAGAAGCACCTAGGAAGACATTTTGGAGGCCCCTCCCCTCTTTATTCGACTTCCCAGCTACCATGAGAACAAAGTCCGTCACCACAAACTTCTGCCACAGCATTCTACATACCCCAGGCTCCAAAATAATGGAATCAGTCACCACGGGCTAGAGCCTCCAAGACTGTGAGCAGAACAAGTCTTTCCTCCCGGGGTGATTCTCTAAAGACATTTTGTCGTAGAAACAGGAAGCTAACACATTTGTATGTATATAGATCTTTAGAATTCTTAAGAATGCGAACTGTAATCCCCTGTGTTAGTTCTTTCTGACCCAGGGCTCTGGTCAAAAACCCGCATTGTTTTTTCTTGGGCTGGATTTTAAGGCCTGAAAAAGTATTTAATACATTTAGTGCTGGGACATAAATGCCCAAGCAGCTGTCTAAATTTCACTTTACACGAAGAAGGAGATGCCTGTGCTACAGATGAGAAGCTTTTAATGTATGTCCAGCTCCAAGCCATGCTCAGTATCCTGGGGACCAGTCTTGAAGGGAAGAAATGTGTTTCTCTGTCACACTCTGTCATACAAAGAACATTCTTCCCTTATGCTTGGGGAATAATATTTTAAAAAGGGTACACAGGGCTTTTGTATAGAGCACTGCTAAATGTCAGGCACATCCCATTTTCCCAATTCGTAGAGCATCCCATGGCCCTGGCAACGTTGTCTTGGATGGAGAAACTGTGGAAAGGATCTCTCTATCCTGATGGGAGGGAGGGTTATGTTTGGCTTCTTCCTCTCTCTTCCCTGCTCTGATGATAGTCAATGGGGACACATGTTTGCAGAGAGATTTTAGAAGGTGTGGCTTTGAGTCTGAAGCCTGGTACTTGCCATGTAGTTTACTCCGTAGTTTACTGGCTGGTAGATCCTGGAATAGAAACCTGAAGTCCCTGCAGATTCCTTCAGTGGCACCGGCCAGGGCTCCCCGGCTCTCATCGCCCTGCTGCAGACGCAGGCTGCAGGTGGCCGGGGAGCTGGAAGGCTATGCTGTTCTCAGGTCGACATGTGGGAGGAATATGGCCCTCCAACATGCTGCCCAGATTCCGCTGCTCTGGCAGACTGGGCGACTCTACTCATGGCTGCCTGACAGCCAGTGTGAGCTCGTTGTTGCCAAAGAAGAGTGCGCTGCAGTAGAAGAGGGTTCCTAGGAGAATAGTGGTCTGCACACCAGCAGTGACACATTCACTGTTCCCTTGAAGCCAGTGCTGTTCTGGGCGTTTCCACGTAGGGGTTTCTATACTGTTCATTGTATCCCATGACAAAGGGTTTCTTTATAATTACGGAAAACAAAGCCATATGACTTTCTTAAGGTCGCATGGCTAGTTAACGACAGAGCCAGGTTTCCAGGGGGCACTGCTAGCCCCTTGCCACTTGCTTGCCTATCAGATGCTCAGCGGCCCTCATCTGCCAGTGAAAAGGCTTCAGTAGCCACAGGAAGTCGTCAACGCAATGAATGGTTAGTGTTCCTTGGGGTCTGTAAGTCAGGAAAAGAAAATGAACACAAGCCCAGGAAATGGGGGAATGACTGTGACCCCGAAAGTATCTGATGGTATCACCCTGTCTCAGATGCCCAAGTCCAACAACCTTTGGTACATTGACAGTGGATGTAGGGCCGAAGGATGGCTCCTTACTGTTCACAAGACACTCAGCATTTTTCTCTAAGACAGATCAAAACTATTATAGAAGTGGACGGGCACTGGCTCCAGGAGCCTCTTGGGTGCGTGCTGCAGATTACACACTCTAACTGCAACACGCTGTCAGTGTAGCAGCTGCCGTTGTCACAGAGCGTGGGGTGATCTGTTTAGAATTTTTTAAATTGAAAAGAGAGAAAGTGAAAGGCAGCAACTAGGAGGCTTCATGGACTAATAGACTATATTTCTACATTCAGGGGTGATGCAGAGTCATGCCTTTTTGGAAGTGCTTAGAATTATTTTTTGAGGTCATTGGGATGTCACTTTCTAGGCAGAAAGACTCACATGTTAATTATAAGCATTAGCTCCTGTCGTTTTCCCAGACCTATTTATGCACGGATTTTATTTGCAATGAAAAAAGCACACGCACACATTTTCTTACGCATTTAGAAAGAAAGCTGCCACACTTTAAATACAGTTGAGACCTAAAACACATGCTTAACACTTTCATGGTGGCAGTATACTTTGTATTTTTCTTCCAGTCCTCTGGGTGTTCTGCCCCAATAAACAATCTGAATGACTTGCGATAGCCGCAAAGGCTCTCTGTGAACATTTCTCCAAGTGTAAGTTATTGGGAGGCTGTTTATATAATTCATGAAAATCTTCGGTCTTGTGTCCTTTTAATCTTGGGGAATCCATTACACTGACAGAATCCTGCTTGGAGTTTATGTGTAAAGATGGGAGTTACTCCTTCGGCTTCTCGGGAAGAGGAAGAGAAATGCAACTACACGTTCAGAGACATGTAATGTGGCTTCTGCATGTGTTATTGACTGAGATTTAACATTTCTGTCGTTTTCTCTCTAGAATTTGTTAAGGCTTATGCTAGGCAGGGCAACTCAACCATGTGCTTCTGGCGGGCTCTTCATGACATTAACCTGACCACAGAAACTCTTCTTAATGCCTGATAATTCGATTTTTTTTTTTAGCATTGCTCCACATGCCTCCTTACCTTACATGAACTGGAAACCACAGTATATAAGAATTTTAGGAATATGGCACGGATAAACTATTATTCTTTGGAGACTTCTACATTCAGGTGAAATCTAGCCATAGCATTTTGGGCCAAGGCACGGTATGTTTTCTTGTGCCACTTCTGCCCTCCGCTTGATGGTGTGGGCTAAGCACTGCTGCAGAGGGGGAGGAGACCACAGAGGCCATCTACAATGATGGCTGGCTGGAGAGGAATACTGTCCCTGCTGTATAGACTCACAGAACATTACTATTGGCGAAGCTACAGACTTTAAATCCATCGATCTGCTCTCCTATCCATAGCTGCTACCCCAGGGAGGACTCTGGAATCCAGAGGCTGCTTTACAAACGCCTCCCAACTATGTCTTATGTTTCCAGTTTTGCTCTCCCCGCCTCCATTTAATTTTATACGAGCAACTTTTAAGAAAAAAGCCCGCCCACTGCTCAGGTGTCCAGGAACTGCAAGCATGGTGCGGGTTTGTTACCAGTGCGTATGGATGCCGCACCTCCCGGCTTTTGCCTACTTCCAAGCAGCGATCTGTGCCATGCTCTCTAGCTTAGTCAGCACAGCCGCCTCGGGCTTCCATGTATTTCTCGATCCTGAGCGCCTCCTCGTCTGAAGGCTTCCATGTGAACAACCTCCCAGGCCCTTTATACCCCCAGTTTGTCCTGTGGACCAGCTCTCAACCAGAAGAGATGTTCCCTCACCAGCCCGGGAGAGCGGTGCACGGCACCTCCCCCAGCACACCGCCACACACCACGCTCTTTTATTCTATTCTTATAAGCAGACTAGCTCCTTTTATGGTGCTGAGGGGTTGGGGAGCATCTGTTGTGGTCTTGCACTCCAGTGTTAAGGGTGGTTTATGTTTCCTTGCTCTCATAGCCTGGGTCTTCCAGACCACTCAGTATATCCATAGCCGTTCTCTGATCGATTCCCCTGGAATCTATCATCAGAACCAACAACTATAAGACCCCCCATCCCCTTATCCGAACGCAGACCGGGTAGTCACTTACTTATGGTGGCTCCAGACTCAGGCCTGTTCAGGGAGCTGATGATGACAAAGCCGAACCCTTCGTTCTCTTTGCGGTGGATGACCACATCACTGGTCTGCAAGCTGTGCGAGGAGAAGCCTTCGGGCGGCGACGCGTTGCTACTGGGGGCAGCGTGGTTGCTGTTGGCGTAGGTGGCGTAGTCACTGCGTGGAGAGCTGTGGTGGGTCGATACTGAGCCTGGACTCCTCCCGTTCTCTGGGCAGGGCTCCCCTGAAATGCATATCAGGGTACACAGGGACTCAGTGATTTCGGAAAGAAAGGCTTTGCTGAATTCTTCTTGGTGCCTCTTGGAGCAGGTACCAAGAGTGACTGCAGAGTATTTGAAGGGCTTACAGATCTAGCTATGGAGTTCACTAGGTCTTCACCCATTAGTCTTTCCCGAAGCACCCCTCCCCGCATCCCCCCGCCCCCATCAGCCTCCTTGGAGCTTTCGTTTTTCTCTTGTCATGACTGCAAGTCCCAGAGACAATGCCAACTTTTATGTATTAGCCTCCTGGTTGCACAGTAACCGACTAAAGATGATGGGAACACAAGTAGACAGTCTTGAGCTATCCTGGGCATATGACTCACTGAAGGAGCTTCTAAAGGGCTGGAGAGGTGGCTGGTGGGTAGAGAGCTTACTCTGCAACTGCGAGGGTGTGAGTTGAATCTCCAGAACCCACGTGGAGGTAGGGCAAGTTTCTAGGATTGATGCTCTTTCTAGGCAATGGGAGACAGAGACAGGAGAATCCCTAGAGGCTCTCCGACTGGCTGGAGTGTGCTGGATATCACAGGACAGAGAGTTCCCGCCGCAAACAGCGTGGAAGGCAAGGACAAACCTCTGATTCCCACAAGTCTCAGTGCACACAGGCTCCTGCATCACACATGGACACACGTGTACTGAACACACACACACAAGTGCAGGCTCGAAAGAACTTATGAAGAGCACCCGTCTTCAGGGCCCACCCATGGAAGTTTTTGCTGAGTTCCCTCACAGTAGGCCTGGGGAAGATTAGGCATAGGAATCCAGATGACATTTCAAGACCTCTGGCAAGTGCTGGTGTAACTGTAGGCGTGGCCGACAGCCCCAGGGATGACTGCGTGAAGGCACACACCATCTGGTTTTGTTTTGTTTTATTCTTCTTTTTAGAACGACAGTTTTAAGGTATTTTGCTAGCTTCGAAGCGTTAGCTCATTTAATATAGGTGGGAAATATACTTTTTTTTTTAAAAAAAAAAAAAAAAAAAAGAAGTGGCCTGCTTATTACTTTGTGTGACAGCTATATCTTAAGAAAGTAGTTTGAAAGAATAAGCAAATCAATTGGGTTTTTTTTTTTCACTGAAATTTTAAGTTTGCACACTCTGGATCAAGTCCAATGATATCAGGCTGACAAACTGCAGGTGCTGAATCTCAGTAGAGGTGCTTGATGTCTTGCTCATTTGCATTCCACATTACAAAATGCACTTTATTATTAATAAATTATGTTATTATATATAATATTACATATTAGTATATATTCTATAATATAAAATTTTATAACTAATTAAGAATTAATCAATAACCTAACCAATACTTCCAAAACACAGCAAGGCATAATTGCAGCAATATGAGAGGACGCTGGGACTCAAGAGAAGCTAGTGTACGGTTCAATGATTATGTGTGAGGGTGTGTTTTACCTGCATGTGCGTGCGTGTGTGTGCATGTGCGTGCACACGCTGTGTGCATGTTCACTGTCCGTGGAGGCCAGAGGAAGGTATTGGACCCTGGAACTAGAATTATATATGCTTGTGAGCTGCCACGTGGGCACTGGGAGTTGAACCCATGTCCTCTGGAAGAACAGCCAGTGCTTTTAACCATTTTAACTGCTGATTCATCTTTCTCTAGCCCGAGAAGCTTGCTTTCGAAGTAAAAGCTGGTCTGCCATTCAGGAAGGATTTTGCCATTTTAACTGAACACCCAGGTGCTGGCAGTGACTGAAATAACAGGAGCAGACTCAAAGCTTAGAGTACTGTAGTTGGAAACGGGGCTGCTTCATTTCCTTCCTAACATCCAACAGGGTATCAAAAGATGTCGATACAACAGAACAATAGGAGAAAGTGGTGACAGTTCCCGATTTCTTGTGGGGGCCTGTAGACACTGACTCTTATTTACGATGTTGGAAAGTGTCTCGTGGCAAGTTAAAAGTAATCAGCAGAAGTTCCTGTGAAGGCCGTTAACGCCACAGTTAACTGGAACAGTGCAGTTCCAGTGCTGTAAGAGTGAGAATCTGGAAGGTTCCCTGTGGCATGTCTGCGGAATAGTGAAACTTTGAGGTGGGGCGAGAGGGATCCTTTAGGTCACTGGAGGTGTACCCTGGAAGGGGATTGTGGGATACCAGTCCCCAGTTTTTCTTCCTGGTCTTTGTTCTCTAGCTGTGATACACGTGGAAGTAATTCATGTGCTTCTACCATGATGTGTTGCCACAGGCCCAAGGCACATCTGTTGTGCTCTGAAACTGTGTGCCCAGATGAACCTTTCCTCTTTATAAGCTGATTCATCTTGGGTATTTGTTATAGCAATGGGAAGCTGATGAACAATTCAGAAATAAGGAAGTGAGATGGGAAAAAGGGACCAGATGAGGTGTTTTGTGGTGCTGATATCCAGAGATACATGAGACATCAGAAGTAGTGTTAAATCAATTAAAATTTTGGAGAAAGTAAGTGCAAATTTAGTCACTTAGTGAAAAAAAGATCTTATAAAATTAGCTAGTTACTTTTTGGAGGTAGCTTCCTAAGGACACTAAAGGGAGAAGAGACCTGAGGAAGAGCTGGGTTCTTCCCTCTTCATTTCTTTTAATTACAGAAGAATTGAGATCCAAGCTAGTGCTATTACAATGTGATACAGCTGAGCTCTTTCTTTAAGATACAATTAATTAGTCTCCAATACAAAAAAGATACTTTTCATTTGTAAAGGAACGTGCTGAGGTCATAAAAGAACAAAATGTCAATGTTAAAGCCTCTTCTTGCTTTGAACTAGAAGCGGATGTTTCTGTCTGTAAAATGTCCCCTCCTTGCTGGAAGCATCCTTCCAAGAAAAGCAGTTACTGTCCTGGTGAAGCACATGCCCTTTATCAGTCCTTGTCCGAGCTGAAAACAGAGCGATTGGAGAGAGTCTTGGAGAAGGAAAACAAACAATTATTATGCTGCTACATTAAATTGAAAATCTCCAGAGTTATTGGACCAAATCAGTAACTAAATGTCATAGGCAATGACAAGAAAGATCTCATTTTTCTGGCTGTCGTAGTTTAAGAGAGTTGAGAGCTGTGTTTGTCAGTAAATCAGCAACAAAGAAAAATTATCTGTCTTTGCAGTAAGTGGCCGGGAGTGGCTGGACCAGGAGCTTTAGAGGGTGAGGGAGCCGAGGAGGAAGTCAATGTGAGTGGTCCTTGGGTGACAGAAAGGGTCAAGTTCACCACAGGGCACTTTTCTAATTGCATTTGGACCCCTTTCCAACCTCTTGAACATGTTTTTAAGTCAGGAAGTTAATTAGTTAACTGGGCAGACTTGCAAGCTTTCCCAGGGCTGCTCTGCTCCCTGACCACTTCGAGTTTGGTAGCACCGTTGTCTTTGAGGGGTTCATGTCAAATGCTTCCTATTCAACTGGCTCTCCATCCGAACAGGACTGCTTTCTTTCCAAAAACTCTTTGTGGAGTAGCACACCGACAGGGTTGCTTTAGAACCAAAAAGTAAAAAGGCCACAAAGGTCACTGGATACCAGGTGCATTAAAAAAATTACTAATTTCTAGGGCTACGCAGTGCCTTTTGGCTCGTACACACATAGCCACTCAAAATTTAGTCACTTTAACATTTCCTGAAGTCAAATACTTATGATTTAGGTTAGGTTTTGTTCTGTCCCTACCTGTGATACTGAAAATTATCATGGCACTTTACTTGAGGAGAATCTTCCTTTGGAAGGGCAGGGGATGGCTGACAGAGCCTGCAGGTGAGGCACCTTGGACCCAAACATTTACTCCTGGCTGTGGCTTGCTTCTCATTGGCACACTGATGGTCTAGACTTTTTATGCTAATTTTTAAGACTAATTGCTAGCGCTGACAAATCAGAAGATCTGATAGGGTAAGGGGTTTATAATTTCTCTTGACTCTTTGGAGATGGATCATGACTGCCTGTTGCTTGGGTCACCATGTTCCTGGCAATCCCCCAGTGCCTCTTGCAAATACCAAATTTATTCATGTACTCATTGAAGGAAGAATCCACATGGCCCACAGGACTTGTTCAGCCAGAGCCTTCATTTCCCTTCCAGACCCCCATTCTAGGTAGCAGGACTTGAGGATTCTGTAAACCAGATGGCGTGTGCCGGCCTGCAGACTGTGGTGGGTAATTCTTGCCTTGAAGAGTGGCTAGGGCCACGGGGCGTGCATACGAACAGGGGCTGACACCTGGGTGGGGAATATATATATATATATATATACCCTCATTATACCTTATGGGGAAGGGGACAGCCTGGGTGTGGCCTGCAGTGTTTGTGTAGGTACAGCTGGTTTATACTAATCAAGGTAGACAGCTTATTGGATGGGTGCCATGGTCACAAAGGAAAAGGGGACACACTTAGAATGACAAAGGGTAGACCGAGGCCAGGGGCTGTGCACACCAACTTACTTTACTGTGCTGCCGAAAGCTTGCCTTTCCTTGGCATCGGGCCAAAGATTATACTCTCTGTGGGTACTGACAGCACGGAGACCGGCTGTAACACGTTTTGATTAAGTTGTAAAACTTTCATTCCTGTCTATTCTTGATTCACAAGTTGGGGAATTCCTCGGCGACATCTCACTCTTAAAGTGCATCCAAAACAATGTGTCATTGGGTTGAACATCCCAAAGCTGAGCTACCAAACACATAAATATTTATACCTTCAGCATAGAACTAAAGCTGCTCTTTCAATATCTTTGGAGGAAAAACAAACAAACAAACAAAAAAACAAACCAACAACCAGCCAAATACCCGAGCTGGTAGCCTGGGGAAGGCAGCTCTCCAAAGTAGTTCAAGGTACAAGATTTCTGTTTGTGACTCCCTAGTAAAAGACATGGGAGCTTTACCGGATCGTCTGTTCTTTAACTCAACAATTTCTCATTTTTTGATGACCTAGCTTGAAGTTGAAAACCTTTGCCTTTCTGCTTTTAGTGTGCACATGTTTCTTAGCATTTCTTAGAATTTGGAGCTGGCTTTGGTGTCATTTTAAATTTTTGTCCAATGTTATTAACCTATCTGTGTGCTGTATACAGTGCTTAAGTTCTTTTTCTGATGCCCCAGTATGGAAACCAGTATCTTTGCCTTCTCACGGGAGGGAGGCGGTGCATCTGCACGAGCCAAGGCCGGGGAAAGACGGAAGGCTGTGATCTCCAAGACGGCACTGCTCCCCAGCTCTCTGTGCTCCAACGTGTGCTGCAGCGTGATAACGTGCCAACACTTCTCTCCCTGTGTCCTTGTTTCTCCTGAGCAGACTGCTTCCTGTCAGTCCCCGACCATCCCATCCTGAGCCAGGCTTGCCCCTCCCACCTCCTTGCTTACCAGAGCAGAATAACAGCAAGGCCACTTAAAAAGCCATCTCCCGTGTCACATCCATTTGGAATCATCCTTTAGCACTTTGTGGAAATGGCAGCTATCAAGAAGTTTGTTTTCCTATGCCTTGTAGATTTCCTCTGTCCTGTTTTTAGCCATTTTTTTTTTAACTCTTAACTGTCTTGAATTAAAGAATTTTTTCAGTACCAATGGACCTTTTGAGGAAGTCTGGGCTGAATGAGCATGGACTCTCTCCTAGTGCGAGTAACCTGTAGCGGGACATTATCAAAAATTAAATGCACTCAGCAGCCTAGCAGAGTGAAGTTGGTAAGAACTGCAGCGGAGAGCGCTTGATGGAAGTCACATGACCTACAAATTGCAAGAGTACCTTTGTGTGGCACTTGGTCGATGCTCCAACAGCTTGGGCTGATTAGAACAAAATTTAATTTGCAGTAATCAGCTGGTGGCAAGGAGAGCATGAAATTATGTTGGAGTACTGGATTTGCACTTGGTGGCATATTTCCTCATGAATCAGTTATCTTTTTAATTTATCATCAGGTTACAGTACATATAGCACAGCAAACTTTTGTTGTTGTTGTTGTTAAAAGTCACTCTGTAGGGAGAGAGGCAGTAAAATGTTAACCACGCAAGCAGCGTCTCCCTCCTGGCCACTCGCTCAAGGAGAAAGCATCACTCAAGGTGTTTTATTTCTTCAGGCCAAGTGGTGTGCCGTGGACTTGGAAGACAAATGGCACTTTGTAGCAAAACCTCCATCCCGCGCAAGATATATAGTAGTCTCTGCTGGTGAAGTCTGATGATTCGCCTGATTCGCCCTTTGAAATGACTGCCCTTGCTCAAAGTCTAGTTTCTAGGGGACTCAAAAAGAAAAAAGATATTCCAGCCAAGTAATAAATCGTATGCTTTCTATTCACCTACTACTTGTGATTAGCAGGTGGCCTTTTAAAAATTCCAAAGTTCTACGTGAACACATACGAAAGAAGTAGGGAATGACATTCACCAGGGACCTGTCTTTGAAGTCTCTGGGAGTGGGGTGAGTGTCTTAAGGTGGAATTTGTAGCTGACAATGACATGGAAACAGAGACTGGCACCAGGGATGAGTCAACTTTGGCATTGTCACTAACTCGCTGTGGACTACTGGGCACCCTGTTATTCCTCAGGTCCCAGTTTCCTTATCTGTAATGCAAACAGCTCATGTGGCTAAAGTTCTGGTTTTAGAATTGAGTCTGTGGGAGGGTGTTCAGGTGGCTGAGGAAATAGGCCAAGTGGGCTTCTGGGGCAGAGGGTGAGGGAGGAACATGGCTAGAGTTTCTGTTTCTGTGATTCACAAGACAACACACAGTCAGGTCTTAGGGGAAAAAAATCTATAATGCCAACATTACTCGATGTTAAGGTTATAAACCCAGTATAGTGATTGCAATAGACACATTCCCTGGAAAAAGAACTCTCCACTGGGATTTGATAGTGAAGAAGAGCAAATGAGACCATATTATGAATATATGGGCTGACTTTTAAAAATATCTCTTTGGTGGATTCTTTTATGAAGCCAAGAAAATAGCTGTAAAGGGAATAATTACTTCTAATTTATCTGTTTCATAAGCTCAGAGCTATATGAATTATGTTTTCTCAGACTGAGAGCTGTATTTCCCCATATAGGGTGGCAGATGTATTGTTACCTTTTATCAGGCTCTACAATGGAAGCTAATTTTCCATCCTGGTTTCCTTATTGCAATATAAAAATGCTGTACTTTTTTGTTTGTAAACACAACGAGAAACATTTTCAAAAGGTATATTTTTCATTATTATGTTTTTTTTCTTTCTCATAACTAGCGTGTACCAAAGAGCACAGAGCACACACATCTCAAATCAGCCAAGGCTCCGCTAGGAAATTTTAATGACTACATTTAAAATGTAGGCCTCGGAGACTGGATTAGTGGGGTTGGAAAGCAGCACTTTGATAAACAGTTACTTGTTGCTTCTAGCTTGTTTCTTTCCCTATATAAACCAGAAACCAACTTTAACTTTGTTTCTAGTTCTCCTATCGCCCCGAAGCGTCACACCGCCTCACTCCCGGTTCTCTGCTTCCCACGTCAGTACGTACCCCCACATAGCACCTTTCTTCTCACAGTGAGGTTAACCTGCCCGTTGCGGGCTGCGTGGTGCATGAGGTCGATGACGTAGCGGTGGGTCTTGCCAGCCACTGGGATCCCGTCCACATAGACAAGCTCATCTCCTGGGTGCAGACGGCCGTCTCTGTCCGCTGAGCCCATGGCGATGACGGCTCCAATCAAAATCTAGAGAGGCGAGGAGAGGACATTCACATACACATCCAGGGGCACGCGCTTGAACAGAAGACCGGGAGAGGCTGGAAGGATGTGCTTCTAGGAACTCTTTCCCACTGTCTACCGCTTCCAGAAAAGCAAGTATCTCGGACTTGCTAGTGGTCTCCAGGACACTTGCTTCCTGGCTCCTAAGTTGTTAAGCCTTAAGGGAATTGTAACTCGGCTACCACACACGAGCTCTGCATTGAAATAACATGGAGACGGAGTCCTGGCTCCAGTTCTTAACTGTGTGCCTTGAACAAGGCGTCTCAGGCTTTGCCAGCCTTGTTTTCTTCACCTACAAAATGGGATGATAATAGGACCCGGTTCACAGGGTTGATGGGAGAAGTGGATGGAAAAATGTCGGTGAAGCTTTTGACTTTCACATGACTCATGTTGCATGCCTGCAGACTTGTTGCTCACCATCAAACTGACAAAGGCTCAAAGCCCCCCCTCCCCCCTTGCTTGATCGATTTGAGACACTGGAGGGGAAAGGCAAAAAGAAAACAAAACAAAACGATTTTTTCTTTTTCCTGGCTACTTGGCTTTCTCAAATATCCTCAGGGGCACCTTCTCCTGGCTCTTGCTCTGTCCACAGAGCATTTCTTTAGAGCACTGTCCTCTGTACAGAGAACCCTCTCAGCTCTGTGTCCCCTCAAATGCTTCTGTGGCAGATACAGAACCACCATGCCAGGAAGAGAGGTGTGTGTTCTGGAACGCAAAAGTGTTATTACAATGCCCCAAGTCAGCACCAGGATGAAAAGCCATGTATCTGACTTCCCACAGCCTAATGGGGTCGCCTGATTTAATGTCTGTGAGCATGGGATTCTTTTATTTTCTTTCTCAGAGAAAGATACTTAGAATTCTAGTTTTGTTGTTTAGGCTACAAAAAATTTCTCCAGGTCATGCACAACAGGTGTCTTTTATCTTTTGTTAGTGGCTGAGCTGCATGGCTCCTGAAGGAGGTGGTTTCCATCAGCCTGACAAATTACAGAGGCCTTGCTCCAGGTTTTAAATTCTTATACAGCAATCCTTTGCTTAAAAAAAAAAAATTGATTCCTTTCAGGCATAATGATTTCTTTTATGTCTTGGATCTGTGGATCCCAGCTAGGTTATAGCATAGCGCCAGTCTGACCTGCATGTCTTCAGGCTTGGTACCAGGATGGAGGCCTTTGAACCTTGTCCTATTTCTCAGGTCTCTCAGTGGCAGCTGGATCTGAATGCACAGGGCTTAGATACAGGCAATGCTACAATTTGAAGGATTTCACAGCTTTGCATAGTGTGTGGAGGAATGATCATTTCCTACAGCATTGCTGCAGACTTCTGTTCCTGGAGGGGGTGGGGTGAGACATAGCATTGCCTCCATGGTGGAAACTGTTCTGATGAGCCCTTCATGGCTGCTATCACGGGGAAGGCTCTGTCCTTCCTGCCTTAGACTACCTGCGCAGTCTTTTCTTTCCCGCCGACCAGGCGTGCCTACTTGCTGTGGTCTAGAAGTTGGGCATGCTTCTGACAAGCTCTGTTTTTCCTTATTAGCTCTGTTTTTCCTTATTGTCATGCTAACCTGTATGTTTTCAATTTCTTTCTAAAGATATTCCAGTCTGTTCTTCAAAAGGCTCAGCCCACGATGGAGTGCTTGTGCAAAAACCAGTTAAAATGCGTGTTCCCCCACTGCCCCATATAAAGCTGTGCTTAGTGGGATTTGCCCAAAGAAAATGCTTCCACCTTTACATTTCCTTGAATACAGGAAGCAGGGAAATTTATAACTTGTTGTAAAGAAAGCAGATTTTATGAACTTTTTGGCTGGGTAATTACCAACGTGAAGGCAGAATTCTGCTTCTAATTCTGATTCTTACAGCAGTGAGAGCCCACAGTTACAGTGGGCCTTATACAAATGCAGTAAAGCTGAGTGACGCTGGAAACTTCACACCCCCCTCGGGCTGTGGGAACAGCGCAAGGGTGCACACGAGCTCTCGGAGCTACATTCTGTGCTGCTAGTTTAATGTCATGCATTAGAGGGAGATCCCTGCAAAACACCATCACAATGCCCATGATATGGGGTTCTCTTCATCTATTCATTTCAACAAACAGTCACTGAGGAGTACAGGGTTACTATGTAAATGCCAGGAATTCACAGTGAAAATAGTAACAACCCCCACCTATGGAACCACCATTCTTGTTGTGCATAGAAGATGTGAACAGTATGAAACCTAAATAATATGTTAGATGTACATATTAACATCTAACATATTGATATGTTAACTACAGGGACCGGCTAATCTATGACCCCCTCTTGCATTGTAACTTATGTCGGCTTCCCAGAGTATGTGTTATAGATTGGCAGAAGCTCATGAGAACATGTGTCAGGATGCGTGACCCTTCAGATAGTTGCTCTCAAATTTAGGGTGTATAGGTATCACCTGTGAGCTTTTACACTCTCCTAGCCTACTCGCCCTTGGGATCCGACAGGCCAGAGATGGGGTATGATCTCACTATGTCCCTCTGGCTGGTGTGGAACTCTCTCTGTAGATCAAGCTAGCCCCACACTCATAGAGATATGCCAGTCTTTACCGTCTAAGTGCTGGAATTAAAGTCATGTGCCACCACGCCCAGCTTGAGTATGAGACTTTGCATGTTTAATAAGCTCCCGGGAGAGGATGGAAGGCTCATGCTTTTATGAACTAGACTAGTGGTTTTCCACCTTCCTAACGCTGCTATCCTTTAATTCCTCGTGTTGTTAGTTCCTCGTGTTGTGGTGACCTCCAACCATAGAATTATTTTCATTGCTACTTCATAACTGTAATTTTGCAAGTGTTATGAATTGCAGGTTGAGAGCTGCTGAGCTAGACTGAGCATTTCCGTTTGGTTCAATGGCCACGGGTCTCTGGCCCACGGCACTGGTCACTCTCCTGGCATACTGAAGTTGCTGGTCTAGGTTCTCTTATGTGTCAAGTCACATCTTCCTCTGGTCTTGTTGACCATCGACATTCTGGCCAGCAGGGCAGCCTAGCCAATGCATCCTGGTCCCATTCATTTTCCCTCTGGCCCCAACAGACTCTTTGGCCTCAGACGCGCTCCAGATTTCTCTTCTCCACACTCTCAGAGGAACGTTCTATCCTGTCTCTATTGTTCTGGCCCCGAAGGAAAAACTTAGAGGGAAAACTGAGAGAAGACTGTGTCCCCATAAAGGTCCACGCTCAGGGTCTTTTCAGTTGTGTTCTTTCTCTAATACTAAGTGCTCATCCCTAAGATCACATACATATGAACCGTACTAAATGAACTTGGAAGGTTGTATTTATCTGTGTGTTTATGTAACAGTAATACTTAGTAACAGTAATACTTATGGAAAAGAGGCCATAAACGAGAGGGAGTGTGTGTGTGTGTGTGTGTGTGTGTGTGTGTGTGTGTGTTTGCCCACAGGGGGGTGTGGTATGGTGTGGGAGGAACTGGAGAAAGGAGGGGGAAATGAGGTAAATAAAACTCATATATTAAATTCTAAATAAATAAATAGAAACCCCAAAGAGACAAACCAACTTCACAACCCTGCTTTATCTCAAGCATGGAGGGTGCAGACTGAAACAGCGTGTGACATGAAATACCAGTTTACATTCAAGTGTCCAGTGTAGCAGGAAGCCAGGGAAAAGATAGTGCTAAAAAGCAAACAAGACCAGACAAAAACCAAATCACAAGTCACCTCTGCAGGCCTTTGAATCATGATCCTTCCTGCATGGGCTGCCTAAAGATGGTCACGAAGTCCCGCAAGTTGCCAAGGTGGCAAACACCTTGGTTCTTTCCCTCCAAAACACCGCCGGGAGTTTGCATCAGACTTCAGTGCCAAGGGATATGTCTGTCCTGTGTCTTCCTTTATTCTGGAGGGTTTTTCTCCACGGATATTTTCTAAATCTCTCCATTTTGATACCTTTCCATTGCTTTTCAGCTCACAGCAGGAAGTCTCATTTTTGTTCCTCTCTGGCAATTTTTCATTTCTTTCTACTTCTATTGTTACTTAACTGTGAAAAGTATTTCCTTTTTTTAGAAAAAAATATGCCTGTACACTTGACTTGAGCAGGAGCCCTGCTGTTCATTGTTTGTGGAAGCCTAGTTGTCATGTTCGGCGGGAAACCCAGGATGTCAATATCTTTTTGTATATATGGAGGGAGAAACCTGTTTCATGTGACCCGGAGACCTGTAGTCGGTGAACACGTCACCTTACCTGCCTCACCTTCTGCAGCATACCAGCAATTGAAACTGGGTGGTGGGTTTGCTGTCTCCGGGTTTAGCATGAAGGACGGCTGATGGGAGATTTTTCTTAGAGCAGGCTGTTACCCACGCCATCATTCTGTGAGGTGCAACGGTCTGGTTTTGAAGGCTCACTTTCAAGCCTTTCTTGCATTAGGGTGCTAGGCTTCTACTTTATTGCTGAAGTGCCAAAATTGGAAACTGCAGCAGGAGGATGTATTAAATCATTTAAACGAAGGAACAAACAGGAATACATTTCAGTGAGAATAATAAAAATCATCAGAAATTCATGTCATCTGAGGCTTATTATAAATACTTGATGTCTACCTGCTATGCTCAAGGGGGGGAAGGGTTTAGCGATGCCAGGACCATGTTCAGAAGGGCTGGGGACCTGGGAACCCGTGTCCATTACAGGCAGAGGGAGTTCCTGGGTCCAAGTGAGGACTGTGTACACACACACTGGATATTGATTGAGTGCAACGTGTGTACCGTTCTGCTGGCTGCGCTCATTGCTTTTGCATTGGATTAAGGCTAGAAGAACATCTCCCTTCTTGAGCTGGCCAAGTCTACACATATCCCTTGACTTGGGCAAGCCTGTTTAGCTCTGGAGGAGGGGATCGCTGAGGTTGATGCTCACTAACTGGAGAGTTAGTGTAGCTCCCAGACAGACAGTCATGGACACAGGGTCCAGCAGATGCCAAAATCAGTATCATGAGATGGGCTGGAACATTTTTACTTTGTCCTATGTTCCTTTAATAGTTTAACATATGTGTATGTATACACAGGAGAAAGGACCTATAGGCCCTGTGGAACTAAAATGACAGTACTGTCAGTGCTTATGGCCTAGATGAACCGCGATCTGGGCCATGATCTGGCTCCTCTGATGTAGAGTATTCGCCCTTCTAATTTCTTTCAGTTCAACTGTCTTGGGTGGTAGTCTCAAAGATAGTTGGGTGAGCACCAGAAGCATCCAGGGATTTTTGGAACTATGGTCATGTTTGGTCCCAGCTGGCTTCCAGCCTGTTGTTACCATGGAAATGTCGTTAGATCTGTTATCCAAGAGAAAATGGAAATCACATTTTTTTTAAAGATGAAATGAATTAGTGCTTGATGGTGTAAAACTGCTGAGAACACGAAACAAGAGCATGCCTCGGGGCTGCTGGGACTTTCTCTGCTCCAGGACGAGGCCACTCTCATTTTCTAGAGGCCTCAGTATGGGCTGGAGATCAGCGCTCACTCTGACACATTCAGTTTTACCTTGAGGGTAAGTGCTCTCTATACTTAACCCATATATGTTTTACCGGGTTGGTGTCGGAAGGAAGCTCAGGGGGCTCTGCAGAGCCGTCGTACACAGCCAGTGAGGCTTACCCAAGGCATGATTATTGCTAATTGAAAACTCTCTTCAATACCCTGCTGGGACAACTTGCAAAACAGTCAGCAGTGATGATCTTTGACAGCCTCTATGGCGATTGTAACAGGAAAAGAATAAGCTCATGGTTTGGTGTTTTGAACAAAAGCATATGAATCAGTGTATCCTGGAACAAAGAACGTGTCTATCTGGTAAGAACCCCTGAGGCTGGTGTGTTAGCCTGAGCGTGGTGGGTTCCGTCTGGGTTTGCTGTTACATGCCCTGCAGTGTCTCGGTGCCCGCTGTCGAGATAAAGCTATGAATTAATTTATCGTGGTATTTTATTATGAGTATGGTTTTTTTTTTTTTAAATTTGGTATCTGAAGCCTATGTTTTTGTTCTAAATAAATTTACCTTGGTCCAAAGAGAAACCTGATCGTAGTCCCTGGTTCATGAGAGGTGCCTGCCGAACGTTTCAAAACAGAACGTCTTTATTGTCCGTGGTGAGCTCCTTGGACCACATCTGCTATGGTTTATACTGAAGAGATGACTGAGGATCGGCCAGCCATGCCAACAGTCCTAGGAAGTTGGTAACTACAGAGTCAGGCTTCTGAGGCACGTGATCTCAGTCAGACTTCTGGCGAGAGAGGGCACTAGAGATGGAATTTGACCACGGAACTGATGATTTAATTACTTGTGCCTATGTATGGAACCTTAATTAAAAACACTAGCCACCAGAGTTTGTCTGAGCATTGTGGATTGGAAAAATGCTCTGAGCATACGAGAGACTCCGCATCTGAATTCTCCGGGCTTGCCATAGGCATCTCTTCTTTTGGACGGTTCTCATGCCTACTCTTTGACTGTAATAAAACTATTAAGCATAGCACGTTGTTGAGTTCTTGGTTGTTTTAGTGAGTTACCAAAAGCTTGAGGAAGGCTGCGGGTGCACAAGGCAGTTCTCCAGTGGTCTCAGGCCGACACAGCTGTCTCATGCTCTTGTTTGAAGTTTTTAAGAAAAACTTTTGAATGTTCAGAAAATAAAAAACCCCGGGATAAGGAGGGCTGACTAGGGTAGCCTGGGCTATGTTCCCCTTACCCTCATAAACAGAATGTTCTTTAGCCTGGAGAATCCTGTCATTTTAGAGTATAAAACCCACAGTGGGCTGCTTTGGGGGGTTCCACAGCTGTGAGGCCTGGGCAGTGAGATTCCATCTTATCCTAGAAAGCTTTCTTGAGCGAGAGGAGACAAGCACACAAGTGAATCTTCAGCTCGATCCTTCCTGGCTGACTATTTACAAGTAATCAACCTACTTCATGTGCTCCATGCGTGAACACAGTATTTCACAGAACTTAGGTAAAGCTCAGCTTGCATACTGGGACTGTCACATTAGGGACTCCATATCTACAGCTGGGTCTAAAGTCGAGACAACTGGCAGACACTCTTTACTTTGTTGTTTAGCAAACTCATTTTAGTTGATGACTTTAAGCTCAGTTTTAGGTAACTCTGGTTAATGGCATGACTTTCATTTACGGAATAAGAAATAAAAGGAGAAGAGGAAATCCTTGCTTAGAACAAATAGAAATTCTTACTGTTCGAACCAAATGTATGAGTATGCAAGCATGTCTGAGAAATTCTGAAGGAAGCCAAGTCAGACAAACACCCTGCAGAAGCCAGGAGCTTGGAGGTGTAGATCAATGTACTCAACATTTACATAGATGAAGAAGCCCCACAGCATCTCAGTCATTTACATACAAAATGAGCCTTTGCCAGGAAGGAGGCTGGAGGTGACTGAGGATCTCAGAATCATGTGACAAGGTTGGGGGGAAAGGGGGTAAAGGAATACAGCTGTGAATGGGAGCAAATGAACTCGCAATCCTTAACTAAGTCCCTTCAGTCTGCAGTTCCTTGAGCCCTGCATTGTCTTGGCATCCTTGCCCTTCTGAAACACTAAGGGATAAACGAGACCAATCTTTGGCCAATGCGTCTTTAATTCTTCCTTGGCAGTTGGAGGCTTAAGGGGCATGCTGGGTAATTTGTTGCCCATTTTGTTCTTGGGACTTGGGCAACTTTTTCTCTGGATTACCCAGTGGAGGCCCTCTTGCGAGGCAGAGGAAGAGTCTCCAGCTTGCTTTCAGATCTCCAATGACTTTGGTAGAATTTCTCCAGAACGAAGGAGCTCACTCTACGCAAGGCCATCTACTTGGGGAAAGTTTTAATCATTATGGGTTCCTTTCTTTTGTTACACTGATTATTTTTCTTTTGGAAGTTTCTGCTGATCAGTTTTTTGTTTCTTCTGGAAACAAACCACTAATGTGATGGCAGACAAGGCCGGTGATAATAGACATTTATTTAGAACTTGTTATGATCAAGGCACAGCACCAAGAGTTTTAACAGATGTAATCTTTAGCCCTTAGAGCCGTTCCTTGGGATGGTAATTCTTGCAGATGAGCAAACTGAGGATTACAGTTTAGTCTCTCCTGTGAGCTAGGATGGGATGTACTCACACTCTTTATTCAAAACTTTCATGGGCCTTTGTTTTCTTGAGCACCATTTAAGTTACATCTCTACAATGAGTGTTTCAGGGAGGACATTTTAATACGAGCTCGCAAATCTTGGTTCACTATGTTTTCTGTATATCAATGAATATTGCTAGTTTATGCTTTCATTCTGACTATATATATATATATATATATATATATATATATATATATATATATCTACAGAACCATTCTCAAACTCAGTATTTGAACGGCTGCTGACTTCATGAACATATTCTTTTCATAATGCCTTAAAATGGCTCAGATTTTATAGCAGAGAAGTTGATTTTACTCCTTTTACTCCTGTGTTTTCTGCACCTTACTGTTTTTGTTGCAAACATATATAGTCCTGTGGTTTCCAGCCACAACTTCTGCCACATTTCCGACCACACCTTAGAGAACCCCATGCTCCATAACCATTAAATAATCGAACCATTCAACAAGAACCAGCCCATTCATAGAGACAGTTAACGTCTCTTCTGGTGAGGTAATGGCCATGGAGATAGTTGTATTTTGTGAGGCATCATTAAGGGAAATAGAAAAAAAGGAAGTAAGTAAACTGCAGTCTTCTCTGTGTTCTAAAGGCTTCCCTTTGATGGAGTACTGAATGATTCGTTCCCTGATATTTATACACAAAACAGGCATGTACGGAAATAAAGTGGCTTCAACTTACCGGCTGTCCAGGTTCGTCTCCCCCGAGGATCCTGAAGCCGAATCCAGACTCCATCCTTCGAAGGTGAACATCCAACTCCTTATAGTCTGGACCTGGTATAAAGGACATCCCAGTGAGTAATAAACACTGCCTCTTCCCTCCTCCTGAGGAACAGAACACACCGATGAGAAATTAATTTTGTGGATGTGATTAATGAGAGTGCTGTTAGTCAATGAAAAGCACGGAGGAGAGAAAGAAAACACAGTGGCAAAGTACACACCCTACACATTGTAGTCCCCAGGACGGCAGCGAGTGGCCACGGGCGGCGCTGGAGTGTCACTCACAGGTGGAGGGGACATGTGGATTTCTGAGTGAAGAGAGTTGATGCTTCTGCAAGTTTCAATTTCCCTGGGGGCTTTCGCCTTTAGGAAGCTCGCCTGTGACTTTGAGGATGCTTGCTCTGATTACTCAGAAAGGAGAGAGCAGATGGCAACACCTGCAAGTGCCTATTTAAGTACTACCTAGCAAGTAAGGGTCTGTTTACAGTCTGAGGCCTCCAGTGCTGGCTGCTGTGGGGTGTGTGTGTGTGTGTGTGTGTGTGTGTGTGTGTGTGTGTGTGCGCGCGCACACATGTCTAGGGCATGATTTACATCTAATAGAAGTTGTGTTTTTTAAAACTGCAAAAATTAGGAAATATGCTTTAAACTTTTCTCCATTGGGGTTTAAGTAATTTCTTTTTTTGGTATGCTTCCTTAGTCTTTCCATAACATAAGGTACAGGCAGAAATCTATCTAGGACCAAGAAGAATTTGTCCCCAGATATTTTAGAACGTGGAAGCTATTATGGACCACTGATTCCATTAGCATTTTGAAAGTAAATTAGAGGTGGGCTACCCACCTAAAGTCAGACCGAAAGAACAGAAATGGACCTTTAAGAAAGCCAAGAAACTCTCCTGAATGGCATTTGTTTCATTTCTAGAAGAAACTAAAACAATGAGAAATACTTTGACTTTTCCAGGAGAATGTTACCTGCCTCCTTTTCCGTCAGCTGCGATGGGATCATGGGTTTTCACACCCTGTTCCATGCAGGGTGAGCAGCAGTTGGGAGGGATATTTATTAAGCTGTCTTTAAGAAATATTTAGCAATGTCTGGGCAGCATTTGTAGCAGGCATTAATAAAACTCCCTTTGTATACACAGGACAGTTTTGGAAGTTAGGGTGAGATTTTGGAGGAGAATCCCCATAGCATGCAAAGCTAAATCTCAAGAAGACTAAGCTACCGGAATGCAGAATATCGGTTACAGCAGAGAGGGGATCACCGAGTGACAGCCCGCACATCTCTCCCAGGCTCTTGGGTGAAGGGCTGCAGATGCAGCACACCAGATGCAGCCGTTCTAGGCTCGTCTGTGAGCCAAGCCACCTTAGCTATTTTTAGTGATAAATGAAAGGCAAGTCACCCACTTCTGACATGTGGGTAGGTGACAATTATCTGGTGCTCTCAAGAGAGCTGTCCTGGCTCAAAAATACCATACATGAGTATACTGTCTAAGACTCACAATCATTCGTGTCTTTTATGACCATATGACCATATAACCATATGACCATATGACCAAGGTCTTTCAACTATATAAATACAACACCGTCAAAGAAGAGTAATCAATTAGACTTGCACATCCATTAGTCACCCTTTATAAACTATATAATTATTCACATTTTAAAGACCGGAAAATTTAGAAGGGTTAAACTATTAGTCAGAATTACATGAGGTGGTAAAGAACTGATGAAAACTTTGCTCAACATTATATAAGGCACAATGGTCTCTAAACACCGTAAGCCTTTGGGCATCTGGAGGCAGGCGGAGCAATCTTATAAAACACAGCAGTGGTTTCTCCAAGGGATGGAGAAATTACAAGGGGCGATGGGAGAAGGCAGCTAATATCCCATCACAGTCCAATCTCCAGCAGCTGGGTAGGACACAACTATTCATACTAATCTCTTCTCTGGGTCTCTTTAAACTTGGAATACCCTCCATCACAGAGACATAGGGGATACAAACATAAGGTGGCATCGTGTTTGCGTTTAAGGAGAAAGAACTTCTGACCTAATACTCCTTGCTCTTGCATGACTGTGTGCTCACACAGTGGAGAACTGTTCCTTCAGTGATTCTGGTTCCTGTGCACACTGCCAGAGGGAACTCCAAAGGGTTTAAGAAAATGCCAAAATTCTGACAGTCCCAGCGATGGAGTTTGAGATATGTCAAGACACAAGGAGTTTGGTTTATGTTAGAGACTTCCACTGTTGCTGGAAGGTATAAAAGCTTTTCCTTAGTGAGTCAGTCAATTTTTTTAAGTAGGGAAAAAAATCCCTAGACTTTATGTGGTTAATTTATTTAATCCTGAAAAACAGAGTCCTCTTCCTTTTATGTTCTGATGTACCTTTTTCTGACAATTTTAAGACTGTGACTTCAATTTTTTTTTTAAATTGTGTGTGTGTTTACATCCCACTGCCCGCAGAGGCCTGGGCATGGCATCCCCCTGTGCTGGGGTTACAGACGCCGTGAGCCGCCTGATGGAGGTGTTGGGAACCGAACTCAGGTCTTCTGGAGCAGCACATGCTCTTAGCGGCTGAGCCATCTCTCCGGCCCCAGAGGCTCCAACTATTGCTCTGATCTGCTGTGTCTTTGCACATAGGGTAGGGAGTCCCAACTGCTTCACTGTGACCTTTCCGTCCTCCTAGTCAGAAATGAACAACGTCATGGCACCCGAGTAAGAGAGACGGAGACAGATCGTCAGAGAAGTATGCCAGCAGATGTGATTTATCAATCTCTGTTAATTTTGAATGTAGAGGCTGCAGGGCCTAGAAACTTTAGAGACACAATTAGCTGTAAAAATAGTTTAAATGATAGACTGCCTTGAGGGTTTTTTTTTTTTTTTTTTTAATAAGAACTTTTAGAAAGACAATTTTTCTTTTTCCTCTGTTTTGAGTCTGGCTTTACAAAATAACTAAAATTATGTGCATGAAGACTGGATGCATTGTTCTTTCTCCTCCTTGCTATGTTAGCTTTCAGGAGAGCTGACCTCACCTTGCCTGCTCTTCTGACCTGACAACAGACTCAATTACGATATCATGTTTTATCTTTCCCCTTCTTAATGTAAGTGCGGGAGTCCCAGGGCAAACGCTTATTTCTTTGCCACAGCAGGTAATTATCTCACCTTCTGTCTGGTCTAGAAGTAAACCACGCACTTGGGAGCTTATTAGATAAAGGGCCTTGGCGGACAGCTATTCTGTCCTGAGTCGGTCAGGGTGTCACTCAACCAGGACCCTGACATGCTTCTCTTTTCGGCTTCTGTGTTTGTTTCTGTTCTGTGCTTGTCTTTATTTTCTTCTTTTCCCTGAGCCTTTTGGAAGGACCACGAGGTGGTCCCAAGGAGGCAGTGGGGGCAGAGGAACGGAGTGACAGGGGGTGGAGCATCTCTTGGACATCGGCGTTTGATGATTAACCATGGCCAGTGCTGCGTCTTCCTCAGAAGCTGGGTCCCAGTAGATACAGGCATTAAGAAACAAAGCGCTTCATGATACTCTTCTCTGGTGGGATCTTGTATGACCTTTGAGCCAAGCTAGTGGGAAGGATCGCACAAGCCTTAATTTAGCCTAGGCTCACCCCAGTATTAGAAAAGCTTACATTTAAAAAGTACGAAACAAAGCCAGATGTGGTGGCTTTCATTAATCCTAGCACCTGGGAAGCAGACACAGTGGGATCAACGTAAGTTTAAGTCACAGACGGATACACAGTGAGACTCTGTCTCAAAAGAAAAAAAAAGAAGTAGTAAATGGTATCAGGACAAAGTCCCTCATAATAAAGGACATCGGAATTAGGAAGCCTGGTTCCTGTTTGCATTAAGGTTCCAAGAGGTTTCACATGTTTTAGGAGCTTATGCCTTGGAAAAGCATGGCTGTGAGCACAGCATTTAGGAAAAAGGCTGGATGACTGAACACAACTGATTTTTTTATGAATGGATTCGGTCTTCAAAAATGCAAAGCACAACATTTTTTAATGGGTAACTTTGGCACGTGGGATGCTGCTGTAAACATGGCAATTGAATTCCCGTAGCTGAACCTCTCTCGTGTTAATTAAAACAAAAGTACTGTGGCTTATCATCACATTTGGCACAAAGAGCCTTCATTTATTTATTTTTCCTATTGCAAAGAGTGTTGCTGTTTTTGGATTTCTCTTGTAAAGAGATCTAGGAAAGACTGAGAAAGGAATGAGGAATTGAAGGTCATTAAATATATCCATGGGTTCTGGATTTTCAGGCACTCTAGGTACCGAGTGAGTTGAATTAATCTTGGTCGCTGGAATCAAACATTACCCGATAAGTAGCTGATATATTCGGGTTTAGAAGAATCTCTCTTCTTCACCTTCCGCTTTTATTCCGTTGGCAATCTGACAGCAGCCCAGCATGCTGTGGCCGTAACAGAAGCCATCTCCTCTCTGACTCTCTTCTGTAGCCTGCAAACAAGCTCAGATTTCTCCACCCTAAGTACTGCCTTCTCCCTGCCACCTCTCCTCTCTGGGAAATCTGGTCTTGCTGAGTCTTCTCCATGTCTGACTTCATTCTTGCCAGGCCAGTTTCTGCTCTCTGATTACTGAATCCCTTCCCTTTCCTTCCCTTCTCTTTTCTTTCTTTTGTTTTGCTTTCTTTCTTTTTTGTCTTTCTTTAGTCTTTTTCTTTCTCCTTCCTTCCTTCCTCTCCTCCCCTCCCATCCACTCCCCTCCCCTTCTCTCCTCTCCTCTTCTCTTCCCTCCTCTCCTCTTTCTTTTCTTGAAACCGGGTGGGTGTGGGTGTGTGTGTGTGGGGGGGGGAGTGGGTAGGGGTTGGTGTCCCTTTATATGGCGCTGGCTGTACTGGAACTTACTATGCAGACCAGGCTGGCTTTGAACTCACAGAGATCCACCTGCTTCTGCTTCCCAGGTGCTGAGTTTAAAGCCATGTGCCAACACTGCCGGGCTTGATTACTGAACTGTTTAAGGTTCCTATAACACTCTAATAACAGACTGAGCAGACCTTTCCTTTCTTAAGATTTGATTGATTCCTATTTCTCAGCGATACTACTGGATTTGACTTTTATGTTCCTGGATTTTTAAAAACATCCTAAACAAGACGAGGCCTCTTTTGCAAGTGATTTATGTGATCTCTCTATGTCTAGGTTCATTTTGTCTGGCCTGACCTGCCTTTGATTACTTGATGAAAGATTATTTTAAACATGTGAGAAATTTTATTAGTAAGTTATTTATTGTATGTAGTCATGATTTTCTATAATATAATGATAATTTGTGTGTGCACTTAACAAAATATTTGGATTGGTTCTTTCTTGAAAAATTGAGTCATGCATTAGAATAAGGTATTCAAACTATAACTTTCATCTTTTAAAATGTAAAATATGACTTTGTACATATATCAAACAACCTAAGCTATTGGGCAACCCGTCTCCTCTTCTGGTTTTTGAATAAAATACATATTTGACACTGAGATTTTTCAAGAAATACATTTTTCTGAGGCCAGTTAAGTGAGCTTTAGGTTTCCACATTAAATCCTGATTTCGTTTTTAACCACAATTACTAGGCTCCATTTTCTCCCTGGGCATAAACAATTCTTAATCATTACAAGGATTTTACAGTCAGCATCTCAATCAGGTGTAGAAACAGTTACCGTCTAAAGATTTCAAACCAGGCTGAACAATTACTGTGGACGTCATTTGGATGCTAAGCGGTATCTTCCATGTTTTGTACGTACTTAAAAAAATGACATGGAACTTAGGGAACGGATGGACTCCAGTGTTTTCCAGGGGCTGTTAGAGCACGCTGAGATGGCTAATGGGCTGCCATCACAGAGGTACACTAGGGATGTGTGCCGGAGCCCACGGACCTGAAACGGCCGTTACGGAGAGACAGCCCTTTCTGCGATGCTTTGAGATTTCGGGGTGCCGATCTAGTGGTCTAACCAGCTGCTCAGAGCGCTTCATTAGGACTTGAGGAGTCTAACTCCTTTTTTCTTCCATTTCTACAGCAATGCTAGATTTCAGCTTGCATCACAGATGATAACGTATTTTTGGAAAGGATAAGTAAAAAAATCCAAGTAAAATTACTAAGTTACTCCTTACGTTCTTAAACTTGAGGCTATATTGTACCCTAACTTAAAACAGTATCAAGATGCAGCACTTTGTAGTTGGAATTATTTTAAAAAAAACAAGCTGACATAGGTACTTAATTAAGCTAAAAATAATGTCAATCTATATTAGCAAATTCTTTAAGTGGTTTTTTGGGGAAATATTTAACTTTCCTCTCTTGAGATTATTTATTATTATTTATTTCCCTCTTATTTCCATTTATCTGGGTTAGCAAGATCCAATCGAAATAACGTGTAAATTATAGAAGTTAATGAATATTGCCAAGCAGCCACTTTTTTAAAAAGTTTAACAGATATCGATTTTAATAATATATTTTAACCTAATTATCCAAAATACCATCTTAATGTAAAAACAATTAACAAGGCTGATTTTTGAACCAAGTCTTTGAAATCCAGTGTGGATTTTGCACACATCTGTTAATACATCTAAATTTGCATTCTAGTGCTGAGTGGCTACTGTTCTGGACAGCACAGATCTATCTATCCTGATGGCTTTTCCTTTAACAGTTGGTTCTGAGTATAGTCTTTTAGTAACTTTTTTTACGAAGGACATTCATTAATATTCATCTTTCGTTTGCAAGCATCCAGACCCACCATGATGAGGCTTGCTCTCTATCTTAAACACATGTGAATGGAGGTGAATTCATTATCACAGTGAATATTACATAGTGAGAAGTTGATGCCATTCAGGAGAATGATTGGTTACACAAAGTGGAAGACGTGTGTTCACAGAACTGTGAATTCTGAATACTTGCCAGAGGAATCCATTCGAAAACTGGTCCTGGGTGGCACTTGCTCTGGATGGGAAAATGGGGAATTAAAGTTGAAATTCATTTATGGCATTTTAAAGTTCATCTTTATTTTCTTTTTGTTGCTACTATAACTCCCCCAACCCAAATATTGTGCTCATGTTTAATTTTTTGTGGTTCACTTTGTCTCTAAAATCCATGGAACTTGGTGGATAGATTTACCTGCCTATGTGTAAGTGTGTATGTTCATGTATTCTCACATACATTAAAATAGAAAAATATGGGTTCTCTTATCAGCATGGAAAAATACCATTTCCAAACATGATTGCATTTTTATTTTCACTACAAGAATATTTACTTGGAAGTATGTCAATTCAGAACCAAAAATCTATGCAACGAGAATCCTTCAAAATCATATTACGATACTTTTATCATAAAACACTAAGATGAAAAGTGACGATATCAATCACTGACCGTACTGATTTAACACCAGTCCAATTATTTTGAGATAAATATGGATGCATGCATGTCCACCCTGCCCCCTCACAGACGTGCTTAAGAAACAGGGACTGGATCTGTAGCTATTGAGCATACAGAGGATGGCATCACTAAACTGTCTCTTGAGTTTTACTCTGCCTTCCAAAGCTACTGAACCACAGAGGGAGGGATAGACAGGCCTCAAGGCTCTGTGAGGATCCAAAAGTCCTTCACTGGCAGATGGCAAGACAAGCCCAGGATGCTAAGAGACTCACGTAATTTGTTCTGTACTTTATCCCAGAGAGCTCCTTGTGATCATTTTTAGGAAAAAATGCACGAGAACATCTCTTGTTCTTTTTATCTTGCTTTTAATTAAAGCTCACTCTCAAATAATGTGCTCTTTCTTTACTATTGCTGTGGAAACACAAGACCCCCACAACTCATTTGTTACAATTTCCTTCCTTCCCTCTCTTTGGCCCCCTTCCCTTCTTTTAGACAAGGAACAGCGATGCACCTCAAGCCGACCTCAAACTCATGACTTTCCTACTTTAGCCTCTCACGTGCTGAGATCAGATGCATGTGCTACCCATGCCCTGTTCACAACGGTCTCATGTCTTTCCTACAATCTTCAGATGTTCTTCATTCTCCTTTGTAGTTCTGTCCATAGACACATTCCTAAACCATACAATGGGGTTTAATCTGAGACATGCAGAAGACACTTGCCAATAGACACCCAAGAAAATAAGGATTATGTTAGGATGGTTTGAGATATTGTCTGAGAGTGCAGGATATTTCAACCTTTACGATGAACTTAATACAGCTTATCACATTGTCAAAAATTAACTAAAAGTCGCCAAATCCGTCTAGGTCATAATGCATACTGTTGATAAAATAATTGTAATTTTTCTTGCAAGAACCATCCTCCTTGTGTTTAATATGTAAGCCAGTCTTAAGATGGAACACATTTTTAGGACATTATTATTACAGTCAAGTAAATGATTGTGTTGTTATAATATATGGTCACACAAGTGATTGAAATTTATAAAGGGGACAAGTTAGGCATATTCAATCAGTTGGAAGAGAATGTATCGCAGAACTTCTCAATGTCAGGCTACCCATGATTTTAAGATAGAGTTGTATTCTATAAGGCATTGTAAATACAAGTATTTTATCAACAAATTATGACGAGACTGAATGAGCTTCAGCGAGACTAATGAGCTCCAATCTGGAGCCCAGTTCATTTTGCATCGTGAGCTACGTCAGTGGGGCACAGTGCTCATGAGCCTGCCAGGTAAGCTGTGTAGAGCAAATTAGTTTTCTAGCAGGATCATTCCTTTTCAAGAGCCTTCACGTTTATTGTGGCTGTCGAGGACTTTGAAATGAGAAACATCCTGTCATCAGAAAGGTAGACCACGTCAGGGATGGAACACTGCTACCTTCTAAATGCTTCCATTAGTGTAAAGCTAGCGCTCTATACGATCATAACCTCGTTAGGACTTACTTGCCGTGTAGCAATTCAGCTCATTTCCTGAAGCCCTGATGGTCTCATATTTATTCATAAAAATACTTTTGGTTACACCGGGAACCTGCGCTATCACTAAAGAATTCTCAGGGAAGGACCGAGTTTTGGGTCTGGTCCTCACAGTTTTCTGCCCTTCTATCCTTTATCTAATTTCGGAGGCACCTAGTTCTAAATTGATGAACAAAATAAATGAACAAGCTATGGGATTATATCTAATTCCTAAAACACAGGAAAACTTGGTTCTGTGGCATAACGTTTATTATGTTGTCTATATTATTAGCTCATAGCACGGTGATTTCCAATTTTAAAAGGCAGCTGATCGAAATGTAGATATTATCATGGTTTTCTAGACAGCTACCCAAAGATACCATTTTTGAAATTACATTTCCGAACTAATCAATGTCTCTATATTGAAACGGCAAACACGGCTTTAATGGATTCATCGGCCTCATTTTCCAAAATGTTACAATGGCAAAGTGATATATTAGAAGCACCAGCTAAAAAACAATCCCCCTCTACAGGTCAAATCATAAGCATAAATCACACCAAGGAGAGTGTGATAAAACTTAGAGAAAATTTACCTTTACAGTACAGTCGGGGGTATTAAAATGATAGTGTGCTGTGTTTCCTCTCTTTTTTATGATTCTGATGTTAAGTCACAGAGAGGAATGTTGAACACTTTTACCATCTCATGTTAATATTCCACTAAAATAAGATTGTGCTTGAGAGGACGCACGTGAGAGGCCATTTGATTATGGCCGCAGGACACCATTGCTGTCCAGGCTTCAGGCCAGGGCTTAGTTCCATGTTTAGCTGTGAGCATGCTCTTTGGATGACAAGATGCTCTTGTGTGATGACTTACACACCTGCCTGCATTTGTGGCATCCACACACGTGTTGGAACATTTAAGCCTTTTGTCCTTTCCGGTATGCAATTTTAGCAAAGGATCCCATGGAGACACCATCCTGGAGTCAGGCCAGCTCAAGCGAAGGACTCACATGGGCTTCAGGGCTCTCGTTCCGAGCACACAGGGAGTCACTTCCTTGTGTAATGTGGCCACCCCAACGTCACTTCCTGTCTCTGGGGGTGTCTGTGGTAGATTCTGTCATTTTCTACTCCATCTTCCCAAGTGGTTCTGTGATGACGATGGAAGCATTGCAAATTCTAACCCTGTTCTCTAAGAACAAGGAAGGAACAGCCAGAAGGCCAACAGTCAGGAAATATAAGTACTGTCTGCGAGCAGCACGAACTGTGCGTGCATTACTCCGAGCAATGGAAGCGTTCAACCATGACCAAGGAAAGGGAAGGGGAAGAGACAAGGTATGAAAGACACATTCGTCTACCTTTGATCTGCTATGGATTATAATTTCACTTTGGGTAGAGCGCTGAAAAACAGTTTGCATCTCCATTAGGCTCTTTAGCCGGTGGGTACTTGTGATCGCTACCTTTGCTGAGACCTTTGTGGCTTATTATAGCTTCTAAATCTGGAAAGAAAGTCATTGGTGTGAGCTGTTAATAGGCATATTCCAGAGGAGTTTTTGTCTTTACGAGGCTATACCTTCAGATACGTCAGACAGATGGGCCTTTGGCATGTTTGAGTGTTTTCTCTCTTGAAGGAGCGTGGACATGTCGAAACTCTCAAATTGTTTATTTATAATAACCAAGGTTCAGTGCAGAGAGAAGCAAAGTTCGGGTAACTTCAGTCGTAATTCACCTCACTTCAGAGCAAGGGGTGGTGAGGCTTTTCCTCACTCGTCCGCTTCAGCTGCCTGGTGGAGCTGCTCAGAAAATGGCCTGGGACTTGATGTGGAGAAGCTGAACCTTTAGAACAAGCCTGGATGTGGGAGCAGTGTGGTGGGAAGGTGAGACAATCCTTTCTCTGTCCTCAAGCTCGCCTTAGAATGGCCTAAGCTTTATGCTGTGAGACCCCTAAGTGAGCTACATTCATGTCCTTTGGGGTGGCTTCATGGTGCCTTGCCTACAGCAGAAAGAGGAGATGTGATCGGTATCTATTTGTTCTTATCTAGATACAGCCTTTCCTGGGGGCCAGAGATAGGCAAGATTAAGTCCCCTCGGGGCAGTGATTACCCTCCGTTGAACTGGACTTAGGTGTGATTAGAATGTGACCGGCATGGCCTGATACTTAACTGTGTAACCTCCTGACCTTGTTTTTTTTTTCTCTACTTAAGCTTGCCTCGTCCTTGTTGGAGCAAGGACACTGCCACACTTAGGGAACATGTGGGGAGGCATGAAACTGGAAAGTTTAGGAATAAGTTTCCCCACTGCTGTTAGGAATACCATACATTGCTCTAAGGCCAGGGATGCTTGCAAACAGGATACTGAGGCAGAGAAGGGCTGCCAGTGCTTCGGCCTATCAGAAAGGACAGAGGAGATGGGATAGCATGCTATCCAAGGGACAAAGTGTGTTTGTAGACAGGAGCTGGGAAACTACCAGTATCTGTAATTATTTTTGCCATACCGTTGCACGCATTAAGTCCTGATATTATTTACCGTGTTCTGTAAGGCGGTCTTGTTCAGAAATTGCTTTCTTATGTGTTTCACCATGATCTTCTCGTAAGTAGAGATGACATCTTCTGGATTTTCTCTCTTGGTTGTCTACTAGGGTTTTAGACACACACTGAGGGTTTCGTATGTTTTCGCTGATTGATGTGTAGCCTCGGGGAGCCGTGCCCAGGCACCATGCCTGTGCTCTCAAGCCAAAGGCACCGCCTGAGTGCTGGGTGTCGGGTACTCTTTTCTCTGCCCCTTTTCTGTTGTCACTTCATCTTAGAACATCTCACAAAGATAGGGGGTGGTGCTGGCTTCCTCTCGGGAGTATGCACCTGCCATGTTCTGTTTCTTGTGGTGCTACTAGCCTATGGTTGTCTTTCTTTGTTTAAGAATCACATTTTCCCAAGGAACACATCTTTATTAAGATGCCCTGTGCACATGCATTAAACTGTCAGCTTGATCTAATTATGAGTCAAATGAGGCAAGTAACCTTTACATCATTTGATAAATTTCCGTCATTTACAGGGGGATGGGGACTTGAATCCAAATAGTGGTAAGGGAAGATGCCAGGGAAACTTCAGGGGACTTACAGAGTAGAGTGGGGTTCTATTCTGCACTTTCTCCAGTCTCACTAATTTTCTTTTCTCTCAGGAAGAATCTTACAGGCAGAAGAATCAGTAGATCTAAACCTAAAGTTTGTGCACACGATTCAAAGGAGTATGCAATTTTTGCAATCAAAGTTGTGAATGTGGCCGTCCGTTCGGGTTTTTACACGCTTTCCGATCATTGTATAGACAGCCCTATTTGAAGGCGAGGCTCAGGCTGGGCTTTCCAATCATTAAAGTTTTTCATAACACAACTGTAGCAATTCGGGAGGCTGAGGTGGGAGGCTGCGACTATAAAGCCAGCTCGGGCAATTTTGTGAGACTCATTCTAAATAAGCCAAAAGGGTATTACTCTAGAAATTTAAGTGAGAGAATAAAACTTTTTTTTTTTTTTTATTCTTGGAAATGGGCTGTGCAGAGAGGACGCAGGGCTGTTTTCTTGTTTCAAGAGGCTGGAGGGTCAGAGCGAGGAGCCATACAGCAAGGGCTGCAGACGGAGCTGGGAAAGCAGCCCTGCTCATTTGGCTCCCCGCCTTCAGGGACAGTTTTCCTTACCTTCCCATGATGTCTGTGTTTCATTCACACCCTGCTGAGTGTTACGAAATAACACAGTAGGAAGGGAAATGAGCGTGCCCTCTCTGGCTTCCTGAGGGGCCTGATGCCTGTGGCCTTGGAAACAGAGTGCTGATGGACAGGGTCTGCAGTGGTGTGCGCACCAGCTCTCCGGGAGGGAACAGTGAGGTTCCTGTTGCGAAGGGGTAAAGAGCTTGCAGGAGGATGGCAAAGAAAGACACGGGAGGCTACGGTGTCTGGGCACGCTATGGGCCAGGAGGGGAGGCAATGACCAGAAAGGGCTCTGCTTGTGCCAGATACAGAAATCCTTACTCTGTTAGGGTCGAATGAGGGTCATGTACAATTCCTGTTCAGAAACACTGTCTTGGACACTCTCAGACACAAGATGCGGAACCGATACGAACGTGGCCTCTGTCCTGAGTCATCCAGCTTTGCATTATTCTGGAAACAGCATGAGGGTCGGAAGCAAATGAGTAACAAAGGGTCAGGACCCTGAAAGGAACTCAAGGACGGGGGAAGGGAGGGACAGATGATACTACAGTCCTACAATCCTGCAAGATGTTCTGTCGTCCACGCAGGGACATCTACTGCATCTTCCTCCCCTCTTTTACACTTGTGTCTCCTTCCCCATTAAATTCTCGCAAGCAGGGCATGCTGCTCACTTCACGGTGCTGAGAGCAACATGGACATTCAGTGAACACTCAGCTGTTGAAGCAGAGTCATAGTAAGGACTGCGCTTGACATCTCTGCATTTTCTTTTTCACTTTGCTGCACACCAGTCCCCCAAACGTATGCCCTTCATTAACATCAGCTGTAACTGCCCACTCCACCCTGACTTTACCGTAGGGTATGCTCCAAGTACACAGCCCTCTAGAGATATTCCAGCCCTTCACTCAGAGAGGGAAGACTGAAACACGGTAACGTGGATGCAACTGATTATTTAAAAGCATGTGCGTGTGCAGGCTCAGTTTGATGAAGATGATTTCTCAATGGCCTGCTGTCCTAACTATTTTATCAACCAAAATTATGTCTACAGAATGTTACCGAGGATGGGGAAAAGGCATTATGTTTGCTTTTCCCTTTTTAATGCACCAGCTGGGTACAGAATTCTCAGCCCCTGAACTCATCAAGAGAGTACTCAGATTCAAGATCCTCTGAGACCACACGCAATTTAAAACTTCCTATTCACTCTTCAGATTATGAAGCTGGAGACCATATATTGGTAGGGCTGAAGTAAAGGGAATCAGCAGACTGTGAAGGGAGGCAGCGGGGACCAGAGCCTTTTAAACTAAGCTTGATTTCTCCATCGTTTCCCAGGTTCTTGTTATTCAGTGTCATGCTCTTACCCACCTGTGTCATCGAGTTTCCATAGAGGAGGTGACCGGCACAGTGTCAGGAAGGGACACAACAGATGGACATTTGGTATTAAAAGCCTTTGTTTTCCAATATTTATAAAGTGCAATGAAATAATCCTAAAGGTGATGCCCAGATGTACCCGGCTGCACTTAACGCTGGCAGAAGATCCAGGCTGGGATGCCTGGTGCTTTTCCCTGCTCCGGGGATGAACTGATTCATGACTATGAGTTGGAAAAAACTTGCCTGAAATTTTGTTTTACGCAAGGCCTGGCCTTCTCTAATGACTGCCTCTAGGGCTCTAAGACAACAAAATTTAAGCTTTAGACTCAAGGTAGGTTGAATTTGGTAACTTGAACCCAACTAGCAACCCCAGTCCATCCTGATTTCTTCAAGGGCTTAGGGGCATAAGTAGGAAAGCAATTTAAACCCAAAAGTTAATCTTACTTTTAGCAGCAACAGGCTTTAAGTCAACGAGCATAAAGACTGGTTAGGTAGGAGAGCTAGATTCTGCCACTTACCAAGGTGACAGTAGCTAATCATAATGTATGTTTAACATTTGGTAAAAGACAGGGTTTATGGGTTCTTATTACAGCTGTCCTTTCTTTGATATGTCGATTATTCTGATTTGACAATGTATACATGCATGCAAAGATCACATTGTACCCCATAAAAATAAAAGTATTAAATACTACCAACTATAATGTAATTCTACAAAAGAAAAGCCAGGCTTTAAGGACAGTTGTGGAGCAGGTATCTTACTGCGGAGATACCTTTGAGCCTCAGAAGGTAAAATCATGGAAGATCATTGAGCCCCCGTGTTGCCCCCAGGGCTGGCATTGGCCATTATCAATGTACCCTTGCTTTACATGGCTTTCACTTACGCCTACTTTCATAAATGGCTCTTGACTTCTCGTAGAGCTCATATGGGTCAGGTTTCCGGGGGTCAAAGGCCTCTGTTGAATCAGGAAACGAGCTCCTGTGAAGGGCAGGTGGGAAGGGCAGGTTCTGTGGTACAGCTGGAGCAGATAAACTCGTTTGAGGACTGCCTTGATTCTCCCACCGGTCCATCATCTGAAAGAAAAGGAGACCAGAGAACATGACTGATGATGGATTCCCCCTGGCTACTTCCCTTGTTACCTTTACGACAGACTTGTTTTGCCTTGTGGA
Source organism: Cricetomys ansorgei (assembly GCA_026225945.1). Classification (NCBI taxonomy): domain Eukaryota; kingdom Metazoa; phylum Chordata; class Mammalia; order Rodentia; family Nesomyidae; genus Cricetomys; species Cricetomys ansorgei. The sequence continues at coordinate 1,780,348 of JAMJFZ010004075.1, forward strand.
CTTTTGTCCCCAAGAAGAGTTTGGTATATGTGCCTTGAAGAGGGGAAAAAAAAATCTCTGTTTCTACATAAGAAGGAAGCGTAGCCTGCTGTAACGGAAGCAGTGCCTGAATTTGGATGCAAGCTTCGATAACCTCGCCGCATGTTAGCTAGGCATCTTTGGCAGACTCTTCGTTTTTCTCTGGTTATTTTCCTTGTAAAATATTGCACGTATCCCAAGATAATTTATGTGCCTATGTTCAGAAATAGAAGGTAATATTTGTTCTTTCCCTAAGATGGTCCCAGTTTATTATTACCACTTCTCTAACACAGAAAATGAAGCAGGCTGCGCATATTAATTTAACACCTGTGCGTACCCAAGCATCTCTTACACCATCACTTCCCCTTCAGTTTGTATGTGTAGGGCCATCTGTGATCAATGAACTGTGTTCTTCTAGGAGGTCTCATTCACTGCGGGTCTGCTAATGTCTCCCTTAAAGTATCGCTGCTAGCACTATAGTTAACTGATTTCTAACTGGCCACGCATGAACCCTGATCCCACCACAGCATGGGACATACATGACGCTAGAGCTAATGCCAGCCTTTTAGCAAGAAGGCTGTTGCTGTCACTACCTTCACCTTTGTTCAACTAGTAGCCCTTCCTTCAAACCCGACTCTGGTCTCTCTTCTTTCAGTATGCGTACAGTATGTGTCAAGTGGGATCCTGATAACCTCTTGCCTGAGATTCTGTGTAGGGTCAGTATGATTCTCAGGATCAGGGCCGAATTCCCATCAGGATGTGGGATCTGCTCACTTTTCTCAGGCCCGTTGACACGTCTTCCTTCCACGGCTCCCCAGCATTCTCTCCTGCCTCTGACGCTTTGCAGGCTTTCTCTACCTACATCCTTCTACCTAAATCCTTCTCCTTCTACCTACATCCCCAACTGGTCAGTCGGGCTAATGGGATAATTAGGCAGTCCTGGTTCTAATCAACTGTACTCCCTACTCCCAGTATCACTAAGCACTCCCAGCTGTAGTAGGTCCTATATGTAGTGTAGCGTAAGTCCTATATGTAGTGTAGCATAGGTCCCATATGTAGTGTAGCATAGGTCTCATATGTAGTGTAGCGTACGTCCCATATATAGTAGGTTTTCAAAAAGCATTCTCTTAGTGAATTAATGAACTCATAATTAAAATAGGGACACCTAAACAACTGATAGGATATATAGCTGTCTGTTCCCTACTTCGTTTCTTGCTCTTGTTTTTACACATATTTTGGTCAGGATTCCAACTGCCTCTCCCTCCTATCAGTCATCAACACTCTTCAGGCTGGGAGGGATGTGGTGACCATGTGCACCTGTCCTTCCCAGGCATGCCGTGGGTAAAGCAGCGATCCCTCTGGCTCGTTCCACCCACCTGGAACTGTGACAGGGGTTCACGTTGAAACTACACATGGCAGACTTGGAAATGAGTAGATACTGACTCTTAACTCAGTAAGGCCGGATTTAAATTGTTTTCGGTATAGGATCCTGCTCAAGATTTCATCTAGACAGTTGCTATAGCCAGCAAGGATGAGCTCAGCTGCCTCACATTAGATATAATCTCTAGCTACAGAGAGAGGGGTGCTGGCTGCCTGAGGTCCAGCGGCAGATTCTGGTCAGAACCAGCTTATAGTTCCAACAGCGCTATTTGTTTAAACCGTAACACTTGGGGGCAAATCTTGTAAGTATCATAAAAACTGAAGCTAACTTTGTGCTCCCTGAGGGCTCTTACTTTCTACTTAGTAAGAACCCTTAAATATGCATTTCAAACTTAACAGAAGCATTCTTATAGGAAGCGCTGCTGGGATTTTTATTTTTATCCATAATGGTGGCTTTCTATGATAAGCTAGACTTTAGACTGTGTCTAAAGGCATATCCTTTTAAGGTGATCAGCTTAATGCTTTTAGGTACCACAGGACACATTCCAGCACTCGCTTCCTCAGTTCTGATTCCAAACTTAAAATGCTGAATCTAAAAAGTAAATACATTAGAAGCAGGGTCCGAGATGCGTTCACATCCCACTCGCCAAGGCAGGGCTGCGGGAGATGCCTGGTTTTTTCGTCTTCCGCTGGGTTTTCTGACACCCGCACGTGTTTTGCTGGTGTGCGTATTACTCATGTACAACCAATGAAGGAACCATGTTTCAGGTGAAATACTGGAATTTCTAAAAGACCATCACAAAGCTGAACAAATAATGCTCTGGGCATTTCAGGGAAATGTTTCTCTGGCAGATTGACAAATTCTCCAATTTCTATAGCACAGAAATTGGGAAATTAGTCAAGAGTCCACTTCACGCTTAGTAGAGCATCCATAACTTCTTACAGTGACATCCATCGAAGCTCGAGTCATTCTGTTGGGGCTCTTTAAAAACTCCAGAGTAGAAAAATCCCTGTTTGTGAAAAGTAGACTTCTAGTCTTGTTCTCCATATAGCTCCGAGCTTGCTCTCTCAAAATAGGCTCAGAAAGGATCTTGGGGGGTGGGGAGGCACTATTGAGTAAACCTTTACCTGGCTCAGAGCCATCCTGTACTGAGGCTGGCCATTGCATCCTCTGAAGATGGTTCTGTTGACTCCACCTTACTTTCTGAGGAACCTTGGTTTCTAGATTCCGTAAATACCCAGACTTCTGATCCTGTCCCACGGCCCAGGGCCATGGGTCTTACTTGTCTTATCTACTGTCTTTCTGCTCGAGTCATTCCTAATTTATCACGCCTCAGACGTTTATCTCACATGAGGCTTATTGGGATTCTCCTGTCTGACTCAGCAGTGATTGTAACTAGGCTGATATCTGTAAGCATCTCACTAGAGTGACAATGGGAAGGAAATTGTTTTCCACGTGTGGGAGAAACTTTGCTGTCTTTGCACTAATGAATGATTAATGAGTAAATGAATGAACACCTGACACTATGAAAGCACAGCCTCTGAACAATGAGATGATAGAGAAAACATACAGTCTACACCCAGACACCAAACGTTACAACAGAGGGGCTCATTGTTGTGGTAATTGCTTTGTCTCCACTCTCTGATTCTCAGGTGTGCTGAGGAATGAGACAGATTTTCACTACAACAAAATGCTTTTTCCAGAATTTGTTTTCTTCCTTTGAAGAGCGGGATAAACAACGACCTAACAAGTCTAAACCTACTCCTGAGCTACGTTAGGTGGGGCTGGGTAATGAAGGCATCAGGTTTGATTCTATGCTTGAAACATAAGCCTAGATCCCTGCCACAGGAAGACAATGAGAACTCTTTATGAGTAGCATCTTACGTTGCTAGGTAAAGTCTTTGAGTGACAGGGGATAAGGCGGAGGCTAGGTCTCAATTAGGGTGTTTCCTCACTCTGAGAATGTCATAGGTCTTCCTTAGAAGAGGAGCGGCTGAATTCAGACACTGCGGATATGGCATGTTTGTTTCAATTAACCATTTAGCACACTGTATTCATTTTGTGGAGTGATTTACTTGCTAAGGGCTTGTGCACTGGCATCTGCTTTCCACAGTGATAGATGTTTATACTTTTGAGCTCCACACATTGAAGCTGTTGTAAGCACTTTACATGGATTAACTCTGAATCCCCACAGTGACAGGCAAGGGGCATTATCATTACTTCCATTTTACAAGCACAGTCTCCGAGATGCAGAGGTCTTAAGCCGCCACTCTCAGGTAATAAACAAGCCAGGAAAAGCAGCAGTACTTGAACCTAGACAGTATGCATAAGAGTCTACATTCTAACTCATCAGGCCACACACAGAACTCTTACATTCCTTAGTCCAAGGAGTTTTGTGCAGAGGACAGTAAATCAAAGGCCTTGTATACTTACTCAGCCTGCAGTCTGGAAGTCCAGGCCTTAGCTCTTGTGAAGATGCACAGGTTCAGATGCACTTAGTTCTGTGAAGGCTTTTTGGGAATTATTGACTACGGGTGTAATTACTATAATGACTGCAAATGCTGTAATTATGCCAAATGACATAATTTGTGTGACTGTGGTACATATAAGGAAATCACTAGATTGCATAATTGTCACACCATGATGAGGCTGCAAGGTTCCTGGTTAAATCAGATAAAGATGTGTATAACCACAGAGCCCAGATTTGAGTTGGGGATCAAAGGATGAAACTGTTTAGACGCTGGGCAGGGTATGCCACATGTCATTTCACGAATTTAAAAATACCTCTTTCAAAATTGCATATATCACTAAGTGACTTACTAAGTTCAAAGCACACCGCTTCCCGCTTCGATGTAGGCCAGATGAGTGGAGTCATAAGTGAGGATCTACCTTGTAAGTGTCCTGCGTGGCCAGTGTACCTGTCCACTGTAGGATTTAGTTATTCTATCAGGGTAGCATATTCTGAGGCACAGTAACAGGCAACCCCAGAAAACCAACCCACCTAGGAGACTTACGCAGTTAATTCTGGTATAGCTTGGTGTTGAATGTCCATGTATTAAAGACTTGGCTCCTGGACCAGCATGGAAGCTGTGGGACCTTTGAGATGGGATGTAACAGGACTGTATTCTTTCAAAGAATTGTAAGATCCTAGCCCTCTCTTCTCTTTCAGTCCGTGGCTTGTGTCGGAAGAAGCTTTCCTGTCATGAGGTGCAGCTTGCTACACATGCTTTGAGCATCAAGGCCAGCCAATCACAGACAGGAACCTCCAGAACAGAGCCCAAATGAGCCTTTCCTCTCTACAGGCTGGTTATTACCGCAGGCATTTTGTTACAGTGTTAGCAGGATGACTAACACAAAATAGTTTCAACCTTAGGGCAAGTCAAGACTGTCTCTAACCTAGCTTTTAAATTTTGCTAATGAAAGTCACTAAGTTCCTATGTTGGCATAAACTTTCAGGATCTTTAACAGAGAAGTAGGACCAGAGAGGTTAGGTAATGGTAGGGGTCACCAGTATCTGAAGAATATTAGAAGCACTCCTTTGAGTGATTCTCAAGTTTATATTATATAGAATGATACATATAATGTTTACTTAGGATATTGATTATATATGAAGAGCTAGAAATATATGACTAGAATGTAAATACAAATGGAAATAAATCTCTTGCAGACCATATTTAATTTGCAGGTCACACCCTCCAAGCCTTAATGTGAAACTTAATGTGACTGCATGCCCATTATAGTATTTATGATAGGAGAAACAAAAGCTTTATAAAATATTTTTTGCGACATCATCCTGAATAATGTTGCTGTCTATTTTGTAAGTCTATTTTAAAATGAGGAGAGTTATAGGAGCAGAAGATGAGGCGTTCTTGTATTGTGGGGACAAGAGACAAAAGGCTGGTAGAGGTGCCATGCAGGCGTACATTTTTCTTCGGTAGAAATGGTTCCCAACAATAACTGGCAAGGTTTATTGTACAGCATATTTTCAGTATTCTTCTGGTTCACCTTACCTTACAGTTCATACATAACCTGTAGTAATTATGCAGACTGTGTATTAAAATCTGTGACCAAGTTGTCAGAACATAAGAGTGAAAACAGATCATATGTAATAGTCTGTTTGTAGTATTCTTTGTATCATAGCTAAGGAAATATTTTTTAAAAAGTCAACTGTAAAGAAGTAGTTTTGGTATATAAAAATTAGAAAAAAAAAATGGGCCTAATTATAGGAAATAAGATGACTTATCCTTGTATTTGAGGACAACAGAGGGCAGAAGGGCACAGAATATCCGTTCTTCTGATATCCTGGAATCTCGGGGGTGGAAGAGTGTTTATGGCCACAAAATCCCCTGTTAATTTAAGGCGCTTACATAGTAAATAGAAAAACAGCAAAAGAAGCATAGAGATTCCAACTTACAGGCTTCGGAGTTTTCCATGGAGAAAAGAAACCTGCAACAAAGAAAACAGCATTTGAACTTGGAAAACACAGATTGCGTGATGCTGAGGGACTGAACTTCACTTCAGATGATTTGAGAGCATCAAAAGACGATGCCGAAGGGCTGGCAGCCTTTCCTTTTCCCAAGATGCTCAAGACATCTCTTGGGAATTATCTTGGTGCGGATGAGAACATTTCTTCGCTTGGCAGCTGAGGGCTCTGAGGAGGTGAGGGACCACGGGAACACCTGCTTTCGAAGGCCCAACCCCGAGCCGGCCTCAGGTTCTTATCACCCAACATGAGCAGGAGGGATGGAAAGAGGGGGTAAATACCTTGCCTTGGTGTAAGAAACAATTCTGAGTTTGTGTACCCACTTTATGGCCTTTTAGAACAGCAAAGCTTTGTTATCCTTATATTTAAAAAGAATGAATGTATCTCTAGGACTCAGACCTTATTAAATCTTGGATGACACTGCTCCCCCATTGGCACCCCTCTGTAGCAGGTTTCTATCATCCTTCTGCCCCGATGTCATCAGATCAGGGTTTTAGAAGAGGGAGTGGAAAGAGCCTTCAACCTAATCACATTGGGACCGACATACGCTGCCCCTGGTAATCCAAAGCGTAATCCGCCATAGGAAGGAGAATTACTTTCTTCTCATAGCTTCCCCCTTTCAAGAACTTTTGCTCATGTTAATATTAGGAGATGTCTAAGAAAATGTCCAATAGAAATGAAACATGGGGACTACTTCTCATGGCTACGTTTCTCGTGGCTTTAAAACCGAGACTTCCAAATGGGACAGGTTGCCAGCCGTGGCCCATTTACAGGAAAATCTGCAGAATTTGGACAGGGAATTATCTAGCTGCTAGATATCTAGATTAGGCAATCCAACTCAGGCATGGAAAACATACTAATTCGACCTCAGTGGCCCACTGTCATGAACTGATGCTCTCTCCCTGGGGATGAGGTGAGGCTGTGCGGCCCATCGTTCTGTACAGCTCTGTGGGACAGTTGGCCCGTGTCTGGATGTCACCACCACCCCTGTACATTTGTCTCACATACGCTGTGCCTAGCTCTCTCTTTTATGTAATGAAACAAATCCTAGTCAATGTGTGATTTGTTGTAAGGACTTAAAGACCACATCCATTTCTCTCCTTGGTCGTTCTGTAAATGCCAAAAAGTCTGGCATTTTACCATGAGTTTAAAAAGTGGGGAAGAAATGAACACACTCTCCGTTTATTTTCTCTTTTGAGGATTGCCAAAAATGAGAGTTTTACTACTTCTTTTGAGAAAAGATGTTGCTTACACATTTTTACAATGTCCAGACATTCAGAATTTCCTCGGCCCCCTCCCCCACGCCGTCCCCAGGATGCTGCGTTATTTGTCCGGTACGGGGAGTTTCTCTGACTCTGATGCTGAAGGGCTGAAGGTGGTCCTCTGTTATGGAGCTCTCGTCTCCACATGCAACATTATTTTCAAAGATGATTCTTCCTCCCACAGGAGATGTAAAGTCACCTGACCCGTGGCAGTCATGAAGCCAGCGCTACAATGGCCGAAGAGGGGCAGAGGCAAAGAGCCCAAGAGAAACCACTGCCTTTCATCATTCAGCCACAGTCCCAGCAGCTTCCCTTTCTCATGAAGAGTCCTTTCTGACCTCACAGCAGGGGCAGCACCCAGGGCTCTTTTATGTTCTCATTCAGGCAGTTCCTGGACTATGCTATTGCTGAGAAACACCGGAGAGGCAGAGGCTGCCATCCTGGGTATTAATCAGTGAGGAGTTCTGACATCACAAAGTATCAGAATATATTCCTTAGGAGCAAATGATGTAAACTTTATGTTTCTTTGGCAAGCTATTAATCATGCTGCGAACATTTAAATCAATCTGAATACACTCAATTCAGTTCTGATTAAGTCAGAGGTCATGCTTTCTACGTGACTAGCCAAAATCATCTGTTCAACTTCACTGACAGAACAATGGAAATAATAAAGTGGGCCAAAATATTACATATTATAAATATGGCATATGCTATAATTTCTTGAGGAGATGGCCTCCCTAGGAAACCTAGTCTATTCCAGAGAACATTTAAAGGAAAACAAATGAAACCTTTTAAGTTTTAAGAAACATTCCAGTTATTATATTGGGGTTATTTCTGGTAGGAGAAGATCACAGATTTCCAACAACTGGGAAGCCATACGCATACACATGCGCGTAGTTACACATTTACGTCTATAGTGACTGTATGATGTAAACTCTACTGGTACTTTTTAAAAAGTTTATTTATTTTCCTTCCCAGATAAGAGCAGTCCTCCCAGGGTTATGTCTCAAACAGGGCATGACAAGATGGAATAGGCAGGGGCACTAATCCTTGCATCAGGGGAGGATGCAGGGAGGGAAGGGACCCAAGGGCAGGTAAAAGGGCCAGAGACCCCCACCCCCACTCCAGTCTTGAGGAGTTCTGCAAGAATACCAAGCGGGACAACCACAAGACATATCTAGGGAACCCTGCAGATGCCATGTCTGCTGCTTCAGGCCTGTGAGCCCTGCAGGGTGCTGGTCAGTTGACTCTGTGGGTTTTCTCTGGTGTACTAGACCCCTCTGCTCCCAGGGATCCCTCATCCCCCTCTCCCACAGGGGTTCCCTGAGCTCTGCAGGATGTCTGGCCCTGGGCCACTGCTCCCATCAGCTGTCTACTGGCACTTTTATTTAAAAATTGCTTGCTGCATTTTGTTCTTTCAGTTCACCTCTTTAACCACAGGGAGACCCGTGCCCTGGACTCAGGAAATGCATGTCCAGCTTTCCCTGCCCCGTGAATTTTAGTAGGCTTGGTTTGATGAGACAATTGCCTTTGGGGTCTTTAACTGCTCACTTCCAGGGAAATATAAGAGATATAAGCTCCCTTTCCTCAGGCCTTTTAGAGCTGAGGCCATCCTCTCCATAAAACCAAGGCCGTAGGAAAAGAGCTATTTTTTTTTCTTTAAAGTAACAGGAGTGCTTCTTACTGATTTCATTTTTGACTTGCAGTTGTGTCTCTGCCGCAGAGCCTTATATTAGGGTTTAGAATGAGGGACTGAAATCTTGTTTTAATTATTTGTCTCGTACTTCCAGAGTGAACACTTACTGGCTTTCATGTTGGGCAACATATAACCCTGTTTGCATACAGATTCAAACACGTTCCTTGAGATTCGAGACCACAGAAGCAGAAGGCTTCGAGGTGGCATAAATAAATAAATAAATAAATAAATAAATAAACTAAATAAATAAATAAACCCGAGTAGTTACAGATGAGAGAGTTTAGATGAACCTGATAGGGAAATGGAGATGCATTCTGACAGAAAGTGCACCAGACACCTCCGATTCTGTCATTTTGGAAACACACAACACTGTATCATCTGTATCTCTGCCTAAAAGCACAGTAAGATGGACAGAGAAAAATACAGTAAAAAATAGCCTCGACAAGAAATTCTGCTCGTTGAAAATGGCAGGCTGACTAAAGGGGACAACACTGACCTCATGCTGAAGTTTAAATTGAATCACATACGTCAACTAACAACAATTGTACAGAAACTAAAGCATACAGTTGCCAGATGAGATATGTCTAGATAAATTTGAATTTCAGGTAAACAATTTTGCAGCACAAGGGTATGTCTCACATACAGCACGAGACATATTTCAACGGGACACAATATTTTTTATCTGAACCTGAATTCACATATGAATTTGATATTTTTATTTACTGAGTCTGCCAAATCCGCACAGGAAGAATTTACACGTATCCTAGCAACCATTTAAAAAGTAGCTGGCATGCCATATCTGTTCATTTCGGTTGAACAAACAGAGAATATTTACTATTTCCTGTTGAGAGCCATGGGAAAGGATGCAGCCGGGTGTTGGGGCTTGAGGAGTGCAGCCCACCGTTTCCAAGAGATTGTCTCCTGAACAGTCCCTGCTGCTGCTGCTGCTGCTGCTGCTGCTGCTGCACTCTGACGTGCTGACTGCTAGTACAGCCACTTTATCTCCCTTGTGCTACACAAATTCCAAGGGGTCTCCAGTCCCTCACTACTATTCATAACAGTGGTGATTTTCTAAAAAGGACTCAGTTAAATTGGCTCAACTGAAACTCCAGAAAGAATAACTTAAGAGACATGTATAGTTAAAGAGACTATGTTTAGCAGCTGCTATGGAGAAATTTACCTGGGTAAAGCAAAACATATTCTTGGCTGCTGAGGACTTGCTAGATCAGGAAGCAAATACAAAGGGAGTGCAGTTGCCAGGGCCCACGGGCCTATGACTAATAGATGACAGGTGAGTTTCAGTGCCCACCGTTAAGTTTAAACAAATTTGATTTTCCTTGTTTTACAGTTATTTATTATGAATTTGAGGATGCACCTTGAGAACATAAAGACAATGTAACAGATATATTTTCTTCTCTATAGGATAAAGAAACCTTAATAGAAAAAATAATAGAATGATTGATAATTGTTTGGTTACCATAAGCTACAACCCAACAAGGAAATTGGCTAAGAGAAAATACCTGGCTTCCATCCATGGGAACAGAACATATGAGAGATGTTTTGTTACGTGTGGGGATTTTCAGGGTAATTTGCTTCAGGGCTTTTGTTCAAGGGTATATAAGATGTTGAAGCAGGGTGGAATGGGCAAGGTGGTATCTACAAGTTTGAATGCACAAGATTGAAGGTGTGCACAAGGTTGGATGAATGCACAAGAATGAATCCACAAGGTTGAATCCAGAAGACATGATCCACAAGGCTTCATCCTCAAGAGAGACGGCAAGATCTATGTATGTTAAAGTGTACAAGATGTAGGTGTATAAGAGGTGTGTGTGTGTGTGTGTGTGTACTGAGGATTTGCTCCATGCACAAGATGCATGAATGTATGAATGAATGTGTCATTATGGGAGATGAAAAGAATAAGATTATTGAAGTTTGCCTTTTCCTACAAGAGGTGCATGTATGTGTGCAAAATTAAATTGAATAGGGAGGAAAAAGCTTGAGTTGAATAAAGAGAGAAAAAGGGGAAGGAAAAAATCTGATGCTATTTAGAAGTATGAATAACGAGAGCTGAGATCTTCATTCAAGAAAATGTGTGCATGAGGGATTTTTTTGCCGACTCCACATCCACCTCCTCAAAGCCCTGACCTGCTGGGCCCCAGTAATTTCCTCCATTTGTGTCTGGAATCTTGCTTTGGGAAAATTTCAGAACTTGGCATTTGCCCTACAGAACCTTGGGTTGTATTGGATGCCTGCTCGTCAGAAATTGGACTGAGGACTGACTCCAGAGACGCATGGCTCCGTGGCCGAGTGCTGTTTCTATAGTCTGTGGTGCTGTTGGCACAGTGCTGCTCTCTAGGCAGAGTGGCTCTTTCCAGAACAGACTTCTGACACTGGAAACCTCAAATGAAAGAAATCAGGGAAACGATGCCATTCTTAAAAGCCTCAGAAATAATCTAACAAAAGACTTGTACAATGCAAACATTCACTGAAGACGGTACCCGAAGCTGGAAAGACCTCCCTTGCTCGTGGATTGGCAGAATCAATATTGTGAAAATGGCTACCCCACCAAAAGCGCTTACAGATTCAGTGCAACCCTCATCAAAATCCTAAAACAATTTTTTACACGATGTGAAGAAAAGTTTTACATTTCATATAGAAACACAAAATGCACAGGGTAGCCAAAACAATCCTGAGCCACAGAAGAATGGCTAGAGGAATCACCTTCCCAGATTTCAAGTTATACGATAGATCGATAGTAATAAAAACAGCATGGTACTGGCATCAAAACAGACACATTGATCAATGAAACAGAATTGAGGACCCACATATAAAGTCTTCGCATTTACAGCTTTTGGTTTTTGACAAAGAGGTCGATGATACACACGGAAGAAAAGCATCGTCTTCAACAAAGGGTCAGGCCGGGTAGCTACAGGAAGAGGAAATGAAAGCTGATTCTCTTCCTTCACACCGCATAAAACTCAATTCCGAATGGATCAAGGGCCTCGATCTGAGACTGTACACTCCAAATCTGATCAAGGATGAAGTAGGGGTATCTTTAACTCGATGGTGCAGGAGAGGACCTTCCGAACGGGATCCCAGTCGCGCAGCATTAAGGCCAACAGTTGACGCACGGGACCTCGTAAAACCGCTAAAAAGCTTCTGCAAAGCAAAGGACGCTGCCGTTCAGGTGAAGAGGCAGAGCCTATGCCTCCGACAGGGTTAGTTGTCTAGACTCCACTGGGAAATGGAAAACTAACCACCAAGAAAGCAGCACAATTAAAATCGGGGCACGGCCTGATCTTTTCTGAGGGGAAGCCGCGCAGGGGTGGAGCTGAGGGAGCCGGAGGAGCGGAGGCAGGTGAGGCTGCAGTCAGGGCGTATTGTATGAGAGAAGAAACAATAAATAAGAAATATAATTTTTTATTTACAAAAAATTAGAGCATGGAACTAAATAGGGAATTGTCAAGAGAAGAAACACAAATGGCCAGAAAGCACTTACAAGTCTTTAACACCCATAGCTATTAGGAAGATGCAAATTAAAAATTATTTTGAGATTTCAGCTTACTCCAATCAGAATGGCACAGATTAAAAAAAAAAAAAAAAGAAAACTGCTGGTGTGAGTCTGGGGAGGGGGAAACACTTATTCAACACTGGTGGGAGGGAAAATCGCTGCAGCCAGTATGGAAATCAGTGTGGAAAAGTCTCACCAACTAGAAATAGGTGTGTCACAAGTTCCAGCCATATCATAGGTGCGTCACAAGATCCAGCTGTATCATACTTGGGCATAGACCCCCCAAAATATACTATTCTAGAATATCTGCTAATTCATGTTCATTGATGTTTCGTTCGCCATAGCTATGAAATAGAAACAGCCTAGACGCCCATCGATTGATGCACTGGTAGTGAGGAAATGTGGTAGCTTCGCATAATGGAGTGTTATCAGGTGTCAAGAGAAGCAAAATTTCCAGGTGGACAGATGGAGCTGAAACAATCGTTCTGAGCCAGGTAATTCAGACCCAGAGAGACAAGTGTTTGCTTTCTGTCGTTTGTGGATGCTATTTATGAATCTTCAGAGATGTGTATTCCACTCAGAATGTCCACAGAGGTCCAGAAGTCAGTAAGAGCCTATAGGGGGTGGATTTCAGGGAGGAGAGACAGAATGTTGGAGTGATGCAAAGGGTTAAAGGGGTTGAGTGCGGAGGGAGATAGGAGAGGGTACAGGAGGGAACACACAGGAGGGATAGGTAAACACTAAAAACATTTAAAAAATCATACAGAAATATATGTATACATATATAAAAAGTTTTAACTGAAGTTACCCTGTGGTGGGTCAACAATGCCCCTAATAGTTACCACAGGATGACAAATAACACTGGGCTTTTTATATCTTTGGGAATTGCTGGAAAGAGCAGTCCATAGGCCCCAAACACTACAATATTGCTATTACTCTTGGTCACTCTCCAGAATCTGATGGTAAAACCCTATTTCAGAAGACAATGTACTTGAGCATAAAACATGGATAAATCAGACTAGTGCCAACCTGGAAGCTTCATCCCTACTGGGAAGCTTTCAAGGTGCTGGAAGGTAATCACTGACCTTAGCCAGGAACCCTGTGAGTTACAACCATGTATGGCTTGTGATAATTTACAGCTACTTCCACAGGCTACTAGGATGATGGACTGTCCTAAAACCACCCCTCTGAATGAAGGACCAGAACACAGCAAAGATCCGCTTTGACTCACCACCATATCAGTGTGGAACAAAGCCAGAATAGCTTTCTGAGATTTCCCGAAAGTTCCCCATAGAGAACTAAACCTCCAAATGCACTTCTCTCTTTCAGCTGATACACTGAATGTCTATTGCAAAATGTGAGGTGATTCATTTAGCAGGGAAACCTGTTAGACATACCATTCAAGTTTGAAAGATTCTTACGGCAACTCCGTGTATCGTCTGCAGTTACCAAGAACGGTGCAAAGGCTGGGGAAACACTTTCTGCTCTAGGGGAGGAAGAGGAACAGGAGCCATTTTGAAACAAAGGCCTGGTCCCTTACAGGTTTTCATGTACCACGTCACAAAAAGCTGTGTACTCTGTTTTACTTTAAAAAGAAGACATAATAATGAGAACATACGTTACTCTACTGAAGCGGACACTTACAGACGGTCCTTGACTTATCAGTGGGCTGGGTTTCTTTGAACTTCTTGAAGGTCTGATTTTTTTCAGTTGTCTCTTACAATGCTGGGAGCTGACACCCAGCAGCAGTTCAACTGCATGAGCAAGAGAGGACGCAACCCACAGTCCACAGCGCAGTGTGTCTGAAAGCCATCATCTTCACTTCGTTAGTTCTATTAACGGTAGTTTCAACAGGACAGTGGCTTTATCGAGACATGAACCCACTCATTCTGAGTCAGTGGTCATAGATACACTTTCATTAAAGTGGAAAATTTTGTTATATGTATTTTGTCAGAACTGAAATTGTAACTATTAAAAAAGGAGAAAGGTGGAAAAGGAGAGTGAAAGTATACACATATCATTTGTATGGAAAGGAGAGAGAGAAGAAAGCGAGAAACGAGTTTTCCCCCCATAGTCCCTGTGATACCCCTTGGAGAAACAACCTGGGTTCCCCCACATAGACATTTTCACTATATAATATATATGTTGTTATATTATGTTGTTCTATATCATATTAGCTATATATTAACACAGTACACACACACACACACACACACGTGTGTGCGTGTGTGTATGTGCGTGTGTGTGTATATATATATTTTTTTAAAGACAGGAATGCATATATCCCAGGTCAGCCTTAAACTTGTTATCCTCCTTCTCCTTCTGAGTGCGAGATTCAGGCATGCCATCATCCAGCCTGGCTTCTTTGGTGCTGGGGAGGAACCCAGGGCTTCCTGCATGATAGGCAAGCCCCCTACCCACTGCACCGGGCCCCTTGCTCTTGTGCCATTGACATTACAGAGGACCCGGAGGACAGCCGTTCTTGGTACATTTCTGAAGACGTTTCTGGAAGCCTTAGATGCTTCCTCAACAGATGAAACATTTTCAAGACATTTTCAAGAGGATTTGGCAGAAGTTCCCGAGGCTTTTAGAATTTCCAGTTAGGACTAATTTGGGAGAGAAAAACGCTACTCATAAAGCTAATCCTTACTTTTCGTATTCTCTCAGCCTGGCAAACAGACCTCAGTTTTCCGTTAAAAAGAAAGAAAGAAAGAAATCCGCCTTTGGTAAACGTAAGCAGCAGGTAACGGGCAAATTCCCACTGAGACTAGTTCAGCGTTGCTCACTTCTTCTTATTTTGATGAGTCCGTGTATTTCTTATTAAGATTCATTAAATGGGGGAAGCTCTGCAGTTCCTTTTGATAATTTGCTTAAGCCATTTAAATCAGGTAAAATTTCTCTTAATGACACTGACCTAGGCTAAGAAATAACCCTTCCCTTAAGTGATCAGTGATTACTTAAGGCTCACAATATTCCATCAGCCAAGCAATGCATTCAGTGTGCAGAGAGAAAAACCTCAGATGGGTCACTTGCCATTTTGACCTGGAAGTGAAAACTTTTGTAATTTATATAAACAATTAACACACACACACACACACACACACACACACACACACACACACACACACACACACACAAACTGCTATGTGATAATTTGAGGTTTTCTTTGCAACACTGTAAAATGATTTTTATGTATCTTACACATAAAGTTATTTTCAAATGTTGTGCTCCCCTGGCTTTGGTTTCTATAACAAGAACGATCTGAGCATTTCAAGAAATTTCAGTGGGCATCAAGAAGGAGAAGTCTGAACATGTCACTTGATAAAATCAGCTTCATAATGAAGAACTTCAAAATAAATCAGGAATAATAGCTTCCAACAGGGATAAGGGACGGCCAAGGAGGACAGCGTGAGTGAGGCATAAGTAGGGTAAAGTGCGATCAATTACAGAGGAGTTTAACTTTTTAAAAATTAATATTTTATGTGTGTATGTGTCAGGGTATACAGGTAACTTTGGAGGCCAGAAGAGGGTGCGGGACACCCCCACCTCATGCCACCAGAGTCACACACATTTGTGAACCACTTAATGCGGTGCTGCGAGCTTGCTAGGAACAAAACTTGTGTCCTCTGGAGGAACAGCAAGTGCTCTTAACTGCTGAGCCATTTCGCCAGTTTGTGTCCTAAACGAGACTAGGGGCAAACAGGCAAACAGAGACAACGACTTGGTTTTATAGCATGCCATAAAGACTCACAAAGAAAATGAAGTATATCAATACTTCATTCCAGAAAATGCCGAGCTCTGAGAGTTATGCACTGGTAATATAGGGTTAAATGGGTATTATGAAACAGGAAAGAATAAAATGGGGTATGGAGGGGTAGATAACACTAAAGACCTAATACACCAGTTTTGGTGCAGAATTTCACCAGACTTTTAAAGAAGAGTTAATGCCGATACTCTTCAAATTATTCCACAAAATATAAACATAAGAAACATTGCCCAATTAGTTTTATGAGGGCACAGTTACCCGAATACCTACACTACATAAAGACCCAACAAGGAAAGGAAATTACAGAACAATTTCCCTTCTGAACAAAAATGCAAAAAAAATTTTAATTAAATACTTGCAAACTGAATCCGGGAATACATCAAAAAGATCATCCTCTATGATCAAGTAGGCTTCATGTAGAGGTGCAGGGATGGTTCAATATATGAAAATCGGTAAATATAATCCACTCTATAAACAAACTGAAAGAAAAATACCACCACATGATCATATCATTAGATGCAGAAAAGGCCTTTCACAAATTCTAACACCCTTCATGATAAAATTCACGGAGATATTAGGGATACAAGGGACAGACATAAGCATAATAAAGGCAAATTTCAGCAAGTCGATAGCCAACATAAACTTACATGGAGAGAAACTCAAAGTGATTTCACTAAAATCAGGAGCAACACAAGGTGGTTGACTTTCTGCACACCTATTCAGTACAGCGCCTGAAGTCTTAGCTAGAGCAATAATACAACTGAAGGAGACCAGTGGGGATACAAATATAAGGGAAAGAGTAGAAGTTTCTCTAATTGTAGATGATATGATAGTATGCTTAGGTGACCCTAAAAATCCCATCAGCGAATTTCTACATCTGTTAAGTACTTTCAGCAAAGTAACTAGATACAAAATCGCATTTACTCACAGAAGCCAGTAGCTTTCCCCAGATGACTGAGAAAGAAACTGGGGAAACAACACCCTTCACAATAGCCTCAAAAAATATAGGGTGCCTTGGTGTAACTCTAATCAAGAAAGTGAAAGACTTGCATGATAAAAACCTGAAGACACTGAAGAGAATGTCAGATGGAGAACTCTCCCAGGCACATGGATCAGTAAGATTAAAATAGTAAAAACAGTCATCCTACCAAAAGCAATCTACAGACTGCGATCCCCGTCACAATTCCAACGCAGTTCTTCACAGACCGCGGAAAGATGATTTTCAGCCTCATACGGAAATAATGAATAATAAAATGGCTGGAGGTATCACCGTACTTGATTTCTGCAGTTGTACTAAAGTGATGAAAACGGCATGGTATTGGCACCAAAACACACATGTTCATCAGTGGAATTAAATTCAAGACGGAGACATGAATCCACACATATGGACTCTTGACTTTTGATAAAGAAGCCAGAAAAGGACAACATCTTTAACAAACAGGATGGCCACACATAGAAGAATCCAAATAGAAGCAACAAATCCCAAAACAACAACAGAAAACCCCATAAAACCAAACAGATGACCCAATTTAAAAAAAAAAAAAAATGGAATACAGGTCTAAACAGAATTCTCAAAAGAGGAAACTCAAATGGCTGAGAACCAAAGAGATATCCAACATCCTTAGCCAATCAGGGAGATGCAAATCAAAACTACTCTGAGATGACGTCTTACACCAGTAAGAATTGCTAAGACCAGTGACTCAAGTGACAGCTCATGCTGGTGAGGAGGAGTGAGAGGACTCTCCTCCATTGCTGCTGGATGTGCAAACTTGTGCAGCCACTGTGGAAGTCAGTGTGGTGTGTCCTCAAATATCAGGAATTTATTGACCTCAAGATCCGGCTGCGCCACTGTTGAGCACGTACCCGAAGGATGCTTCGTCCTACCACAGAGACACTTGATTGACCATGTCCGTTGCTGCTCATTTCATAGTAGAAGTTGGAAACAATCCAGATGCCCTTCAACAGATGAATGGTTAAAGGGAACGTCTTACATTCATACAATGGCGTATCCCTCAGCCGTTACAAAATGAAATCATGAAAGTCACAGGCAAATGGGTACAACTAGAAAATAAAAAATCATCCTGAGTAAGGCTAACCAGACCCAAAAGGAAAAAATGGTATGTATTTGCTTATATGAGGGTATAAGTTGCTAAAATCAAATGATTAGTGAGCTACAAACTATGGAACCACAGAGGTTAGGGATAAAGTAAGGGACAGGTGGGAATAAACAGACCTCTGTGGGAAAGGGGAATAGAAAAGATAATTAACACGGACGAGGAGGTTCTGGAATGGGAGGTTAAAGTGGTGAGTCTGGAACACAGAGAAAGGCTTGCAGCTGGGTATGAGGTAGCCGGGCTGACCAGATAGGAGACAGGAGAGCGCTCCAGGAGGACAAAGCCAGTCTGGGCAGGCTGGATCCCATGAAGCCCAAGCCCCCACCATACACAAGACAGTGCTATCCCTTAAGTTTGCATTTTCTTATAGCTGTTTGTGCAATGGTCGTTCTTACATTTGCCCAGCTTGGCTGATTTTAATGCTTACCATGGTTCCCTTAGTACTGCACTAAGAATTCTGGTAAGTCTCTTAGTGGACATTTTCAAATATTTTTTTTAATAGCATGTTTAGTGTGTCTCGACTATGCCTACACGATAAGCCTCAGAACACGTGTGGATGCGACTTTAGAAGGCAAAATAAATTTGCTGGATACCATTGAGGCCAAGGGCCTTCAGATGAAAAGAGTACCTTGCGTTCTCTCCGTGGGCCCAATCTAACAATGAGATTCCTTAAGAGTGGAAAAACTTTCTTGCATAAGGAGTGGGAGGAGGAGGGATGGAGGGAACAGGAAAGAGGACTCAATTTGCCATTGCTGACTTTGAAGATGGAGGAAGGGCACCACAGTCTGTGAAAACAGAGCCTCCAGAAAATGGAGAAGGTTCAGGGAGGGTGCTTCTGTGCCGACATTTGGGTTTCACCCCAGTGAGGATTGCGGTGGCTAGTGTCAATCGTCACCTTGATAGGATCAGAATCGCCTGGGTAATGGGCATCTGGGCACGGATGGGGGGCATTATCTTGATTACTTGTGAACTGATGTGGGCAGGGGACCCTGAACTGTGCATAATGGAGAGGGCCAGCTAAGTGCCGGCATGCACTCAGCGGTCTCTTCTGATGACCTGAGACAGACCGACTGTTCACGCTGCTGCCGCCTTGACCTCTCCACCATAATTCTACCTTAAACCCTGAACTTCCTTAAGTTGCTTTCGTCAGGGCGTTTCATCAAAGCAGCAAACAAAAACAAGACCCATGTTGGATTTCTAGCCTAAAGCAGGGTAAGGTAAGTCTGGGCTGTTTTAAAGCACCAACTTCACGGGAGTCATCGTACAGCAACAGAACATACACAGAGCTGTCGTGCCTTCTCAACGCTTGCTTGTGAACGTTAGTTTCATAATAAATGAAACCTGATATAATTTTCCTTCAGGCTCTGGGAGCTTTTCTGTTGCCTTCTGACACTTACAATGCAGATGAAAAGTCTAAACTTCATCCATTTCTTGTTTATTTGCAAGCAGCCTTTCATCTTACTCCCTGAATAGATGTGTGTTCCTTTGAAATCCTCTAAATGAAGCTAAACATTGTTGTAACGTGTCCGGTTGTGAATTTGCACTCATTAACTCTGTGGAATATGACATGTGCATTTTCTTCCAGTGTTCTCTGAATTTCTACTCAAAATGTGATCTAAGAATCTCAACTTTCCCTGGGAACTTGTTAGGAACCCAGACTCTCCACCAAAAAAAATAAATAAAAAAGAAACAAACAAAACAAACAAAAAACAAAACTGAACTCATATTCTAAGTCTTCCTAGTCAACCTCATAAAAATAAAGTTAGACTCATAGAAATTATGCAAGTTCATAGAGACTGAATAATACACATTTGAAGAGATCAAAAGACCAAGTTCTTGGAAGAAATGAAAACAAAATATAATATGCCAAAGCTTAGAGAACACAGAGAAAGTGTGTGAAGGAAAAGGACATTTATAGTGATAAACACCCATATCTTCCTGAGAAGCAAAACTAAACCAGACCTGAAGTAAGTGAAAGAAAAAAAGAAAGCCGAAGTTTAGAACGGAAGTAAGCAAAACAGAGATCAAATGAAAATCACCATCAAAACAGAGTTGATTTTTTTTGAAGATAAAAATCAATGAATTTGAAACTAGACTAAAAAAAAAAAAAAAAAAAAGATAAGGCAAAATTCGGGATGAAAAAGGAGACATTATTACTGATCCCATAGTAACCAACTGATTTCATAATAACCACCTCATACCATAAAAGTCAACTGATACCACCTGATACCATAATAATCAACTAACACCATAGTAACCAACTGGTCCCATAGCAACCAACTGGTCCCATAGCAACCAACTGGTCCCACAGTAACCAACTGGTCCCATAGCAACCAACTGGTCCCATAGCAACCAACTGGTCCCATAGCAACCAACTGGTCCCATAGCAACCAACTGGTCCCATAGCAACCAACTGGTACCACAGTAACAGTTACATAGCAATTACTATGGAAAACTATTTGCTAACAAACTGGAAAACCTAGAAGAAATGGGTACTTTTCTGATTACTTATGACATGCCAAATTTTAACTGAGACAAAAAAAAAAACCAAAAACCAAAAAAACAAACCCAAACTAACTGACCAACGGACTGAAGCAAATGAAGAAACAGAACCCTGAACAGGTCAGTGATGGCAGTTGTAAGCCCCTCCCACTGCTAGCATGGCTCAGCTGAGCCCCAGTGGTCACAGAGATGAGGCTGGGGTTATGAGTGCTGCAGTGCACAGTGCCTGGAGCATCTTTGGCTTAGCTTTGAGGCCTGGGCCTGGGGTGTAGGCCCTTGCAGGCCTGCAAATGGCTAGACTCTGTAATGGTCCTCCAGCCCCTCAATAAGCCTTGACACCCCCCCCCCCACACACAGACCTCTGTAATGGCCCTAATGGCTTTCCCAGATCTTCAAGGTGGGAGAATGGCTAAGCCACACCCCTTAGACTATTCAAAAAGGGTGAAACCCACCAATCACTGAGCAGTCACTGAGCCAGAAACCTACTAATCCATGAGCTCAAAATTCCACTAATTACTGAGCTCAAAAATCCCACCAGTCCCAAGCTACCCTGGAAAGCCCTGCCCTCCCTCCAGCAAATCCTATATAAAAAGCCACATTCTGCTCAGTTCTTGGTGTAGCTGCTGAGGCAGCCACACCCCTGGGTTTTTCCCTCCCAATCTCTTTTGTGAGATTTGCTGCATGAAGCTGTCTTTGTTGTCGGGTTGAAGTGAACTGAAAGCAGAGCAAGGAATACATCAGCTCAGCTGGGGATATCGTCCCCCTCAGAGCTGTAACACCTGGGAAACATCTCCCCTGGAACAGAGAGGAGCAGAGCAGAGCTGTTGTACTATACCACTCCAGCTCAGTGAGGGACAACTTCCCCACCTCAGACTTGTATGGTTCCTTGGCTCCCAGATGTCAGGATACCTTTCCTCTCAGAGCTCCACTGGGAACACCTTCCCCACTTCAGAGCTGTGTGGTTCCTCCTCTCCTGACTGCCAGGACACCTTTCCTATCAGAGCTGTTAATATTTCCACTGGGGACGCCCCTGCCCCCATGTCAGAGCCATGTGGTTCCTTGGCTCCCAACTGCCAGGATACATTTCCATCTCTGTCCCAAGCTGAAAGACACTAACAGCAGCAATTATACTGAGCTAGTGATTAAATCATTCCCCAGCAATGAAATCCTAGGCCAGGTGCTTTCACACTGAATTTTACAGAACTTTAAAAGACGAACTAGTGCCAGTTCTTCCGAAACTACTCCATACAATTGAAAGGGAAGTACCCTTCTAAATTCTCCTAGGAGGCTAGCATTGTTACCCAAACTAGACAGGGTTACCACAGTAAGTAAACAGAAAAAGAGAATAAGAAATTGTCTCAAACAAGAGTCAAAGGCGGAGGAGGACCAACACCTGAGGTTGTCCTCTGACTCCCCCCCACCCCCTCACAAATCCATTACAAATTAAATTCACCACAGCAGGAAGATTATTCATCGTGATCAAGCTGGTTTCATCCAAGGGATACAAGGGTACGTCAATATATTATCATCTCAATGAAATAGAGAGAGATATTTGACAGTGCTTGGCAGCTCTTGGTGATGTAGTCCCTGAACGAACTGAGACTAGAAGGACTGTACCTCGGTAAGACAACAGCTACACACGTGAAGCCCGCAGTCAACCTCATATCCGTGGAAACCGGAAGGCGGTTCCTCTAAGCACGACTACCACGAGGATATCCACTCCCACTGTTCCTACTCAGTGACAAACCTTAGCTGAAATAAGTAGGCAAGAGAAAGAAAAAAAAACAAAACGACATAAACAGGAAGAGAGGAAGTCAGATTATCTCTCCTCACAGATAATAAGACACTGTGTAGAGTTAAGCCTTAAGACTATTAAAGACCACCAGAGTTGGCTAACGAGCAATGTGGCAGGATACACAGCAAACATACCATAGTCAGGAGATTTTCTATACACTAGTGGTGAATTCGCTGAGAAAGCGACCACGAAAGCAATTTCATGTACAGTAGAGCATCTACAGAAGGATTAAAATACTTAGGAAAGTACCTCGTATTAAAATACCTAGAACGTGAAAAACCTATACAATGAAAACTCTGAAATGTTGAAAGAAATTGGAGGAAAACGGGAAGGGTTCTCGGTCACGGGTTAGAGCCGTCGATACTGTTGGAATGTCCAGACTTTTACAGTAACCTCCGAGTTCACTGAGGCTTCGGACCCAATCGGCTTTACCATGGCGTCGGCTCTAAAAACACCATAGAAAAAGGCGGAGCTGCCAGGGCTCTGCTGAGGTCTATTAAGAGAACACTACTTTCTCCAGAGAAAGGGAAACTACTTCTGGCCCTCGGTGGAGACATGACTTTCGGATCTGCTACAAAGATCAGAGGGCTACACACGACTGGCTTTCCTCGTAAGAGCGGATCCCGCTGGGCCTGCTGACCGCCTGCGCAGGAGACCTGCCGGGGCGGCTGACCCGCCTAAGGCCTGCTGAGGGAATGAGACGGATTATTATTCCCTCCGTGAGGTACCTACGCCCCCAGGCGAATTTGCAAGGCTTCCACCATGTAGAGTGGTGGAGTCTGCTCAGTTTTCTTTTTCCTCCTTTCTTTCGGACATCACCGAAGCCCAAGATGCCTTCTTTGGTACCCTGGGGCTTTCTCATTCTTCCCCACCCCCTGCTGCCCCACCTCCCCAGTGCTGCTTGCTGACTCTGTTGAGGAACCTGCGTGTTTCACCAGACCCTAACCCATGCCATTTTTTTCTTTCTTTTCCCCATATCCGTCCTCTGAGCAACTTGCAGGCTTTATTTTGTTTTCTCCGAATCTCTGATAAAATTGTCCTTAAGCTTCTGTGTCCATTTCCAAATTCTTTTGTTAACAGGACTAAGAACTCAAAAGAAGAAACTCTAGTTCCCATGGTAACATGTTAGTGACTTTTCTCATAGCCAACCAATTACCAGATAGATGCAACTTAAGGGAGAAGAGCTCACTTTGGCTCCCAGCTCCAGAGACGCAGTTCAGCATGGCCAGGAAGGCACGGAGCACGGGTCACCTGCAGCGCCTGCAGCCGGGAAGCGGAGAGCAGTGTGTGCTGGTGCTCAGCTCACTTGGTCCAGGAGGCTAGCCCGCAGAATAGTGCTGCCCGCGTTTACAGTGGGCCCTCCCACATCAGACCTGAAGTTTAGAAATCTCACAGGCATGTCAAGAGGTGTGTCTGGATACTGACAAGTTGCCAACATTACAACATCAACTGTCACATAAAAAAAAATATCTATAAATCCCGTGCAATCCTCATCAAAAATACTAGTGACCTTCACGGAAACAAAGAAGCCTAACCTTCAGATGAGACAGCTGGAAGAGCCAAATCCATCTTGAGCAGAAAGAGCTCAGCTAGAGGTAACAGTTCTTCCCCAACACATACGGCAGAGCCATGCCAGACAAAAGAATAGCACGGACAGTGGACAGGCACAGCCCAGTGCAACAGAACAGAGACCAAGGAGCTAACTCAAACTTCTGCACGGACCTGGCTCTAGACAGAGGTGGCAAAATATAGTTCAGAAAAAGGATTGCCTCCTTAGGGAACAGTGTTAGAAAAAGGATGTTTGTTTGCAGAAGCCTAAGACCTGACCCACCCCTTACCTCTTACTAGTTATAAAAATCAACTCGGAATGAATCAAAGACCCAAATGTAAGCCCTCAAGCTCTGAGACTACTAGAAGAAAAGAGGGGAAGTACTTTGAGACATTGGCACACGCAACAAGCTTTCTAGACAGGAGCCCAAAAATGAGTGGAAACAAAAGCCAAAGTTGGCCAGTGGTGTTTTATCAAGCCACACAGATCTGCAGAGCAAATGACATAATGAGCAGAGCCAAGAGAAAACGCAAGACATGTGGGAAATAATCGACAGTTTTTCACTTGGCAGAAGATTAATAATCAGAATAGATAAGGAACCCAAACATTTTAACAATCAAAAACAAGTAATTCAATTAAAATGGGCAAACATTCTGAGCAAATACATCTCAAAAGATGGAATGCAAGAGGCAAACAACTGTGTAGGAAATGCATTAGTCACCAGGGAAAGCCACAGTGAGATGTGGCTCACTCAGAATGGCTTATTAACAACTATGACCACCCCTTGCCCAACTAAGGGCAAGCAAGCAAACAACAACCCCAACAATGTTGGCGAGGACTGGAGAAAAAGAGACTCTTAGGAATCGTTGGTGGGAACGTAGATGGACAGAGCTACTACAGGGCACAGAAAGACCTATCAAATGACCCAGTTATCCTATTTCTGGGCATATATTCAAAGAAACTGAAAATGTGGGAGTTTACACAGGGAGTTATTACTCAGCCCTCAAGAGAGAGGAAACCCTCAATCCTGTCATTTGCCGCCAGATGGATAGACCCGGAAGACACATTAAGTGAAACAGGCAAGACTCAGGCAAGTACTGTAGCCTCTGACCCACGGAAGCTAAAGGACAGTTGCTGGGAAAGTAGAATGGTGAATAGTAGAGACTCAGAAGGGTGAGTGTATGTGTGTGTGTATGCATGTGTGTGTGAGTGTGTGTGTGAGTGTGTGTGTGTGTATGTGTGTGTGTGAATGTGAGTGTGTATGTGTGTGTATGTGACTGAGTGTGTATTAGTATGTGTGTGCGAGTGAGTGTGTGTAACTGAGTGTGAGTGTGTGTTAGTATGTGTGTGAGAGTGAGTGTGTGTGAGTGTATGAGTATGTGTATGACTGCATGTGTGTGTGCTCATGTGTGTGTCTGTGTGAGTATGTGTGAGTGTGTGTGAGCGTATGAGTGTGTGTGCGTGTGTGTGAGTGTGTATGAGTGTGTGAACGCATGTGTATGTGTGTGCACATGTGTGTGTTTGTGTGTTGGGGATATAAGGGATGGGAAGAATGACTGGACCGAGTAGTCGCTACTATAGCATACTGTACACTATATAGTGTATACTACAAACACGCACTGGAAATATCACTATATTCCATTAATACACACAACTAATGCATGTTAAAGTAAATGAAGAAAGAACACAAGAAATCTGTAATGTCAGACCAAGGCATGAATCAACCTGTATTTTAAACAAGACCCCTGGATGATTCATATGCATAGATTAAAAAGTGCCTACTGAAGGGTAGTCAACTATTTGTAGTCAACTATTTGACCTTGACTCTTTAATCAGTTTTTCTGACTTCTTTGTCCTTTAACTCTCTAACATTTGAAGTTGTCAAAGAGGGACATGCCTTTCCCTTCCAAAGGCTCACATTTCACTTCTCTGTGCCTCCTCTGCTAACAACATGCCTCCTACCTCTACCCCTTATACACGGCAAAGTACTGCTATGGAAGCACTCTGCTGGTGGAGGCCCTGAGACAGGGGTGAGGCCCTGAGACAGGGGTGAGGCCCTGTGACAGGAGGGAGGCCCAGTGACAGGGGTGAGGCCCTGTGACAGGGGGTGAGGCCTCTGTGACAGGGGTGAGGCCTCTGTGACAGGAGTGAGGCCCTGTGACAGGGGTGAGGCCCTGTGACAGGAGGGAGGCCCAGTGACAGGAGGGAGGCCCTGTGACAGGGGTGAGGCCTCTGTGACAGGAGGGAGGCCTCTGTGACAGGAGGGAGGCCCTGTGACAGGGGTGAGGCCCTGTGACAGGGGTGAGGCCTCTGTAACAGGAGGGAGGCCCTGTGACAGGGGTGAGGCCCTGTGACAGGGGTGAGGCCTCTGTGACAGGAGTGAGGCCTCTGTGACAGGAGGGAGGCCCTGTGACAGGGGTGAGGCCTCTGTGACAGGGGTGAGGCCCTGTGACAGGAGGGAGGCCCAGTGACAGGAGTGAGGCCCCTGTGACAGGGGTGAGGCCCTGTGTCTGGAGGGAGGCCGCTGCCCTCAGTTGGGCTTCTCCCCTCAGGTCCCATTCTTTTAATTCTTGCCCTCTGCTCTATTGTTGCTGCTAACCAATCATATTTTCTGAAGACAATTTCTCTCCCACCAATTTGCCCATTGAGTGGCCTCCTCCTCCCACCAAGCACCACTTTGGTGGATCCTTCAGTCTGTCTCCTCCGTTTCTGTTTTCTTCTGTGTTGTTTGCTCCAATATCTGAGGAATCTCAGCGCGCTTCTCAATTTCTCCTTCCTCTTACTGCAATTGATCTTTTTCAGGCTA
The DNA here is from genome assembly GCA_026225945.1 of Cricetomys ansorgei. Taxonomy (NCBI): domain Eukaryota; kingdom Metazoa; phylum Chordata; class Mammalia; order Rodentia; family Nesomyidae; genus Cricetomys; species Cricetomys ansorgei. The sequence continues at coordinate 1,807,231 of JAMJFZ010004075.1, forward strand.
ATTATTTTTTTTAAGGCTAATTATTCCTCCCTAAAATGCTTAACTTCCTTGGCATGGTTAATAAAAATAACAACCTAATCTATATTTCTAGTGTTTGCGTAGATACATCTTTTTTTTTTTTTTTTTTTTTTAAAGCCCTCCGTTTTGGAATAAGCAGAAGTGATGTGTTTTGATGATGACCAGACATGGTGTGAGACAGCTCCCCCTGACACTAGCCTTGGTTAGCACCACAGTGGGCAGAGAGAAAGTCTGGAAGCATCATGGGATTACCCTTGCCATATGTTTTCCAATAACCCAGCCCCCCAAGTAGAGATTATGAAATGAATTTGTGGGGCTTGTGAGGCAGCCACGGGGGTGGGGGTGGGGGTGGGGGTGGGGGTGAAGGGGCTTGCTGCCGGTCCTGATGACCTGAGTTCAATGCCTAGAATCCACTGGTGGGGGGCGAGAGCTATAAGTTGTCCTCTGACCTTTACACTTGCAGAATGGCACGCACATCCACAAGTAAATAAACCAATGTAATAAAAAGGAGACATATGTTTGTGCTGTGGCAGGAATTCTTGGTGTGACTCTTTCTCCTTTTCTATGTTCCTCTGTAGGGAAGATGGAAGAGTAATGGCTGTGGCGGTTCTTCCGTGACACGGAGTCCCACAGCTGGCCTCTCCATCCACGGATCACCGGATCACCTGGAGAATTCTTACAGATTCCTGCCTGTGGATCTGTGCCTTGTAAAACGTGGAGGCACAGGTAGTCTTGGACACCATAAACAAACCTTAAGATGAGAACTTGGCTGGCCTCGAGAAGCAAGAAATGAAAAGAAGAGCGGGGTGAAGGAGGCACTGAGCATCGGGGGCTTAGACCCCAGAAGCATTCTGGGAAACGCCGGGAATACATGCTGGAAGGCCTTGGCTACCTCCTCTCACCCTACTCTCCGCTCCGCTTGAATTTTAAACACTGTTCATCTGCACTCTGGGTTGTACCCGTCACAGGTGAAGGCAGTAGCTGTGGTGCCAGAGATAGCTCTCGCATACAGTGGGGCCCTGGTAACTGGTAGGGACATCCACAGTTGCCTGGGCATTGGGAAAGCTGAGAAGATCCAGGTAAGACACAGCTCAATAGTACCAGTCGCGGGTTTTGTTGATGGGTAAGGCAAACCAGACCTACGGTAGGAGAAAAGAAAACCCCCAAGCACTTTCAGTAATTAATTATTTTAGGAGAACAAGAGATTTATATAGTATTAAGATGGGGTAGCAAATGAGTTTCAAGTCTCACACTGACTGCGATCACCTAGCTCCTAGTTCTGGGTGGAGAACTCTAAACAAGGTCAGCAGGACAGGGTATCTTACCTACTCGCAAATCCAGCCACAGAAACGGGAAGCGAGAGGGTCAGTGCGTGGGCGATGTGTCTGTAACCCCGCCTTTAAAAGGAGACTTTAAATAAGGCTAATAGAAGATCTGAGTGAATATATCTTTAATAAGACATAATAAATTCTTCCTCAAATTTGACCTTTTAAGATGCACAGCATGTAGAGTTGTGGTCAGTGGAAGGAACCTCTAATTATTAATGCGATGAAGAAGATCGGTGTAGACTTCAGAGCCACGGCAGTTAAAACGGGCATTAGCTTTGTCGTTCTGGTACACTTTTCCGGTAAACAAGCTAATTTTTCCAACTGACATATAAGAAGTGGAATAGTCACAACATTGGCTGCAAGGGTTACGCTATCAAAGGCAGGCAGGATAAAATAATGCCTGTCCCTGGTCCCAGGATCAATGACAGTGTCACTGTCTGGTCACAGCACTGATGCAGAGACAAGGGCAATTCATCCGTTATGATGCTCGATACCAGTACTTATCCGGAGTCATGACTCGAACTATCTAAGCACAAGGTACAATTTGTTTCCATAGTATCTTCTACCACTGCAATCCAAATTGAATTCAAGGCTAGTGGTTCTCACCTCAGTGTTCTGTAACTTTCACATCCAATGTTGCAAAGGAATTATCTGCCATTACGTCCTGCCCCAGACAGAGGAGTCAAATCTACTTGCCACCTCTTGATACACGGTCCCATCTGCTACTCACAATGCAGTCACAGTAATCTCTCCAAGATATAAGTATGATCATATAACTCATCCACTTAAGACCCTAGAATCGGCTTTCCATCCTTTGAAGAACACAGTGAAAAATCCCCCAGAGAACCTCACTCTGCCCATCACCCATCACCCATTCCTTACTTTGTTCCCAAAATTTGCTTTGCTCTTTTCGTCTATTATGAGGGACCGCCTTTCTGTCTGTTGGACCCTTTAGATTGCTCTCAGTGTTTTGTTTTGCTTTGTTTTAAAGTTTTGAACAACAGAAATGCTGTTTTGCAGCTCTTGGCGGTAGAAGTCTGAGATGAAGGTGCTGGTTGTGTCCGTTCCTCCCCAGGCTGCGGGGATCATGCTCTACTGGTCCCTTTCCGGGCTCTGAGGCATCACAGGTGCCTCTGCCCTCAGATTCACGTTGCTTTCTCCAGTGCACCTATCTGCTCCCAAGTCCTGCCCTTTTCTTACACGAACACCGGTTATGTTGGATTCTGGGCCACCATACTCCAATACAACCGTACCTCCACCAATTACCTCTATACTGACTCTACTTTCAAAGTAAGTTCTTATTCTGAAGTGCCAAGGGTTAGCACTTCAGAACATGGATCTGGGGGCGAAGGTGAGAACACAATGTAATTCATAGCAACATCTTACACTATCTCCCAAGTCAAAGTTTCAGTATTTGTTATATT